>OW051476.1:7372099-8572099 GCA_932521405.1 Oscheius sp. JU1382
AAAGGTGAATATCTGTATGAAACGAGATCCCGAGATGGTGAAAAGAAGAAGGACGCAGCAGAAGAAACGTTTTTTTGTTTTGATTTTTTGAGACTTTCCTTGCAGAATATCTGAAAATGAGAAAATGCGTAAAAAAATGCGAGCCGAAGCAGAAAAACGACGAAGAGCTGCTTTGACAGGCGAAGAAGCTGAGAAGAAGAAGGAAAAAGATAGAGAGCGAAAGAGGAAGTCAAGGGAGAGTTTGTCGGCTGAGATCAAGGAGAATATTAAATTAAAAAACAAAATGGCCCATAAAAAAGCTAGAAGTGAATTGCCAGCCGAAAGAAGGGATGAAATTTGCGAGGAGGACAAAGTAGCACATCAGGAAATGAGAATAAATTTGCCAGAAGAAAAGAAGGAAAAGTTCAGAGAAATTGAACGAGTCCTTTACCATATAAAAATGGAAAATATGACGGAAGAGGAGAAGAAAGAGAAAAACGTCAAGAATACACATTCTCACCGAATTGTAAGATCCACTCTTTCAATTCAACAAAAAGCTTCCAAAAATAAGGATCGGCGAGCAAAGCAAGTCTATAATGGAATAGACGAGATTGGGCAATCTCCGCCTGAACATTATCTTGGCCAGATGTTGGACGAATGCTCCCATTGCGGTGCCCTTTATTTCAAAGGTTGGTTCTCTTTAACATTTGGACAGAAATATTTAGGTGAGTTTAAAAGAGAAGCCGATGGAACGTATTACCCGTGCTGTAGAAAAGGTTCAGTGACTCTGGACAAATTTGAAAAATACCCACCCCAGTTGGAAGAGTTATTCACAGGAATGCACCCGGAATCAGACAACTTCTTGACTAATTCTCGGCAATTCAACACGGCTCTGTCGATCGCTTCAATGGACTGCGATATTCAAAATGTTCCGGGAAGAGGCCCCCACATCTTCAAAGCTCATGGGCAGATTTGTTACCAAGTCGGATCCGCATTGCCTCAGCCAAATGTGATTCCCTCTTATGGCCAGCTATTCTTTGTTGACGAATCCGTTGCTGCAGATCATCGAATAGCACACAAGGCAAATATAAACTGTAGCCAGGATCTGATGAAGTTTTTGAGCGCCTTTATTCGCCAACACCATGAATATGCTAATGCCTTCAAATTGCTCTCAGAAGTCTACAAGGAGGAAGAGGAAAAAGCACGGCTTCAGAATAGGCAGATGGAAGAAGTCAAATTAGTGTATAAGACGGATAGCACTCCAGACCCCCGCAGGTATAATGCTCCTCGAGTAGCCGAAGTCGCCTTAATTTACGTCGGACCGAATGGTGACCTGCCCTCTCCTCGAAGCTACACGATTCACATGAGACATGGAGGCTTAAAGAAAATTCCCATTTACAACAAGGTTAGGTGAACCATTTTTGAAAAGGCATGTCTTTCAGATGCTCGATCCATGCACCTACCCTCTGTATTTCATTCGAGGAGACTTCGGCTATCATCTGGACCGAATAAAAAATATAAAAGGGACAAATGGGACTACAGTTCAAAAGAAACTGACACAGCTGGACTACTACAATTATTATCTGTCCATTCGAAGAAGCTTTAGTCCCATCCATTTTGGAAGAAGGCTATTTCAACAATTTGTTGTAGGATGCTGGGCGAATGTAGAGCAATGCCGCCTCGAATGGATAAAAAACAACCAGGTTTGGCTGAAGTATAGTCTTTTAAACCAATTTTAGACCACGCTTAGAGCTGAGAACTATACGGATCTGATGAATTTTGTTGCCGATAGAGCTGATGGACAATGCGGAAGGCGGTTAGTTCTTCCTGCCACCCATGCTTCCTCTCCAAGGAATATGATTGCGCACTACATGGATGCTATGGTCATCACCTCCCGCTATGGCAAACCTGACATCTTTCTCACATTCACATGTAACCCGAAGTGGCGAGAGATTCAAGAAAACCTTCATCCAGGACAAACGGCCACCGATAGGCCAGATCTGACAGCTCGCGTCTTCAGGATGAAGGGGAAAGAATTGAAACAGGATGTAATCGATCGAGGTCTCTTTGGAAAAGTGACGGCCTACATCTATACAGTGGAGTGGCAGAAAAGAGGGCTGCCGCATATCCACATGTTGATAACTCTAGCGGATGAAGACAAGCCAAAAACTTCTGCTGATGTAGATCGGTTGATCAAGGCAGAGCTCCCAGACATAGACGGCCCAAATGCCAATTTCACACTATTTGACAGAGTTGTCTGCCACATGATCCATCGGGACTGTACCATGGGTTCTCCTTGCTGGAAAGACGGAAAATGCTCCAAAAGTTTCCCTAAACAATTCCAAGCTGTCACATCCATGGATAACGATGGATATCCGTCATATTCCAGAAGAAACAATGGAATCAAAGTCAGAATTGGAACAGGCGATAAGGGCCAAAGTACGTTTTCTTCGTTTTTTTTAAAGTTAGAATTTCAGTACTATGACAATGGCTGGGTGGTTCCCTATAGCCCGTACCTCCTCCTCAAGTATGATGCACACATAAATGTAGAAGTGTGCTCCGTGGTTCAGGCAGTCAAGTATCTATTCAAATATGTCTACAAAGGAGTGGATCGGGCCCAGATAAAGCTCCGGAAAGAAAGAAGGCAGTTGAATGGCGGATTGATTGATGAAGTGGAGGAATACCTTGATGCGAGATATTTATGTCCACCAGAAGGATTCCATCGTCTCTTCTCCTTTAACTTGCACGGCGAATCAAATGTCGTCGTTGAATTGGTAGTTCATGAAGAGGATAGACATACAGTAGTATTCGCACCTGGACAAGCACAAAATGCAGCAAACAGAGAAGGGAAATCGACTCTTCTTGGATTTTTTGCTTTCAACAAAATGTCTGAAGATTTAGAAAGAGCAGGAAAACTTGCCGACTTGCCAAAAGACCCAAGAACTAAGTTGCCAGTAGACCCGAGGACCATACCATACCATCAGTATCCCGAGTATTTTACTTTTATTCAAGTTAGTTGTCTTTTAGTTCTAAGCATTTCTTCTAGAAATTGGGAAAGTGGCAAGAAAAAAAGCTCACAAACAACAATATTGGAAGAATTCACTCGACTACTCCAAAGCAACGAGAACGATATTGTATTCGCCAATTGCTCATAAATACCACTGGAGCCACTTCCTATCAAAGTCTCTTTACTGTAAATGATATCCAATTTCCGAACGCCTTCGAAGTAGCTAAAGAACTCGGGCTCATTCAGACGACTGATCACTTCAATCAGGCCATGAAAGACGCAGATGCCTTCCAGATGCCACATGGTCTCAGATGTGTCTTCGTAACTCTTTTAGCCTTTGATGAACCGTCAAATGCCCAGGAAATGTGGAATGAATGGAAAGTTAAAATGTCTGAAGACTTTGTCCGCCGAGGAAGAACTGCCATCGACGCTGAAGCTCTAGCCTATTACCACATTTTCGATATGTGTGCTGCACAAAACATTGACCTGACTATGCTCTTAGTGGATCGTTACATCAAACCTACGCCCATGAATGACGACATGCCGGACTACCGAGCACTGGGACAGGAGATGTACAGCAAATTGAACAGCAAACAGAAAGAGGCCGTCGATGCAGTCCTATCTGGCAACGAGAAATTGGTGTTTTTGGATGGACCTGGAGGCTCGGGGAAGACGTTCTGCTACGAGTGTGTCTACAACCAGCTGAAGGGTGACGGAAAGAAGGTGATATGTGTGGCTTGGACAGGGATTGCTGCCAATTTGCTTCCCGAAGGACGGACTATTGCTTCATTTTTCAAGATGAACATAGCCCAGAATTGTGAAAGCAGCTCCCTAAAACCGAACTCGGCAGATGGAAAACTTATGAAAGAGACGGAAATATTCGTTATTGATGAATGCTCTATGCTGTCCGATAGAATGATCAATACAATGGATACGGTTCTTCGAGATGTTATGGATAACCCGACTGTTCCCTTCGGCGGAAAAACTATTCTCATGGGAGGCGACTTCCGACAAATTCTACCTATAGGGAACGGCACCGATGGATTCTCCTGCTGTCTTAAAACAATCGCCGCTTTTTGGACAATTTAAAAAGTTTGAACTGCTGGAAAATATGGGAGCCAATGGCGAGTCGAATGACTTTAAAGAATTTCTGCTAAAAGTTGGAGACGACAGATTGGAAAAGGACAAAGAAGGAAAAGTCGAAATCCCAGGAGAGATGATAAGCAAGAGTGATCTGATTGGAGAAGTTTTTGAAGCAGTCTCAAGCAATATGAACGAATTGAGTGGGCGGGCAATCCTTTGCCCTAAAAACTACCATGTAGACTTGATGAACAAAGCGATCCTCGAAAAGATGAATGGAAAAGTGAAGGTCTTTGTTGGAGTGGACAAAATCGAAAAGCAAGGAGAAGATGACATCTTCAGTCTAACTGATGAATATATGGCTACTCTCACTCCTTCTGGCTTGCCTCCACATCGACTGGAACTTAAAATTGGAGCAATCGTTATGCTTATCAGAAACTTGAATGCGAGAAGGCCTCTGCAATGGCACAAGACTCCAAGTCCAAGAATTTGCCAGGACTAATGCCATAAAGTGTGCTTTTATAATGGAGTCAGGAAGGGACAATCAGTCATCATTCCGAGGATTGATCTGTTCTCTACTGCCAAGAGTCAGTTGGGTTCTTTTATTTAAACCTGATTTCAGAAATGTCGTTTGTCCTAAGAAGGAGGCAATTTCCATTAAAGCTAGCCTTTGCAATGAGCATCAATAAGTCGCAAGGACAGTCACTGGACAAAGTTGGAGTCTATCTACCCGAGGACGTCTTTTCACATGGGCAATTGTATGTCGCAATTTCAAGAGCTAGAAAGAAGGAAGGAATCAAATTGAAGATGGCAAATGGGTCCACAAGGACTGTGAACATTGTAGACAAAAGAGCAATCAGTTAATATCTAACTTCAGTTCACCCTTTGAGGGTGGACTGGCCCCACTCTGCTCACTTCCTTTTCCCCTTGCGAAGCTGCGCGAGGATGAAGATATCAGCGGTTTTGAAGATCTAATGCTATAGCTATTGAAAATGAAATAGAAGCGCCTCCTCTATGCCATCCACCATTAGAAGAATCAGGCTCACCCTTTGAGGGTGGGCCTAAAATATAAACTTTTAATAAATATATATATATATATATTTGTGTTTGTTATTTTTTTACAAGATTTCGCCGATTTGGATAGACTTAGATAGAACCGAACGATTCTAGATTTAATATATTTAGAATCGAAACTATAAATGCCGAGCGCCGTCGAAGGCGGCGCAGCCCACTTGTAATCTAATAAATAAAATCCTTCCGTGGCCTTTTTGTAAATCCGGTCAAATCCTTTATTTTTTTGGGGGAGAGGTCGTTTTTTTTCTAATTTTCAGGGTATTCTGGGGGAAGTTCCAGATAAACTTACAAGGGAATGTTCTGAGGACACTATGCGATCTCGGAAACGGCATATACCATTCGATAGAGCTTGAAAAGCATTCCCAGGAACCACTCTCCGAATTTCCAGAACGACTCCCCAACATCTCTAAAAATGCTCCGAAAGTGAACGACTCGCAGGCTTTTTTACGCCTCCGGAATGACCCGCGTTGTTTGACCCACAATCCCAAGCGGAGCGTGGAGTAGTGCGACTGCTGTACGCTATCAATCTTTTGCCTATTTTAGGGCGCGGGTTTGATCCCTCATCGACTTTTCTTTTTTTTTTTCTTTGATTCACACTTTTTTCAAGTTTTTTAGCTACCTCGATTGAGTTGGTCAACACTAATTTATTGAACTTTGCGATAAATGACGCATACTAGTGGATGTGGTTTGACATAACAAAGTGGTCAAAGCACAAAAAAACAACTACAGTAGGAACAAATGCAAAAATAACTTTTCGTACAGTTAATTTCGTCACATTTTTTCGACGAGACAAATGGAGGAAAAACACACGGTGACCGGAGTCTCAAAAGCTGGTGGCCTATTAGGAAGAAATGTGCCTTTGAACCAGGCGTACAATACGAAATCCTTAAAGCGGGGATTACAGAATTGGTTGTGAACAACGGATATTACTTTGAGATTATTATCTCTGCTATAAATCTTATGGCCAGTGTCATACAATGTTACATGAGAAACAATTCTTCTAGCAAAGTTCTTGAAATAGGCGAAATACCCCACATCGAGTGGTTGAATAATTCCTGTAGCACCAGCTGGAATATTCCGAATTTCAAGTTCCTTCCCTCTACTCGTCACTTCATGAAGGGATGCGTGATCAGTAAATGACAACCAGGAATAGACGATTATCAAAGCATTTTTGTCGATAAACGGCTCAACCAATTCTCGGTACCATTCAATCATCAAGTCCTTGGTCATGATATGTGAGCTGTTGAAAGTTACATATAAATTACTGGCCTTATAATATGCCGGAATCGGTTGTTTAGACGCCAATTGAATAACAACGAACAGAATTGGATGGACACTTCCATCAAGGAAGATCGTTGGCATGACGGTTGAAGAGTGAGTGGTGGCGCTGACGGAAGTCGACTAATCTCTCGACCGTTTTTTTTCTCCACGAAATGCTAACGATCTATTCCCATGTAGTTCTTTTAAAGGGCTGACTGATCAGCATTGAACACGCATGAAGGTTGGATTCGTTTTCGCTTTATCAAGTCCTAAAATTGACTATTTTTAAAGAGGAAAATACCTGAACGCTGTCGACAAAAAGTTTAGCTTCTTTCTCTGTTTCTTCGCGCTTTTTCAGAGGACTTTTACGGAAACGAATTTCGTTATTTTTCGAGAGCATAATCTGTTTACCTGAAGAATCCTGCCTTAATAAAAGTGTTAGTAAAAACCTCTTTGAATTTTCTAATCCATGAGATCGAGGCCTTAAATTCTGGAGCCAATGTGCCTTTTTCCTCGTTGATTTCAATGGTGGTCTTTTGTAGCTCTTTGTCGTGAAGAGTGTGACCGGTTTGAAGCTTTTCCATTGTCCATTCGTACAGCAATTTAGACAAGTTCATTAAAGCCGTTTTCCTGTGGAAGACAGCATCAAGTCCTAGAGAGTTTTTTGATCATTAAACAACACTAACCTTCTCTCTCAAATTTGACCAACGTCCTCCTATCCATATCATTTCTCACAAAAGAAAACTTTACATGCATGCTAGACAAAGATCTTGATCCTTTCTGGGCGGCACGATAATATACTAAAGCTGCCTGTACTCTTGCAGGACTTATTAATTCTCCGTCACCGTGTAGACCAGAAAATCTATACCCTAACATAAAGGAGCGAAGCTTGTACATACCTAATCTTTTTGAAGTCTTCACAATCATCCTCTTCCAATGTTCGACTGTAGTCGTCGTAGATGTCTTGATCCGGGTCGAAAACGTCACAATCCATGTCCGGGACTATCACTTCTTCTTCGTCGACCTCAATACTCCCATTTTTCGTGATCCACGAGTAGGCTCTTGATGGCTTCGTAGAGCTGAAGAGCTCTCTTATCAAGGATACGGGGCGTTCCATTAGGAAAGTCAATGGCTAATGAGGCAATAAGATCAGCTGCAGACATTTGCTGAAGACACAATTCTAAAAATCAGAAACACAAACAAAACAACAAGAAAATCAACTCAATCGAGGTAGCTAAAAAACTTGAAAAAAGTGTGAATCAAAGAAAAAAAAAAAGAAAAGTCGATGAGGGATCAAACCCGCGCCCTAAAATAGGCAAAAGATTGATAGCGTACAGCAGTCGCACTACTCCACGGCTCCACTTGGGATTGTGGGTCAAACAACGCGGGTCATTCCGGAGGCGTAAAAAAGCCTGCGAGTCGTTCACTTTCGGAGCATTTTTAGAGATGTTGGGGAGTCGTTCTGGAAATTCGGAGAGTGGTTCCTGGGAATGCTTTTCAAGCTCTATCGAATGGTATATGCCGTTTCCCGAGATCGCATAGTGTCCTCAGAACATTCCCTTGTTAGAGAGAACATTTTCACCGCTACAGACTGTCGGTTCATCAAACTGTGACATTGGACTTCCTCCCCATTGGGAACACTCCAAATGTTGCACGTTTTCACAACACAGACAGATAGAACAATGATCTTCGATTTAGAGGATTAGCCAAGTCAACATTTACACTCCCGACGATCAGCTGGACTTAACCAATTTGACGATTGAAGCTTGGAGGTTAATGGGACTTCGTCCTTGGTTTTCATTCGATGTTGGAACAACAAATTGCACAAAACCTGTCATCAAAGTAAGAGTCTAAGATCTAAAACAAAAGCGTTAGGTCGCCTATCCGGAGCCATTTTTGAGGCGAACTGATGGTCTCGACGTCTATGGCGATCGATTTCTCAAAGATAATTACATCTTCTTCTTAACTACTCTCGTATGTTTTTTTCTTCATTGTGACGTTGGAATTCAGTTCATGTTTTATGTCGAGGATTTTAAATTACCGATGAATGAAGAAGAAGTCAGAGCTCAGATTATAGAAGCTGTTGATTTTGAGGAGAAACTTTTCCAAATTTCGGTAAAATTCCACCCTTTTTTCGATTTAATATTTCAGCTGAGGAAAGAACAAATCGAGGATTATGTGGAACCGAAGACTTTGAAAGATTTTTGAACAACGATTTACGGTTATGGATGTCAGAAAATTCTTCAAGACATTTACATCGCCGAAAGCCAAAGAGATCTTTGATCAGAATCAATTGGTCCAACTTCATCTCAGCGAGAATTATTTCTTTAGGTTGGACTTTTGTTTAGAATATATAGCCAAAAGTGCTCAGATCGTCGAAATTTTTGGAAGAAACATCGAAATTCACCATCAAGACGTATCTAACGATGATGATAGCAAGAGACCAGCCATACGAATTGACGGGCAAATATTGGGAAATCAAAATGCTAGTTGTTTGTTCCATCTGTCAACAGAAAATTACAGTATTTCCTTTAAAATTTCCTGAATCAGACGGGTGTATGGCCGCATAGAACACGTGAAGACGTCTGTCTCAATATCACACAAAGTCTCCTTCCTGAATGGTGGCCGGTCTCTACGTCGATAACTTTTTCAATCAAGTCCGTATTGAAATCCGATCAGAAGAATCAAAAACTAAGGAAACCAGGAAGTCAGGCAGAAGGAATAACCCAGAACTTGGTCGCCAGTTTCCACAATATTCTCCAAGAATCAGTTTGGATGAACTCAAAGACAGAAAGCTACGCATTGAAGAAACTCGAAACGATGGGTCAACAAGTCGGCTACATAGGTAGCGTCATGAGCGATCTCAATCTCGAAGAATCTTATGCACGAGTTAGTTTTAGACTTTCTCCGATGAAAAGCTTCTCAGATTAACATAAGTGAAAGAGATAGTTTTTCGTAGATGATTGAAAATATTCTGTCGTACACACTCCTGGCCGAGTTCGATGTCCTTGTCAACACAAAACGCAAAATGGGACCAGTGGCTACTTCTGTCGATACGTTTAATTTCAAAGAAAGTAATTTCATAGGTATGTCTCTTGGGGGAAGATAGGCCTTTCTTCAGCTGTGCCAGCAGTCCTTCTTCAATCTCCTTTCTACCAGTCTTTATGGCCGATGTTGATCAATTATGCCGGGTTGGGCTATACTGTCGGTCATAAAATAGCCCATAGTTTTGATACGGAAGGTTTACTTTTTTGTTTTAGAAAATAAAAAAAATTTAGGGAAACAATACGGAATAAATGGGACCAGAGTGGATTGGTGGAAAGACGAATTTTTGAATGAATACGACTCCAGGACGGGTGGGTGACTATATTTCCGCGAAAATATAGTTTTGGTACGGAAATATAGTTCAGGAATGCAGCTTGGTTTGCGCGGAACGCTGTCTCACCTCACGCGTCTCAAAATTACTAAAAGGAATATCATTCAAATTATCTGTCGCTGACTACAAGGAGTCGCTCCTCTATTTGCACATTCAATATCTCATTACTATAGCTTTTTATTTCTTTCGACTCGCCGCTTTATCTTCTTTTTTTTACTTGCACTTATTGGAGAAGAAAATGGCAACTGTGTCCAGATATTCGTAGATGGATTCCGTCGTTATTATATCTGATGCAATTTGAAGAGCCAATGCGTCAAATGCTTTATGCAATTCAGTGTTTGGCATCCCCGCTGTCTCCGATTCGCACTGCTGAGTCTTCTATAAGTAGTACCGTTTATACTAGTAAAACTCCACCTTTTTCGAAATCGTAATCAGGTCCACGTATCGCAAAGTCTGCAGGGATCTCAGATAGTTTAGAATTTCTCCAAGGGGCGGATTCTTTCCCAGGAATTGCTGCTTGAGGACTCTGTGAAATGCTTCAGCAATGTTTGACGTTCGATGTTGCTTCTCTCCAAATTTGTGCCAGAGACCGACGTATTTCTTCAGCCAAACGTTCTTGTAATAAAGAAGGAATTGTTGAAAAGACTCCTTTTAATGCCTTTATGGAAGCACCTTCGAAATCTGTTATGAAGTGAAGAGCAGTAAGATCTTGATTAGCGGCAATCAACTCTTTTTTTCACAATCTCAAATAATTCGCAGTATAGAGACGTTGAGCGCGACTTGGAGAAACAATGAAATAATGGGATTCCTTTTTTCCCAACAGCTCCATGGAGACTATAGAGTTGGCCGTTTTGGCCAACTTCTCCTGAAATTAAGCCAAAGGTTCCGTCACCAACAACAAATGATAGTCCTATAATAAATGAAGAGGAGCGCTCAGCTTACATACCGGCAGCAATGACCGCTTTAATAACACTTCTTTGAAAAAGTATAAGCAGTCCGGGTTTAGCGATTTGTACAAAATTCTCAATTATTCCAGGAATTTTCCCTTCACGGTATTTATTCTATAAATAAAATGTGTAATCAAAAGGGGAAATTGCAAACTGGTATCTCATCTAATCGACAAACACTTCGTGTTTTAGATTGTGCTCGTGTAAGTTGTGATTTCATCTCATTGAAACAGCCAATATTCGAAGCAATTTCTAATCGCTCTTCGCTGGCTGAATTAAATTTTCACCATATTTTCTAACAACAAACGATATCGGTCATTTTGTAGAACCTCGTCGATTAAAGCAGAATAGTTGCCAGAAGCGGTGAACTTATTGGGATCACTGCGCAGAGTTTGATAAGTCGAATATCGCATTCTCTTGGCAACTTCTTCTGAATACGTGAAAGGAAGGCACAAATGGGGTTCAGCCATTGGATTAGAAATGAAGAAATCTTTGCTGACCTTTAAAGAGTTTTCGGTTCGCGTAAATTAAACTAACTTGAACTTTGTTTACTTGACCAATGGAATGACAGTCGGAACAGATGAACATGGCGACTTCATTTTTCAAGTCTTGCTTATGCACAAATACTAGGCATTTTGTAGGATCTGCAGGCAGCCGAGATAATTTTACTTCTTTTCCTTTTTTGCAGCGTGCGATTCACATGGCCAATGTGCAATCTTTTTTTCTGGCTCATCCGAGATTTCGGCTTCAGCTCGACGCTTTCTGCTTGTTTCATGTTCAGTTTCTTCTTCTGCATCGGAAAAGCCACTAGCCTCAGTTGAATGTGTGATTAGCGAAGTATTTGATTGCGAGCTGATCACGTCGCCTACATCGAAAAATTCAAAATTGACGGGTTGACTTGTTATAATTTCACGACTTCCCGTTTGAACATTCAGGAGTGATCTAATTCGTATAATTTCTTGTGAGTCCAAGTCTAATACGTCCAAGAAGTCCTGAGACAGCTCATCTATATCAGACATATTTAGAAGAGCAAAACAGGATAGATCCGACGACCGAAAAGAGAGACGAAAGGTTGAGACGAATGATTTTTATCCTACAATTTTTATCCTGAAAATCCTTCAGACAAAGTCTTGACATATTTTACTAGGGAGCAATTGAAAGGCGAAATAAGCAAAGTTAAACCTGTAAAGGTGATGAAACTTGAAACTACAAAAACTTAAAACATTAAAAAGAGTTTTTCTGGCAGTTCTGAGCAAATAAACAATCACTCGATGCGCGAGATGTGAGCCGCAAGATGGGACAGCGTTCCGCGCGAACCAAGCTGCATTCCTGAACTATATTTCCGCGGAAATATAGTCACCCACCCCTCCAGGACTCGTTGTTTCGTCGATCAATATTCATAATTTCTAGTGAGTTGGTTCGGCAAGAAAAGGAAAATTGAAATAGATTCCGGAAGTGAATAGGATTGTCGATGGACTTCGAACTTTAAATGAGAATTTGGCTGATAATATTGGCATCAGGATAGCATATCAGGCGTACACGTTGAACTTGGAAGAGCCGAGATTGAGTCATTTGGTTACAAATGATCAACTTTTCTTTATTATGGCCATTCAGGTTGGCACTTGTTGTCCTCTTAATGAGTTTTTTTAGATGAATTGTATTCCATTCCAACCACATGAACTTGATCTCTTTATGAACATCGATGACCACGCTGTTCCCAGAGCCAGGTGAGTCAGCAGAGTTTTTAGAAAAAGTCCAACTCTTCCAGAATAAATGTTCCCTTGGGAAATTTCCCGGAGTTTTCAAAAGCATTCAATTGTCCGGCGGGCAGTCCGATGAATCCAGAAAAGCGGTGTCATCTCTTTTGATCTCCCTCAATCTCCAATAAAGCTTTAACTTTTCAATCATCGGTTGTGAGGGAGACAGCTGATCCAATGATGGATGGGGTCAGAGGGAGAATCATACCATTTCCTCTCGTTCGATCTTTTCCTCAAAATATTAAGTGTAATCAAAAGAGAAATTGGAGTCAGGCTGGAGGAGGCCATAAATTGGGCCAGGCGCCTCTTTACAACTCCGTTTATTAATAAAAAAAAATGAGGCTGTGTTGCAAGCAAAAGACAGGCGTGCCACTCTCCATGAGACTCTTCCCAGCCCTCCTTCTTTTTCCCTCTCGACTGCCGAGTATTGGGTTTGTCTCTTCTTTCCATCTCCCAAAACAACAAATAGACTGTCCATATCAATTCCAAATTAAAATGTAATGGCAAGGCTGTCAAAGAACGACTGCATTATGAAGTCACTGACACCAACTATACTAGATTTGATCAAGGTGAGTTCTTTCGAAGGAGAACCAAGTTTCAGCATTGAGAATCAGTAACTCGAGGGAGAACGAAGGCTCAAGGCTGAATTATATTCACGGCCACAAAGCGATTCTCCTGGGTTCCTTTGATAACAATCTATCACAAATGTGAAATCGAGAAGGTTATTTGATTAATTTGTAAAAAATACCAAAATTGGGATGCGAAATGCTACAAAACAGCCAACATTCCTGTTTCTCAAGAAGTGATGTCGACAAAATTTCCGCGAGCTTATAATCTGACCGGGACAGAGGACTATTTGAAATTGGAGAAACTTGAACGAACTGTTTGCCGTCAGAGGTGGTCTAATTTGTTTTTTGAAAAATTCGTATTATTATTTACTCTAAAGTCTGATAGATAACGCCGCTTTTTTAAAAAAATGAAAACTTTCAAAATTCTTTTAAAATTTTTATTCGATTTCTAAATTATCATTGAAAACATTAAAGCTGGCAAAATTATTGTTCAAATCCTCAAATGCGAATTTTGATCTCACAAACCGACGTTATCTATCGGTGGCGTTATCTATCAGATTTTAGGGTATTTATTTGAAGGTAAGAGACTCTGTCTTGAAGCGAATAGCTCGGTGTCCAGTATGGATTTGTCTTGCCAATACTATTGTTACGAGGTTATCTACCCTTAAGAGATTATATTTTTGGCGTTAGCTTGGCCAAAACCAAAAAAGTATCAAATTTTTTCTTTATGAAAGCAAAATGACATCTGGAAAGGGGCAAATAGTTGAAGCACAGCTATTTCTAACAGAGGTCGCTGTGTAAAATAGCTCATTGGCCAACTTCCGCTCAACTGAATGTTGAAATTATTTTCAGAGTCTGCTCTTTCTTTTTAATAACAACTTTAAGGAAATCTTCTGAAAGAGAGAAAGGGACAGAAGGAAAACATTCCGAAGCGGAATCGTAAAAACCTCGGAATATCCCGGGTCAACCGTAATTTCCACTCACTCCTGGGGTGCAAGCGCGTCTATTTTTCAATGGGGCTGTTGGGGTGCGCATCTATTAGAGAGTTTACGGTATATAGCTTACTTCAGGGTTTGTATCAAAAGCTATATATTTTCATTTTTCCAAATAGATCGATGGCGATTTTTTCTGGTCGATTGGTAACGGGAGTAAAGTGCTAAACGTCAAATTTGCCAAACTCGTTCGACTTTTTCCTTTTAGAAAAATGTGTCCAAAGAGTGCATCCTTAAACTGAAGAAAAATGAGTTTTAAATGTTGAAATTAAAAATCTTTTCACTTCTGCTGATTTTCTTTCCATCAACTCAACTTTTTTTTTTTTCTAAAAACAGCTGTCATTGCAACCTGGCGCTTCTCTTTTCCGCTCACCCCCGGCCATTTTCGACCAGTTGCCATTCCTAATTATATTTTAGAATTAGATTTATTTCTTTTAAGCCACTTTGTCTAACAAAGAACACTCATATCATGCTTTAGACTGTTCGTTTATAGTTTGTTCAAAAAAAGACGACATGGCCTCCTAGCAATACCGTACTTATAATTGACGCTTTCAAATTTTGCGGAGCTCTTATCCTACTTTTGAATTTCCAGAGTTTTCTTTTTTGTGTTTTTTTTCTCATAATAATTTCTGTTTATAGATTTTTAACTTTTAAAATTAACAGTTTTAACATATTTTAGACACATTAATTATATTCTTCGTCTGAAGAATATTCTAATTCTAATTCAGCAAAGTCTACACTAGGATCTTCAATATTAACAATTGGAGTAATCGAAAGAGATTCTTTTTGAATAAAATCGTCTTATACTTTGACGGCGTTGTAGAAAAACTTGCTGTACGTTTCGGGACTTATTTCAGACATGATCCGAATTGAATGGTCACGTAAGTATTCAAGTTTTTCTTTTCCAGATGTTGTGGAGCAGATTTTTTGCTTTAAATACGCCCATATGTGCTCAATAGGATTTAGAATACAATGGTAAGGCGGTAAACGAAGAATCTCAACGCCCAAGTCTGCTGCGATTTATTCTACTCGGTACTTTTTAACGCTGTTTCTTCCTCCTCGACTTGCAATATACACTCTGTCAAGAAAGTATAGATACACCCCCTGATTCCAGCGTTTCTGACGGATATCGTATCTGTTCTGTCTAAGTCCTTTTTTATCTGACAGAACACCTTCTAAAACCCCCGGAACTAGGCTCTAATCATGAGTTTGTAATCATCTGCAAAATTGAGGGCAAAGCCCTTGAAAACTAGGTGTCAACAAAATATAGATACTCTTAATTTTTTAACTGAAAATCAACAATTTTTAACAACAACTATTTCTAATATCGGGTATATCCTCGTTAGCCTGAATTACATCACAAATTCGATTTTGGATAGAATCATAAAGCTTTTTTTAATAATGTCTGGTCTACAATAACCCAAGCGTCCTTTATCCCCTGTTTTAGCTCTTCTAGGGTGTCATATTGTTTCCCATTGTTGTAAACTCGACGTGCAAGAACACCTCAAATATTCTCCATTATATTTAAGTCTGGAGACCTAGTGGGCCAAGGAAGAACGGCGATATTTTTGGACTGAAGGAAGTCAAGAGTAGCTCGACTACTGTGAATTGCAGCATTATCTTGCTGATAGACTAGGCTGCGACGACGGTTTTTGGCAAAAAAGGGCACAATAGGCTTATCCAAAATATCAATATAATCTGTGGAATTCATCCTAGACGTAGTAAAAACTAAATCAACACGTTCAAAGGAAGAGATAGCCCCCCATGTCATAATGTTTCCGCCGCCAAAGTTGCGTGTTGTTTGATAAATCTCTTCTTTCCTTAAATCGTGCCAGTAGAATGCAAGGTTATCCGGACCATCAAGGTTCCACTTCTTTTCATCAGAATAAACAACCTTAAAGCATATAAATTACAAACAATTTGCAAACCAACCTTTGTCCAATTCAATTGAATGTTTGTCCTACAAAAGTTGACTCTGGCAGTTTTCTGTTGTAGCTTAAGAGCTGGAGCGTGTTTCTACTTCTTATGTACGATTTGTCCATTACAATGTAAAGCTTTTCTAACTGTTTCGTGAGAGACATTAAATCCTAACTCTCCAGGAGCTTGAGAAGACATTCTATTAGAGAAGCGATTGATAACACGACGAGCTGCTCTTGAATTAAGCTTTGGAGGTCATCCTGCACGATATTCCTTGTAATATTGACTTTTCGGCGAAATAACATGTTGAATTGAAGATTTGGAGCGCTGAACTTTCTTGGCAATTTCGGAATAACTCAATCTGGCCTCGTGAAGGGCTTTAATTCTAATCTTTTCTAGATCACTAAGTTCCTTGCCCTTAGCCATCTAAGATAAATCCAATTATACTAATAAGTGACGGAAAAGTCGAAAACCAAATCAAATAACACAAACAACAACAAAAAAATGACTCTAATAAATAAAATAAGGCGTTTCCTTGTAAGTATCTATATTTTGTTAACACCTAGTTTTCAAGGGCTTTGCCCTCAGTTTTGCAGATGATTACAAACTCACGATTAGAGCCTAGTTCCGGGGGTTTTAGAAGGTGTTCTGTCAGATAAAAAAGGACTTAGACAGAACAGATACGATATCCGTCAGAAACGCTGAAATCAGGGGGTGTATCTATACTTTCTTGACAGAGTGTAGGCATTTAGTAATAGAGTTAGTTCTTTCTTCATCGGATCTTTGGTACTTGTATGCCACATTTTTTCAGGTAGTTAATTATTTCCTGTTTTTTGGAGTTTGCAGTAGAAACCTGAAAGTGATATTGTCAAAGAAAATATAAGGGCATCCCTTTTCTATGCACTGTGAATGATAAGGCGCATTATCCATTATCAACACAGCTTTTCTTCCATTGGCAGATGTAACCAGCTCGGGGCAAACTTCTCTAAGACAATTCTCGAATAGAGCTGAGTCCATTGTTTCATGATAATCACCGTCTTCCAAACGGCCACCATCCAGCCATACTTTAAAGGAGCCTTGTAACAATCCATCTTCGGCTATTGCTCCAATTGCAATCGCTCGTTTTCCACGCGAGGGAACTAGATCAGGTTCAATCTTTAGTCCGGCATCAAGGTATTTTGTTGGATTTTCTGAAGAAAAAACTTTTCATCAGCTATAAAAATTGGCTAACCTAGTGCATCCATATTTACCCAATCATGAGTAGACTTCATCTCTTGAAAAACCCATGTTTCGTCGCAGAAGGCTATGTAAGCTTCTTCACTTTTCAACCTCTTGATCTCCTTGAGATACTTATGCCTCTTTCTTACAAGATCGGGCTTTTCAAAAATGTAACATCTATTTGAAACCCTTAGAAAACGAAAGTCAAGACCAGACTTGGGCGGGTAGTGGTCTTTTTACTACCCTACCCATTTCGGGTTACCCGAAATTTCGGTTTTGTTACCCTACCCGTTTAGGGTTACCCGAAAATCTCGTTTGTATTACCCTACCCGAAAATGGCTTTTCCAATAAATAAGACATAATCTGTAATTATCAAATATAAAGTTTTGATCGTACTTTGATTTTTGCATCTAAAACAACCTACTGCGATCAATAACTAGAACAGAAACAAAATATAAATTAACCCATTGACGACAACGCGCGTTTAACCTGTCTGGCGCGGGGAACCACCAAGTTTTTTGACGCGCCTCGAGCGTGGGCCACCGGTGGCCCGCATTGTCCCAGGAGACTCACTTTTTTTTATTGTTTGGAAAGCACGTGCACTGTTGAATTTTTTAATGTATATTGTTATTTTATGGTTTTAACAGACTTCTCTTCGTATTTCTCATATATCATATCCTTTTTTTTCGGTAAATATGGAAGCTGATATTGACGACGCGAGTAACTTGGATGATAGTTTTACAAGGTTGCTATCGAACTCTGACGTAGAAGTAGAAGGAAACGAAGATTTCCCAGTAGATACGCTCATTGTTCACCATGAAAGTGAGACTGAATCTGATACTGACACAAGTATCACCTTGAGGTTCGATGACTCGTGGACAACCGACGACAAGACGCACAATCCATGGTCTTTCACGGAGCAATTTGGTCTAACCACTCAAGTACAAAATTGTGTGGAGTCTATTCAGTTTTATGAGCTCTTTGTGAACAAGGAAATGTTGGATTTGATAGTGTTAGAAACGAACCGACAGGGTCACAGAAAGCAAAATGACTTTCAAGAAACAAATGCAAACGAAATAAGAAAGCTATTAGGCTTTTCACTGCAAATGGGTATTGTAAAACTACCCTCTTTGAGAGATTATTGGAGTTCTCGTACAGCGTTAGGTGGCCATTCAATAGCCGGAAAAGCAATGCCACGAACCAGATTTGAACAACTTATGAACTGTCTACATCTAGCAGATAATGAAAGTTCAGATGGCAACAGATTGTTTAAAATTGAAAATTTTTTTCAAATTTTCAATTCAAATTGTGAGAAAGCTTGTTTACCTGGGAAAGATATAACTATTAATGAGTCTTTAGTTCCATTTCGAGGAAGAGTCATTTTTCGCCAATATCTTCCGTCCAAAAAGCACCGCTATGGTATCAAGCTGTTTAAACTTTGCTGTAAAGGCGGTTATACTTGGAGAACAAAAATTTATGCGGGAAAACAGCCATCACGAGATGCCCCTGTTGCTGATACAATTGTATTAGAACTTATGGAAGGTCTTTTGAACAAAGGAAGACAATTGTGCGTGGATGACTGGTATTCAAGCGTCGGCCTTGCTAAAAAGTTATTAATGAAGAGAACTAATCTCATTGGGACATTAAGAAAAAACCGAAAAGGAATTCCTGTTGAAGTAAAAGAGAGTAAATTGAAGAGAGGAGAGATCATATACCGACAAAGTAGAAAGGGCATCTTAGTGCTTAAATGGAAGGACAAGAGGGATCTGTTTATGATTTCCACTACGCATGACGCATCCATTGGACAGAATATGAAGCCAAGAGTAGTTGAAGATTACAATAAGATAATGGGCTATGTAGACCAATCCGACCAAATGGCTGCCTACACGCCTTTCGTTCGAAAAACAACGAAATGGTATATTAGACTCTTTTTCCATATCGTAACACAAACAGCTCTGGTTAATGCTTGGATACTCTACAACGAAGTAAAAGGAAACATAAAGATAAATGATTTCAAAATGTTGCTCATTGAAACCCTCTTGGAGGATGAGATACAAAAAGCGCCGAGCAGAAGCCATCAATTAGAAGAAATTGCAGGTCCTAAGACCGTAAGTAGAAAACGATGTGTCAATTGCTATAAGGAGAACTGCAACATAAAAGGACGAACATTCGCTTCTACTTTTACAAAGAAAGTATCCACCCGCTGTAGCAAATGTTACGCTCATTACTGTCTTGAATGTTTCCAATTATCCCATAAAAAGTGTAATCAATAGCAACTATTTTGTCAGTTAATTAATGAATTTTCGGACCACTGTTTGTATAGCTTTGTTTCAACGTTATTAACCAATTAAATATATAAAAGTTGTAAAATAAGCAAAAATTGAAAAAAGCTAACGACAAAAAGAGTGCGGGCCACTGGTGGCCCACGCTGTTGTCAATGGGTTAATATTAAAGCAAGAACACAATAGTAAAGATTGATTGCAAATTAACCGGAGATTTAAATATAGGTCCAGTGATCCGTCTTTTCGTGAAGACCCTTAAAGCTTCGGGTACTAACTACCCGGCCCAATTACCCTACCCAAAAATTTGGTTTTTGTTACCCTACCCGTTTTCGGGTATTACCCGCTAGGGTACGGGTACGGGTACGGGTAACCCGCCCAAGTGTGACCAGGACTCACGATGAAGCCCCGCGCCAGACATTACGATGAATGTCACCACAGCTAACCGAAAGAGACTTCGTTCTAGAGGGACAAGAGACGCTCTTTCTGCGCTGGTTAACTGAGAGGGGTAGCAGAAAACGAACAAATATAAACGGGTGAGAGTAAGACAAAAAGAATATGATTTTAATCATTTACCTAGCCCTTCTGTTACTCTCTCCAACCCAGTTTTTTCTATTCGCGTTCTCTTCTTCCATTTCCTAGGCACTATTATTGTCTCCAGGTAGCTTGGGCAATAGCCCTTGCCATCGTTAAATTTGGCCTTCGAAGGGGATTGAACCCTTGACCCTCTGGGCCATATTCGCGACTCATTTTGAGGGTTTGATTACTGGGGCTCCAAAGGTTTACTAGTTCCAGAATAATTTATTGATTGATTTATTATTGTCCAGGACCATTATATTCTCTGTTATTTTTTGAAATTTGGTTTAGGCTTAGCCCGAGCCAAAAAACCGTCTGTCTTTGTTTAAAATCAAGAAGTACTCCAGTACAACTACTTCGTTCGTCTTGTTTTCGTGCTGTTTCCCGGGCGCCGTTTCAGCGTGATCCCGTTCCAATTCGGCTACGATCTGGTCTTTCTCTTCTCACCAATGCCACCAATAAATGTACATCTCATTCGCAACAAGATGCCACACGCCGTCCGGTCGAGATATCCTCTCGACCTTGTCATCAGCAGCCCCGATCACAATGCCTCATCTGATCGATTACGGTTCCAGCAACAAACGACCTTTGCGCTTACTTTCATTTGCTGTACGAGGTGTAAACCTCTTTTCTCAACAGCACTTCAGTCTTCTTTTTCCAAAGATTTTGTTTGAAATTCTACTCTTTTCTCAATGGCTTCCGCTTCAAACTTCCGACAATCAATTGAGCGATTTTCAGTTTCGCTGCGACGCGATGAACGCGTTCCGATTGATTCGTTCAGCTTTTGTTAAAATGTCTTGTCCTTCATAACATTAGAATTTTGATTCTGTAGATTCACTAATTATTGAACTGCGAATTTCCTTCTTGCAGTATAGATTTATAAATAAAGATTAGAAATAAGTATAATTGGAAACACTCCCCAAATTCTTTGAATAAATTTAACAGTGAATCAATCTGATTCCCTTTTTTGATCTTATAAAAGTCAATAGATGTTTCCAAAGGGTACGACAGCTTGAAAATGCTTCGAGACTGTAGCTGCTGGCAGATTGTGTAACATTCTCTGGGCAGATTCGACAGCATTGGAGATTGCATCAGCCCATAGCTCTTTTCCTCCTTCCTTTTTAAATTTTTTATTGACAAACAGCGGCTACTTGGGTTACACGAATGGCAGCGCGTGATCTGTCTCTCGTCCTTGTCCTTTCGTGGAGCGCCTGTATCAACGGGAGCACGGCGCCTCGTTGGCGCCTTTCTCATAGACTTTTCATTTAATCTGTCACACGTCCAGGGTGGCCATCAAATAGAAAGAAGCGCTTACTTCATTAACACATGCTCTTTTTATTTTCTACTTATTCCCCAAGTCTATTCCAATACTTGTTCCAATTTTTATTATCAGTTTTTGCACTATTTTCTTTACTTTATACAACTTTTGAGACGCTTTTTAAGCAACTAGACTATAAGCTTTGAGGTTACTAGTTCTCGAAGTATAGCTTTATTTTAATGTGATACTTCAAAAACAAATTATTTCATCCAGGAAGAGTCTTCGAACCTTTTTGACCCAATTCCCAAATGTGTTCAAACTTATTCAACCATCGCTAGGCTGTTTGACTATTTCATTCGGGCATTTGAACTCTCCATTTTTGACTCGTTTTCCTAAATTCCAATCTTCAAAGAAGATCACTTACAATTCTTAATTTTCTCATTCTGATCTCTTTAAAAAAAGACCATTCTTGCTTGGGTTTAGATTCTTTAAAATTTCTTTCTCGACATTTCCCGTGACGAGACGTCATTTCGTCTCATTGATTTGAAACGGGGCTAGATCAATGCGAATTCTAGTAGGAAATATTCCAATTTATTAATTTTGTGGTCTCAAGTTGCGGATACTTTATGCGGAAGTTATCAACTTTTGAGATTATTGAGATAAGTAATAATTATGAAATTTTCATTAAAACAAGAAGAAAGTAATTTAAAATTTCAAGTCAATAAATCATTTTCTCTCGTCTTTTTTCTACTGAATGGTTTGAGAATACTGTATGACTCATTGCTCCCAAAAAGACGACGCTTCCTTTTGCAAAATTGTAACATCAGACTCTTTTAAAAGCCGAGGAGCACTTTTTCAATTTCCGGTGAAAAATGTCGAGTGATGGATGCCGTCTGTCTCGCCGTATCCCGAGACGGCTCTCGCTCTCGGTTTACAGTAGTCCTTTCGTTCGCTTATCTCCGTCCATCCAAACCGCTTCAGATGGCCTTCTCCCGAACGGCATCGTCTCTACTGGTTCTAGCAGCTTCTGTCGGGCTTCTACTGGCTCATCCTGTTTGTAGATCTTGCACCAAAAACTGCTTCCAAAATTCTACCTCCGGCAATGGGTGAGCTCTTTTTCTGCTTCATTTTTTGTACTTTTGACTAAATTCTCAAGGAGACAGACTTTGAAAATACTTGAAAAAAACGCACGATCGCAACAGACCCCGCCGGAAGCTACGCAGCCGCACCGGAAGGATCTCGATGTGACCCCTTTCGCGCCGACTTTTTACTGTTTCAGGACGGAAGTTGAAGACCTTCTAGCTGAGTTGCAGCAGCATACTCGTCCAAAAAGAGCCGCCGATGGGGAGGTCGAATATCGTGCCTGCTCTCGATTTCAAATTGGTAGATTTCGAATCTATATGGAAATACGAAAGAATTTAGAAGTTCTTCTGATTCCACTCTCCATTGCAATGATTCCAATCGTTTTGACCATTTTGATTCTCTGCACTTGCTGTTGTGGTCCCAAGGATTCTCGAGGTTACTTTTTAATTTATTTTTCTACCAGTAGCTTCGTTATCTAGCTGGTTGAACTACATGATTCTCTACTAAGTGAAATGAAATGTTAAGGAAAATTGCCTGAAGACTTTCTCTCAACTCTTCCAATGTCAAAAAAGAGACGAATCAGTTCAGAAGAGTTTGAATTGGAGTTTCGAGATGGCTATGTGCAGCGAAAGGATTCAAGTAAAACAAAGTTTTCAACAGTCGTCTCATATATTGAAGCACGAAGAGAGAGTATTTGGTCGACCCGGACTGATCCTGAGGTTTGCTTTGTTCATTCTTTGGAAGAAGAGAGAAGTTCAGAATTCGGAAATGAAAGCTCCTCCTCCGGTTGTGCAGGAAAAAGCCCATAATCAATTGAGACCGACAAATTCAACAGAATCGACGAAGAGAACACGATTCTCCGATACGGTTTCGGTGATTAGTGTGGACAGTTTGCCAAGACGTTAGTCCCCAGTGATTTTTTGAGGATAGAAGAGTCTGAGAAGCGGGTTGATTGGATCTCGGAATGGCCTTTAAAGCTGTGGGTTCACGAGTACTCTCTCAAAAATTGTTTGTATATATCAAGTGCCATTTTTATTGCTTTTCATAATGAAAAGATTTTGACCCGATTGACTAGAGAAAATCACAGAGGGAGAGATTACTTCTTGTGACTTCGACGACGTTGCTTGGTTTCTGGAGTTGAGACGCCGACTGAGGTCACTTCCTGGAAAATCTCCATTACAGCAGCACACACAGCGGCGGCAATTAAATTCAGTGGGACCAAGGTCAAATTGTTTTACGATAACGGACTCACGTCTGCCGCAATGGTTCCTTTCTCAATCTGTTCCTGGAGTTTTGATTGTGCCTCAAAGTGCAGCATTAGGTCGTTTATTTGTTCTTGAAGTTCTTTGATTTTCTGAAATTGTTTCCTCAAAAATGGCGGGTAATTACGGTAGTGTAGAGCTTTTCCATGGTGGTTTTCTGCTCTGATACTTGATCCAATTTCTCTTTCCATTTTTGTTGATCATTTCTCAACAAACTATTCATAGAACGTTCCTCTTCCAGCTCTGTCGCCACCTAGAAAAATATATTATTGTACTTTCTTTCTATTTTTTTTCTTCCTCGATCTCCTCTATAACTTTCTGACACAAGAAATCGGGAAAAAACTAACAAACCTTGGTTAACTTTTGTACATTATGGACTTGTTTCTTCTCAGTGGCTTGTTTGGCAGAATTCACATTGCTCAACTCCACCTTCAGTCTTTTGACTTCCGAGCTCTGACTGTTGATTTCCTTCTCGAGAACTTCCATTTGTGATTGAGAAGTCTTTTCCATATTTTTCATCGCCTGTTCTACATCGGCTATTCGACTCTCAAAATAGCGACGTTGACTCTCCAGTTGGCTGCTCAAAAGGCACGTATATTCCATCTTCAAACTGTCCATCTTTTCGTCTTTTTCTCCGTTTTCCTGCCAAATGTTCCAATAAATATTGAGAAAACGAACCGAATCGCCTAGTCCTCGAGAATATTCGACAAATTTGCCCTCTGTGTCGGTTTGAATCAAACGATGCACATAATTATCACCCGCATAGTCCCAGACTTGAACTCCGCCAATCCGCAGGCAGAAGGTATGACTCGTCTGCACATAATGTCTAAAAATTAATATCATATACTTCCTATTAAAATGACTATTCTAAATCGCAGTCATTGAAAAGATTACCAGCTCTCACCCAAAAAATAAGGAACCAACCTGTGAGCATGACCCTCTTCATATCTCCCACAGCCAACATTTCCACAAATAAGGCAGGCCCAAAGATCTGTGCTTTGACCACAATCAGAGCATCTTTGCTCAGCCACCATTTCTGGCGTTTGGAGATATCTGCATACCGGACAGCTGAAGACTTATTTGGCATTTGTTTTCCAATAATCTTACACAGTATCCTTCCATTTTTGAAGGCAAGTTGCATGAAAAGTGTGATTACAAAGGACAGAAAGAATACTATCGTCCATCCTTTCCAAACAGACCGCACAAGTTGGCATTTCTTGGAGACCTTCAGTTGGCTCCTCTTCCCCAACACATTCGATTTTATCGACAAAAAGAAGACTACATCTTTCTGGCTCGAGGCTATTAAATAGGACTCCATTGAACTCTTCGAAAAATTCAACGGCATCTTTCTGAAATTTCAAAAAATTCTGGAAACAATTGGAGAATCTACGTGTTTCTTAAATTTAATAATAACGAAATATTGATTCGGCGTGTTGTCTCTGACGATTTTTAGTCGTTCAATTGTAGTCAGATGGGAACCTACAATGACGTTTGTTGGATGAGATGGAAACTTACTTAAAAAAGAGACAAGATCACTGGCTGCCACATGAGCTGGAACTCCTAACATACAGAGCATTCGACAGCCGGCTTCTTCTGCTAATCTCTCTTGGCTATATTTGTAGAAGTGGAGAATTCCTTCAGTTTTTTCGATTCCCGGATTTCCAAAGTAATATTTTAGAGATTCGATATCTAAAAGAAATTTGAATTTTAAAGTTGGGGGGAAAATTGTCACTATTCAGACTTTTAGAACGTCAAATTTTAATCAAAAATTAAAATTAAAGCAACTTGTTAAAATAGATGAGGGATTGTAAATGGAACTTCGATAGAACTTACCCCAAGGGCCTTCAGACATGGCTTTTGTTCTATTGGAACTCGAGGCTTCACTGCATTGAGTCATTCGATCGACATCAATACTCTCAACTACCACTTCAGAATATGTCCTTCTTCCTCGAAAAGGAGCTCTTTCAGCTGTTGCCTGTATTATTTCCGATGGGTAGCATTTGATCAGGACTTACAGTATTTCGAGTGGTTGTAATCCCAGGAGCCAACGGTGCTCCTGAATCTTTGGCTGCATTGGGAGGACTCCTTCTAACTGACATTCCCGACATCAATCGACGTCGAGTGTTTTCAGTTATAGAAGGAGATTGTTCTGAAATAATTACTGAGCGAAGGGAGGGAGAGAGATAATTAGGGAGTAGAGGGCTGAGCCTAGCAACGAACCTGTACCGGGAGTGCTGCCCTCCTCGAAATCGATACGCTTCGCACCGGATTTTAGCTCCAGTTGAATAAGAAGAGGCACATAAAGGCTCATCAACCTAGAATTTCGAAATCGGGCAGCAATATTTCTAATTATTCGAGAGAAGATTTTTCCTTTTAAAAAGTATCGAATGGAAACGAGCCAGAGGGCAAATGTAAAAATAAAAATCTATTTTATTTATCTATCTAAACGAACCGTAATAATTGAATGGCTAAGTAGAATTTGTACATAAAAACTGCATTTAACGTGAGCGAATCCGTGGACTTAAAATTATCCCGTCAGGAACCTCCGGAGTTTGAGCGACTGTGTTGAAGGAGATTCGATCACCGGTGAAAAAATAAGAAACTGCTTCCCACATGTGCGAACGATCTACCCGCGAGAGGAATGTGGCTCTTAGCTAGAAATTATTTGTTATCACCGAGATTTGTCCATTCAAGCGAATTTCAAATGGTATCAATTTATAGATTAGTTTCTCCAATTAAAATCACCTGTAACTCGGCACTGCTAATAATGGGTGGCTTTAAGCCTCTAGCGGAGATTGATTCCGCTGCTAGAAGACACAAAACTCCATCTAATACTCTTTCAGCTTTCTCTCCAAACTGAAGTTTTGAATTTTAAACCTTTAAAAAAGAGTCAACATACAGCCCGAAGATTTTTGCTGATGGAACTTTTTAATTGGAAGCCGGAGAGTCCTGTAAGGCCGCATTCTTCAAAAAATCCCTGGACATCTGCTCCAAAACGGAAGAGAGATAGACAGACGACGTTTGAAGCGATATGCGGTAATAGACGCTTAAGGAAACTGTGCTTTTTTGAGAATATCAAAACCTCTTCAGGATCTCTTCTTAATAGGCCGCGAACCACATCTCTCACGGCGTAATGGAGTCGATTTGGTAGGGAAGGGACCTCTGATTCCAGATAGGAATCACTTTGCAGTTCAGAATAGAATGGGTTTTTTCTAGGGCCATTTTCTTGCAACAATTTTCCATTTACCGTGTAAAAATCTCGTAGGCAATCGTCCCCGCAGCCCAAGTATCCGCCATTCGAAAGTCCAAAACCATCTCCGGATCGGGTCTCGCGGTTCGAATCTCTGGAGCTCGAGTTCGGATATTCCCTCCCAAATCAGTGGAATCAGTTCTGTTGTTTACAATATAAATCCGAAAAAGAAACCAACTGATAGGAGACTTTCCACGATCCGGTGGCTAAGGCACATCCAAAGTCGGAAATCACCAAATGCGGCGCCTCGTTGTCTCCATCATTGAATTGAAGCAATATATTGTCACTCTTCATGTCTCGCTGGGAGATCTTGTTGTCATAAAGGAAGATACAACCCTCTAACAGTTGACCAAAAAGTACTCGTCCTGTCCAGTAATTTCGACGATAGAAACGCACATAGTCTGCCAATGTCATTGTGTATCTAGAAATATTCTTCATTTTTGAAGTTCCTTTTTTTCGTCAAAGGAGATAAGCAGCTTTTAAAGTCACCTTTTCATGACGACATAGAGTGTCCGCGGCTGGTCAATAATAAGATCATAGGTGGAATATTCTGGCAAGGCAGCCGGATATTTTTCTCTTGCATCCGGAAGGATTCGAAAATCATCGGTGAAGGCGGTTAGTAACCGTACGATATTCGGGTGGTAGCGAGGTAAAGGACGATATCTGCGTTTTTCATAAAAACATTAAAAATTGACTGACTTTCCCATTTTTCCGCGTAACATTTGTGCACTTTTAGGTAAAGGAACGAGTTCTGCTCCCATTTCTTGCCATAATCTTTGCTCGCTCAATTGAAAATCAAAATTAAACATCAATTTGAGAGCTAACGGATAGTCCTGAAATTGTTTTCTTTCAAAAAAGGAATTAAATTACATCGGTATTTCTAGGTTCAGTGGACGTTGATGGTTCTAATTCCAATTTTGATGGTTGTTTTAGACGAAGCGCGTAAACTGCAGCATTGCATCCCATTCCTATGTTTCTTCCTAATTTAGAGTTTTTTTTGGTGAATTCTACTAACCAATATCGTAGAACTCCAGACCGTTGGGCGCTTCTTCAATCGCTAAGTCTTGATTATATCGGACTTTTGTTGAAAAAATTCTCTAGAAATAATACTTTTCTTCAAACATTTAGGTTTCACTTTGATGGAAGCAAAAACATCTTCTGTCCGGGCTTTCTTCAATAAATACAATGGACGAACGAAATTGCTATCACCAGTATTAAAAAATGTTCGTTTACGATTGATAAAAACCGAAGACAATGGCCGAAAGCCTCGTCCTCCTCGAAGAACCAATCGAGTCTGTAAATGTTTTTGTTAGCTGACTGTTTGAGTTACCCCTCTCAACCAAGTTCCACGAGAGACGGTTGGAAGCCTTCTAAAAACGGCGTCCATCCTAAGAGCTTGAGGAAACACTTTTGGGAGGAATTTGGAGACATTCCAGAAGGGAACTGCTCGATATTTTACGGCAATCTTAATTTTTTATGAGTTTTTTAACTGATGCTTACCTGATAGGACAATCTGAGAGCTTTATACACCCGATTTAACATATTTACAAGAGATAAACTAGATTTTCATATCTTGAAAATCAATATTGGATAATCAAAGCAAGGAAAACATAGAAAACGATGGGGGTATGGGTCTTATGGCGAATGACTCCTATTCGCACTCTTTTATACACATTTTCGTCACTTTCTATTCTTTTCTCGCCTTTTTGCTAAAATTGGCCAATTTTCTCCAAATGTAAGCAAAAATTGCTCAACAAAACATCGCATCTAAGCAGTTCTAACAGAAAATATAAAATTTTAATACTTCTGTTGGTTAATAATTAATGCAGAAATTTTTCTCTATGTCTTTCTATTTATCCTTACGACATTTCGTCGAGAAATTATTATTTTTTGTTTAGGACAAAGATGGCTAATTCATCAGAGAGTGGGATAACATGGATTCAGTGGTTTTGCAACAATAAGGGCAAAGAATTCTTTTGTGAGGTTAGTGTACTTTGTTTCAAATTATTTGAATTTTTCAGGTGGACGAAGATTATATATCAGACCAATTTAATTTAACTGGCTTAAATGACTTTGTTCCAAATATTAAGGCAGCGATTGATAAAGTTTTGGATTATGAAGAAGGTAACGATGCATCATTTAGCTATATAAATATTTCAGACTCTGAAGATTCGCATCCGGATGAATATGATGCTTCTACAATTGAAACTGCAGCGGAAACTTTCTATGGTCTAGTTCACGCTAGGTACATTTTAACAAATAGGTAAGTCTACTTGTTTTATTGTACAACCATATAATCAGAGGGCTGCAATTGATGCTTGATAAATGGAAGCAAAATGAATTCGGGACATGTCCACGTTATTTTTGCGATCAACACCCACTTCTTCCTATGGGGCTTGATGATGCTCCTGGAATTTCGACGGTAAGTCTAAGTTTTGAATAATTAATTTATAGGTCAAAATGTACTGCTCAAGATGCAGAGATATTTATCAACCGAAACAAGTACGCCATCAAAAACTGGATGGAGCCTACTTTGGACGTTCTTTCCCTGAAATGTTTCTAATGGTGTATCCAGATCAAAGACTGCCACCTCCCAAAAAATACACCCCTAGACTTTACGGGTTTAAGGTACATGAATCAGCATTTAACGGGTAATATTATTTTGTTGTTCCTTTTCATTGTTGTTACATTTTTGGGTTTGGTTTATTTTAAAGAAGAAAATAAATTAAACAGAATCATTTATCATAAAGAAGAGCTAAAACTTAACGGAAATAATTAAATTGCTGCTGCGAAGAAGCGGCTCCCCAAGAATTAGCAGCTTGATGGCGGTTCATAGCTCTAAAAGATAGTTTTAGTAACAAAAGACTAACCGAGAAGGTGCAAATCCTAGAGCCTTTTGAAGATTTTGACGAATAGTCATTGTGCACAAGATGTAGAGGAAAATAAATGAGCAGTCGGTAATATTATCGCCAGGCTTGAAACCAATACCAATATAAAGAGAAATGTCCTACCAGATTTCTGTGAGAAAGTCCCTGGATAAAGCTAATAGGATGGAATGGCAATTTGGCAACAACTCGTCCATCAAAAATGGAATTGAATGTTGATAGTAGAGCAGTAAATGCAATTCCAATAGCAAACATAGACTTCATCTTGAACATTGACATTTCTCTATTTGTAGTCTATAAAGAAGAATGACACTACCAGAAGAGCAAACCTTTAGTCGCTCCTCTTCTCTTTCAAGGCGTTTTTTTGAACTTTTATCATTGGGATCAATTTCCTGCTTTTTCTTTTCAAGCTTCTTTGTCTTTCGTTCCATTTCGGTCTGAAAAATAGTTAATAATCATAATTTGATCTTACTTTTAGTCGGTTGTACTCTTCTGATCGATAGACTAGTAACCAGGTCAGCCCTTCCCCGGCTAAAGCAGTACAGAAGGCTATCACGATAATAAGAATACAATCGGATAACATCTGGAAATGTGAAATTTTTAAGCGATAATATTTGAAGTAAATAAAGATATAGATACTTTAAAATAAATGGACTATAATATTAGGAACATTTATTTTTAATTAAAAAAATTAATAAACAAAACAAAAACAAAAGCTATAAAAACAATTATAGGAACGGCTCAATATTGATTTCGACAGCACAGCACGGCAAAGTCAACCCGAAGGCTACAATTACTTCAGGATGTAATGCTCCCATTGAGCCTAGCTTTATATTATTAGGACCAATTATTGAAGCGCAACGACCAGGGAAATATGTTTCGTCTTCAATTATTCTGCTAAATAAGTGGAAGGGACTTACCATCTTCGGCTTTAATGAAATAACCTTTTCCATCTTTTCCAGGATTTACATCTAAAAGTCTCATTACTCGATCCAGAAATCCGTGTATAATTTCAAATCCGGCGTTTTTATTGTAATATACTGCTGCTAGACGTCGCTCATTGCGAGCACCAACGTCTTAAATAGTAGATAATTGATTAATTATTTAAGAAAATCTGAACTAACCTGTACTTGGATCTTTAAGAATGACGTCTTGTAGTTCAAAAAGTTTAAGAGGTAGCGGCATGTCACGATTCGAAGAAAGCGTTTTAAGTAATCCTGGTAGCAAGGATGTTCGAGCAACCTACAAATTGGGTATACAATTTATAGACAATCTACCTGAAATTCTAGTGTTTTAGGATTAGCAATGTGTACAGCTTCTTTTAGCCCTTCCGTTTTTCGTAAGCGAGATGAGATATCTTCCCTAAAACAAAATTTATATTGCTGTAAGTTTTTTTACCTGCTGCAAAGAGCAAAGCTTAGTGCTTCAGTCCATCCTGCCATGGCCACCTCTTGACGCAATAGATCCGAAAGTTTGTTAAGAGGAAACATTGCAGCTACCGTATTTGACTAAAAATATAGGATAATATTAACAAATGAATCTTACCTCAGGTAGCCGAGTTACAAGATTATTAAAGCCGTAGGCTATTCCAACATCTTCAGCAATATCAGTTTCGTGAAGAATATCGTGACGAGTTGGTGGAATTCGCACTTTAAGTGTGTTTTCGTCGACAACTGTGGCATCAAGAGACATTTTTGTGAGAAGTTCGGCCATATTTTTAGCATTCAGATTGAATCCGATTTTAGTATTGATATTCTTTACATTGACGGTAATCTCATGATACGATAGCTTCTAGAAAAATAATAATTTAGAAAAATTGACTTTAATTTACTGGATACATTTCCTTTCTTCCATCTGATTCATAAATAACCTCTACTGGCTCAACTCTATAACAGATACTTAAGGTAAATAGCGATAACTAACGTGAATGGAGTCTTGCAGTACTGACTGAACATTGTGACAACCGTATCCAATACAACTATGGCTTTTTGCAGATCAGTGGCTGTAGCTTCAATAAAAACATTCTTTGTATTCAGAGTAATTTTTGAATGCTCTCCTAAATATGATTGGCTATTTTAAATGTTAGCTTATTACCGTTGATAATAGGTGGCATAGAGCACACTACTCCTTTGTTATCATAAATAACGGGATAAAACTCTTTGTCTTGAATGATTGGAAGATATGCTTTTAGATGACTATCAGTCTAAAACGAAAAGATAAATAATTTTCTTAGACTCTACTCCATATAGTGTCATGAGTTCAGAAGCAGTATATTCCTTAGTTTGATTGAGAGGCTTGAATTTGATATCGCTTGGTCGTTCAGCTCTATATTCAAAAGGTCCTAAACAAATATACTTTATGAAAGTTATAAAAAGTTACCTTGTACAGTATCTAAATCATGTGTTCCAATGGCGACTAAAGTTCTTTTTCGGCAAATGTTTTGATGAAGCTTATCCTGGAGGTCAATGAAGGAAGCATAGGAATCAGCATTAAATTGAATATCCCTCAAAATTGCTCCGACTACGAAAGGCCTAACGCTTGATGTCTAAATTTTAATCCAACTATAGTTTAGAGTGAACTAACCTCTTTTTTAACAATGATTTGCTCAGCTTTTCCATTTTTTGGAGTTACAATCTTATATTCGGGATGCTTAATCTCCTTCTTAAAGATGCGGATGGCTCTTGAAAGACCTTCAACGCACAAAATATCGTAACGATTAGCTGGGATGTCAATTTTGTAGACTTCAAGGTCACTCAAAGCAGCAGTTTCTTCAGTAGATACTACTCTTTCCTTTTCCACCACTGCTTTTTCTGAGGTCTGAGAAACATAATATTATATACAAAGTTAAAGTATTGCTTACCACTTCGTCCAGCTCCAATCCATACTCGAAACAAAGCTCTTCGAATTCCTTTTCAGCTAAAAATTCAGGTATAAAATTAGAAAATGATTAACTCACTATAAGTTTTTCCCAAGTATTTGTCTAGCAAGATTTTCTTAATACCAACGGTAGGCATTCTTCGTTACTTAAAAACAAAATATTATTTATTATGTCAAAATATACTATATGGAATAGAAAGAAAATAGTATATATCATGAGAAAAGACGTCCGACGACGAGAGAAAAACATCTTGTAAAAGAGAAAGAGCAATTTTTGTACAGATGATGAAAATCGTATTCTTGCACTTTTTTCCTGTTTAGAAGCTCACTCTGTATTGCGCTTCTTCCTAGCTTCCATTTACCAAACAAAGAAATTAATTCGAGGAAAAGTTTATAGAAATTGACAAAAACTAGTGGATTTGACTGCATGAAAGAGTCATATCTCTACCACAGTAGTCTGCTTTTATTTTTGCCTAACAGTCCACGTATCACATTTTGCCAGAAACGCTGACCTTTTTTGGCTTACTGTTGTGTTACTTCACGTGCACAGCTGACTCATTTTCTCACCATTCATTATGAAATTTCGTCGTCTTTTCTTTTCTAATTTTTTAATTCTAGGTGTATGTTGCCATACGCTGCCTATAAATACGTACAGAAGAAAAGAAGCGAAAATAAGCAGCAAATGGATGACGCACTAGGCTCTATGACATCAAATCTCACCCAACAGATGATTCCAGATACGGTTAATTATTATTTTAAAATCTCATGTATATTGTTAGGTGATAATACGAGTTCCTGATGTCGCCGCTCGCATTTGTGAAGAAAATAGAGAACTAATTCCTGGAGTTATAAGCATAGTAGAGAAGGTAAACTGGAAATCACTATTTTACAGACTAATTATATTTCAGGTGAAGGGAGTATATATTGAATGGTGTCCAATTGAAAATGATGAGCCTTCTGGATGGGTTTTAACCGGTGGTGCAAATGATTCAGTTTGCAAATCACCTTCAATTAGCCCTGAAAAGGTAAACGGTTTAGATTGTAATATATCATTGGTTATTTACAGTCTACAGCCAAGAAAGACTTGATGAAATATTGCTTCTCCTTTGACGTTAATGAATTAAGCAGCTTCAGAAACTTGGAACCAAAGCGTAGAACACAAGAGAATCACAGAATCGAATTTATCTGTAAGGATGGATCTAGTGCCTATCCTATGATCTTTCAAAAGGATTCTCCGTCTAAATTTCTAGATACGCTACAGCGGTTAGTCTTTTAGTATTTTAGAGATCAGTTTTCACTTCATGATAAATTTACCTTTAATTAATGTAAGCAACAGTAGTTAGTTTCATCAATTTTGATTTTAAAGGCTTTTTAAAATATTTCAGCATTACTCTTAAGTTTCTAGCTATTGTAACATTATTTTGAAGGTATTTAACCCTACGGCGCTCTGCAAAGGATATCAATCTCGTACTTGTAGTCGATGAAAAGGCTGATGCTTTGGCAAAAAGCGTTCATGCATTGAATCAGGATGGAGACTATTTGACAGTAAAATAAATTTATTTTTTCTCTTTAAACAGACTTTTAGCGCTTACTGAATAATCCTTCCGCCACAGTCCTAACAGGCTTAGGCAAAATTACTTCGTTTGTGCAGGATCAAGTGAGTTATTACCATTTATTTTTTTCGCAGTAACGTTGTGGGCTTGGGCATATTCGTTAGGGGTTTAACACCTTCTCTCAGTTATTCTTTTACAGGTAATCCCCGCTCTTCTTGAAACAGATCCTGTTAGTCAGGAAGAAACAATTCGTGCCATGCGTGAGCTACAGCTGAAGCCGGATGATGCTAACACTCTTCGAATTCACTCAGAAGTTGAATTTGAAGTGGTTACTCAGCTAGACTTGCCTCCTCGTCCCGATATTTTCCGCGAAAAAGCCGTTGACCAGGTAATTTTATCCCTTTGTTGCCAAATAAAGCTTTAGGCACTCTGGGATTCATTTAAGCTCTCTGATGGTAGTTTTGATCCACAGAAGCTTCACCATTTAAAAATGAACGTTTTTCGTGGAGGAGTTGTTCCTGAATTGCGTAAAGAAGCGTGGAAATACCTACTTGGCTATCGGGAATGGACTGAAAAGCCTTCTGAATTTGAAAGAGTATTTGCTTTTCACTTATAAATAGGCAATCTATTCAGAGACGAACAGAACTCACAAAACAATATAATATTCTCTTCAATCAATGGAAGTCAATTAGTCAATCTCAAGAAGAAAGATTCTTCCATTATAGCAAAAGAAAGGGTCTTGTTGGTAAGTCAACTTTATTATCTATACTGTCGCTCATGCTTCAGAAAAGGATGTTGCGCGTACTGATCGCACGACTGATTTTTTGCAAGGAGATAATAACCAGAACCTGGTAATACTTCACAATATTTTGATGACATACGTGATGTATAATTTTGATCTTGGTTTGTTTTGAGTTTAATCTCAATTTGTCCACTTAGGTTACGTCCAAGGAATGAGTGATTTTGCCTCTCCATTACTATATGTTATGGAAAACGAAATTGATGCATTCTGGTGTTTTGTTCAATTGATGGATCGGGTCGTAAGTTTTTTTAAATGTGTTGATTTAATTATTTAGCATAAAAACTTTGAAAAAGATCAAGCCCATATTAAATTGCAAATGAATCAACTGCGTGACATGGTTATGATAGTTAATCCAGCTCTTGCAAACTATCTCGGTATTTTTAAAATTTATCTCCTGCAAATTATATTTAGAAAGTCATAACTCTGACGATATGTACTTTTGCTTCAGATGGGTTTTGGTTTGGTTCAAGAGAGAGTTTACATTTTTGGACACCTGCAAACTTTGGGAGGTGAGATGACAGCATTTTTTAAAATATGTATTCAGGTTATTTGGACAAATCAACCATGCCCCAATTTTTTGCTACTAATTTGTGTTGCTATTCTTGATAATGAAGCCAACACTATTATCGCAAATAAATTTGGCTTGACGGAAATACTAAAGGTTTGTAATATTTTTGTACGTTACAATAATCTTTTAGCATGTGAATGACTTATCCATGCGCCTTAGACTTGATGATGCGCTGACATCTGCTGAAGCAATTTTCCATCAACTATCCGCCAGTCAAGACAAATTGCCCCGCCATATTTGCGAGTACCTGAATTTTGGCAAAGCAGCTTCTTCACAGTAGTGTGCTTCTGTTTGGATGTTGTACGTTTCAGACTTTATTTATGTACCAGTGCGAAAGCCGAATGTGATACTCCCCCAATTGTAGTCCTATGTACATACGCAAAAAGCTAGTGCTGGTTTCATATACATTTCTATTAATTTGTAGTAGAAATTTCGACCAGATAAACATCCATCAATTATAATGCTAACAACAGTTGCGGTTGCGGATCTATCATAATTGACTTGACAGCTCTAAGCTTTGCCGCCATCGGTGTAAAAACTCGCTCCAGCGTAGACACTACAAAATTGCTCTTGATTGTGAGAGAACACGAGCTCATTTCATATCCGGCGTTCGAAGCGGATTACCTCCCTCTCAAGCGATTCTAGTCAGATTGCAGTCATCTAATTAGATGAACTCGACTCTCACGCATTATGCCATCATTTTTCTATTTCCTTTCCCGAGAGTCCTCTCAAAAGTAATTCCTTTCGTTTTTTGTTTAAGCCTAGCAATGAATAATCGACTCGGCGCAAAAGCACCATAATCGTCTTGGTTTGCGTGGCAGAGTATCAGTAAGAATGACAAAGTGACTCCGCCCGACGACGACCGCCCCTAGATTAGACGTCTCTTTTCATTTTCTTGGGGTAATTTGCCTTGTTTTCTATTGAAGAAGAAAATGAGCCGCAAAATATGATGCCGTATCAGATTTCTTCACACTTGAGAGCCGTCTCTCTCTCTCTCTCTCAGGCTTTTTCACTTGGACCAGATGGTCACAATCGCTTCCGACGGAAATCTCCCTCCTACTTCTCAAAATGTCCTGTGTGGTGATAATGAGCAATCTATTTCTGCCTCACTTCCCAGGCTGATTACTACCGCTAATCTTCTAGCTCTTTTGCCAGATTATTACGGATTAGATTGAATCAATGTTTTCTAGGAAATTTGGATTTTTTGGCATTTTGTGCTTAACAAATATGTTATTTTCTAGCTGGGGACGACAATGAAGAATTGAATTTCCCTAATTGATTTTTTCATAGTCTATCCTCATTCATTGCTATTTTTCGAAAGCCACATAGACTTTTTGTAACGTTGGCAACCATAAAGATCCATTTTCAGGGTTCAGAAACCAGAAAGACCAAAATTCCGCCGCGAGAAGAGTACGGAATGGAGCGAGAGCTCCGACTAAAAGCTTTTATGGAGGAATATAGTCGAATAGTTCAATTATTCGATGATATTGTCTCGATGAAGGAAAGTATGACCCGTCTCGAGACTTATATGATAATAATGGTCTGTCAAGTAGCTGTGGCGATGATTGTGAGTTCTATTTGTAGCGGAAGCTAATCCATCCGCGTTGGACAGCGTGTTAAAAGCCCATCTTCACACCTAATTGGGTATTTGCAGGCCGTCTCGTTGTTTCTTCTTTTTCGTTTTTGTCAAAACCAGATGCAGCGAGGCGAGTACGAGATACAACACCGATTTGAGACAAATCCCGCCCTACGTAAGGAGCGAAAGAATATCGCCGCCTGATATGCATGTAAGTATATAAATTGTTTATGATATCCAGACGCTTAAACGGACAATCTCACTGAAACTAAAGTAATCTATCTCTTCCCATCGAGAAAAATTGGTCCGAGACTGTCCCTTTAGGCGAGCCAAAAGATTATCTATGCTTCAATATTCTTTAAACCACTTAGAAAATTCTCAATTTATTCAATGGAATCAATCTCAAGTAAGACTTTCCACTTTTTTTCCCAGAAAAATGTCTGCAAAGTCGAAAAAATTTCGCAACAATATGTTGTTTGTTTCTCAAAAAGTGTATCCTCGCGCAAAACAATCAATAATTTTCAGAAAACCCATCGTCCATCTGAAAGTTCGACCCGAACCGTTCGCTTCTCATTGGACTCAGTTCTGCCTTCTCCACCAATCGTGGATCCTCTTCCCCTCTCTTCGTCTTCTTCATCTTCTCACTGCCAATCCTGTCCATCCTATTCTTCAATTCCTACAATTGACCGTACAATCAGCGAGGATTCTCTCCTCACAATTCGTAGACTTTAATAATAAAAAAGGTGCATCGATTTTATCGTCAGACACGAAATGAAGTTGGTCCGCCTTCCCGGCTTGAGTCAGCCCAGGTCTGTATAAAAGGCCATGGCTCGTCTAGCCGGCCGGCTGACCCCTCTCTCTCCCATTTCGAAACTTCGCTTTCTTTTCTCGGCTCGGTTATCGCCTCCAAATGGAGCTAATTCCTCTGTCATTTTAACACCCGATAAAAAATGACAACCGATAATGCCACAGGAACGGAAATCAGCCGGAACTGGCCACTTTTGACAAATTACGTCATCCGAGACTGGCTACAAACAGCTAAACAATTCGAATAAACCAAATATGAGCCTAAAAGTGAGCCTGGAAACTTCATATTTTAAACAATTTTTCCTTTCAAAATCATCAAATTGGCTAATTATACGAAATGGAAATATGGAAGAACAATTCTGTTTGTTTAAACAATAGGAGTTTTTGCCATTTTCCCCCCTTCTCCGCTAGTTTCTTTTGGGAATTGATTCCATCTTTTGGAAATGACATGTCCTCGCGGAAGTATGGAGATTCGATGCCATAAATTTCGTTGGACCAAATGGACATAAATATCATGCCAGACCATCCCATTTTTATAGCTTTACAAAGCTTCCAGAGATTTGTTTTAGAACAGAGATTTGATTTTTCGATCACGAAAACATAGCTGATTCAAAATAGTCGTCAGAAAATACCTCATTTAAAAGTCTAGACGGTTAGAATTAATCACTATGTGGGCGAATTCGGAATGCCGACTCATTTTGTGACTAAACTATTTTGACTGAGACAAAATCAAAACACAATGGGAAGAAGGGCACTAGTCCTTTGAGACGACTCATTTTGTGACCCAGACTGTCCGAGTCTGGGAGTTTCTATTAAACTCCACGTAGCATTTAGTTCTTCAACCGTTTCGACTGCTGCAAAACTGCAGGTGCTGTCTGCAAAAGTTTTTTTTCAGCCAGATGGCCTTTTATAAAGGGTACTGTAATCTACTTGGGATTCTCTTTCAATTCAGGCAGCCCTTTGATTCAAAAGGCTGACGTTGAGATAAAAGCCGGCTCTTTTGATGACTCATTCATTCTGTCCAACCATTTTTTTAATTTCATTTGAAATTTTCAGAATGTCCAAGACACCCGAAGAGCCGGCTTATTTCAACCTTGAGATCGAAGAGGAGATCGCCAAGTTCAATTCCTTTCTGGTTGAGATGAATCTGAACATTGAGGCCGAAATGAGTCGTCAATGCTCCAACGGAAAGAAGAACGATACCTCATTTGAGACTTTAGAGGCTTTCTATCGTCGTGAGTTCCTCTTTCCCGTTCTCTAGACAGATGAACAATTGCTGGCCGCACGGGATAGATGAACGTCTCTCGTGTCTCTCAGTCTTTTTTTTGAGAATTGGCTATTCTTTCGTCTTTGCTCTGATGTTCTCGCTGCAAAAATTAGAAAACAAAATAAACAAAGCTAATCGCCTCTACTTTTTGCAAAATTTTCGACGACCTTTGGATCTTTCGAGACAAACAAATTATTATTTTGGAATTCTCTTGTCTGTGAGAAATCACTCGAAAGAAATCATCTTATAATTCGTCCTTTTTTCGTACATTTAGTTAACAATCGGTGTTCCAAACATCCGGAAACACCGACTATAGTTCTTTGATTTTGGACATTGTAATAACTGTGTCCGGACAAGTCTCCTGATAATTGGAACTGACCCCCGTCTTTTGACTGATCGTTTCGCAAACGCAATGGCAGACTTTTGTATTTGCGGTCTTCTGTTTGCCGCGGGGTTCAGTCTGCCCTTCTTTCTCCTGCTCATCCCCACGTTCGTCAGCAAGGGACCGTTTTTTCTGGAGAGGCGCGCGGGAGTCGAGAGAACAAGTAGCTCTTTCAGAATTCAAGCGAATCATGAGAATGTGGAAAGGCCGCCATCACGATCATCTGCCGCTATACAAAGCCTACGAAAACTACACCGAACGCCAATGTGAGTTGAAATTTTTAAAAAGTGGAGGAGAGTGACGTGAGATTTGAGGGTGGGACAACTGACGGACAGACATTCCGAAACTTTGAGCCAAAAAGCCAAACACGAGAGATCTTTTTGCACCCCCATTGCAGTGTAAAAAACGTGGTCCTTCTGCTTTCCAGAAACTTCCGTTTTTAAGTTTTCGGAGTTTAGCAACTCGTGAGGTCAGAGACCTCCACCGTTCAGCCTGGTGGACAGTTGCTGAATTTGTGTTGCAAATCGGCACTCCTTGAAAACTTGTCAATGTCATTGCATAGAGGAGCCTTAGAAGGTACATTTGTTGCAAAACTAATCCAATTTTTTTCTGAGTCTTTATGTAAGTCAATCCAATACAATTTTTCTAACTAATTTCGAAAAAAAAGTCAGAATTTTCATACACCCAAAATTTTTTTTTTCTTGAGGGCTTTCGTATCTAATTGAAGCAATCTTCTTTCAATATTTTGGACCGATTTAAAAAAAATTAAAGATACGATAGCTTTTTTTCGAGGTTCATCTATCGACATTATTTTCTCCAATTTTAGAAATTTTTTAATAATTTCACATTTCTGAAAGATACGTTTGACATTTCTTAATGTCTCTATTGGAGAAAAATGGCTAAAATTCTCCTCATTCCTTGAAGAAGCTTACTGTAGGTCAATAGCGGAAGTCGCGAAAATAACTCCCTCGACCACGTGGTCAATTGCCTAAAAAATTTCACAACGCTTACCTCCTGAACAGGTGTCTCCCAGCTGTCTCGAACCCTGAGCTGCTGGGAAAAAAAGACTGACGCCAACGTGCAAATGAGACAGTCCGTCTTCACCTTTAAAGTACCATAGATTCCTTCCGAAAATAATCAATACAGTCACCATTTTGATTTCTCCATAGGTCATAAAAAGTTTTCTTGACGACAGACACACACGCGAGTCGTTATGAACCCGGCAGCGTGACATCGAGAGGCTAAAACCCTGAGCGAAAGGGGGCGGGATCAATCAATGGGTCTGTGGCCGAAGTTCTCTCTCTAAACTTTTTCCGGCATCACCTTCCTCTGCTTCTAGGAATACCCCAACTAGGAAAATGTTACGCCGTGATCGACGTCTCTCGTCTTACGACAAGCAGACATGTTACCATTTCCTTTGGTCCTCAATCACCTTGGTCTTTCAGTGACGGCCATTGGAAATGCTCTCGAGAGAAAGACCTCCATCAATATGGTTCTTCCTCGAACTGCCGAATACATCGCCGAAGCTATGGAGAAGCAGAAGCATCACGAAGCTTCCAATCATATCTTCGAGCTGCTCGTTGGAACGACCACCAACAAGGAGAAAGCCAGTCTCCACAAGTTGTTGCGCGTGAGTTTCATCCCAATTGAATGAGAAGTCTTCCTATCTTTTTGAGGAGGAGAGGAAGCTGTTCTGTTTGATTTGTCCCCAATGTGATTCACACTTTCGGTCAAGTAGATATCAAACAGAACGAGGGTTCGAAGATCAGTCTTTCCTCTAAAAATTTTATAAGCGATTACCACGAGGGAAGAACTTTGAGACTTTTAATTTTATTTTTACCTTTTTCATGACTAGAATCGGTTTGAGTCAAATGAAAGTCAGAAAATTGAGAGATGTTTCATTTCGCTTTCTGATGTGTTTGAGATTCATTTCTCCTAATTTGTTATCAAGCTGGGCATCATTTAAAGTCGTCGTAAGGTAATTCTTTTATTTGAACTCCAGACAAACTGCCCGGCAACTTAAAAAGTTATCTAATCAAGAAAGCTGTCGCCATAAATTCCACTCAGAAAGTTGAAACAAAGGCTAGAAGACCCCCGTCTGTGACGTGATGCCTGTGGGAACTTTTGATAAGGGAACCTTCTTAACACCTCCGATGTTTGCTTTTTTGTGTTGGATAGGGGCAATTCATCTTCAATGAAAGTAGACGTTTTGACTAAAGAGATAACTTTTATTACTGTAGAAAAGTAATGGAAAAGGTAGAATCCAATCGTGGAATTCACAGCCACCATGGAATGTGCCACAATATTGATTATTTTTTATTCTCTAAGTCAGTTCACCTGCCAAAACATCTCATTGTGTACGCTGCTCATTTTTCCGTTGAGTCACGTTACTAGGAAAGATTCAATTAAGTTTTGATCTCATGATGTATAATTTTTTTTAAAAAAATTTTACGATTTGATCCTAATTTGACCATGTCACGTCATAAGAACAAAAGAAGGTTAAAATAGAGATTATTTTCGTTCTCCCCATCTTCTCTTTGCCTCTTGATAATTCTTTTCAGCTGCTCAAACACTTCGGTCTTCAAGAAGACGATCCGCGTCTCAAATCCATTTCTACCTACATCAAATCCAATCAGGACTCAATCGTGGACGAAGACTCCCATCGTGTGCTCGTAGATCGCGAGCAATTCGCCGAGTATGAATTTCGCCTAAAAATAAATAGCCATTTAGGATCATCGCTCCATGTCTCGGACTCGTAGGAGATACCATTCGCAACCAGTCTATCATCCCCAACTGGACCGATTTTGTCGAAGTCCTCCGAGGAATCTTCGAGGAGGTTTCAGTTTTTCTTTTCAAAAAGAACATAGCTTCAGTGCAAAAGTGACATGACTGGAACCATCGCCAGCTACATTCCCCAGCTCTCGAGAGCTGATCCAAGTTTCTGGGGAATGGCCGTCTGTAGTGTAGATGGACAGCGCGTCCACTTCGGAGACTCCAAGAAACGATTCTGTCTGCAGTCAGTGTCCAAGGTAGTGTTTTTTAACAAAACGTCTTCTGTTGATGATTTATTTCAAAGCTAACAGAGAAGAATATTTGTTTATCTCACTCTCCTATTGGATAACAATTGAATTTTAGGCGTTCAACTATGCCATCGTATCGAATGACATCGGACCGGAGTTGGTCCACAAGTATGTTGGCTACGAGCCAAGTGGTCGTCTCTTCAATGAGATCTGTCTCGACAGCGCTGGTACTTTACCCCTCCAATAGGAGAAAAGAATTCTTTTAGGAATGCCCCACAACCCGATGATCAATGCCGGTGCAATTGTTGTGACGTCGTTGATTCGCGAAGGAAACACCATGGCTGATCGTTTTGACTATATCCTCCAGCAATATACGAAGCTTTCTGCTGGAGAGTACGTTGGATTCGACAATGCCACGTAAGGATTTTATTTTGGACTAAAAAAGAAGAATTTAAGCTTCCTCTCCGAAAGGGAGACGGCTGACAGAAACTATGCTCTCTCCTATTACATGAAGGAAATGAAATGCTTCCCAAAGATGAAGAGAGCTGTAGAAGCGAAGAAAGTACGAGAAGAAAAGCTGGCTAAAGGAGAAAAGTTAGACGACGATGAAATCAAGGAAATCAAGGAGGAAACCTGGAAATTGAGAGAGGAATTAGATCTCTATTTTCAACTTTGTTCGATCGATGCTACTTGCGAGTCGGTCAGTGTCATGGCCGCTACTCTCGCCAACGGAGGTGAATTTTTTTTTTTTCGAAAGAGGACTAAAATCAAGAAATTATCTTATTGACCATAATTTTCAGGCGTAAATCCATTGACTCGCGAGAGAGTCATCGACTCCGTCACTTGCCGTAATGTTCTCTCATTGATGTACAGGTATAGTCTATTCGATTCTCTTCGTATTTCTTCAGTTGTGGAATGTACGACTACTCCGGAAAGTTTTCTTTTACTGTCGGTCTGCCAGCTAAATCTGGTGTGTCTGGAGGAATGGTTGTTGTGATCCCCAACGTGGCCGGCTTTTGTTTCTACTCTCCGGCTCTTGACACCATGGGAAATTCAGTTCGAGGAGTCAAATTCTGTCAGAAAATGGTCTCCTATTACAATTTCCACAATTACGATAGTGTCCTCAACATCGACGAGAAGAAGAAAGATCCAAGACGTAATGGAAGCGTCACCCAAACGGTTGAGCCCATTTCTCTCTTCCTCTTTGCTGCCAAAAACGGAGATTTGGACTACGTCAAACGCCACCATTCTCATGGACACAACATGAATGCCAAGAACTGCGATGAGCGAAATGCTCTTCACGTCGCCGCTTCGGAAGGACGCTTCGAAGTTGTCAAATATCTCGTCGAGGAGGCGAAGGTTTCTATCATTGTCAAGGATCGGTGAGTTTTTAAGTCTAAAATAGGGAAAACAAATTCAGCTGGGGAAACAACGCCATCATGAATGCGATGATTTTCCATCAGCCGATTGTCCAAGAATACTTGATGAACAAGTACGCCGAGGACAAGGAGCGCTACGACGTCGAAGAGCTCGAAGAGAAGGAAAACCTGGGCAAGGCTATGGCTAAGCGAAATGGACAGCAAACTGAGGACGATCACGACGAAATCCTTCCGGAGACTCCGATTCCTCATGAGCTTGAGCCTGATAGCCCAGAGTGAGTCTCTTGCCAATTACCCTCTTAAAACCGAAAGAAATTAACCTGATAGAGAGACTGATTAACCAGCTGAAATAGCTCTAAAATATAGAAATTTATAGTTCACAACGTGACCTAAATCCCATCCCGGAGATCCCTGAGTGAGTTTTTCTCTTTTTTCCTCAGTTCTCGTAGCTAGTTTTTCCTAGCACTTTTGTTCGAATGGATTCAGAGAGAACAAGGTGAGGAAAAAGGGCTTCGCTCAAGTCACTTCCACGCTGCTTGTATCTATTTTAGTCGCTAATTGTACCTTAGGATTCTTCATTTTTGCGCGTAATCTTTCATAAATGAATCCTACTTTCCATAGTTTCTGTTCAGAATCACAAAAAAGATCAGATTCTAGGTCCTAAAGTACTGTAGCCATCACAAACCTACTTTTAACAGATCAACCTTGTTGAATTTCTATCGCTAACTACCCTAGATTCACGTAATTTTGTAAGAAGAGGGCTACAAGTTCTGGAAAAAATGATATAAAATAGCAAAAATGGCTTCAGGTCGGAGACAATGTCGAAGGATTCTCGTCCGGACATGGATAATATTCGCCAAGTTGCTGATAACTTTATTCGTGTCAAGGTAGCCGATGAGAATTCTCGTCGTCAGCCTTAGTTCAACACCCCGGTGTTCACTTAACCTTTTATCTCCTCTGTTACTGGTTCCCCTAGATCGTGGTCATTTTTCCGTATTATCCGAGTAAGAAACTATTTTCTGTGAGATTTCTAATAAAAATCAGCTTGTTTTTCATTGTGCAAAAAGGAAGAAGACGGGTCTTTTACCCGATAACAATGACCAAAAAAGCTCTAATTATGTACAAGATACCAACTGGGTCAAGAAGAGGACTAGCATCTACACGCAAAAGGGGAGAATCATCGGGAAACAAATACATACAATATGTGGCAAAAGGAGAAAAAAAAGTAGACTCATTGTGGAGATGTTGGACTGGCTGTTGAAAATGTGAGATCTCGGAATGATTGTTGTGTATGAGCCGTCAGAGAGGAAAGTATCGTGGAGTCTACTGGCTCTGTACATGAAGGACAAGTAAAGGATCTGAAATATTTTCTGATAAATTTTCCAACTCTCACCTCATTAGCCAATCGTCTACACACTCTTGGTGGAAAACGTGCATGCACGGCAGGAATCGCATTCGTTCTCCAACTTCGAAGTCATTCATGCAGATAGTGCATCTAAAATGTCTCTTTTGTGCTGAGAGTAACTCACTCGCTACTTTTCATATCTTGTCTAAAAACATCGGCAGGAATTTGTTCCAAAAGTCCTTTAACTCTGACCCGTCTTGCGACTTCCATCTAGAAAAAGGAGATAAATCGGGAACATTGGATTACCTCTTTCGATTCAGTCGTAGCAGCTCGTTGACGAGCTAAATTGGCATCATAAAGCTGGTTTACATAGGCACTCTGGAAAGAGGAATAGAAAAACAAATTTATTAGCTTACACTATGAGGCAGTCGCATAACTGGATTTGTGAAGCTCATTGACGCATTATTTGATGCTGTTGAATTCGACCGACTTCTAAATTTTTTATTTTCTCTGTCACCATAGGGTCATTTCCAGGGAACATTGATCAATTATACTTTGTCCGAGCTGATAAATAACCCGACATAGAATCATTTGAACGTGTCAAGTTGTTAGTCAAAGAAAAGGTGGCTAAAACACCCACACATTCTTGATATTTTGAGAACAAAGAAGGAAAAGTCGGCAACTTTTGGCGTAAAATAACTAGGGTAAAGAACTCACGATAATGAGTGCTGTCCACTATCCTCGTTGTTTAAATTCCGATGACCGAAGAGAAGTGGAAGACAATTACCCATTCCAGCAGCTAATTTATGATGACAGCCGGGAAAAAAACAAGTTTAGTGGTGTAATCAGATTAGAGAAAGAAGGTAATGAAAATCGAATACAACGAGTCTCGAAATGCGATCAATGCGCGCCCCATGTGAGTGAATTATTGGATTATCTTGTCGATTCTGCTGCTAAATTAAAGTAAACGATCAAAGTCAAATTATAAAGTTTCAAAAGAATTATAGCCAGGAAAGGGCTCGCCAGACTACAAAAAGTCCGAACAAAACCAAGAGGCTTTTGGCTAAAAAATGTCACATTTGGTGTTCACAAAAGATTTCCCAAAGATTTGAAGACTTCTTGAAAAAGAAACTTTTGATGGAGTGGAAAACTAGAAGGGAAGTCTATTGATTCTCGGAGGTCAGAGCAAAAAAGAGTGTTTGAGCGGGAGCTCCTTCAAAGAAGGAAAGTAAGCAAACAGCCGGTTTCTATTCTGGTCTTTCGAAATAAAAAAAAATAGAAATGAAATAAACAGGAGTCAAATCGTGTTCTCTCCTCACACACACTAACAATCACGTGACACGTAGAAAATGGCGCAGTTGACCAATTTTCTCCCTGTTCCATATATTTTTATTGGCTTACAGACCAGTTTCATGTAAATGGGAAAGGGAACAGTCATTTTTGTAACAAAAACTTAACCAAAGAGTTCAATTTTCTTATAGAATTTTTTGCTGAAGACCAGAGAGAAGAGGTTTCGCTATCTGTTTCAATGGATAAAAGCGTGATTGATTTCTCGTTAAAAAAAGCTCAGTTTAAGAGTTTTCTCTTCAGATTCTCACGTTTTCCTCGCAAATTCATGTATTTTCTCTAGATTTCAGCAATGGCCATGGGAACAAATCAATATAGAAGGCCTTTCAATGAAGAGAAGCGCTGAAAAGAGTGAATCATCCCAGTTTGAAAAGCGACTTCTCGCGATTTTCTTCTCAAAAATCAATAAAATAATTGAAATCTGAATTTTTTCATTTAGAAAGTCAACGAAAGAGTGTGTGAGAGAGAGGAAGACGGATGGAGGCACAGCCAGCTGAGCGGAGAGAAAGAGGAGGCTGTGTTCCTTCTGCGTCTCTACCAGCCAGAGCGACTCCCCGTCGTCTCCTCGTCCATACAAAGAAATCATTACACATAGAGAAAGATCAGAAAAAAAAGTTTCATTCTCCATCGACTAGAATAATACCCAAATATAAATAGGTTGAGGATCACTTTTTTTCGATTTAAATGCCGGAAGGAACAATGCATTCGAGTGGTTGAGGTGGGGGAAAAACGAGAGAGAGAGAGAGAGAGGTAGAGGGGATAATTTTAAATATGGATATTATACTATTTGATATACATATATTCTCACATAGGGGACTCCCCCATGTGTGGAGCCTATGTGTCCGGAAGGACCCGTAGATTGGAACAAAACTGGGAAGATTATTATTTGGCCTTGGCTTTTTGCTTCTTTTTCTCCTCCTTCTCCCTTATCACCTTTGCTTCACATTTATCACACATATAGCCGTCTTCGTTGTAGGCGTCATTCTTTCCGAAGAGACAAAACGTATGGAACCAGGACTCGCAGACATCGCAGCCAACCCATTCCAAGTGGCTGAAGCTAAATGGTCGTCTGCAGATTCCTTCTACACAAGGCGCTTCAGCTGCAGTGGTCGTCGAGGCTTCTACACTTTCGGCTGACGAAATCGCTTCTTCTTCCTCTCCCGCCTGCAACTCATTTTTATGGATCGATAGAGATAATAAATTAGCTCCTTTTGGGAAAATAAAACTTACTGTTCGCGCCTTCCACCGGGATTTAGGATCTTTTTTGGTCGGATTGACTTTCTTGGCTGCTGTGGCGTTCTTCTTCGGTCGACCGACTAATCCCTTCTTTTTCTTCTTCTTTGATGAATCGTCTGATTCAGCGTCCGATTCGGAGGTACGATTTCGTTTTCTCGATTTCTAAAAGTAAATTACTTTGTAAAAAAAAAGGGAGAATCAAACCTGGGGAGGTTCTTTTCTCATCGGCTCAGAATCGCTGTCGCTGCTGATCGACTCCTCGTCACTCAACTGCTTCATTCGGCTTTTAACTACGGCAGATGTCGAAGAGGGTGTCACTTTATTTTTCTCGGCTTTCTCCTTCTAAAATTGTTGAAGCTATTTTGAGAAATTTTCTTCTTTTTACCTTCTTCTTTTCCTTCTTGGCGCTTTTTTCAAGCCTCTCATCTTCAGTTGGTCGTCGAGATGTCGAAGTTCTTCTCATCTGGAGGGCAAAGGAGGATTCCGTAATATCATCGAGTAGTCTGGCGATCTGAAAGTCCATTTCTTAATGACTTTATGAGCTCTTTAATTCGCCGCGACGCAACCGCCCGCAACACATTTCAAATCCCCAAAAATGACGACAAACCTCATTATTTTTGCGATGTTTATGGCTGGAACTAGTACTAGTCGCCGGTTGCTTTTGAACTTCATCATGACGACTCTCCGTATCGGTGTTGGTCTCTCGGTCGTGATCTCTGATGCTCTCCGTATCTGGGGTATCTCTTGGTCGAGGACTTGGAGAAGAATCCCAAGGAGCTGGAGCAGCCATCGTCCGGCGGATAGAGGGGGAATCAGCGTAACTCCTCTCCGATCGAATATCATCTGAATCAAGTATTAAAAAAAATATTGGAGGAAAATTACCATCTTTTGCTTTGGGAGAGACAAGAGAGGGAAGTTGAGGCGTTGCAGTCGAAGCTGACGAAACTTTTGGAGGACTAGGAACAGAGCTATCGCACTCCATTGGCGGTGAAGCTACAGCTGGCTGCTTTTCGGCTTGTGCCGCCTTTACCTAGAAATCAATTTTTGAATCCGGAGCGGGGGAGGAGAGGCTGGGAGAGAGAGACCCAGATTGCGAATCGATGCTCTAATGGCGGTGGGTAGCATAATGGTCCGAAGGCTATAAATTACTATCTGCCGAAGGGCAAACGGCACTAATTAGGCTGCGCTTTGACTCATATACCTGCTGGAGAGAGATTTGTAATTAACTAATTGAAGGGGGATTGCTATAAGAACGCAATCTTTTCTGCGTCTAGTGCGTTGGACTTTCGTTAGATTTGACCTAATTTCAGCCAAATTACGACAATTAAAGTCCCGTCACGATTGCTACAGTAGCCCATAGGGTATTCTATATTTCGATACGGGACAGTCAAATCTCACTAGTCATACAGTATCCACTTTCCTTCCCATGAAAAATTATCCATTGGTCAGACACTTTTAGTCTAAAAATTGAAACGACGAAATTAATTTTATGCAAATGGACTCCGTCAAGGCAATTAACCTCATCTGAAATTGTTTGGTCTCGGTCCGTCTTTGTATAGATAAAAAGAGCCTACCTCTTCAGCTAATCTCGCGGTGTTCAGAAGACTCGCATTGTTGGCGAGAAGTTGTTCCGCTCCGGGCACGATACCTACAGGATTCAGCAATTGGTTCATGAATGAATTTGTCTGAAAGTCTCTCTCTCTCTTGGATTTATTAGGCTGTACCTGGAAGATATTTCTTGACAAAAGACTCCCAGTGCTCGTAGCTGGGAGACCAGCGAAGTTTGTCTGAGCGAATGGAGCAAAAATATTCGGAGCTCGGAATCCTGATTGTAAAAACTGTTGCTAAAATGAGTGGATAAATACAGAGGAGGAAGGAGAGACTTACGCCGTAGATACTGGGGAAGTTACTGAGTTGGAAGGGATATATATTAGGAAAGAGATTCATCAACTGGGTAGCGCTCGTTGTTGTTGGCAACTGGATGCCAGCTTGCCCAGTATGGCTCATAAGTGGTGGTCCGTTCATCTTCTGAAAATTGTGATTTGACAAGGAGGAGCGAATCACTAATTGGTGCTACAGTAGGATAAAGATTTCGAGCACATTGAGATCGCTAAAAAGTGCTCATTTCAGAGGGCAATTATGCTAAAAGGCAAGATAATAGAGTCAAAATGACACTGAGAAAGCCCGCTCAAGATCGCATTTTCGAAATGCGTTGAGATCAGAGATCGTTTCCTTCGAAAGTCAGGGAAGGTCTCATTGAAAATATAAAATAGAGACCCAATTTCCTAAGAAAACACTCATCGGAACTAATTACTTGGCACAGTTTGAGCACTAATAATAACTCGAGTGCACTTTATGATTTATAAGCTAATAAAAAAGACGGAAACTGGTGATGTCGCTAATGAGAAAAGTTATCAATTGATAAACTACTGTAGCCAATTTTCGAGAAGGAAAGATCCCGGGAGACTTCATCTTTATTAAAAGTTCAATTTGAACGCAAATGTTGGCATCTTGTTAATGCAAACTTACAGTGATGTATTCGTTCTCCTCGCAGTAGTCATTTTCCCCTCTACAGATCAATCCCAAAGATCGTTTTCCTTCGCGAAATCCGAGGTAATTCAAAGTTGGATTCGCTCTTTCTACCATAAAAGCGAACTCCGCATTAGCCTGGAAGGAGCTTTGCTTTGGAAATGCCAGTCAAATCCTACCTGCGGAGCATGAGCTCCCTCTTTAACAGAAGCTCCGTTCATGTGGCCAAATTTGATGATATCTCCTTCTTTGATCTCAACTGGCCGACGATGTTGACACTAAAATTCGAATGTTTTAGAAAATAAGAAATTAATTGGAAAATAAATAAAAAGAGAATAAATGTCTTGCCTCGAAGAGACACTACAATCAGAGCGGAAATTATGGGAAATGATCATCGCGTGGGGACAATTTACTCATTTTCAGAATCTTTTTGGAACAACGGGGTCGCAGAGACAAAGGGGGGAGGAGATTAGAAGAGGGAAAACTTACCCGATAATCGTTGACGTATGTCCCATTGAGCGACTGATCCGTCAGCATATAGCGCTCATATTTTCCGCTTGAGGATTTGAGTCCGCTGATATGAGCATGTTCACGGGAGATCATATTTGTGTTGCTGAAAATGATTCCTATGGAGGGGGAGAGACGGACATTGGATTGACATTTTTGTTTATTATCGCGACGGGTCGATAACGATTTCTTCCAGGGGCCGCCGATTTGATTAGATTTTTTTTCGCGAAGATTCAAGGCCAAGTAGCTAATACCCAAAATATCGTAATCTTATTCTTTCTCAAGGACAAAATCACTTCTCCCAGATGGCAGATAATTATTCAACAAATTAATGTTCATTGAACTTTAGAATCTAGACGAGTCATAATTTGGACTAGAGTGGAGCCCTAATAGACAGCTTCAGAGAGGATAAAACGGAGATTGGTTCAATCAGCCACATCTGGCAATCTTTAGCGGTACTGTAAAAGATTTCGCTTGGCTAATTCAGTCACAAGTTTTATGTTTTGAAAGACTTTGAAGAAGCCAGAAATCGTCAAAATTTAAAGGAGCGATCTCTCGAAAATACGGCCGATGAACTCTTGCATCCGTCTTTATTTGTTATTGACGATAAAGTGTATCCGCCTGACTCATAATAGATTCAAATTGCCACATGATTAAAACAGGTGCTAAACGCCTAATTAATGTGAAGGGGACAGAGAAAGACTACCGTAAGACAAAGGGGGCATGACGGAAGATTGATAGAGAGACGACGCTTTTTTCTGGAGAAATGCCAAGAAGAGAGCGGCCCGAGATAAGACGGATTATATGAGTGTCAAATCGATCCAAAATACGGTAGGAAGATAAGAGAAAAAAGGTCAAATTTTCCGGGGAGAACTATTAGATAGACGGGACGGGGACTGAAAGGGGCAAATTGGAGAGTGTCAAGATACATTCTTTGATAGGTTTATCAGTCAAAAGGTGACTCTTTTTCTCATCGTCATCACTAAATAAGGAAGCACTTCATTTTTACGAATAACAGGCTAATTCCCTTGGAAGGAAGTGAAATTCAAAACTTCGCAAAACAACTCCACTAAGGAGGGAAATCATGTCAAGAAAATCGAATAGAAAAGAGTTTATTTTAAATAAAAGTTTAGAATCAGTTCACCCAGGACCGATTTCCTTGAAATTTAAAGAATTTTATCTTTATAGGCTTGAAAATTCAGAGAAAAGGTGAGTTTTCTAGGTGAAAACTAACAGAAAAATGACTTTTTATAGCCAAACGCCCTTGAAAAATGACGAGTCTTTCTCTAGAAGTTACTGTAAAAATGGTTCACAAATATCTACGTTTTTGACCGGTTGGAGAAAGTCATTTTCAAAGAAAAGATCCAAAGGCTGAAAAATAAATTTAGAAAAATTGAGAGTCAAAGGTTGATAATTATCAGTGAAAAGTACGATTTGTCGCTGAAAAATGTCAGGTTTTATGGGCTTTGGTGTCTAAAAAGTATCAATTCTGATCAAAGTATCAGAAAAAGAGCGACAGAAGTCTCGTCATAAGCGGCAAATTACTGTAGGGCTTTGGATGATTTTTTTCTCGAAAACTTAGAATTCTAGAATTTCTCAAAAGTGATGGAAGCTACCTTAATTTTTGTGGGTTTGATGCTTCCAAATTTAGAAAATTGGGGTCAAAGAATCAAAAAGAGAAGAAGAAAAAACATTTTTTTTGGCTCCACTCGAAACACAAAAAAAATTTGGCGCCCCATTAGGTTATTTAAAAGACAATAAATGAAGAGATCAATAGGGACGGCGTTCAGTAAGACGGGCCAAAAACTATGAAAACTGATAAGAGAGACGCTGGGGCTGTCAATTTCCGCCTGAAACCGGCTGGCGTGTACTGCCTAATCAGCCAGTCGGCTAATAATACGAAGGCGTCTCTCTTGCCATTTCGTTTCCATAGGAACGTCAGCACTGATTACCGTAAGCCTCCCTACCTGTTGGCATTCTTAACGCCGATTGTGGAGGAAAGCACGATGTCGCAATGCTCTGCTCGGCCGAATTTCACGAAGGCGTCGAGTCTGAAAGCGAGGCTAATTGCGAAGGGAATCAGTCTCCTCTCAGAGTCAATAAGTTTCATTAATTTCTGCTGACTACTCTCGACGAAGTCAATTATCCGCCAGATAAATTGACTCCGCTACGAGTTAATTCGATTCTTTTATGATTCAGTAAACGTTTTCAAATATAGCCTCCAGCTGGATTAGAAATTAGTCTGAAGATCTTTTCTCTTGTTCTCTTTCTTTTTTCTATTTTTATCTTCGCTGATAATTAAAACTTTTGAAAATCATGGCTACGTGAAGGCTTTTCAAAAGATTACTGTATGTTTTCATCTTTCGCCGTCTTTTCACACGGATAATAGTCCTATTTTATTGCTTCGTATTACAGTAATCTGGGAACTTTTGAAATAAAAAGCTTTACGATTCAAAAATTTCTTTGAAGGAACTAAAAGTGAAAGAAAAAACTCTGCGTGGACCGAAACCAACACCGAGAAAAAGAAACAAGAAACCCCTTCGCTGAGACCAATTGAACGACAAAAGGCTTGAAAAGGTTCCCCGAACAGGATCCTCCAATGGGAGGAAAACAAATAAAAACTTACAGTATAAGCGTGGCCACATTATTTTGGACGATTGATGAAGTCGGCTCCGTTTCGCCATTTTTCGATGGAAGAATTCGACGGAGATGGAACATGTGAGCATAGTGGGGATTGCTTCCCATCAAACGGGCATCAATAGCGAATTCCTCTGAATTTATAGATTTTTTTCCAAGGAGAGGAGACGAGACGAATCGATAGAAAACAATGCGTAACCGGTCGTCTTCGGATGGATGTGAGCGAGTGGAAAGAGAGCGTGTGGCCGATATAAATAGAAAATGTATTGGACTTGGCAACATGTTTTAAGGTCGATCAATAGACGGCCCTCCTCCCAATGCGCAAGACACGGAGATTGAGGGTCAGGTCGGGTCTAAGAGACAATCGATCTCAACTTTGTTCTCCATTTCCTATCAGCTGACTAAACTCTATCCAAAAAAGATTTGTTTGGAGAGGACAGCCAATCGATCCCAAGTTTTTATGAACCATAAGTCACGTGTTTTCAACTATCTCCCCTTCTATAAATTGGCTTGTTTATTCTCCAAGAGCTATCAAATTACGCAACACAGTAGTAAAAGATGCACGAAAATAAAATGAGCCTTTTTCCAGATGTTATTAGTATTTGGATTCGATTTAGATCCTTTTGTGCAAAGAAGCCAAATGAACAAAGCATCGTCAAGTTTTCCCGGATCAAAAAGATCGGCCAAATGGAGAAAAATGCCGAAGGTGCATTAAATCTAGCAAGAAACGTGTCAAAAGGGAACAATCGCGTTCAAAGCTTCATAAATCAGAAGAAAGGCTTTCTCGGGGATTGGATTCTTTAATTAAAGAAAAAAGACGAATATTTTCTAAAAATTACCAAGATTTTCCGATTTAAATCACCTCAATTCCATTTCAATAGTCTGAATTTCAAAAAATTTAATTTAAATTTTAGGATAAAATTGTAGAAAAATCTAAACGTCTCCCTAATCTATTCAAAATATTTCCTCCGAGGAGGACAATGCAAAATCGATGTTAGCCTTCCCGTTTGTCTAAAGTATTCTACTTTGTTATTCGAAAAAAAACTCAAAAATTTTTACTGAAATTAGTCTCATCGGAAGAGGAAGTAGCCCCGACCTGGGAAAACTAAACAGAGATTAAAAGTACAAGAAGATCAGAATATGAGAGGATTTTGGAATTAGCTTCATCCGAAGAGCGCGTGAATATGAAAAGGCGATGGGAATATGTTCGCAAGAAGAAAAGAGACAAGTTCACTGAAAAAATCAATGTCCAAAATAGCTGCGAGAGCTGAGAGAGGAAAGTGGGTCGTTGTCACGAGGGGGAGCGAGGCCCGAGCCATTACGACTCCTCTAAACTCGATTAAAAATAGGGTAACGTATTGAACTCGCTGGCTTTTTCAAAATAAACGTCTCTCTATTTGCTTTTTTGCTAGGAATTTTCGAAAAGATGGTGTCCCTCCCGGGCTCTGGGAAAATCGATAAAACGAATTTTCGGAGAACAAAGGCGCCGACTAATAGAAGGCGGAGGGAATTGATTAGGCGAAAGAATAAAAATAACAAAAAAAGATATCCAAATTCTTTTTGGCAGTTGAGGCCCTATCGCGTGGGCGGTCTCGCCACGAATTGGGTTACGGTAACAAGCCGAGACCGTGCACTCTCTTCCCCGCGCTGTTTACCATTGCCACAGGGTGGGCGGCAGGTGGTTCTCTCGCTCCTTTTTGCACGACTCCATGACCTACCGCCATTCCGCAAATATCGATTAATTTTCTCCTTGGTTTCGCCTCTAACTTATTGTTGTAATCTTCTGCGCAAGTAGTTCTTATCCGGAGATAGAAAGCTGCAAAAAATGTTTACCTCGTTTCTTTCGAAATTCCTTCACTCGTGATTTTGCACACAGCTGTCTGCTGACTGACTCACGTAGATGTTCCCCTTCGACGTTCCTTTTCAACAGATTTCTAGCTAATTTGACTTCGAGTCGGCTGATCGATTTCGAATTTGAGGAATTCTTTCAAATTCCAAATCAAAACTCTCAATAATTCGAGTAAATTTGAAGAGGATGGGATTTTTTGTTCAATTCATCAAATTTTGAGCTAAAATCCTCATTTTTGCTACTCAAACTCATTTTGGAGCCATAATTCCCAAAATTAGATCAAAATAACTTAGATTTTTTTACAACTTATCAATTGTAAAATCATTTGCCACATAGTCAGCGAGACTCGTCATTGATTTTGGCGATAAATAGCCCTTGACTCAATTCTTGATTGGACAACAATTTTAAAAAAAAACTCATCCTAATTATGTTTACTCTCTATTTTCTCTCTCGTGGCTCATGTGGAAATCGCTCATCTTCATAGATAAACAGCGCGTTTTTAAGGGGGAAAGAGTCATAACTTTTGTTTATATTTTTTAGAACTTTTTCCCGATAAATAGCCATCTACCAATGGGAAATAAATTCCTTTTTTTCTCTATTAGTCCAATGGATTTTGGGCCCGAACGACTCGATGAGATAAAGATCTGAAAAATTGGCGTGAAACTGCCCTAATTTCACGGGGTTTCGCTTGACTTTTCTCCTAAAATTGTCGATTTTTTGGATTTTTCTGGTAGAAAATATCAGCAAAAACTGATAAAATTGTCTGAAAATTGCCGCCATTTATGATAAGAAGCATCGGTTTCCTCCAAAATGATAGAAGTTTCAGTGAAATCGGCTAATATTTCTCGATTCTAGCGAGTTTCCTTTAAAAATCTGGTCCATTTATGAGTAGAAGTGCCATTACTCCAAGTGAAAATTGAGCTAATCTACATTTTGAATGGCGAAAGCACTTTTACAGCGAAAAGTGTAGCCCTATTTTTGGCCGGTGAATAATTGCCGAAAAATCTTTTTAAAAAAATCGATTGAATTTCCACGGCGAAAAGTGGTACTTTTCCCACTGTGGTAACTGGTCTCACCTCTCTCCAAACTCAACTAACTTTCTCAAACAAAAAATGTCCCGAATTGATCCAGCGCCGCCGGTGATTCATGAAGAGAAGCAACACTTCCACCTGATAGTTGTCCCATTTTGGTCGAATTTTCTACCAAAAATCGTCTTCTTTACCCAATTTTGTATTTTTGATTAAAAATAGGCGATAACTGATGATTCATAGCAACAAATCAGTTTTTATGGTTGGTTCTCGATTTTTTTGTAAAATGTTTGGTTCTTATTTAGCTCCATTTTGTTCTAAAAATCATCAATTTGTCTCGACTAAAGTAATGAGAATTTGGTGCAAAAACAGCCAAAATAATTTCACAATTGACGGATGACTCGATCAATTTTGACCAGAAGTAGTTCTTTTGCATGTGATAATTGTGCCCGCCCCCCTCTCTCCCTGGTGGGTCTCGCTCTCTCTTCTGAACATCCCCTCTCTGAACAGATGTTTCGGGGAAATGTAGCAACCAGTTTTTAAGAGAGAGAGAGATAGGTCTAATTTGATCTGTCTCCCCGTTCTCCAATCATCCTTTTTCTCAGCAGAGTCGATAATGTTTTCCGAGTGGCTCGCCTGCTATTTTGCTGCGGCCATTGTTCGACGCACTTTGTGAGCTTTCCCTCCCTTTTTATGGTCCCCTTTGTTCAGAGAGACTGTTTGGAATTATAGGAAGGCGATTTCAACATTCCCCCTGCTGTTTCATCTCCCTGCTATTGTTTAGTTTCTGTTTTGCCTGGAAAGGAAATTTATTATTGATCTCTCTTGTTTTGTCGTATTTTAAGCAAAAAACCTTAAACAAATTCCATAGCCTCACAACAAAATATTCTTACTTTGATTTCATTTTAAGGACAAAAATTCGAAATATTTCATTCCTTTCACGGAATATAAATTCAAAATGGCTGATTTTGTTGGAATTATATCTACTTTTATAGATTACTGTATTAATTGACACAAAGGTGGGAAAAAAGTGCAGCGAAAGAGCATCAAGATCAATAGAAAACTTTTTGAACGGTACAGTAACCCGTCGCTTTGGGACCATGCGTTCACCTCCTGAGCTGATACCGCTCTCGTTCTAATTTCTCTCTAAGAAAGAAGTTTCTCCAAGTTTTCTCGTGAGCAATTGAACAAACACTTAAAAACATCTCCAAACAATGGCTGGCAATCGATGGTCCAGGTAGCTCTGGATACCTCCTCTCTATAATTGTTTATTAGCCCCACCCCACTATCCAGTGACTTCGGCTCTCTCTCTCTCTCTCATCAACAGGCTATTTGCAGAAATATTCGTCGATCTCATCCAGAAGGATGAGTCTCTACTCATGGGGTGCTGTGTGCCTCCTTATGCTCGTCCAACTACCCAACATATCGTCTCGACAAGGTCGGTTCTTCGATGGTTTTCGTTTTTCCCCCAGAGATAAAATTATCGAAATAGAGATAAGGCGATTTGGGTGCCTGACACGCATTGGGGGTAGATCTTTCGACGAATTACCGGACAACTATTTTCTTTGAAATGGAGGTGTTGGTGGAAAATTCGCGATGTTGAATCAGTCGTAAAAACAGATAGCCGATTGGTTATGAAACCAGTCAGCGCTTTTTGTTTTGGTGATATAGCTCTGTTTACGAGGCAATACTCACTTCCAAAACCTCCGTGTTTCACAAGAGTAGTTGAAGAGGAAAAAACACTTTGAGATCTTCAAGACAAATAAACTTTTTTGAGATGAAATGTTTACGAAACGTCCAGGGTTTTAGCAAAAACCCTTATAAAACCCTCTCTAGAATCCAAGAAAATTGAGCTTTCTGTCTAAAATTCCAAGACTAAAACAGATAAAAATCCTTCAAATAGTAGTGAAAGTTAAGTATTTTGCGAGCTAGACGAGGCATGAGTGTGTCTTCTTTACCAAAAACTGTCACCCAAAACCCGCTAAACTATTATAGATGTAGCGGCGTTGTCTCGTCGAACTAGTAATTTGAAAAAAGTAAAAATTTGTGAGTTTTAGTGGACGCTTTTCGCAGAAGTCCGTCAGCTTCGTCGTTGCTAACCTCGTCAGCCACTAAAATCGGTTTGTCTTGTCGGTTGCTTCACTAACTTTCTCGCACTCACGCTCTTTGCATGCCTTGTCTGCTTGGGTTTTTTCTTTTTGGTTTATTGAAATCCCTAGAAAAAAAAATCTTTCAGCTTGTGGTGGAAATGAGACCTTCCCCTGTGCAGATGGCCGCTGTATTCCTAGGTCATGGGTCTGCGATGCCGACATCGATTGTAAGAATTTATATTTGATTCCGCATTAATGGATATTTCTAGGTAAAGGAGAGGAAGACGAGAAGGATTGTAATGATGGTGAGTCTTTGAGAGTTTACCAACCCGTAAAGCTATCATGGGATCACCGATGGTAGAGGCGAGGCCTAAAGAAGTAATAACTCTAGCCTGCCTATTATTGGAATTGGTCCCCTGAATGCGTGATTCTTGGAACAATTTAGATGAGATTTTTAAGAAAAGATTTGTCAATTTCCCGTGGATAAATCCTCCGGAAATGATTCCCCAATGAATGACCAAGGAACACGATCAAATAGAGTTTCAAATTTCTCCAAAAAAATGATCTTTTGACTGAACTCCTTCCTTTACCTCTTCCTGGTTCACCACCAGAGTTCGCGGTTAATCATACGAAGCCCCCGTCAACTGAATGGTCTGTTTGCCCGTCGAACTGCTGTAACCGCGGCCTGTTTGCCGTACCAGGGGACTGTCAAGGGGCTTCCTCTAGAAATACAAAAATACATTTTTTAGTGAAATGTGCCGAGGGAGAATTTAAATGCGGCGACGTCACGTCTGGTCCTTTCAAAGCCAACCACAATCCCTGCATTCCTTCCAAATGGCAATGCGATGGACAATTCGACTGTGGTTTGTTGAGGAATCTACGTCTAATTATTGAGAATAGATGATCGCTCTGATGAGATGCACTGTGCAGACGTCCATTGTACGGACCAGCAGTTCACTTGTAACGAATTCGACGGCCAATACAAACTCTGTATTCCAATTACTTGGCAATGCGATGGACAGAAAGACTGCGCCTCGGGTGAAGACGAAGAAGGCTGTAAGGATCGCTCTTGCCGGAACACCGACTTCACGTTCGTCTTTCTTTTAGTTGTTAGTCCGATTTTAGATGCGCCAACAACGTTTGTATCTTCAAGAATTGGGTCTGCGACGGAGAGGACGATTGCGGTAAATTTTCCTACATCTCCTAAAACAATTCTTACAGGTGATGGCTCCGACGAGAGGAATTGCTCTTCAACTCCTGATCAACTCTGTGAGGACAAGCATATGTTCAAGGTTTGTCCAAAAAGGCTATAAACTTTTGTCCTTTTAGTGTAAGAAATCTGGCTGTATCCCTACTGATTGGACTTGTGATGGAGAGGCTGATTGTTTGGATCATTCCGATGAGAGGAACTGCCCTGCCAAGACTCACCAATGTCGACGTCCAACAATGGAATTCGCTTGTGCCTCTGGAGGCGCTTGCATTAGCAAAATGTGGATCTGCGATGGAGAGGAGGATTGTTCCGATGGGTCTGACGAGAAAGACTGCGTCAGCCAGCCATGTGCAGCCGATGAATTCAAATGTCATTCGAATAAGATGTGCATCTCCCCTAAAATGGTCTGCGATGGAAATGAAGACTGTTCCGATGGATCGGATGAGAAGCAAAACTGCACCAAGACTGATACTTCAAGTAGGAATGCTCTTCAAATTGATTTAAGAATACAAATTACAGAGACTTGCAGCGAAGATACCGAATTCGAATGTTCTGAAAAACCGACTCAATGCATCGCTTTGAAGGAGTTCTGCAAGACCAAAAACAACGTTTGTTCTTCGGATGCTAACGAGTGTCGAATCAATCTCAGTGAGTTTTTCATGTAAAAATGAACTAAACTGGAGGATTTGAATCAGAGATCAAATTGCGTCCAAGTCGTTGAGTCAAAACATAGTACATAAATTTCAGCCAAATGCGCTAAGGGCTCAGAAGGATGTGAATGTCACAAGTCGTTCATCCAAGGAGCAGAAGTCTGCTACTGTAAGGCCGGCTTCCGATCTGAGAACAACAAGTGCATTGGTTAGTTCTTAGCCTTTTTTATTCAAAACTATTGTAGATATCGATGAGTGTAATGAACAGCATGGTGTTTGCGATCAAACCTGCCACAACACAATCGGCGGATATGAATGTGAATGTATCCGAGGCTATAAGTTGAGTCATGAGGAGAATTCGCCTGTTCCGAATAAATGTCGAGCCGTTGGAGGAGATCCCATCGTTTTGCTTTCCAACCGCGCCTCGATTCGACAATACGATCTCGTCACAAACACCTATGCTCCGTTGATCCAAAGCCCTGGCTCGGCTGTAGCTATGGACTTCCATCTCCAAGACAGAGTAAGAGCTAAAGAAGAAAGAAGGAAGAGCTTTTTAGATCCTTATTTGGTCGGACATCTCCCAGAGAAAGATCATGAAATGCGACATTGGAAACGACTCGGATAACCACCATTTGGCCCCCAAGACCGTAAGTTTTAGAAGCTTTGACCCCTCGATGATCCTCTTTTCAGTGCAACAAGGAGAAAGTCTATGTCGTAGCTGAAGGAGTCCATACTCCCGATGGATTGGCTATCGACTGGGTACACAATCTCCTTTTCTGGACAGATGGTGGACTTGATGAAGTGAATGTAATGGATTTGGTGACCAAGAAGCGACGAACTCTTTTCACTTTGGATATGGAAGAGCCTCGTGCAATTGCAGTCGATCCTGAAATGGGATTGATCTTCTGGACTGACTGGGGCAAAGAAGCCAGGATCGAAAGGGCCGGAATGAATGGACAAGATCGAGTTGTAAGTCGTCATTTAGCCAAACAAAGAAATGAGAACTTTAGGTAATTGTCAAGGGAGATCGAGTCAAATGGCCAAATGGACTTGCATTGGATTATGTGAACAAACGTGTTTATTGGGCTGATGCCAAGATCAAGTCCATCTTCTCTTGTGATTATTGGGGTCACGACGTCAAAGTAACTCTTTTTCCTTCAGCAAAAATAAAATACTTTTTAGACGGTCCTTCACAGCCACGACTACCTCCGTCATCCATTCTCTATGGCCGTTTTTGAGGATCGCGTCTATTACACCGATTGGGAGAATGACGGTGTCAATTCTGTGAACAAATTCAATGGAGGAGAGCCCAAGAAAGTCATGCAAAAAGTCACCACGCCGATGACAGTCCGAATCTACCACCAAATGGCTCAACCCGACCTTGAGAACAAGGTAACTCCTCTTCTTTTTCCAAATAAAGAACTTTGCAGTGCCAAAACCACAATTGTGGAGATGATTCGATCTGTCTTCCACGAGCCCATTATCGCGAAGTGTTCGAGAAGAAGGAGCACAAATGGAACGACAGGCCTTTTGAGTGTATGTGTGGCACAGAGAGTGGATCAGCTTGTGCTGTCGACATCGGCACTCAAGGAGCTTCTTCTGGCTTCTCCCTCTCTACTTTGCTATTCTTCCTCATGCTGGCCATTTTCACCGTCATGGTTGGTTCATTTAGAGTCGGAAAATTGATATTTTCAGGGAGTTGTGTATTACCGAAGAAGAAAGGAGTCCAGCAATTTCACGGCTTTGAACTTCGACAATCCGATCTATAGGAGAACCGTTGAAGCCGATATGGACGATCCATTCCGTGATCCATTCGCCGATGATGCACGTAACTCTCGTCTTGTGATTGGAACCCAGGATGGCGACAATGAGATCCAGAATCCGACTCCAACCAATGGGTCTTTACATATTTAAGATTTTTCTCTTCCAGCCTCTTTCCTTTACGAGTTCCCCTCAGCTATTTAATGTGTAATTTTTACGGTCAAAGAAATTCTAGAGCTTTTTAATATTTGTTTTTTTGGTAGGAGCTTCTCCTGCCCCTTTCCGCCTCATTCCGTCTGTGATTGCGCTGCGTCCCCGCGTCTCCGGTGAGCTACTCACCGCTCCGTGTCGTTTGGAAATTATTTAATTTTGTCATTTTTCCAAAGACTCGAAAAATTGTGCAGTTGTTCGACATGCGAGTATCTCTCTCTAGGGTCAAAGACAAAATAGAAAATTTCTATGTTTCACTTCCCTTTAGATTCGACCTGATGAGTAAGTGTCGTATCTTTTCTTTTTAAATGCTCATGTACACAGTGGAATAAATTTTTTTCTCACAAATCCTTTTCAAAGAGAGGAAGCGAGATTTCTCTGGGCTGGATGGATCGATGATACTTATGTACGGAAATAAATTTTTTCCAAAAAGACTGGACTCCCAGAGCGAAGAGAGCGAGACACCCGGGACTTGTCAAGATCGAGATTTGGGTCACCAGCGACACACCTACGTCAGCCCGTCAGCTATGCTTTTCCTTCTAATCTTTTTGCCATTCTCAGTTTCTTCTCAGCTCTCAGTGCAACAGCTCCGAGAGAAATGTCCCAAGGATTCAGCTGTTTGCGCCACTAAAATTGCCAAGGTTTGAGAAGATTCACGGAGAAAAGAAGATTCCAGGGAGAATGCTATGGAACCTCTTTGAGAGCTCTTTCACTTCAAAAATCTTGTCGATGCTCTTGCGATGCCATTCATCACGAGAGGATCCAGGTAAGTCTTCTATCTTGGATGGCAATCTTTGAGAAGGGTCGCTTTCTTCTAGCTTCCTTATCGAATCAATCATATTCCTTTTCAGACTTGTTGTCTTACTGTAGGAGAACAAGAAATGAAGTTTTGCCTCCCATTATGCAGATATAACACGACTTCTGAAGAAGTTGGGTTTTCATTTTCCAATTTGATAAAATTGCTTAGTTGGGAAGTAGTCTTGGAATCAAATGTCTTTCCCAGCTGACAACTTGGGCGTATTGTGCCGCTGATGCGACTGATCAGACGTCTTGTTGTGTTTCCAATGGTAAGATTTGTTTCAATTGAGGGCCAGATTCAATTCCTTTTTTTCTGTTCTTCTAAAATTGCTCTAGGTGTCCCGAAGGAATGTGCTTCATTTTGTAAGGGAGATGTGCCAACCTGTGATACCCAGGCTATCCTAAGCTACCAGCCTTGTATTGCCCACATGGGAACGATCATCTCCTGTCAGAAGAATGGTCTCACCGCTAAGCCGAAATACGACCCAAATTGGTCGTCTGAATGTGAATGGCAAGGCAAAAAATAAACATTTATATCAGAATGTGATCCTCCAATCTTCTCTGAGTCACCCGATGACGCTTTTCGATATTTTTTAGAGAATTCTTCATCGTCGACAAGAGTCCTCTATAGTGTTTTTTCAGCGCCTTTTCTTGGTCTTCTTTCTTGGCCAATTGAGCTCGAAGTCGCAACACTTCTTCCACTGTTTCTGGAGTTGTCTTCAGCTTATTTCTAAAGTGTATTTTGTTTTTGGGTAAGAAGCGATGCTCACTTAAGATCAAAAACGGCCGCTTCTAGTCTGTTTCTCTCCAGTTTTAAGCCAGCTATTTGACCAGAACATTCGACATCCTTCTTCTCTACCATCTCTGTCAATTTCTTATTTTCTCTTTCGATTCTTTCACGAATTTCCTTTTCCGCGTGGCAATTCTGCTCCATTTGCTCGACGTTATTCTCTTCCAATCTCGATTCTTTCAGCTTTTCCTCCAAGTCTGAAAAGATTCCAAATAAAGTTCATTTCCCCAGGAAAGGCCCACCATGGATGTAGTGATCTCTGTCTTTGATTGTCTCCTCCATGCTTGTCAACTTCTCGTCGATGGAGAAAGACTGTTCGAAGAATTCGTTTCTCAGTCTTCTCTCCGTCTCAGCAGCTGCCACTTCATCTGTTATTTTGCTCCTCTTCAGTTTCATAATTTGTCTAAAGCTGGTTTCCCTCCCTTAGAAAAAACCCACTGTCTCAACTCTTCGAGTTCTTTGTTTTTCTCGCCGACTAGCCGCTTGACTTCCATTTTGGTCATTTCGACTTGGGACTGATAAGACTGCAGTCGTTGGCCTTTCTCGCGCTCTTCGACAAGTTTTTCGGTCAATTTGGCGACTTTTCCTTCCAGGACTTCGGCTTCATTTCGTCGGTCTCTTTCCTTCTTCTGGAGTAATTCTTCCAGAAGTTTTATCTTCTCTCGAAGGCTTGTCACCAACGGATCTTCTTTTGTCATTTTTCTGAATTTTCCTAAATTAAAAAAAGAAGAACTCACTGCTCGCTCTCAACCGTCGCCATAAATTCCTGCAATTGCCGATCAAAATCATCAGCAAGTTCTCGTTCTCTGTCCTTATAGACTTTTCTCGTTTTGGTTATCTCCATTTGAAGCTGCTTTATTTCTTCCAAAAGACGGTCATTCTCCTCAACTAGGCCTTCTTTTTCCATCTCTAGCCGTTTTATTTCGCCTTCTTGGTCTCCCAATTCCTAGAAAAATCCGATATTTTGTAGGACTTTTTAAGTCAAAGAAGCTCTCTCTCTCTCTCTCTCTCTCTCTATGTAAAATAACCAACCTTACGGAAGACCTTTTGAAGTTCGGCCAAAGTGCCAGTTTGGAATTGGTGTTGAGCGAGTTGCCTCTGCTTGTTATCCATCTCCATTTGATGTAAAATCTCCCGACTTTTCTGATCCAACTTGAAGAGTTCTCTTCTTGCCAATTCCTCAGCTTCCTTTTCAGATCTCAGCTAAATTTTATTTCTTTTGGAGAGAAGACAAAGCCTACAATTAGAAGCTCCTTATTGGTGAGATCTAGTTGTTCAGTTAAAAGGAGGAATTTGTCTTTGAGTTGTTTGTAATTCTCTTGTGTTTCTATCACCAATTGTCTTTCAACCTGGAACAATTCATGTAAAATCTAAATAAAAATTAAACCTCTAAAATTTTTGTTATTTTGGCTTCGTCTTCCTCTGCAGACGAGGGCCGAGGGGCAGGAGTCACCCGGAATTCCATCTAAATTAAAGTCTTTGTTTTACTCGAGAAATGAAGATTAGATTAAAATAGGAGCGACGGAAAGGTGAGATAATTCGCTCTCGAAAAGGAGCAGCTGGCTTGACCGAATCGATCGGAGCCATCTGGGCCTCACAGCACATAATTAGCTGACGTCAAAATAAGGAACACCCGGAATTTCAAGGTCATTCAGCCTAACTTCCGCTGTTCCTATCCGACTGGAACGGAAGTTCCGTTGAAAAAACTTTATTCTGAGGGACTAGCCGAGCTTTTTCAATAAAAAAATAGGCAATTTTGTTTTACATTTTGAGATGTTTTTTGCTGATTTTTAAGGTTTTTAATGTTCTACAAAGTTGTAAAGGAGATCAAGAGCTACAACTTTGTAGAACTTCGAAAATTATGAAAGCAAGTGAAAAACTCCAAAAAAAATTCATGAGACGTTATACTTTGGGGAGACTTTTATTAGAAGAACTACGGTATTCGAGGTAAACTCGGTTGTTTCCCGACTCTAAGAGTAAGAAGGGATGAAATTGAAGCTTTATTGCACAAAACCACACACAAATTGAGCAAATGTTCTGAAAAGCTTTTTCTTTGAGCAGATTGGATGAGAAGAAAGTCCCTTTTCTTAACCGTAGTAAGAATAAGGAGTGTAGTAGCTGTTGTATGAGGGGTATGAGTAGTAGGAATTGTAAGAGGGATAAGAGTTGTAGGAGCCATATCCATATGAAGGATAGCCATAGCCGTAGCGTCTGTAACCGCCATATCCGCCATAGCCGTATCCACCGTATCCGTAGCCTCCATAGCCGTATTGTCTCTTCAGACGAGGAGTTCTTTAAAATTTTATTTAAAAAAAGAAAAGAAAAAAAGCTACCTTTCTTCCTGGGCAGATTCCTTGGGAGGTTCAGCCAAATCGGAAGGAGAAGGATCAGTTGGAGAGATGGGAGTCTTCAAAACCCCAGCTGAGACAACAGCCAAAAGGAGAAGAGAAGCTAGAAGACGAGGAGACATTTTGAAGGCGATATCTCAGCCATCAGACGCCTCCATTTATATTCATCTGACAGTCATTAGGCCAAGAATCGTCTGCGAAGGAAGTTTGGCTAACTGTGTTGGTTCGCGGAATGACCAATCCGGCTTCTTCTCGAGGAAGGCACAACTTAGTCGCTGAAGACGGTGAGAGATTCGTAATTCGAGAAAAACCCACGTCAGTCGACCAAATTATGCGCGGGTTATTGACTATTTGGCGAAGGCTACGGTAGATCTTCTTCCCTAAACTTCTTTCTTTTTTTTTTCGCAAAGATCAGATGTCTTGGTTTTTTCATTTTGTGAAGATTTACCAAAAAGTTGTAGAGTTTTACTGCCGAAATTAGACAAGAACTCTTCTGGAATTTTATCAGATTAGAGGTTGACTCATCAAGCAGTTGCAGCCATCATCTCATGCCAGATGATTTATCCTCCTTATCAGATTGGTTTCTGATAAAAACAGTTGTACTCTTCTCTTCTTTTGTCTGCTATAATGTTCCGATCAGCTCTCCTCCTTCTTTCGCTTTTGATTTCCTCAGTCTTTTCACTTTCTTGCTACTCCGGATATTACGTCAATTTGGACAATGGCACACCGCTCATCAATAATGCGACTAATGTTGCTTGCAAAGGTACTAGTTACTGTATCAAGTAGGAATTTACCTTTATAATACTTGATTTTTTTAGAGAAAAGATCTTAATAACAGGAGAAACTGGACACACTATTGAGGCCACTAGATACGATTGCGATTATGCTCAGCAGTGCAATGTAAGTCTCTTCTTTCCAAAGGCAGCTTCTAGAAGAAATACGGAAGTTTTTATTGTGCCTCATTGATTTAGCTTTGAAACGAATTTAGAAAGTTTATCAAAGCATTTCAGCAGACATACATGACAGGTTTTATGGATTGCAGCAAGCCGGTGGATCTTTACATCGGAAATATTTGTTGCTGCATGAAAGACAGATGCAATTCTGATGTAGCTCTAAAGTCCAATGGAGGGCTCTTCACTTTTTTGACGATCTCATTTGCCTCTTTCTTCTTCGTCTATTAAATGTTAAGACTTGTTGTTGAAAGGGCGAGAAGAGGGCCCTTTTCCCCCAGGGAAGCGAGAGGGCCAAAAGAATTTATTATCCTCCAGTCTCGGATCCTTCCAAGCTGCTTCTCAATCAAACCTCTCTATTTCTCTTTCTATTTCTGGTTCTAGAAAAAAAGAATTTCCGTCATTTTCAAGAATGTGAGAAATGAGGCGCCTCCAATGAGAATTCTTTAAATTCCTCTGTTTTCTTTATAAAAGACTCTCAGCTTTTAATAAACTCCCAGCTCTGCTTCTTTCAACTCAAAAATGGTAAGTCAATAGCCAAAAGATTTGAACTCGATTGAATCCAAAGGATCTCTCAAGTTTTCACAAGAAGGAATCTAGTGAGAAAAAGGAAGAAATCAACCCTCCTAATAATTCTAGTCAGTATAGAAAAATTCCCTTAATTTATCCAATGGAGAGAGAAAGAGAAGGAGCATTTTCTTGAGATAAAACAATGGAATAACTGTAACGCTTCCCCAACAAAAGGCCCAATTTATGTCTCTGCTTGATGTTAATTGGATAGATTCTGAGATTTGGCAATGACGAAAGAGTTTGAGATGCAAATCTCTTTCAATTCCTTTCATCAGTTTTAGCAAGAAGGGAAGCATCTTGACTTTGTTCCCAAATTGACTCAAGGCTTCTCTGAAAATTGGAGATTCTCTTCCATAAATTAGCTTTCTATATGGTTCGATCCAGTTTTCTTCGAGATTCGTTCACAAATCCAGCTGAGACACGTGGTACGGAGAGAGACATTCCATTAATCCCAATGAGGTCTTTTGGATGTCTTTCAACTAGCCGCTGGGAGGAACTAGTGGCGATTCGGAGGAAATGATCCTTTCTCGTTAAGACTCACAAGGAGTCTGGAGAATCGTCATAGATCATCTCTCGAATGGGCTCCCTCTCCACCAATTTCAAGGGGCCGACGACAACCGACGCGCCCCAGTCGGGGGCCAGCAATCGATAGTCCGGCTGCCATCGCGTCAGCCTGTACTCTCTCCCGGCTGGAACTGTGCTCCAAGTCGTTGGGTCGCCTTGTTAGCGCCTTCAAGTGGCCTTCACCGCTCGCTATTTTTATCCCATTTCCGGGGTTTCTCTCCTTCTTCTCTCATTTTCGCCGCGGGATTTTTGATCAGGTGATCAATCATCTCACTATCCATCGTAAAAACTCCGACGGAATTTCAATTCTAATTTGCAGAAATTATTTCAAATTCTTCCTGGATCGAATTGGTCGCGTGTTTGCCCACAGACTTTTTCCGACCTCGACGACAGTTCAGTGACACAAACTGGCAATCGAGTTTACTGTCTTTCTCTCTCTCGAATACACACAGTTTCTTATTATTTCCAATCAATCTTGTTTTCCTCGCGAAATCTCTTCTTACGAGAACATTCCTCCATTAGTTTATTGGGCCATTCTGACCCAGATAACTGGTACTGTAGGCAGTTTGCTCATTTTCTCACTCTCAACTTAATTTCTAGAAAATGGCTTCCTCCATAACTTTTTCAAAATCTTGTCTCCAAAAGTGACTAAACATTTGAATTTAGTAGTTATTTATGTGTTTCGCGCAGAAGTCCTCTTTTCCCTCAGAAAATAAAGAAAAGTACGGTAGAACTAGCTCCAAAGAACAAATTTGGAGAAACCGGCCGCTGAACTGTTCAGAGTTCCTCCAGCTTCTTCAAAAACATCCTAATTAGTGTCAGGCAAACAACAAAAATCCCCGGTTTCTTTCGGGCAAATTTCCTTGAAAAGATCATTCAGCCGGTTCGCAACATTACAAGTTGAATGACCTCTTTGACGGTTAAAAACCACAATTACATCGTTACCGTATGCCTCTTTCTCTCTTCCTTATTCTCAGAATATTTTGAAATCCTTTCTTTTATGGCTCTCTCATCCTAAATGGCCCGTTTTTCTTCTTTGAAAAAGGCTCGAATATAAGGTTGAGAGATATAGCCTCTCCCTCCTCTAAAAATGTCTGAAAACCTCCTTCAGAATGGCGACATGTTGTGGCTAATTCCTATCCTCTGGTTCTGGTCAGTGCTGCCCGTCTGTCCGGCAGATCTCTCCCACGATTCCTCTCCTAATAACGATTATTTCTCCATTGGAGCTCATCTTAACGCCGACTCCTTCGGGAAACATCTTCGCAAATGGCTTGACTCTCGACTTCAAATCGATTGGTTCAAGGTTTTTTAAAAATTAATTTTGAACAAAAATATCTTAGGAACACCTGACCAAACAGAAATGGGAAACAGCTTCTTTGAGTCTCGAAACAATTCAAGAACTCGCCGGTCGACTGGACATCAAAGTCGACAATTTGGCTGAAAACCTCCCAGAGTTGGTGGCTCCTATGTCTGGCACTTACATCTCCTGTCATTCGATTCACGAGCTCGTTCGATTGTCACCAACTCAGCCATGCGCCATTCGAGCTTCAGACACTGGAACTCCTCCAAAATTCAGTGAGTTTATCATCAAATTTTTGGAGTTTATAATTTTCTGTAAGGTTGAAACTAAATTTGCAGAACTTGAGCCACTTCTCCACCCATTGATTCAGCGTCAATTTGTTCTATCAGAAGATGTTTTGTTCGAATTCCCAGCTGAATTTCTTCCTCCTCGAATTCATTCCGGCCCGATTGTGTCTTCTCTAATTCCAATCAGAAAGAACATCGTCCTCCTTCTGGATACAGGTGGATTGGGCTTTTTATAGAAACGATATCTTTAGGCTCTTTGAGCACTCAAGAACAAGTTGACACAGTGCGTCTCGTGGCGAACCAGCTCATAGACGTCATATCCTATAATGATCAATTCGGAGTGTACTTGACCTCCGGCCAGAACGTCAAACCGTTGGGTTGTGGCGGTCAGGTATTATGGCGAGGGGAGCGGCAGAATCTCGATGAAATCAAAACGGCCATCCACAATCTGGAGTCAGTCGCTTTCACTCTTTATATCAAAAGTTTCTTATAGACCACCAGCAATAGTTCAACCAACCGATCACGGCTCAGTCCTCTCCAAATTGGTCACTTTCCTCAACGGAACGGATCCTCATCGAGGAAAAACAATTCTGACGGTAGGTTTCCCAAGACCTTGAATCATCGGAAGACTGATAACGCTCTGTTAAACTTATCGCCAGCAAATGGACTTTATGCTCGTAAACATCTAATCGCCGCAGTGATCGTATAAGCGGGAGGCGAACCAAATTGGCAGGGCGGAATCGCAACTTTCTTTGGCCAATTAGCGTTGTTGACAAAATGATTAAATTGAAAACAAAAAAGCAAAAGACAAGGGAATTTCAGTACATTAGCAGAGGAGTTTTGGAGAATTTGGAAGACGCTGCATCGGCTGTTCGAAGTGTCAATGAAGTCATCACCCAATCTCGGCATCCCATTAGAATCAACACTCTTCTCCTCAGCGATGGTTTGTTCTCAAAATAAAAAATCATTTCTTTTTCAGAACGCCGCTCCACATCAGTTTGGTCTCTTCAGTTTATGGACAATTTGGCGAAAAGAAACAACTCGAAAGAGAATAAGAATTCCGTTGAAGGACTGGTAATTTACTATTTTTCTTTTGTAAATATGTTATTTCAGTCATTGACTGTTGAGAAAAACATGATGTTGGATCTTTACGACGTCCAAGAGCTCTTGGATTGGGAAGATCAGGCAGCTACAGAAGATGTTGTAGTCACTTTACCGACTTCTTCTCTTCGAACATTTGTGGTTTGTCCTTTCTCTCTCTTGAGTTCTAAAGCGATCTTCCAGATGACGAAATATTTTTTCCAAAATGAATCGGATTTGGTCGCAGGAATGGAAATCCATCTTCCAACTCTTTTGACTCCTTTTTTCCACAATTCTTCTCTCAATATGCCTGGAATTCAAGCCCATCTTGTGACGGAAGACGGCCTCATTATTTTCTCTTCGATCGGATGGGAAGATGTTCCTCTTTCGGCTGTTGATGACTGGAAAGCTGCTTCGAAATGGTTGGAACATTCTTGGGAAGGAAGTGGCGGCGAATTTGAAATCAACAGCAATTCCAATCAGACTCTCTTCTACATTTGGAGCAAACTGCAAACCATTCCGGCTATTCTCATCATCCGCAGCGAGACTCCTTTCCCTCGGACACGACGATTCCTGGCAAATGAGAAGAAATTAAGCTCTTCGTTGAGACATCTCGTTCCCCATGCGACTGTCAAAGATTCGATCCTAAGGTGTTCTCAGTTTGGAAGAGAAGTCATCCCAGGAATGGCATCCCTCTATCTTCCTCATTACGTCTCCAGTCATCCCGTCACTGACCATTGGCTCTACTTGACTGACACAGTTGGAATGATCTCTTCTAAGGGACTCAAACACGGCATCAGAGAACAAGTCTCTCTCATCAACAGTCTTGTGGATCAATGGATCACCTTCTTCAAAATGGATGGTTAGTTTTTAAAGATTTTCGAAAATATTCGAACATTCCAGAGCATGTCGTTTTGAAGAAGTTTGTCGTCACAACAGAAGGCGTTCTAGCTGTCTATCCAGCAGCCGAAGTGACGAAAAAATTTGACCCGAAAAGGCAGGAATGGTTCCTCGAAGCTATCGCCAAACCGAATTCGATGGTCATCACTGGTCCTCGACAAGATCCTCTTCTGGGAGATCTGGTCATTATCTCCATCGCCATTCCATACAAAAAGGAGGTCTTCGCAGTGTTGGGAATTGAGATTCCCACATCTTTCCTTGGCAAATTGCTGAAAGAATCGGTAACCTCGTGTTCTGATTCCCGCCAATGTCTCCTCTTCTCCAAAGAAGGCAAAGTCGTCTTCAGTGACAAAGGTGCTTTCTCTCGTTATTTGAGACATCTCTTCCAGCTTATCCCAATTCGGATGTGGTGGAACGGTTTCACATTTCTCATTTGGAGCCACTTCTCACTTCTGACATGACTGCCAACCAGAAATTGGTCAAAAAGACTCTTTGTCAGTATGGCACCATCACCTGGCGACAGTTCGAATGGAATACAGAATATTCCAGAGTCCATACTGTAAGTTTTCTTTCTTTGTTTTGAAAGCCCATATCAAAAGCTACAGTATCTATCTAGCATATCCTATTCTCTTTTAAATTTTAAATGATTTGCAGACACCTTGTGGAGATGTCCGTCGCGGAGGATCAGTCTCCTCGGAGGTCCTAGTCGTCCCGGGTAGTCAATTCCTCCTGGCGATGATCAACGCAACTTGTGTTCGAACCCCGGTGACAGTCTTCTGTCCCTGCTCAGTCCACGATGGACGTTGTCTCTTCTGCGGCAAATTCGACTCGTTGGAATGTGAATGCCCATGTACGTGTCCGGGCTGTGTGGATCGATCTCTACCTTTCTGTCCAATATCGGCTCACAACGATCTAATGATTGTCACCAGCGGCATCAAAGAAGTTCCTGTTTGTAGCCGACTCGAGTGAGTTTCTTCTTTTTTTTACACAAAAGGCATGATGTTTAGATGTACTTCTCTGCTTCACTACGACGCTTGTATTTCGACTTCCGGCTGCTCCTGGTGCCAATATTCATCATCCCTTACCTCTCTCAATCACCCACAATGTAGAGCCTCTTCTATGTGTTATGGAGGAGTTTTTGGTCGAAGTCCAACAAGTAATTGTTCCGTTTATTTTTAAAACTCCTTTAGAAGCAGCGGAGACAGTCCAACAAACGAAATGGCTCACACCGACTCCCATCGGCCCCCTGGTTGCTGGTTTTGTTCTAGCCCTCATTGTGGTCGTTGGAGCCGCTTGGTGTTATCGAAATTATGTAAGGAGTTTCTTTAAAGAAGAAAAACAACGAAAAAGCTTCAGGTTCAGAGGATTGTCATCCACAATTGTAATCATTCGGTTGATTCGGCTCCTCTTTTTGGTCCTTCCATGGAAATCGAATGCGATCCAACCGTTTTCAAAGAAGGTCTTTTTTTCCTCCTTCTTTTCAAAAAATATGGAGAATTTCAGAAAGAATCCCAGTCCAATTGACATATTTCGAGAGAGAAGTGGTCCCTCCAGCTCCCCCAAGCGATCATGGCTATTCCACCATGACCGAAAAGAATGATGACACAACAAGTGCTGTTAGCACCGCCATCACAGACCAACTTTCTTCGGTCATCTCAAAGCCATCTGGGAGACGACTCGACCCACCGCTTCTTCCTCCAATGACGTCTCTAATCACAATGGCCGAAGTCCACGAAGAGCCTCAAATAATCTGTTAATTGCCATTTACCTCTATGCCATTCGCTACGTGTAATAGTCTTCTAGTGCGGGTATTGCCTCCTCCAAGGTCAAAAGAAGTTTATTTAGAGAATAAGAGTTTAATAAATATTTTATTTTCTTATATTAATTATCCACTTGAAGACATTCCTTCTGCCCGCCGCTTTCTACAAAATTGACTCTTCAAAATGAATTCCAATCAGCCTCGTCCGTTTGGGATTTTCTGTGCAAAATCTGATAACTAAAACGATGTTTTGGCCCCTTCGCGTTCCGTTATATTTTACGAAGTGATATGGTGACCCTGGTTGACCCTGATAAGGGAGGGAATGAGCCTGGCCGTTCTGAGTAAATAAGTCTTTTTCGAGGACAAACTCCCTCTCTTTGGATACATTTCTCTCCAAGATGATTCTGCAGTATTGTTTTGATTTTGGAGGTCAAAAAGTAAACAGGCGAATTACAAACAACAATCAGTCATAAGCTCGTTCGTCATTTGTGGAAATGAAGAGGAAATAAATTTGAGAAAATTGCGTAGGTTTCTCGTGGATGGCCAGGAGAGGATGATGTGATTATCATTGGTCTTCGTAAGACAATTCGAGAGAAAGTTTGAACGGAGCAAGTACAATTAATCCCTGAGAAGTGAGTGAGTAATGCACAATACGCGTCATGGATCGACAAGATTCTTCTTCAGATTTCAAAAAATAAATTTCACCATTTTATGTCATTTTCTCAACTTATTTTGATACCCAAATGACTGTACGACTAGCTTTTTATCAGGAAATAGTTCGACAAGGTTATCTGTTTCCATGGAAAAGTATTTTTAGAAAAATACGGTAGCTCAGCAAGTTTTTATAATTCTCTGCCTGACGTGAACTTTTCCAGCAAATTTTAAACAACTAGCTATTCCTCTAGCAAGTACATTTGATTCTATCGTAAAGAGTTGAAAGTCCATAATGAATCAGTGACTTCCAGAGGAACAACAAGAAATTGTTCTTATCATCAAGCACGAATCTACCCTTTCAAACCCCAAGAAAATTTTTAGGAAGTCTCAAAATTTATTCACACAAACAGTCAGTGGCTCGTCAAGAAGATTCAGCTTATCTCAAGCGGTATAAAAACCAAAAAAACTCGGAACTTGTGGTTAGTATTTGATATCTTTTCACGTCATTTCTTGACTGTATTTTCCTGTTCAATTTATGTCCTAATAATCAGGTGTTGGGAAGTCGTTTACTGGGACGAAATTGATAACTCCTGGTTTAACGAACATAGAAGACGCATTCTGGATCGAAAGACAAGATGTTGATTGGTGAATTACTTTATCCGAATAATTTTCCATTGGATGGAGCGTTTGAACCCTTTTCTATGTGTAGGATGATTGTCGAGGTTTTAAGATGCTCGTTGAGAAAATAAGACTTGGTCAATTGTAGAAAGGCCATTTCCGGACAGTTTACTGACTTCCTTAGTCTCTCCCTGAGCTGTAACGGAACTTCAAACAAAAGCGGCCCATAAGTGGGCCCAAATGTCTTGCAAATACAGGAAACGAGCTCATGCATCATCTTTACGAGCAGCTGGTGCGCAGAGCCGCGGACTCCGCCTCTTTAGGAGAGGGCGAGGTAGACGGTAGTTGAGTCAGAGACTCCCTCCCTCGTACAGTTGAAAACTCTTGTTTTTCTATGAACTTATCTCAAAAAGGAGAACCTGGAGACTGTTTTTCCACTGATATGACACTTCACTTCGCCCACCTGACTGTCATTACCCTCAGTCAATTTAGGGAGTTAGAGTCATTTTTCTGGAAAATCCTCTTCTACAATCTTAGAGAGCTCAATCTCTTCTACAAATTTATAGAACATCGCTTCCTTGAAAAGTTGCTATAAATTTAGGAAAAGGATAGTTTCCAAATGGAGTTGAAAAAAACAAACTCTTGAACCATTGTTTTTGCGTCTAAATTCAAATTTTCAAATGATAACGAACTTTCAAAATGGTGTGCCGTAGAATTGAAGTTCTATAAAAGTTCAAATCTTTTGGGAATTAGTCCACAAAAATGACTTCAAAGCTGAGTAATCTTTAGAAAAGTCTAATCGGAATACCGCATTTCTTCGGGAGTTTTTTTTTCCGACGCTTATCTGCATTCCTTAAATTCTTTTATAAATTAGACAATTCCCCCGGAAACTTATCGGTCCCCTCTCTCTCTCATTCTCCCGAAAAGAGTCCATGGGCTCTCCCGTCTCGCTTATCTCTCAACGCACTCAGGGAAAACAGAGAAACGTCCAGGCCGCGTCTTCACACTTTCATTGAAGAGCTAAAGAGACTATCAAGGGAAAGGCCTTTCAGCGATTTCCACGAAAACGATTTATTCTTTGAGATAAGGCAAACAGATAAAAGTTCTTCATTTTAGTACGATTTCTTGAAACTTCGTTTGAATTTCTTTCTGACCAATAAGACTTTCTGAATTTCTTCGTCTCCCCCTGGGTTGTAAATACCTGTCGATCTCAAAAGATAGGCTTCTTTTTTCAAGGAAAACTAGTCAATTTACGGACCAAAACTATCTTTTTAAAAGGTCAAATTGAAAAGGACATTCTATGAAGCGAATGACTGCAAAAGAACATTCAAATAGACTTACTGTGACTACGGTAGCTCCGTGAGTTAGGGGATTTTTCGGAGGTTATATGGTTTAAAAAGCTAGGATCTACCGTAGACCAAATGAAATGCCACAGTTTAGTCCAGTAAGTTGACTAGCACCCGTAAAATCTCGGCAGTTGCGTTATATGCTATATCTCTTTTCAACATGAGTATAAGTATACTATTGCACGGTATCCCATTGGAGACTCGCGGTAAAACGAATTCGCGGGTTAGATGGATGTCGTGTCCTCGAACTTCAATGAGCTTGGTAAAGTGAAGAGTCCCTTGCTGACACCTCGATTTTTTATTTTTTGGACTTTATGGGAACGCCCGTAGGCATAGAAATTTCTTCAGATGTAAAGGTATTACTGTATTTTGAATTGGCGCGAAATCTTTCGACTGTTTCCCCTATTGTTTGTGATGAAAGTCATAGAAATTGTTTGATTTTCTCCTCCTTTTACGACCCAGACTCTCTCCCCAGAAGATGATTCAGTCGCCAGGATTCTGTTCTGTTTGTCTCTTCTGAGTTCTCCTTGTCTCCGATGCTTCGTCACTCCTCCGCTCTTGATAACTAAAAATAGTTATCTGGGTGTTTTTCTTTATTTTTAGAAGAAAGCCTTCTTAAGAATGACAATTATCGCTTCCAGGAATAATGTCTGCCGACTGCTTTCTTCTGCCGCCTTCCTTGGTTCCGCTAGCCGTCAACGAATCTCAAGTTCGGAAGAGCTCTTCTCTCCTCGATAAGCTTATGGGAAGCCACGAATTCCAGGTTAGCGATTTTGTTGAAGGAAGGTTGGGAATTTCCTCGATAACTGGCAGAACTCTGGATTTTTTAAAAACAATTTAATTCCAACAAAAAGTACAAATTTCTCTGAATAATCTTGAATTTCGACTTCCAATCTCCGCCAAAATGTTTAGCACCCGCTGGAGCCACATATTAGATAACGAGGGAGAGAAACTTCCACTCGTTTTTCTTCTTATATTGACTTTTGTATTTTTTTTTTTCGGCTTCCCCTTTTGTTTTCAACGCCTATTACGGATATCGATAATTCGAGGTCAATTGAACTGTCAAAAGTCTCCAGTTGTCTTTGATAAAGGATTATTGTCTCTCACTTCCTGTGACGCTCAATCTTTCACCTATCGCAACAATCAGAAATCCTTCCGGCTATCGGCTCATGTTCCTTCTAAGGGTCACAAGGGAGGCCCATGTCTGGGGCCCTGTGATAAACCATAGTCAGTTCTCTTTCTGATATAAGTGCTGGCCTCTCTCTTGTCTCTTATCTCTTCGCAGAAATTGATTGGCCTCGCTTTCTCCTCCGAGGAGACTTTTACTTTTTCTGGAATGTTTTATCATTCTTTTTTAATTTTCAGAGTAAACGACTTCTTTCTTTGCCACTTCGTGGTCCTTACTCCGATCTTTGTCTACAACGAGCGATGGACTTCGCTGCCACCGGTCAACTTAACCTCGATGCTTGTAATAGTCAACAGGTGAGGAGTCAAGCCTTTCATCGACAATTTTTAGATGATGGATCTTGCTGAGGAATTGAAAATGCCTAGTCTTCAAGAACAACTTCAGAATCAGATGCTCCCCAAACCGGAGCCTCTTCCAGGAAATCTGTTTCCAGTCTTGCCCCTTCCAATGATGAATCCTTTCCTCGCCCAGCTCTCCGCTTTTCACAATCTTCAACAAAATCTTTGGCTTCAAGTTCTCAGTCAAGCTCAATTGACTACTGCTGCGAGTGGCGTCATGGAAGCTGAAGAAACCGGAAGAAGGCGTTCTGGCTCAATGAGGAAATCAACCTCCATGGATGTCGAAGAGCCCTTCGACAATATGGGAGACGTCATCATTCCCAGCTCGGATAAGGAGGGATGGTGTAGAAACAAGAAATACATCGAAAAGACTGACGCCGGATATATGTGCACTGTCTGTCGCAAAGTCTATGGGCGCTACAATTCAGTCTCCTACCATGTCACCATCTACCATAGAAACCCTCCAATCAAGTGAGTTTCCAGTTGTTCAGCAGAGAAACAAATTGAAGATGCGACCTCCCTGGATGCCAATTCACAACCCGAGAGGCCCGATACATCCACTTTCACAAGTACTATCGTCACAGTATCCCACTGCCTCAGACGATTGATCAGGGTAAGTGCGTCATAGTTTATAGCCGTTCTTAAATTCTCCCCTCGGTCATTTACGCCCCCACGGCGGGTCGAAGGTTCCAAGGATTCATTGTAGCCTTTCTCTGAACTTTTGACCAGAAGTTTACCCAAAAATCATTTAAAAAAGGACTTTCAGGAACACGAAAATGCCCTTATTGTCGCCATGTGTCGAAAAGTCCAGCGATGCTCGAGAAGCATATAAGGCGTCACCTGACGAATCGGTAAATACCCCCTGATGACGGAATAATTTCCAAATTGTTTAGAGATGATGAGTCTTCGATGGGTCCCGAAGTGATTCCAGAAGTTGCCGAAAGTCCTGAGGTAAGCGAACGGTTCCCTTGACGTCCCGTGAGCGATAAAAGACTATGTCATGGAAAATCTGTCTGGGGATTCCACGAAGAGTCCTCTTATCACGCGGTTCGAAGAAATGACCACGTGGCCATTTCATCACTCCTACCGTAACCCCAAGAAAACAGTAAACAAGAAGAAGTTTCAGGACTCGCGGTCTCGAGCCAGCACACTGTCAACTATGGAAATCGATCTCGAGGAATCGAAGCCAAGGGCTCTAACCTTGTAGTCATCTGTCTTGTAATCATCAATAGCTCCTCATCTGTCCTGTACATAGCTGTACATATTTTCTGGTCGTCTTGTGGAGTCTCCCGATCGCCGTGCAGATCTATCAGAAATAATATTATTTTTCTCAAAATAAAGCATTCCGGATGTGACGTTGACTTCCTTCTTATCGTCTTTTTGTTTCTTGAAATCGTCTCCTCTTGAAAACAAAAGCCTGCTCAAAGTACGAGAAAGATAAAGCAAATGTTTTCCCTAGACCTTCTAGTCTTGATCCACTTGAACTTTCAATTATCAACGAGGTCCTAATTCAGGCTAGTGACTCAGTTTCCAAAAAAGAGACCAAATTAAACAAACCGGGAATTTAAACGCCGACATCTTGGTGCCTGCAGGAATTTGGAAGCAAGGAAGTATTCAGAGAGGAGTGCACTCAAAAGTCAAACTTATTGTAATAAATTTCTTAATTTGGGATACGGTAGGCAGTCTTCCCATAAAGCGGCTCTTCAATCTCGATATTTCCAAAGAAAATGAGAGCCTGGTCACAGAAAAACGATAAAATATTTATAAACATTTTGCATAAATTTTGTGTTTTCAAAGTCCAAAAACAAAACGGGGTCCAATCTAGGTTATGCAAATTGGGAGCTCAATGACCAACAGGACTGTCATCCTCAAGACTCGCCGTCTCAACGTTATTTGTGTCGTTTGGACCGGATTAATTGGCTGTTGGAGTAGAAGAAATGCTGGAATTTCTTTCGTTTTCCTGAAAATTTCATATGTTTTTGGAAGAACAGCTTACTCGTTCTTCGCTGGGGTTAGTTTCATTTCGACTGGAGTCTTCTTGACGAGGCTGAAACGAAAAGCAATTAATTACGCTGTATTGACGATTACATCAACTGGGTTAGCCTTGCCAATGAGAGCAGATAACTCAGAATTATCGAAGTTTTCGGCGAATTCTTGATAGATATTGGCAAATATTACATGCATTCGAATGGTATGCCTATGAACCTTATTGAGCATCTAAATATTTTGGTATTTTGTAAGAAAGAAACTGACCTCGTTGTAGCAGCCAACCGCCTGTCTTGCTTGGTCTATCTTAGTTTGAACCTCTGCAATAGATGTGAACTGCTGGTTGTCCAAAGTTCGTGAGAGCAACACAAAGTAATCCGAATTACGCTTTGCTGCAATTGAAAAAGCTTCTTTTTCATTTTTAGCAAGCTGGCTAAGTTGTGCACCAACCAAAGTTGTTGAATTGAAAGCTTGATCAGCGAATTCGATAATTTTCCTTTTCGCGTCCTGAAATAGTCATTATTGGGAGACATAGAGTTTACAAATATTTGCTGCTTTGTGAGGAATACCAGCTCATCGATCGAGTGTCCGTTATGGTTTCTGACAATGCATGTTGGACAGAACTTCTAAAAATTTTTGATTTCTCTCTTTGAATTTCTGAAGTTCTCTTTACCTTTTGAGCAGCTCCACAGGTTTCGGTTTTACAGCAAAAATAAGATTTTATAAGTTGCTTCTCCTGACAACATTCGCATTTCAAATAAACACTTGTCGACTCATTTCTAGGCGAATCATCACCATTCAAACTAGCGATTAAAGCTAAAATATTTATGATCTCATTTTTTTAAAATAAACCTTGGAGCGCATAATTTACTTTAAACCCGCTATGAGGAATTGGATTGTTGACGCGACATTGAGGACAAATTACTTCTAAAGAACATATTCGAGAAAGGAAAAGCAAACCTCTTCTTGAGTTACGTAGTGATTCATAATTATTGAAGTGCTGCCCAAAACTTCCAACGTTTCTAGACTCAAGTTCATTGGAGTCGGCGATTAGATCGCTAATTTGACCAGTCTCTCTGTGACTGCGTCGATGTACATCGAAATGATGATGATGCCGATGATGCCTTTCTTGGTCTCGATTTCTCTGGTTATTTTGTAGGTCACTTTGATCTTGTCCTTCTCTTGATGAAGTGCCATCATTCTCTAAAGAAAACTTTTATTAGAAAATCGGAATTCAAACCAGTAAGCCATGGAAAGACTTCATATATAGAAGAAGGCTCTCTAGCTCTTCTCCTTGCGACTCTTCTTGATGAAGCATTGTCACCATCATTTCTATTAAGATTATGTCGTCTATCATTTGACTGAAGAATTCTCCTAAAATATTCGAATGATAAGCTGGTTGTTGTCTAGAATAATCGTTTTTCTTAAATAATTTAGTGTTCAAACCCATCTATCTGCTAACCGTCTGGAAGAATTGACTCTAGTTGGCTCGTGAGTGAGCTAAAAAGAAATTGAAATTCTCAAATAAATTACCACTTGTTCAATACAGTGCAAACAGAAGGAATGTCCACATTGCAATTGGACAGGTCTGACAAAACTCTCCAGACAGATTGGACAAGTCAAAGCATTCCTAGCGTCTTGACTCAACTCGAAATTCATCCTCTAAAAAATAAAGTTGATAAGAAGAAGCAAAACGAAAAGAGGGAAACGTAGCGAATTGGTTTCAAATGTTGCAGTCGCTTATGCCTCCTCGCGACGCGTCAACTGCGGTCCAAAACCGTGCAGATATAAGCAGGCATCTATGCACTACTGCATACCTCTACGTGTCTGTCAGTGTTGTCAAAGACGTTTGAAGAAAATAACTATCAAAGCAGAAGGCGCCAGAAACGGATATCCAATCGGTTGCCATGATAACCAGAGGCTGTTCATTCCTCTAAAATCTCAATCTCAAGCCCTGAAAATGGGCCAAAACATTGGGTGTCAACGACCAGCCACAACACATCTGACGACTAACATTACTAAAAGAGAAAATAGCTGCCAGGCCTACCATTTTGTGGAAGAAAACTATCCAAAAAAGTCGATCCGAAATGGACTGTAGCCTTTATTTTTATCACTGGTAATCAGGTATAATGACTAATATCAGACACAAAGAGGGGTTTTTACTCCCAGGTGTTCGGTTTATTTCTGGACCCACTCAAGTGTGACCAAAAGCACTTTAATTACCGTATTACTTCCAATAGAAGTCCCTGGTTACAATTTTTCAACCCACTTACTGGAGCGGCTTCTATTATAGAGTATTATAGTATAGAGAAGAGGCTGCATCTATTTTTTTTCAACTCTTATATTTATTTATACAAAGGACACTTATTTTCCATATAGGTTAATCATCTTCATCCATGAACCAGTTTTCATCAAAACCTTCCTCTTCCTCATAGCCGTGTAGGCATGTCTGAAAAATGTGACTGTACTATTCCACGAAAATTACTCACCTCATCGAAGAAGCGAGCATCTTGGTCGTCTGGTGTTTCTGCCTGAAAATTCTAGTTTTCCATAAAAGTGAAAACAAACCGTCGCTCTGCTCGATTCGCCGTTATTCCAAGTGCTCCGAGGAGCAGAGTATCCAGCATTTTCCAGGAAAAATATGAACTCGTTTTTGATTTCAGAAAGTTCTTGTTGACTTTGCTGGTTATGCTCTTTTATTTTTTTGGCAAGCTAAAAGGAATAATTTTTCTCTGATCAATAATAGGTTTTTTTTAAATTCTACAAGTTGTAATTTTCTATCTTCTCTACAACTTGGAGAATGTCATTTTCCCACAAGATTTGCATTTTTAGCAAGAGAAAGGATGACTTTTGGGAGGAAAGTAAAATTGTAAAATTACACGTTGAAAGCAACTGGCTACATGTTCTGCATTTTCCACCGTTTCCTGGACTTCTTCCATCGAATTTAGAGAGCGAGAGGATAAATTGAAGGTAAATTTTTCAAGTATTTTTGCCTCCCTCCTTGCCGTCTAAAAAGTTCAAATGAAATGAATGATTTTGTGTACCTTTGCAATGGACGTTTTTCCGCGTTTTGAAATTTCCTCTAAAAGTTTTTTAATTTTCACAATATTTTTCTGAACTTGGGTCGAATACCTCGAGACTTTTGTAATTGCTTGCTGAAAATTGATAAAAAAGAATCGGATTTTTTACTTTGAATACGTCATCGGTCAGAATCTTGGATTGTTTAATTTCTTCAATGGGATGATTGAGATGATTTCGTACTACGCATGTTGAACAAATTTTCTACAATCACTTGCTGAACTAGAACTATTCGATTACCTTTCTGTAGCCTGAGCATTCTAACGATTTACAGGTGAAAAGGACGGACATTGACTCATCGCAAAATTCACAATAGAGAAGCTTTTTTGATCTTTTCTCTGCTTCACTATTCATTATATCAACCAGTTCTTGTACTCGATAGTTTACTGGTAGACCTCCTTCAGAGATCTGCGTTTTCTTTCGACACTCTGGACATTTTATCCAAAATTCTAAAAAAATATTTTCGTCTGGCTGACCTATAGCTCGAAATTCCATACAAAAGTAAAAACTAATAGGTAGAGAAACTAACAAAAGTAGCCAATTTTTCTAAATACAAAATCATAAATAAAATTTACCTATGGTACGTCGTCTAGAATGGTAGGCTGGTTTGACCTTTTGATAGGTCTGAAATAAATACTAAAAAAATAAAAAGTTGCTCACCAATTTATCAATACACGAACTGCAGAAGGTGTGGCCACATCCTAACTGTAATGGTCGGACAAATTGCACAAAGCAAATGGAACAATCCAGAAGATTATTCTCCGAGTTAGACATCTGCTGAATTTTCGCGTCAATATATTTTGATATCAGAGTAGGTAATGGAGTGAAAAAAGTAGGAAAAAATACTACCTTGCTAATACGCATTGGGTGCTTTTGGATACTAGTAAAATTGATTGACATCTTACAAGTCGAGTATTCAAAATGTTGACCATATTGATTTTGTTCTGTTTGTATTCGCAGCTTCTAAGCCAGTGAAAATCCAGAGATACAGTAGCCTATTATATAGTAGAACATAAGTAGAACTCTTTATTTCTCATTGATTATCACAAAAGAATCTGATATTAATAACTGATGTTTGACTCTTATGGGATGTAGAGCAGTCAGTTCATAAGGTCAGGATCCAAGGAATATCTTAATAGTTTAACTTTGTCTTGGAAATATGGCTTTTTTTTCTCTCCAAGTGGATAATTCCCATGGTTGGATCCAGGTGAAAAAGTGAGAGTAGATCAAGACTCTGTGAGGAAGGAGAGAGTCGGTCTAGACGGATTGAAGACCTATAGGGTTTACCTGAATTACAGAAGTCAAATAATGCTACTTTTCAATCGAGATGAGAATAGGATTAGAGACGTGGATTAAAATAGTGCTATTGGAATGATTCCTCAGCTGCCAATAGTATTTGCCATTTCGGATCTGCCTCTCTGCCCTTCAAAAAAATCGTTATTTCTGATCGGATTCCCTCGGACTAATTCCACACGCCCGTCAGTTATGGTCACTATCGACTAGAGCCAGCCATGTTCACCGTTCGACTAAATGAGGATATAGTTTTGGTGAGTTGTGGTTCCTTCCAGGTGGAGTCTCCCGAAAAGCTTTTGGCCCCCCTTTAGCGCAATGGAAATCGAAATCCGACGAAGCGCCGTCTCCTATTTCTAGACATCTCTCGTCAGTTGTGAATTCAATTCTTCCTTCCTCACAATAGACTTGTTTATCCTTTTCGAATGATACTTTTCCGCTTCTTCAATGAGTCTCATATCATCCAAATCTCACTCGATATAAGGATTCAGGGATCAACAAATTAAGTGCAATAATCTATAAGCTCAAAATTCTCCTTCATTTTCCCCTCACCAGAGCCAATAATGTATATTTTGTCAGCAAGGCAAAAGTTTTATTTTGGAAAATTCCCCCCCCCCCTTTCAGAATTTAAATGTTGTTTTGCACAAAATCTTCGTACTGATAATCTCGCTCCGATGAGTTGAATGGAAATAATTCCAGACATTGTTTTGACTCCTCTTGTGATTCGAATAAGGATTAGACTTGTGTGCTCCTTTTTCGTTGAACCTAATTGCTTGACTGACAGACACGGCTGTCAAAACATTTCCATTCAAATTCTTCCCTGCCTTTCCCTCCAATCTGATATGGAGAATATAATGACGGCATTGGCTCGCACGCACGTGATCAATAGAATGCTTGTACATATATTGGCCGATCGCCCGCGACGGTATGCGAATATCTCTCGCCACCGGCTCGTCATGCGTCGCCGTTGTCCCTGCAGTGATTGCAAAGCGGTAAGAATTGGGAGAGTTCTCTGAGCCTTGTGACGGGTTGACGGCGGGGGTAAATGATCCGGAAGACTGCTTCTCAATGTGCATTTCTGTCTTTAGAATTAGCTTCTAGTCAGAGGGCAATGTTCACGACAAACTCTCACCATGAGACTGACTCAGCTTCTTCAAACTCATTTTCTGCAGAATTTCTTATTCCCACAGCCACTAAGATCACTCTGAACACTCATGCACGAGAGATAGAGAGAGGAAGTTAAGCAAACTGTCTTCTGTATAGCAATGGGATGACGAAAACCGAAGAAAAATGCCATTTTATTGCATCGAAATCGTTTTTCTCGGAGATAATATCCCACAAATTTACCATACGTTTTTTAAGGGATTTTTCTGCGAGCTCTTAGAAAATTTAAATCAAAGGCTAAGCATGTTTTGTAACTCTACTGAAAAGACTAGAAACATTGAATTTAGAGATCAAAGTAAACCTGCAAAAAGTGAATTTTTCTAGAATTTGCGTTTGATTAGCTCAAATAAGCTTTTTTAATTCTTTACTTTGAATCTATGTTGAATGGAATCTTCTTTCTCCCTCGGCATAAAAGCCGTTGGTGTCCATAAAATCCTCTTCTCTTCCTCTTTTGTGACTCACAATAGTCCGTTCTTTGCTCGGCCCCTCTGATTTGCCTCATTTGAGACGTAAAGGAGAAAGAGTCGCCTCTCCAAAATCAATGCACACCTCCGCCTTAATCGCCCTCTATTGCCGATTATCTAGTCGAATTACTTTCTTCTCCGCGAAAAGTTAATCAAAAAAGGATTGGGTCCCGATGAGAAATAATTTATTTCGTGACGAGACACTCCCCTTGCCTCCAACAAAAAGAAGACCAGAGTCCCGAGTGAAAACCAAAGCCATATTCTCTCCTCCCGATTCACACAAGTCGATGTGCGGCCTTCGTCCTGCGGCTGGAATCCGTCGCCAGCGGCGGCCTATCGATTCTCCTCCCGGGGTCTACCCCAACTGGCCTGGCTATAACGTCAACTTGTGCACCCATTACGTGGTCCCTCTCCTTATCATTCTCCCCTTTCTTTCCTATACTCACACAGCTGATTATTTCAGATGGCGGCAGCTGGTGGACAACAGGCCAGTGGCGATCAGAACTTCGATTATATGTTCAAGGTAAATCATCAATTCTCTCTCGAGAATCACAACGAAATCCTCGAAAATGAAAAAAGAAAACAAAGGTTTCTTTAATTTTGGATTCTATTGTTCTCCATTAGGCGTTCCTTCGTGGCTTCTGTGTATACTTTAGAGCTTTTCAACACGTCTCGAGTCAAAAATAGTTGAGATTGCGACTCTCTGGGGAAGTTACTCGAGGAATTTGACTCAAAAAAATGTTTCTTCTGTTTATAGTCTTATTTCCTCCTTTTCCCCTATAAAATTAATGAATTTATCAGCATTCAATAGTAAAAACAAAAATAGAAGGAAAGACCTTGTTTTTCATTAAAAGTACAGACAAAAACATGTATTTTGAACCAAAGAAATTTGAATCTTGATTGAACTTGATTCCTCGAGAAAAATGAGTCTTTTCCTCGTTTTACACGCCAATTAGACATTCAAAAATAGAGAAATCCAAGCCAAAATGGCTTCAATTAATCATCTGATGTTTTAAAACTTTGAATGGATTTTGCTGATGTCTGGCCGTATTTCACTGAGAAAGTTTGTTTTCCTCAGAAAACGGAGGTTAGATTCGAGTTAATCTCGTTAGTGGCGCCAAAAGGGGAAATCCAATCCAATGTAAACCGAAGCTGCCAAGAGAGAGAAAGACTTGGCTGTTTGATCAGGGCTATGCTTATATGTTTGGACAGACTGTAGCGATGGACCATCTTCCCACGCTCTCAGGTCGCCCGCTATTTCGAAACTTTCGCCTAAAAACACTAAATATTCCACTCATTTGATGGAAGTTCTCGAGCCGCGGGTAAGCGTAAATCAATCTCCCCGGTGGTCTGCCACCCAGCACATAAATCTTTCCGAGAAAAATGGAAATTGCTGTCTAGATGAGAGCAAGTGTGGAGGGGGATCCGACCAAAAGTCCTTCTTGCAGCTGCTGATCATCGGCAACTCATCTGTGGGAAAAACCTCCTTCCTCTTCCGCTACTGTGATGACTCTTTCACCTCTGCCTTTGTATCGACTGTAGGAATTGATTTCAAAGTGAGTTTTTCTTATTCGCTTCTTATCTCTTATTTCCATCTTGTAGAGTTTCTCCCACTCTTTTTAAACAGATTCTGCAAAGTTGTAAGTCTTGATCTTCACTTTGCTAGAACATTTGGGATTTTTGACTCGAATGAGAACTTTTCCTCCAGAAAATAGTGAAAAATGAAACTTTGTAGGTGAAAACCGTCTTCCGTGGCGAGAAGCGCGTAAAGTTGCAAATCTGGGACACGGCTGGACAAGAGCGTTACCGTACCATCACGACTGCTTATTATCGAGGCGCGATGGGTTTCATCCTGATGTATGACATTACAAACGAGGAATCTTTCAATGCTGTCCAGGATTGGTGGGTCGATTGAAAGAGAGAGAGAGAAAGAGTCATTTTAGGTGCACACAAATCAAGACGTATTCTTGGGAAAATGCCCAGGTTGTTCTCGTTGGAAACAAGTGTGATATGGAAGGAGAGAGAGTAGTCAGCTTTGAGAGAGGACGTCAATTGGCTGATCAATTGGGATTGGAGTTCTTCGAGACTTCGGCTAAGGAAAACATCAATGTGAAGGCTGTCTTCGAGAAATTGGTCGAAATCATTTGCGACAAAATGGCTGAAAGTCTCGACAAAGATCCTCAACAACAGCCGAAGGGACAGCGATTGGACGCCAACACAACACAGAAGCCAGCTCAGCAGTCTTGTAACTGCTAGCTGTTATATTTCTCTCACTTATATGCACTCTCTTCCAGCCAGGGAGATGAAGATGTGCTCAATTCTCCTATAATTTGCTTAATATTGAATTATAATTCAGATATTGAAGCTAGATTTTTCTGTTTTTGTCACTTCAAGCCATTCCAATTGTAAATAATTAAGAGATTTTCCCACCCAAAAAAAAATAGACGACATAATTTATTTCACATTTTTGGTTTTCTTTAATTTATCTAATAAAAGGTTAGTGCGAATCCTCTGTAAGATACTGCATCTCTTGCAAGTATGGCCTCCAACAGAAAGACATCGATGATAGCATATACCTAATGTGGAAGCGTAAAATGAGATGGATTGTTAGAAGCAAAAGCAAAGTCACTTGAGAAGCATGCCATGAAGATTGGCTTTACAATTTCGAGAAAAATCAAAAATATTATTCAGCAAAAATACAGATATTTATGCCGTGTAGAGAATGATTTTCTTCTCGTCGCAAGCCACATAGACGATTTTCTTGATTTGAATCCAGCCTTTGTGGATGAAGCCATCAGATAAATCATCTCTTACGATATTCGCTTTAAACCAGTCTTCGAAGAGCAGTTTCTCTTCCGGCTTGCTCTCATAGTTGTAGATTTGACGGCGAAGATCAAAAAAGTCTCCTGCAGCTAGCTGTAAATATTTCTTTGAACTTTCACACTCCTTGTTTTTTTTTCAAAATATAAAGAAACTAACAATAAGAGCTCGAATGACCAAACGACAAGGGGTGTCGTAGGCCACGAGAAAACGGTTCTGGTGGTAGAGACTGCCCAAATCTGCGGCGGTGTAGTCGATTTCTGCGATCAAACTCAATTTGGAAATGTAATGAAGAGTCAAAAGGGCCAAAGGAGAAGTCGAATATGGGAGTGCCAGCGAGGTAGCTCCAATTTCCTGAAAATTATAAAAGTATTCTTTCAAAAAGCTAACTGACCCGGAGGAAAGAGTCAAGAACGTCAAGTTGACCACAAAAACAATTCATCTCGGCCTTTCTCCAAAGCTCCGATTCGGCACGTCGCTTAGCCCTCACTCTGTTATAGTTACGTCCCATCACTCGATTGCAAGCCCACTCGAATTCACTAATCGTCCACGGTGGCTGGCTGACATCCGATGGTCCATCAATTCTGACGGCAATTTCCTTGGCTCTTTCTCGAATCTTCTCCACAATCTTGAGAATCTTTTCAAAATGGAAGTCTTGCGGAGTCTATGAAACTTAAAAGAAAAAAAAGAAACAAAACCTCCAGAATGAAGAGAATTTGTTCGTAATAGAAGGGCTTCTCCAAGACAATCGTCTCCGGTACATGGAACGACTCTCCAAGCTTCCAGATGACAAAATCCGACTGGGTCGAGCTGACGTAGATAGAAAGCATCTCGAGACGATATTTACAATACCTGTTGATTCTCTGATAGAGCTGGCGATTCACCAATGAGGTGGCCAGAAAATCTCGCAATGGCATCTAAAATCCTACATTTTCGAAAGAAAACTAACCAAATTAATTATAACATCAAGAACATTCGGATGCAAAGAGGTGATTGTTCTCGTGACGATTTCTTCATCTTCTTTCGGCTTTACTTCCTCGAATGTTTGGGCTGTCACCAGATCAAAATCGTCTTTCTCCACAGGTGGATCTTCTGGCTGACTTCGATCTATTTCTAGAGGTAACTCTAAAGGCGAAGGAGCCGAACTGCAAAAGTAGTAGGCTAGCGATAACATCGAAAAGTTGAATGTGAGATAAAACACATTTATTTATCCTTGTAGAGATTAAGTTGACAGGTAAAGCGACCTTTGTATTTTTCTTGAGTCTTGAATAACTTAAAGAAAGCAATATTTTCTTATTGTTGACCTTCCAAACCTCGCGCGACGTCGCCATAGCAACGGGAGGATGTGGCAGCTGGTTCTAGCTCTATTCCCCATAGTTTTAGGACAATCTTCAAGAGGATTAGCCTCTCCTTTTATCGATCCTTCCAGCTGTCGAGATTCAGAATTCTTTGCTCCTCACAACTACAGGTAATTACTACTCTTTTGGCTCCAGCCTCCCCCTTCAGTTGTGTTGCTTGTCCTTCTGGTCTTGTCTCCTCTGCTGACAACACGAGCTGTCAATGTCCTCCCAATAGCACTATCTTCAATTATACAGCTCTTGGCCCTAATTGTAGTCCCTGTCCACAAGGTGAGTTCTTCGTCATTCTCATAGGAATCTCCCAACATAGGCGAGGTAGTCATCTCTGACCGTTGCGTGGCTTGTCCATCTGGCTCGTGCACCTGTTCGGAGAGTCAGATTCTCGGCCAAAATGGCTGTGTCTCCTGTCCGAATAGCACAGTCCCCAACTCTGATAAAACCCGATGTGTTTCCTGCCAATCTCTCAGTTGTCTTTGTCAGGTTTGTTTCCATTTTTTTCTATAAAGAACCAATTGAAGAATGGATCCTGTGTCCAGGGACAAGGCGAACCAAAAACAGAAGTGTGGCTCTCAGATGGAGGATCGATTCGTTCCATTTTTATTGAAGAAGAGATTCGCGAAGTGAGTGGAAGATGTCAGCTGGGAAGTTCTATCGATTGTCAGGTAATTTTAATCAAGTTTTGGACTTCAAATTGTGGATGTAGGCTCTGTTGAACATGTGTGTTCTACAGCATTTCGACAGAAGTTCTTCTACGGCTTGCTCTCTTGGCGACAGATTCATACCGTAGCGTTTAATAAGCCTATTTGGTAGACTAGCTTTAGACAATTAATGCCATTGTTGATCCTGGATGGAGATATAGACTCCGAGTTGAGAAAAGAGTCTTCCATTCGAAAAGCTTATTCCATGGGAGAAGGCTTCGACATTCTTGTTGGTGTATTTCATCGAAATGGATCCTTCTTCAAACTGATTCCTCTCCCTTCCGCCGAATTTCTCTGTCCCTTTCCTGAAAAATTCATCATTATGGGTAGACGGTACGAAGTAGTTTTTTTTTAAGTTAAAATCCATAGATTTCATCAAAATTGTCCACTTGAAGTGGAGGATTTGATGAGTGGGAATAGACAACTCTTTATGGAGCTTTTTGTCCGTTTCCAAGATGAAAACGGCGATCGTCGGGTATTTTCCCCCCTTGTCTCTAATATTTTTTAAGATTTATCCAATTTCGATAATGAATAAACAAATGAGAGGAAATGGCCAATATATCAACAAAGATAATTCGAATCGTCGTCAATTAGTCAGAAGGCTTTTCCTCGTAGACAACTCCTCCCGATATCCAAATGGAACTTCGATCCTTCGTTTTGTTTCCTCGATGGAACTCCAAATCTACCTTCAACCGTCTAGAGATGGCTCAATTTTTCCACCTCTTTTGATTGTGGACTACTCTGAAGCGGGGGAGAGCAGAACCACAGTTGAGAGTTCCTTTTCTGTGGTTTTTATTTCCGATCCTGATCGCCATGATCGAGTAGGCTTTTTTTCTAACTGATTCAATCTAACTCGTTTTTAGGATCTGGAGATAACTATGTCAGTCCTTTGTCCGAGTTCTCTCATCTGGGCGGCACTCAAAACTTACAGTTGGGGTCGTCGGAGTGGAAAACAACTGATTTCTGATGGATCAGTCGTCATTCAATTTCTTCTCTTTAGTGCAGCCTGTCTTGGAGAAGTCTTCTTTCTGGTTTTTCTTCTTTATCTTCTATACGATTTGACCGTTCAGATTCCCTCTCTGATTGCAATTTGGTTGACTTTCGCCTACAAAACTCAATATTATGTATTTTACAATACTTTATCTGCCAGCCAGGTTTTGCTGTTTTTGAATACAAAATAGAATATTTATAGGAAGGAACGTTAAGAATTTATCTACTTTTTGCGGTCATATTGAAGGCAGCAGGAGTCGTACAAAAAATCTGGCAGTTAGTAAGGCAAAAAACTATTTTCATCGACTGGGAGAGACCAAGAACTGTGGTGGATCAAAGTAGTCGACCAACTTCACAGGATATCTCGAAGTCGCTAAAAGAATTTCCTCCTGTTGCTTGGTTTTGTTCTTATCTATTCGACGGATGAAGGAATATTTTAGGAGGACTTATATGGTAGCAAATGAATGGAATGAGCTATTTTCGTATAGAAAAACATCGATAACTCTCCAATTATTAACTATTTTGGTATTTTTGGAACACTTTGGATGGAAATATTGGGCTCTAGCTGAGCCGGGTTTTCATACATCACAGCAAGGATCTGTCGAAGTGACGAATCTTACTCGATTCGGTGTTTATGTCTTTGTTTATTTTGGATTTGCCTTTGTTCAGTGGATCATCCAGGTAATTTTCTCATTTGATTTAAATTTCTTTAGGTTTTACTCCTTGAACGATTAATTCTGGATCCATTTCACAATTTTATAGATCTTTGTTCGGTCGCCAATATTAGGTAGATCTATACCCAATTAAAAGCTTCGACTTCTTCAGCGTTTTGTCTCTCACTCACGCTCTTTATGGATATTATGTTCATGGCCGATCTGTTCATGGAAAAGGAGATGTCAGTATGGGAGAAATGAATGATTTTCTCAAGAGAGAACGGGTATTTTGAATTTCCTACAATAAACTTGAAAATTAGGATAATCTTGTTGCAAATCGTGGCCTAGAACCTGGAATGGAACTTCAAACCTTCCAAGTAGCTTTGCCAGCTAATTTCAAGGACAAGTTGAACGACATCCACAATAGTAATTCTGTAAATTCGAATTTACGAGGGTTTGACCAGTTTTCGGCAAAAGTATGTACCTGATTTTAAAAAATACGAATTTCAGATGGATATTATCACACAGAAACATGAAATGGTAAATTCTTTGGCCAAGGAATTCATTGACCATTCGTTAAATGATATTGACTATACGACAAGAGATCCTACTTTTGTCGAATCCTTATTGGATGTCGAAACGAATGATACAACAGTCACTGGACATTTCACCAGGTACATTAATTAATCTGAAATAAAAATGTTAAATAAGAGACCCATCTGAGATGTCATTTGCTCGTTGCTTCCTCTATGGAAATGAGTGGATTTTTCTTTCATTTGAAGCAGCACTTTTCTGTTCCCTCGCTCTCTGGTTGGACTCGATAACACTCACTTGTTTTCTCGTATTTCTGGTGACATCCAGCACGCGGCTGTTCTGTTCTTTTATTGCTAAAAGTCAGCTGGCGAGAATGAGTCTCGTAGACAATAGATTTTTATTGTGATAAAATTACTCTTGCTAATAAAACCCTTTTTTTCTGTACAATTATTGGAATGCTTGAAGTCCTGTGATAGCGCGACCAAGGACTAGAGCGTGGATATCGTGAGTACCTAAAAAGTAATAGCAAAAAGGAAACGCAAACCTTCGTAAGTATTTACTGTCTCTAGGTTTACCAAATGACGCATAACGTGGAATTCATCAACAATTCCTGAAAATGAATAAAAAATCCAAATAACCACAAAAAGACGAACCATTTCCTCCAAGAATATCTCTAGCTTTTCGAGAAATCTCTAAAGCTTTTCCACAAGAGTAGCGCTTCATCATAGAAACTTGCTCTGGGAGCAATTTTCCCTCCTCCTACAAAAAAAATTGATTTAAAAAAAGGCAAACCTTTAATCGAGCAATTCTCAAGCAGCCCTGTAATCCAAGTGTGATATCTGTCGCCATATCAGCAAATTTCAATTGAATCAATTGAGTCTGAGCAATTGGTTTTCCGAATTGAATTCTAAAAAAAACGAAAGTTTATAATTTTGTGGTTTCTAACCTGTCAAGAGCATATTGGCGTGAAAGATGGAAGCATTCTTCAGCGGCTCCTAGTGCACCAAAGGCAATACCCAAACGAGCAGCAGTCAAACAACCAAAGGGTCCGTTTAGACCTTGTATTTTAGGAAGAAGATTTTCTTCAGGAACCGCTACCTCATCCATGCAAATTTGGCCAGTAATAGAAGCTCGAAGTGAAATTTTTCCTTCAATTTTTGGGGCTGTCAATCCATCCATTCCTTTTTCAAGAATAAAACCCTAAATACTGTTACAATAAAGCAAAATAAATACCTTGACAGCGTTATCATGACGGTCACTTCGTGCCCAGACTATAAAAACATCAGCTACGGGAGAATTACTAATCCATGTCTTTGTTCCAGTTAGCTTGTAAGTCTTAGTTTTTTCATCCCATTTAGCTTTAGTTTCCATCCCTCCGGGGTTTGATCCATGGTTGGGCTCTGTCAAACCGAAGCAACCAATAAGTTCTCCGCTAGCTAAGCCAGGGATGAATTTCTGCTTTTGTTGCTCAGAACCTAGAAAAACAATATTTAAGTACATAAAAGAGCATACCATAGTTGAAAAGTGGACCAATAACAAGACTAGTCTGAACACTCATGGCCGACCTGTATCCAGAATCAACACGTTCAACTTCTCGAGCGATTAATCCATATCCTACAGTTGAAGTTCCAGCACAGCCATATCCCTGTTTCAACATATAAAATTTTAAAAAATAAATACATACGTTATATGGAGCCCCAAGAAGTCCCATTTGACCCATTTCGCGCAATACCGAAGGATCATATTCTAAAAAAATATGTCAAGTTCTACTTCTGAAGCTATAAAATTTAGTTTTCTTAAATTTTCTAGAAGAAATAAAAATGATACACCCACTTTCTGTTCGGAAAGCCTCGGTTACGCGAGGAAGGAGCTTTGCCTGACAATATTCACGGCTGGAATCCATGAGAGATTGTTCATCTTCGGTGAGCTGACTTCGAAGATCAAAGACATCTTTGTAGAAAAATGACGCTATTCCTCTAGTCGATGAGGTCAATCCTTTTTGCAGAAAAATCGATGCATTCCGAGAAAGCATCTCAAAACAGGTTTTAATTTGTTACGGCGTATGAAGAACAGTATCAGCGAATGAAATAGCTACAAAAGACTATCGTAAATCGTTCAAAGAGTAAATAATTTTTTTTAATATAAAATGCTGATAATTAATGACAATCTAATGCCAAAGAGGAAATGACTATAATGGATGTATATTTTACCCGCCACAGTGAAATTTTTGAGAGAATAAATCTACAATGGAGGTAAGATGCTCATCAATTGCTGTTTCTGTGTTTCATTTAGATTTGTCGGGAATTGAATATCAAATTCGACGATGATATCTCCACGAACACCAGGTGATTTAGGGTTGGGTAGACCCTTTCCAGTCAATCTGAAAAAATAAGCAGATAAAATGTTTTGCTATAAACAATACCTTCTAAGAGTGCCTGGGCGGATAACATCAGCAATTTTTATTGTTTGAGTGCTTCCACCTAACATGGGGACGTTGACAGTTGTTCCACAAAGAGCATCTTTTAATGCGATTTTATGGACATATTTAATATCACTTCCTTCACGTTTAAAAGTGGTATGAGGTTTATCCTAAAATTTAATTAATTTATGAAGATAAAATCATCAAACCTTGATTACAAATACAATGTCAGCAGGCAGTCTACCTGGATGCTGGTCTCCTTCCTTTGGGAATGTAATTTTTGTTCCTGATTTCCATCCAGGTTTAATTGTGATGCTTAGAACCTTATCTTCAACACGAGTAGTTAGACCATCTCCACTTAAAACTTTTCTAAAATGAGATTTTAGAATGTGAATAAACTTTTACATACCTTGTAATTTTCATTTTTTTAACACATCCAACATTAATATCTTCAAGACTTACTGCTAACTCGTGTTGAACTGTAGGATCTTGTTGCACTCTACCTTAATTGAATATTATATATACTTTTTAAGATAAGATTTTATAATAATATATTATAAAAAGGGTCTAATATATAGTACTAACCTCTTCGACCTCCACCGCCTTGTCCTCCAAAGTAGCCCATATCTTCCATTCCACCATGGCCCATATTAAAGAACATTTGTGGTCCGGCTCCACCAGCAAACATTCCTCCGAACGGGTCTTCTCCAGGATTTCCACCAAAAAATTGAGAAAACATGCGCATAGGATCGGCATTGAACTGGAATTAAGTGCTTATAATTATGTTTGATTGGCGAACCTCATAAGCATGAGCACCTGCGCCGAGTCCATCATTTTTCAGACCATCTTCTCCAAATCTATCATATACATCTTTTTTCTTTGGATCAGATAATACGTCATAAGCCTCTGCTACCTCCTGAATGTAGATTTAATTTAAAATATTTAAAACAAAAGCTAACCTTGAATTTTGCTTCGGCTTCTGGTGCCTTATTTTTATCAGGGTGGTACTTCAGTGCCATTTTTCGATAAGCCTTCTTGATCTCATCTTCTGAAGCACCTTTTTGAATTCCGAGTGTTTTGTAATAATCTTTTCCCATTGTTAACCTGAAAATAATACTATAACTTCACATATAGAGATGAAGAAAGTTCAGATAAAATTCTAAGGACATTTGAAGTTCGGCAAAATGCGCCGCAACTGACAAATAGGTCAAGCAATGATACTGACTAGGCTGTACGAGGCATTAGAATTCGAAACAGCCTTGAAATGATTACAAAAACTGATCAAAAATCGTTGACATAATGGAATAGCTGGATTTCCAACCTGGAGGTTGCAGCTCGGAACAAAGGCGGTTCTATAGTGGGTATTTCGAGAAAAAAAGAATGACAAGAGTTTGTGCGAGGTGAGGGTGAGAGCAATCGAGCAAGTGAGGGCAGATAACAAAATGGCGAAGCATCATGTGAATGGAAACGAATCAACTGGAATCAACGAGAATACGCTAGAAGACTCTACCAAAGGGTTTGAACACTAACGTCTCGATGATTCTTTGCTTTTCACTCTTGGAAATTTCGGGGTCGATTTGTCACAGCCTATAGCAAGTGGCGAGCGCCTGCGCATCTAAATGTTGGCAATTGGCCAAAAAATTACAATTTTGTGTAAAAATTAAAACTTTTTCATATCAGCCGACCCAATTGAATTTCCATAAAGTTTCACCCCCAAAATTTACAAGAAAATATTTTAAAATATGAATACGGTAGCAGAGCGAACTTTTTAAGATTTTATTCCTGTAATACATTTGGTCTTCCGAGTTCTATACATATTACTTCTATGCTATTGTGCATTACTAGATTTTCAGGTAATTAAATGTCAGGGAAAAAGCTGAGAATTCTTTGCTTCCATGGCTATCGGCAAAATGATGTTTTGTTCCGAGAAAAGACGGGAAGCATGAGGAAACTATTTAAATCATCAGCAGAATTCGACTTTTTTTCAGGTAAGATTTTGCTTTATTTTTAGGAATGCATTTATACTGTCAACCATTCGATTATTTGATAGAAAGTGAAATTAAGAAATAGATATACTAGAATTATAATCGATTGTACAACAGCTTTGCATAGGACAGTTAGAAAAGAGAAAAGATATTATATTTCAGCTCCATTGGAGCCGAATGTCCCTGAAGATGATACCAGAGAAAACTCAAGAGCTTGGTGGTTTTCTAAACCCAATCAGCAATTTAGTTCAAGAGTATGTTCATTACTTTTTAACATTTAATTGTTTCAGGATTTAACTGAAATAGCTGAAGGTTTTAACAAATCTATAGAAGTTGCATTAGATTTTATCAAGAATAATGGCCCTTATGACGGATTGCTAGGTTTCAGCCAAGGGGCTTCAATGGTTCATCTACTTTTAGCTTTGGAGAAACTAGGTCGAGCAGAGCTAGGGGTCAAGTTTTCGATTTTCTTTTCCGGGTTTAAAAGTCTCTCAACAGTCCATAATGATCTCACTTGTTTGAGCTTTTCCAATTTTCCCACACTTCATATTTATGGTCTCAATGACCAAATAGTCCTCCCAGAAACGAGTAAAAAGCTTTCGGGTGCTTTTGACAATCATAAATGTTTAGAACACGAAGGTGGTCATTTTATTCCTTCGATGACAAAATTCAAAAATGATTTTAATACATTCCTATCACAGTTTTGTTAGTTTTTTTGCTGGTGCTATAGATGTTTATAAAATTTTACTCAGGTTATTTTTGCTCTATCCAAAGGCTAAGCCTTAGAATTTCTCACAAAATTGATTTAGTTTTTAGTCTGATTCCTCTTATAGAATGGGTAATACGCAAGGAACAGAAGATGGGGGGACACGGCGGAGCTTTATAGCCAATGGCTCTGGAGCTGCTCCTAAATTTCGGGTAATCGAACTTAGCTTATTCAATGAGCAAAAGCCTAATTTCAGGTATACATTCATCGAAGAAATCGGGTGATCCACGGTTTGTCTTTTTAAAGAAAGTTTTGAGTAATAAATGTTTCGTTTTTTGACGTGTTTTTAACTAACTTTCTAGCATTGCAGTGAGTTTTCTTATCGAAAAACGAGTGAAAACAATAATAATTAGTTGAGTAATCTGAATAACAAGAAGCAACAAAGAATAAATTCAGCTTGGCTGCGTATATTACCTGACCAGATACAATTAGAGCCAGAAGCAAAGGCAAAGCAAAAAGCCGAAGTCCTCAGTTGGCCTTTAGATTTAATTCGACGATACGGGTACACATCAGCTGGTATTTAAAACTTCTTACGCACTGCAATCTATCTCTAGGTGTTTTTTTCTTTGAGAGCGGAAGAAGATGTGCTACCGGTGAAGGTCTGCATTGCTTCCAAACTCAATATGCGGATACAGTTTTTCATGTTATTTTGCATTATAGAAGCCATCGAAAGTTATTTACAGTTGGTACAACAGCGTGTTCAAGAAAATGCAAATACTCCAACGGGAGAGAGGAGAGCGAGTGCAGCTAGATCTGAAAGAGCTAGAAGTAGTGCTCCAGATTTGAACACTGAGCTTGAACGAGGAAAAATAAACCCTTTACAGAGATTTGGAAGTGAAGGTTTTGAGAGAAAACTCCTTTCCGAATAGATTTCTAGGAACATGTGTCAGTTCTGACTTCAAATTGCCCCGTAGTGGCAGTTCTTGGAGTCCTGCTTCCCTCAATTCAAGAAAATTCCTCCCATCTTCTCCCAGACCTAGAAGTGCTACTTATATGGATGACAATCTAGGATCCCTTCCAGCTTATAACATCCAAAAAGATAGCAAAGATATCGGCTCAAAAATAATTGGGAATATAATGTGAGTTACACTTTTCCCCAGAAAGACAATTATTTAGTTCGGAATCCACAAATCCCTCTGCAGGGAGAGATGATCTTGATTTAGTTAATATGATGACGCTTCCCAGACACAATTTTCCTGAACCTATTCCTCCTACATATGTAAATATCGCCCCTACAAGTGATGGAAACGGTAGAGTCTGATACAACACTAAATTAAACTTTAGGCGTTGCATTCAAATTCCATAGAGCAAGAGCCAACTCTGGAGCAAGTGTAAACAGTTTACCAACTTCGCCAATTTCTACAGCTCCAACCATTTTCCCAATCAAATGGGACACTAGTGGGTGCTCTGCAAGTTTGCTTTGCCATTTGCCAACACAAGAAGTCCACTCTTCTAATCTAAGCTATGTAAACCTAAATGGAAACAGAGAGGTATAGATTGATCAATTTTAAAAACAAAAGCAAATCTAGCCATCTTTGCCTCGATTCTGTGGCATAAACTATGTTGATGTGAGTACAGATCAGCCTGGTACTAGCAAAACTACGGCACCAGGACTATCTCATAACTATGCGACTATTGATGCTGAAAAGACTAGAGCTCTTCAAAATGCAGCTTTGGAAAGAAAATCTGAAAATCGCCGCCGTCATATGACAACTGATTAATATTTGTGGACAAATTATGCGAAAACTTTAATCATCTACCTGGTAAATGAATAAAACCGTTATTTACAGGCAGAGTACCGGTAGTGGACAAGTATGGTTAGGTTGAATCCACAGGTAGACCACACATACTGCAGTCAACACGGTCACTCGTATTTTCAAAGGTGCAATGCTTGCAGGCCCATCTTCTACGTGAAGTAGAACCCTGAACTGGGGCTTCTGAATTGCGAATTAGCAACAGACTAAATTAGAAAACTAACCTCTGACTTCATCAACATGGCAAAGAGTTACAAGTTGCTGCCAGTTTTCTGTATATTTTGCCCAATCCATTGCACCACTTCTATCCTGACTTTTAACTGCTGAGCACAAAGCCTAAATAATTAAATGCATTAAAGTAAGGATGAACTTACAATCATCTCCTCATCCGAGAATTTTACCATTGAATTGGTCATCAAGTAAAGCAAAAAGTGAAAATTAGTAGCTTGTTCCAAGAATTGATTTAGTGAAAATTCAACACAATATTGAGTCAGATTATCAGGTGTCTAATTGAAAACTAAAATAGCATCTAATATGCAAACCTGAATCTGATTGACTCCGGAGCGATTTTCTATGGCGAATTTGACTCGATTGGATACATGGAAGGTATAATTGGGATCCTTCGGCATACCGGCCGGAACATCGACTAGAAGGAATTCTACAGGCAATGGACGACCAGGCTTTCTTACTTCGGCACCATGTTCATTTTTTTCCTAAGCGCAGTCGATATTTATGAATGCAAAAACCTACAGTATATTCAACATCTGCAATGTAATGCTTCTCATTTAAAGGCTCTTCTCTAATATAGGCCAATTCTGGATGATTTGTAGGGCAAAGTATTTGAGCCTCTACAAGAGCTGTGCACTGATTAGATACCTTACAATGAGTTATAATAACTATAGAATATGCAAACCTGGTAGCCGTGGAAATTGACATTTTCGGATTCATCACCACTAGCAACAACTGTTACAAATTTAGACCCAAAGTGACCATCAGAGCAATATTCAGTCATATTTTTATGTTTAGACTGAAGGTATCCGGCAGTAATGCACTCTTCCGCACTTAAGAGGAATGAATCCTGAATTTAAAAGTTTCAAAACTAAAAAAGTTATTACCTTATGCCTGGTACAATGTACTGATCCTTTTGATGGATCTGCTGACCACAAATCCGTAAAAATCCAGCCAACCTTTTTTAGTCCAAGCCAATTGCATAATTTGTTTATAGCTTCTTCATGAGGGTCTTCTGTAAGTTCAATTCCTTCCTTTAGAGTGTTTTGTGGTGGTTCATAAATTGCAGCAACAACTGCCTTAATGCCAAGAGGAACTTCAGTAAAGGGTTGATAACTGAATAAAAAGTAAAATATATTATAAATACTTGCCTTCCGATTAAATATCCAGCACGTTGATATCCAGAGATTCTCCAGAAATTTAAAAATTCGTTGACAAGATCCTGGTTTTCAAAAGAAATGTTATCGACATGGCGAAATTTCTAAAAAAAAAAACTTAACATTTAAAAACGTGTCTATTTACTTACCTGTCTGTTAAGAGTGACCATTGGAGGCTTGCATTTTGTACAAATTCCTTTAGGATACTGCTTGTGCGCGGCACAATTTAGATTAATCTCTGCTCTGAAATAGATTATCTAAAAATATTTCCACAAAAATACCTTATATTTTCAAGGGGTTTTTTGAGTTGAGAACCTTTACCATGCCCTTGCGTAAGTTTTCTTACGTACGCATGAAAAGACATATGCTTAATATCCTTTTCTTTTAGATAGTCTTCATCAAAAGGCTGAAAAGACAATGTATGAGTAAGAAAAAACGTACATCTAATGGCAAGCAGTGTGGACACTTTTGACGAGCATTATGGCGACAATATTTGGGATCTTTTGGTCTTTGAATTTGGCCATCTTCACTTGAGAGAATCTTGTCGACATCATCGATCTTCTCTTGTTGTGGTGCTTCTAGTACCATTTTAGTAAGTCTATAAATGAATTATTGATGAAGTTATATTTTAAAAAAGTAAAGATGACATTCTTTTTGAACATTTATGTTTTACTGCCTCTCAAACCTATTTTTAAAGCTAAATATATTGAAAATAAAAGATAAGAAAAATAACCAATGTGAGAAAATAAAGCTACGGAGAATGACAATTGCCGAGACGTCCAGTTTTTCGTCAGCAGTTTATTTCGCGGCGGGAGGACGCAGGTTTGAAAGCCAATTTTTCGTTTGTTTTCGCACACGATTGGTCATTTTGATTTGCTTTTCATTGCAGTAAATGGCTAATATGCCTTAAAATAAACTGATCAATTTCAAGCTTCTCTAAATTTTACAATGTTTTATATGACGATACAGCTTTCAGGCCCCTTTTATGATAAAGGTCTCCATATTCAAAAAGATTATGTCTAATATACATACAAAATGTAGAAGTACAGGTATATTATTTTAAAAAAAAATCAAATTGAAGGTAATTTCAGCTGTCCCCTATCTAAAGTCTGACAAATATCGCGTAGAAGTACCGGATAAATTAGTTGGATGGGATTCTACATGGAAAGAATACAGCCCACCCGAATATACGGACCCTCATACGTTTGGACAAAGCTGGGCCGATGGAGAAATAGAAGGTGGACAGATTAAATTTAATGAAGTCGATGGAAAAGTTAATAGGAAGTCCCATGTTAGGTATCGATACCAAAATTTGAATTCTACAAATTTATTCATTCTCAGAAATTATCAAATTGGTGAGGATGGACGCCCAATAAATCCTATGGGAAGAACTGGAATTCGCGGAAGAGGAATTCTTGGGCGCTGGGGACCAAATCATGCCGCCGATCCTCTAGTAACGCGCTATCATAATGGAAAACTAGAATTTGTCGCAATCCAACGAAAAGATACAGGCTAGCATACCTAAACAGTTTACTTCTAAATTGTAGGCGACTGGGCTCTACCCGGGGGAATGGTCGATCCTGGAGAGCTTGTATCAGCTACTCTTAAAAGAGAGTTCACCGAAGAAGCCTTGGGAAATGTCCCACAAGAAGCCTTAGAAAAATTATGGAGTAAAGGAATCGAACTTTATAAGCTAGTTTTACTATCATTAAAAGTTAACCGCTACCGATTTCAGAGGTTATGTGGATGATCACAGAAATACCGATAATTCTTGGATGGAAACTGTTGTTACTCGTTTTCATGACGATGAGGGATTGCTTGCAAAAGTAAACTTGCAGGTATTTCTTTGAATTTCCAAAGCCATCTTTTTTTTCCCCCAGGCTGGCGACGATGCAGTAAATGTGCGTTGGGTTGACGTTGACTCAAATGAACCTCTTTATGCTTCTCATTCAATGTTTATCAAAATGTTAAAAGATGGCGATAATAAATGAAAGGGTTGTAATTTTTTTTTACTATAGTTTTACACACAACTACAGAATAGGATTAGTTAATTTGAGATCATGGTCTTGGAAGATTAACTGGGGCAGCACCAGTTCCTCCTTTCTTTCTTCGGCAATATTTTTTATGTGATGGCCAGTGCGCTTGCTGACATTCAACACAGCAGTAAGCTGTGTTCCAACAGCAAGGATAAATCGCCTAAGAGCGTTAGAAAATTGTAATATAACTAACCTCTTTTTCACATTGCCAACACCATTGTTGTCGTTTAATGGAGTTCATCTCTTTCTTATGGCGCTCTTCCAACACAGCAATCTCATTTTTTAGAGTTTCCCTGTATTTCTTCTCCAGCTCTTCCCTAAAAAGAATTGAAATGCGAAAGTTTTTATAATTTACTTTGTCGTATCGAGTTCATCTTTAAATTGTGCTACTAATTCGGCTCGTATTTTCTCTTCATCAGCGAGAAATTCTTCATGAAGCTGAAAAATAGTACTTTATAAATAGGAGCAAACCTTTTCAGTTAGATCGATAAGTACCTTTTCTCGTTGGCGAGTATAGTCATCGAGCCAATGTCTTTGTAAGTCTAGTACAACTCTTTTTATGCCTTCATGTGCATCATTCTGGGGCCAATTGCCCATTGCAACCTACAAAGAAAATGAGTAAAAATATAGGTTTAATACTAACCTGATGAACGTGATCTCCATTTGGATCCCCTATGTGATGGTTAATTTCAGGATGGTGCTCCAACATTTGGTGATGTTGTTCTGGATGACCCATGAGCTCTGGATTCATTTGATGTTCCATTTTTCTGGAAAATCAATATTTTTGAGTCTATATTGGTAATAAATAGAGAGTTCTTTAATATAGGAATGTATAGTGATTATTCTCCACAATTTCTTCCTGACTTTTCTAAACAAAAAACAAGAAAATAAAGCAATCTTTGGAATAAATAAATACGGTAGAGCTGTTCACAATTTCTGACGCTTTTACCGTACACAGAGAAAACGCCAAGTCTGAGCCAAATGCGAAAAAGACGCCAATGCAATGCGTTCTTAACGTCGCTTTTCGTGTGCTCCCACGCTAGTAGCTTTTGGCCGTTAGTTGCCGCTCATTTATATGACTCAACGATTCTACATCAATATTTTTCTTTACTTTTCCAGCATTTTCTCCACTATTAAAAAGCAAAATATACAGAATAAAATTACAAAGCCGAATTGATTTTGGCTATTAAACTACATAATTATTTTTCTTCTATAGTTTCATAGTTATGGCCGGACCTTGAGTAAAGAATAAATAAATTTCAGGAGTTAGTCGAGAATGTCGACTCGTCGTCCTCCCCCGACAATCGATGGGATGCACTCCTTAAAGGTAAATATTCGAAATTTTTTTGTTAAAAAACTATTGTAGAAAATAGATTTTCTTTTTAACCAAAAATTATACATTTTATTCAGTGAACATAAGTCTAATTTCAGGTGGACAACATCTCTTACAACACGACACAGAGTGATCTTCGACGTCTTTTTGACAAATACGGAGATATTGGGGACATTCATATACCTCGTGACAAGTGATTAGCCATTTATTTTTTAAACTTTTCCTTAATCTTTAGATACAACCGACAAAGTCGTGGCTTTGCATTTGTTCGATTCTACAGGTTAGTCTGAGCTAGTATTTCTCAAGTTAATAGGAAACTTAAATTTACTCTAACAATTTTTTAGCCGTCGTGATGCTGAGTATGCACAAGAGCGAACTGATGGGAAATTCATGGATGGTCGAGAGCTACGCGTCTCTGTAGCTCGATATGAGCGAGTGATTGATGACCGTAGTAGAAGGTTTGTTTTTCCTGGTTCAAATTTTCGTCGATCGCTTCAGATTTTTTTTACTTTTCGACTTTTTTGTAGCTGCTGCTTCTTTAAATTTTAAAGTGACTAATTTACTGATTCATTCACAGGTCGGCTGAAGCTGGCTAGCAGGCAGGCTGAAAATGATAGTAAATGACGCAAAGCTGTGAGTTGCTGTTGCTGTAGCAGCTGCACTCTTGGTGATACCGTACTCAGCCGAGCAGAATTTTACCAGCAGTGGAAAAACATCTGAACTTAGGTCCCGTTCTCCTCGCCGTCGTTCGCGTAGCCGTTCTCCTCGCTACTCTCGTTCACGCTCTCCAAGACGTTCACGCTCTCGTTCAGTATGTTCTAAAACTTTTTCCTTTTAAACGTTTTGATTTTTAGGCTGGAAAAGATCGTAAAGAAGACAAAAGTCCATCAAGAAGCGTCTCTCCAGCCAAGTCTCGAAGCGCTAGTCCAGCCGCACGGAAGTCAGGAAGTCGTACACCCTCACCTGATGATCGTGATGGGTCTCGCTCCCGTTCTGCTTCGCAAGACTAACCATTGTCGACTAATCTGTTGAACTATCTCGGCATAAACTATTGAAACTATTGTCTGCTGAAAATAGCATCCAATGCCTCGAACTTTAATACAAGAAAAGAAACTGCTGAACCAAGCAACGTCAATCGGTGCACGATTGAAAAATAACTAATAGCCCGTAAACATTTTGCGAGCAAGTTATTTCCGCTATGTTTTCCGTTGGCAATGTCGTCTACCCTTCAGCTATTCCAGCAGCTGGAACTCTCATATTTAATGCTGATTTTGAGTGTGGCAATATAGGAAGAGTCGATCTGATTACTCAAGATGAATACGATATTTTCATAAGGCCAGACACCTGTAATTCAAAATATAAAGTTTGGTTCTACTTTGAGGTTAAAAATGCCTCAATTGGACAGGTAAATGTTACAATTTCAAGGCTTAAAATTGTCTAAGAGAGTCGTTTTCAATATTACTAATTTCTCCAAGACAAGAACATTATTCGAAAATGGCTACGCTTCGCCAGTCTTTCTCCCTTCTGGACAATTCACTTGGTCTGCATTACTCCAAATGTTTGCAGAAATAATAATACTATTTATAGGAAATCCAACATAAGAAAGCAATTTTCAGGTCCAGAGTTGCATCGAAAGACACATTTTACTATCAGAGTCCCCAACATGGAGACCGCTGTATTCTTTCTTTTGTTCACATCTTCGAATCTAACACACCTAGCAAATTTGCTTACAGTATTCCTTACACGTACTCTGATCTCTCTAGTTGGATTGACAACATTGAACGACGAACTCTTCCCTTTTTTGAGACGACTCTTCTTTGTCATTCCATTGTTTGTCTAGCCCAATTTGTTGCACAATTTTTGTAGCAAAAACGTCAAGTGAAACTGCTAACAATCGGTGGCAATCCATGGAGGCAACTGCCTTTGGTTATTATTACCGGAAGAGTTCATCCAGGAGAATCTCCGAGTAGTTTTATCATCCATGGTCTGGTAGAATTTCTTCTTTCAACTGATCCTCGAGCCGATCGATTAAGAAATCTTTATGTCTTCAAAATCATTCCGATGCTAAATCCAGACGGAGTTGCTCTTGGAAACTATCGGTTAAAATTTTTAATCGAGTAAAATAAATCATATAGAACCTCATTGGTCGGTGTTGATTTAAATCGCCAATGGAAGAATCCTTCGGAGCTCTATCACCCAACTATTTTTGCTGCTCGGAGGCTACTAGTCGACCTGGCTTCAAATCCTGTAAACTTCTTATTGCCGTACAGAATAAGAACTTTTCAGCTATGTCCAATCGAGATGTTCTTCGATATCCATGCTCACTCTCAAAAGACTAATAGTTTCCTCTATGGCAATGTCAACTACGATGTAAGTTTGGCTTCTCTCGAGACGAATCCTTTTAGAATAGGCAATTATGGCTTCCTCAACTGTTGGCCGAACTCTCTGATGATTTCTCTCTGGCCAGCACTGAGTTCAATACTGACATAGATAAAGAGGGAACTGGTCGTCGTTCGGTTGGAGAACTACTTGAATCATCTCTTTGCTACACATTGGAGGCTTCTTTTTTTAGTTATCGCCAGAATACAACCAGCGATCTCATCGTCCTACCATATCTTCAATACAAATGTCAGTTATTTTTATCGACAATTAGGGTCTGTGATGTGAATTTCCGGCGTAAATTGACTGGAAATGCGCAGCAAGTCTATTGGATATGCGATTTGTTGGGCTTCAAGTTGCATTTAGGGATCTTGCAGAAAGATTATATTTTAGATGAGTCATTGGGAGAAGCATTAGCTCTGGCTATATTGAGGAAACGAGAACTTGAATTGGAAAAAAAACCGATTACAATAAGCCGAGAATATCGTACCTTCGTATCTGACCGTAAATCCTTCAAAGAGGTGAGAGAGGCCTTTCCCTTGCCCATCAAACTGTTCTCGTTCTTACAGAAGGTCGGTCTTGTAAAAGCCGCAAAACGGGCTACAAAGCATAGTGTCTGAGGCTCTTTTATTGCCGCTGCCTGCCCCTGTAGCCCTCCTCCTAAGAATACAATAGGGCAACCAAATGACAGGCTGGAGGTCGACCCATTGTGTTCGGTAATTACGAGGGCAAGCGTTCCGTTCTCGCCTCCACCTCCTCTCCGTTTGTCCGGATCACTTACAGGTCATTACCCTCGTGTAGTTGAGAGCGGACGACGCGTGTGTGTTATTCACTTCGGCCCGATCGCTTACATTGTGTGAGGGCGGAGAGAGATTTCGGAAGAGGTCTATTGGCCTTATTTGTTTTCCCAAACACACTATGATCGTCCCGATCTTCCTCCTATTCTTCCTGGTACGTTCATTTATCCAATTTCTGTAAATTTGAGCAGTAAAAGTTGAGACAATTATTGCCCTTATTAGCTTTTTGTACTCCTCAATAGATAAATCCCTAAATGCTCAATAACACCTCTCCCACTAACTGTATAACAAGACTAATAAATTTTTCTCATTAGCGACTCTCTTTTGACATATAGATGGCATCAAAAACTACTCGTCTCTACGCTTTTGCGTTGTTTTCAGATTCATAAATTTTGAGCTTTCTCTATTGTAGTCCTCTTAAAAGTCATTTTTTTCTCTACGATTGAATGATTTTCTCCTTTAGTGATCTATTGCAAAGGCGTAGATCATGACCTTCTCTATAACGTTGTAAAACATGCAAGTGATACAATTTAATATATGAAGACTTCACTCTTCAAAGAGCTAACTTGAATAATTGATCCAAAAGGCCTCGTTCGTACAAGAGTTCACGACCTTCGCATGGGTTTTTAAATAGACCGTATAAACTCATTAAATTCTGAAAGAGAACCAATAAAACTGATTGAACCAATTCTCTTCTTTCTCCAATAATTTCCTCCTTTTTAGAGTCAATCGACAATTGCTAGTTCTTCAAAGTTTGACAACGAGATCATCGGTGAATTTGCTTTTTTGAACTGCTTGAACTGTCTGATTTTAAGGACTTCCTCGTGTATCCTGTGAACGCGACAATATCCGTGTCAAAGTCCAGACGGCTCGTCCATTTGAGGGCAGATTTTTTGTGAAAGAACAATTTCATGAAGAGCAATGCGGAAGAAGTTTTATTGATGGACGACCAGGTGGGGAATCCTTTCTAAGAAAAAAACATTCTTCCAGTTCCTCGATCAAAATGGGAACAAAACTCGGTAGTTCATGGCTCGATTAGAGTGATCGAAGGAAGTTCAAAGGAATCATCACAAAATCAGAAATTATCTGAAGGTTCGAGGGAGAAATGGGAGGGATTTGGCTTTACGGTCAATCCACCTCGGGGAAGACCTTCACTTTTTGGAATCGGCGGTTCCCGGGCAGCGACATTTTCTCCCGGTAAACTTTCTCCTTTTTTTCACCCTCTCTCTTCAGATAAAGGCCTCGATCCGTCGGAGGAGTCTCCCTCGAAGTCTCCAACTAGTTGTCCTTCGGCCGAAGAAATTTGTCCCCCTTGTGTCTGTGAACAGCCAGCTCGCCATAGGAGAGAAGCCAACTGGGCCGAACTAGTTGTTCCCCTCGGGGCTTGTAATGCCAAGCGCGATCGGGTGGTCAGTTAGAAAAAAAGAAAGAGAAAAGAGATCACAGATGAATCCTCCTTCGCTGGTTACGTCTTTCGTCGCCATTGTATCCTTCCATGGCAATTTCATTACGAAAATAGATCGCGCCTACCATATTAAGTGTGCCTTCAATGAAAGTACTTTCCACGTCGATACTCAACTCAATGTCACGTAAGTGTTCCAGACTCCCTTTTGCCGCAATTTATACCGTATAACTATGGATCTATAGGGGTGGATTTCGCAGAACTCATCTGAGATCTCTTGATCAAAATTAAAGGGAATCGAATTAATGATTTTCAGAATGAAGGATGGATCTATTCTTTCCGGAGAATCGCAACCTCCTTCCTGTGAATATCGTCTTCTTGGTCCCGACGGTGCTCCTCTCCATCACGTAAAAGTTGGAGATCTTGTTCGCCACGAGTGGAGTTGTACCGGACCTGGTAGTTTTCCCCTTTTTTTTCCAAATAAAAACTCCTAGAACATTCAAAAGTCTTAGTTCACGATTGTTATGCTGAAGATGGCCAAGGCACAAGACAGAAAGTCATCGATGAATTCGGTTGTTCGTTGGATCAATATGCAATTCCAACTCCTCAATACGACGAGAAAGGACTAACAGCTCATGTCGATGCTTTTGTTTTTCAATTCCCAGACCAGTAGGGAGTTTTATTTTTTTTTAAATTAAGAAACTTTCTAGAGCATCGGTCAGTTTTCAATGCGGAATTCGAAGCTGTACAGGAGTCGATGAAAATTGTCAACAACTTTCGGTTAGTTTCTTATTGGCTTTTGGCGACGAAGAAGATCAAATGTCAGACAAAATTAAATTCAAATTTTAGCCGCCACATTGCGGTATGAATCGTCGAAAGAGGTCGTCCTTGGAAGGAGAGGAAGCGATGACGATTCATTCTCCAACGCTAACAGTCTTAGACTTGGATAACTCGATCTCTCCAGCTGCTCTCAAGGCGACAGCCCCATCCGAGCCACTCTGTCTTTCTCCAACAACTTTTGGTGCAGCCATCTCTCTGACGACATTCCTTCTTACAGCCTCAGCCGGGGCGGTTTTCGTTCAATGCTTCTATGATCGATCTTTATGATCTAAAATAAGTTTTAAACTATTCCAAGATGATTTCGGGTTGATTCTTGCCTTATAAAGATTTCTTTGTGCAATCTTTTTTGCAAAAAGCCGATGGGGAGAGAGCGAATGATCAGCTGACCTATACGTGCAGCTTTTGATTTTTGACAGTGGCGCGGAGAAATCGAAGATTGGATCGAATATTTACAGCGTTTGACCTCTTTTTTTTCTACAAATCTTATTTTTGAAATCGAAAGAAAAGTCCAAAAACTGCTTCACATAGTGACACAAGTGAAAATGAATGTAAAAATGAATTCACTTCCTCTCTCTTATGGCGTTTTAGTCGTTAATCTTGATTCTTTTTGGCTGCTAGGACTTTGTGCAGAAAAAAAGGCAAATTTTGGTTTAAAATATACCAAAAGTCTGGATTGCCATTAGAGCGCGCCTTCTCCCAGTCTCGGCAAATCCAATTCAAATTCCGCTGACCCTCCTCGCCTTCAGCCCCTTAAAAAATACTTTTTTTTTTCTTTGCAACCAGTAGCCGTCTTATCATGATTGCCAGCCGTCGAATCGGTCAACTGATTGTCCGCTCGAAGGCAACAATGGCAGCGCCAGGAGAGAAGGTCGTCGCCAGAAATGAGGTTTGCTCTTTGAACTGCCAACAAACAGAGAAGGCAAGATGCATAAATTTATGGTTGAATGTTTGACGAAAGCCGGAGCGACACAGGATCATGCTCATCAATTGGCTGAGGTTTTAATAACTGGTGATGTCAGGGGACATTACAGCCATGGCTTGAATCGACTCGGTTTACATTTTATTTTCATTCAATTTTGGGAATTCCAGATATGTATGTGAAGGACTTGAAGCAAAATGTCTGTAAAGGCTCTGGAACTCCATCAATTCTCAAAGTTAGTTATTATTTACCACATTCTATCAAGAAGAAACTTAGGAACGAGCAGGATCTGCCTGGGTGGATGGAAATAACCTGCTTGGCCCCGTTGTTGGCAATTTCTGTATGGATTTGGCAGTCCAAAAGGCAAAAGAAGCAGGAGTCGGCTGGGTTGTAGCCAAAGGCTCAAATCACTTCGGAATAGCCGGCTATTATTCGATCCGAGCCATGGAAAAAGGCTGCTTAGTGAGCATCCATTTGTTGGTCTTATTTGCTGATTCCAGGGTTTGGCTTATACGAACACATCGCCAATCTCCTATCCAACTCGTTCAGCCAAGCCAGCTCTTGGAACAAATCCTTTAGCTCTGGCAGCTCCTGGGACAAATGGAGACGCTTTCGTCCTAGATATGGCTACAACTACCGGTATTTTATAGAATCTCTTTATCTAGGATGAAAGCGTTTCCAGTGGCTGTTGGAAAGGTTGGTTTATCGCTTTATTCTTTCCTCAACGAGAATTGGATCGTATCAATGTGATCGTTTGAAAAAAGGGCCGAACACATACAGAAATAATACTGCCATTTGCGATGGAAGACTTCCGAAAGACCCAACTCTTTTAGATTCGGCTTCTCATCCATCCAAGCACTAAATTTAGATTCCCTTTTCCCCCAAAAGACACAAATACCTAAACCACTTGTCTAAAGTCTTGGCATAATGTAGTCCAATATGACTGGTTTTATCTATTGCTAGAGCTGGAGGAAGGGATGATTTGATAGCACCTAGAGCTCATTGAAATTTTTAAAAGAGAAACAAACCGATTGAAGGCATATGGCCACCGGGGAAGATATATTTCTTAATGAAATCTGATGAGTTACAGTATCTTTCATAATAAGTATCTGGACAAGTGATAGCCTAAGGATTTTGGATGAGAATATTTGGTAATTTTTACTTGGAGAACAGCTACTCCACCGTCTTCTAATCTATCATGGATGATCTCAAAATATTGTGGCAAAAAGTCCTTTCCAACGGCTTCGATCATCTCAATTGAGAGCACTTTTGTGAATTTTCCAGGACACAATCTAGAATATTTTTGCAATTATAGAAAGAAAGAGAGATCCTGCCTGTAATCCTGATAACGAAGTTCGATTTTGTCTTCCAATCTCGCCTCGAGGACCTTTTCCTGTGCCCAATATAGTTGTTCATGTGAGAGAGTGATACCCGTCCACTTGCATCCACTTCTCTACAAATTTATTCCTCTTTCTTCTAAAAAAACGAGAGCCAACTTTAACTCCTCGAATAGCCGCAGCTCCCCACCCACAGCCAATCTCGAGAACATGATCGTTTTCAGTTAGATTAAGCATATCCAAAAGACGATCAATTTTCCTCATTTGACTTTCCTCCAACTCGTTGAATGACATACACGGCTTGTCGAGATCTAAACCCGTCAAAAGATCAAAAAGTTAGAAATACTTTCAAAAACGGCGCAAGAATAAGTCATCGAAGGATCCAGGAAGAGTTGGAACATTTCGTTTCCCAAATCGTAATGGTCCTCGATATTTTTGGCGCTTTGGCCGATGGTATTGTCTCGAAGTCTATGGGCCAAATAGTTGATAAAAGCCACCGATTTGCGCAGTCCTTCGACCAGATATCCAGCTAAGACTTGGCGCACTCCTGGTCGTCTTTTGATCTCTTTCCGATTGTTTTCTATTTCAATTGGAAAGCACAACAAATTAAAATTACTTTTGGATCGAATCAGAAGATTCAGAAGAGCGGTAGGAGTTGGGGTTGCATCCCAATATCCCAACATATAGGCCTCACCAAGACCCAACTTAGGATCCAAAAGAAGGTGCCAAAACATACGGATTGGATCGTTTATGATTAGTGTCACATCCTCTCTGTTCCTAAACATATCCTCTTTGATAAAATTGCTCTCTAAGATCGCGCTTAAAGGACAGTCAGGGACTGGATTTTTAGTTTGAGTTACGATAGAATTATGCTAATTCACGCATTTTTATTCAATTTTAATTCGCGTTTTTGCCGAATAATGTCAGTTTGGTTCCAAATTTGAGTAACTCCAGTTTCAATTAGAGAGTACTCACTGTTCATTGTTGTTGATCTCCTTGCCATAGCTCAATTCTCTTCCGACTGTTGGAATGATAACTCGAAGACTTTCGGGCGAATCTCCAACGATTGACTTGAAAAATCTAAAAGATAAGATCTAATCGCAAATGAGATCTCAGACCTTTGGAGGAAAGGAAGACAAAACTGTTGAACAACAAATCGGTGAAGGGCGTCCATGAAGAAGAAACCTTGTGGCCCCAAACAGAGAGAAAAGCAAGTCTATAAGAAGGAGATACCGGCTGTGGATGGCACAATTACAAGCTAATGTTCCGCTGGCAGAAAGAGATAGAAGAAAGTGAAAAGTGCTGGAGGGCCAGGGAGAGAGGCGAGAATGTGTGTCATTGCGGTCGCGACCCCAATCTCGCCTCGGGGGTCTTCTCCCTTCACGTGGACAGTACAAGCACTTGAGAATTCAAAGAGATTTTGGAGAATTTAAGGAGCCATCTTTAAACCCAAACGGGTAACAAAAATCAACCGCAAAATTTTATCAAGATCAGGATTTTCTCAATGATTTTCCCGACTGAAGGACGCGAAAATATCACATGATATCACACCGATCCTACTGTGGGTTTGTATTGGCATCAATCTTCTTGCAGAACTTTGCAGGCGCTTCACGTAGATACAGTATTCCTACGGTTATGGGAATAGAAGCGAACTGGTTCCAAATTTGGGAGAAGGCAAATTTGCAATAATCTTGTAGAAACCTGTCTTACTGTAGCTTTCATTGTTTAAGAGTTGCTAAAGTTTACGCAGAGTTCCAAGATTTTATCATCTTGTTCTTTGAAAATTACAGGCAATGCTGAACTCTTGCGTCAGAGACATTTAGTCTTTGATGGATCAAGCAGATTTACTATAGGAACAATAAAAAAACTCTTGAACATTTTTCATATGTTCCTATAGCTCCGAGACTCTACACAGAATCTATTTTTACAGTCCCTCTCTTCCCAGGGATACATCTCGATTCCAAACAATATAAATTAGCCTTATTGGACTTGAAAATTGGAGCCATTCTCTTGTTTTTGTTTGTGTACTCCACAGCACTATTTCTACTTCCTCAATATGAATCAGAGAAAATTATACCCACATATCAGATACAGTAATCTGACGATGTTATTCACTTGATTCGTTCATTTGAATGACTTTTTCAAGCGGAAGAGACAGTGATGATTACACGCGTAAATGGATAAATAAGCGGAAATCTGATTTGTTATTTATCAGTTAGAACATCGTTCTTGAACGCTGTGTTCCGGTACAAAACAAGTTCGAATAAAAACGCGTCAATTGAATTCATTAGACGGTGCTGCACAGATCACTCTGCAAAAGCAATGCACTCTATTGAAGCCACTTCTGATCAAAGTCTTATTATTCCCAAATCTAAAAAGCGTAAAAATTGAGAAAGCCAGTCGACCAAAAAACTAAAAACTTTCAGATCGAAATAACTCATCGAAAGGGCCTAAAAGTGCCCAATTCTTGGGGTGTAGAAGAAGGCGGAAAAGAGACCATTGACCCTGAAAGGATCCTAAACGGTGGTGGATTATTGCCCCTCGGTGGGACGGAAATCAACGGTTCGTTTCATTGGAAAATCTAAGGCTCTGTCAGGTGGATACAAAGGCTATGGCTTGGCTGCAATGGTTGAGATTTTCTGTGGAATTCTCGGTGGAGCTCATTGGGGTCCCCACGTCAGGCGGTGGATGAGCACAGCTGCCGATGCCGACTTGGTAGGTTCTTCAAGAACGGAGTACTGTACACTTCTATTTTTTTATAAGAGGAGTGAACTTTTGCCTTTGATTCCTTTTGTAACCCCAGAATGATGTAGAGGAGATGATACGCAGTCCGTGAAGTTGGGGGACATTCGTCGGACTTTGCTCTGTTGTGGTGTAAATAAAGAAAGTTCAGGGCCAATGTTTCGTAGCCATCGACCCGGAGGCTTTTGCTCCTGGCTTCCCGGAACGAATGCAGGACATGATGGATACAATGCGAGAACTCCCCCAGGTTGGATTCTATTTTCAGAAGTGTATCATATTTACTCGAGTTGTTTTCTAGTCCCTCGATTTTGTTGACTAGCCACACTGTGAACGGTGTTAGTCCCGCCGCGGTCAAACGAGGTCGAGCTGCACTTCTGTTTTGAACCGAAGGGGCTTCGAAATTAGTCCATACGAGGGGGAAACCAATGAGATTCCGGGGATAACAAATAACCAAAGGAGAGTTCAGAGCGATCCAACCAAACAAGTTGAAGTAGCCGGCGATATGGAAAGGCAACACGAGGAATTGGTTCAAAAACTCGGAGGAATCCCCTACCATCCCAATCAAATCACTTTCGCTGTAAGTTTCTATGCTTCGGTGGAGATTATCATCCCCTCATTCGCTTCGCCAACTCATTAGGCTTTTTGACATTCGATTTGAAGAAAGGCTAGAGAACTCGACCATTCAGATGTTCCAATAATTCCTTCGAACGGAAAATCTGATTTTCTGAATTCATGAACAATTTGCTTAGAAAATTCTATTCTGCAAAGTTATAGAGGAGATCAACCTCTATAACTTTCTAATTGGAAGTTGATTCAGAAGGAGTCAACCAGCAAGACAGATAGAAAAGAATTTTTGAGAGCAATTTCTCTGGAACATTACCTCCTACAAAGTTGTGGAGAAAAGCAAGTCCTATAATTTTGCAGGACATCACAACTCGTGAAAGCCTGAGACTTTTTGCTAAAGAAAATGCCAAAGTCTCCTTAAAGATTTCTCTTTCATTTGTGAGTCCCTCGCCTTCTTCAGTCAGAGACAAGCCGCATGATCCGATGTCCGGAACCAAAGATCCGGAGCTCTTTTTTCCTCTACGCGCTCGAGGTCAAGGTCGTCCTACAAAAAGGAAATAAATACATCTGTCTTTTATACTTTTTGAAGACAAATTGTCGGTCGAAATTTGAATTTTCCGACAGAGATCTCGTTGTTTTCGATTCACACCCGGCCCACGCTCTGTCTCACTCTGTTTTTGCAGGACAATCTGGCGGAAGAACTCGGCATTTCGAAGGTCCAAATACTCAGCGAACATTGATAATAAACCGTTTTTCTAATTATGACTTGGTTCCAAAAATTGAGGAGAATAATATAAAACGGAATTCAGCTGCTTCAGGTGGAAACAGGAAATGCATCATAATTCAAATATGCTTATTTCAATTTTTTTTTATTCAAGAAACTAATTTTTGGAAAATAAATTCCCTATCAAACAAGCAAAAAAGCATTACTAATTATGTCCATATAGGAGCAATCAGAAGGCGCTTTGAGTTAGGATCCTTTGGCTTTTTTCCTGTATTTGTCCAATTTTCTAACAAAAAAGATTCTTAAGAATTTATATATATATATATCTGAGAAAAAGCGGCAAGCATTCGCCGATGATTACAAGAAGGTTCGTTGGAAAAAAACGAGACAACAAACATTTGGAATAAAAAAGAGTAAGACGTGGTTAAATACTTATAGACAAGCTGCGAATAATACCTGTTGAAGTTAGGAGAAATAAAAACCGGGAATAACCGTAAAAATTTTTTTTAAAAAGTAGAGAAAGGGAGAGAGGTCTGTGAGATAGAGGGAGATAGAGCGTTCAATCCTGGGATACGGGGGCCGGTTGGATTGGTGCAATAGCCACAAAAAGATAGTAAAAGTCATCTGCCATCTTCCTCTGAAGTCGCTCCAAAATCTTGGGAGAAGCTACTTTCATGTACTCGTCGGTGAACTCATTCGGTCCGAAGACGTAGATGTGAGATGCCGGAGTGCACGAGTCCTGCAAATTTCAATATAATTCTTCAGTCAGATCTGGCCAGTATATTTTTAACCTTTTCAGCCGGAACAACGTTCGTTCAAGAAGCTAATGAATCGGATTTGTCGCCACATTAACGCTCATTTACGCAGGTAACTTGAGTGCAAAACAACTGATCTCATTAGCCTTCTACCGTAATCCAAATAATACTTTGAAATTTTGACTTGTGACGAAGGATTACGATAGCAAGGCTGCCCTTTTCTGAGATTGGATAATGTTTGTGTGAAATTATTGTTTTTCCCCAGAAGCCTTGAGTCATTGGGAGCAGGAAAAATAAGAAAAAAACGAACCATCTGGGCAATTCCGGCACATTGCTTCCGCTGGAAGTAGTCGACGAAATCTCCCTTCATCACACGGGCATGATGGCGCATTTCCTCGACCGTATTGCCGCATGGGATGCAGAGACAAGTGGAACTCTTCTCCGAGTCTTGAAGGCGAACCAGAAGACCTGAAAGATGGTTGAATCAGCCGAACTGAATTTGTTCCTTTTCAAGATGTTTTTTGCTTCCAGCTGATAAGCGCCTACGTTCCAAGGCCAAAAAAGTTTCGTTGAAACTCCCCCCAATTGTCAATAAGCCGCCTCTCTGTTTACTACAGTTCAAAACAAGTGGAAAATGCTGACAAACAAAGTGCGGGGGATTACCGTATCGGCAGCCTGAATCCTGTCGTCGCCAAAATCGAACTCCTACGTAAGTGGCGAGTTTGCAAAGATTTTGCAGGATCCTTCTCAAATTGTCTTCGGTTTGCACTTTTCCTTTTAGAATTCTACCGTACTCTCTACTTATCGTTTAGCCGATCCTTTGGAGCGGAATTGATATTCAAAAAGGGTAACACGACATTTAGATGTTTTTATCTAATCAACGGAGTGACTCAATTTGAGTCTTATTTTTGGTAGAGAAATTAGTTTTTTCATGGGCATATTTCTTCACAGTTGGGCTGATTTTTGACGCAGTTCTCTATTCATTTGGGCTGTTTTTTTAGACCGACTAATACTAGAAATCAGCTGGAAAAAAGGAGGAAAATAAAAAAATCTAGAGATCTTTCGAGAAAATAGCCCTGCCCCCTCCCGGGGGAAAAGTAAAAAAGAAACTCACGATAGATCGCATTTCCTTTGACATTCATCTTCTGGACGAGCTTCAAGGCGGGATCTCGATTCTCGGAGTCTCTTTCCAAGGTAGCCAAGGCGCTTCGAATGTAGTCCTCTTGGCCACTAAGATGATGCATTTGGACGGTGCACTCCGATGAGTTCTTGATGATTCGTCCTTTCCATAAAGGCGGAAGTTTCTGAAAAAAAGGAGTTTGTTTTTCGAACAAAAGAAACATTTTTTGTTTGTTTGCGTGCCCTCAGCCCCCGTTCGATCGATCAACCGACCCACCCCGATCCCCCTCCATACCTCCTCGAGGTCGTCCGAGCTGGCTGTGATCACATTTGTCATCGACTGGGCAACGCTGTGAATCTTTTCGACCAATCCTGGAGACAATGGACCGGTTGGAGTCGAAGCGCTCAATGGGGAAAGAGTAGCAATCGAGTCGGAATCCGGCGAACTGGGAGCTTTCGAGTTCTTCCGAATAGTTGGCTGCTCATCCTGAGCTTCAATCTCAACCGAAAGCGGAGAAGATGGAGGTCGTTCCTCTTCGACAACAGCATCAACAGGCTCAGAGATTCTTGGCGAACCTTCAGAATCCGAAAATTCTTCCTTCAGAATCTTATCGAGACTATTGTAGAAGTGATTCTTAATGACTTCATGCTTCTTCTCATTTCCTACAGCAAGCATCTGCATTTCTTCCATTTGTGAATAAGTCCGCTTCCTTTGATTCGTTTGTTGGGCGAGTTGTTGAAGATTAAACAGAGCCGTTTGAACATTTACACGATTCATGTTGTTCGCGATTTGTTGGCAGAGAAGAGTTTGAAGAATGTTGCTATTCGGCGTGAAGAGAGGTACTTCCTGTGGTGGTGGAGGAGGAGGAGCGAAGACTGAGGACATCAATTGGAGCATATTAGCTTGGGTGTTGGTATTGAGGAACGATTGAAGATTCATCAGAGGTGAGGACATTTCTTGTTGCGATTGAGAGATAAGTTCAGCCCAGTCAGGAAAACGACTTGAGCTTGTGCTGGCAAGAGGCCGATTCATCACACAGAAAACTAAGCCAAACACAATAGCTGTGTACACAATATGATACAATTCTAATTCTCCTTTTGTACAAGCCCGGATTGACTAGCTAATGTTCCGGAGATGAGGTAGGTTTAGTTTGAATGAGGTAGGAGGGAGAGGTAAGAACGGGAGAGAACGAACTAGCGTTGCATCCCTGGTTGCTGCAGAGTGCTGGACAGCGTTCCACACGGGAAAGCAGAGCAGTGACACAAGAGGGGAGGGGCTACAGTTGTCTGCAGAGAGCAGGGAGAAGACTTCAGTTTTCGAGAGAGCGCGCCGAGATGAGAGACAGCCGGGTTGGGATGAAAAATGGACGTGGAAACTAGAGCAATACACTTGCTTTGCCCTAGGAAAGAACCGCTGGGGGAGGAGAGCGAAACGGAGATAGCAAGCGGCGGCGAGAGCGTCGAAAGAGACGAGTGGAAGGCGAGAGAGAGAACGCCGTTCGCCTCGTGCCTGCGCCGGCCTGGCACGGCAGGGCCCCAGCCCCTGCAATTCCGCAACAAAACAGTAAACAACTCCCTCGTGTTCCTGCTCACTGACCTTTTCGAACGACGGAGCCATGGAGCCATGACCAGGGCTGGAGAGGGAAGATGTCCCCGAATGGACATGGCTGGGCGAGGGAACAGCAGCAATGCCACCGATGGCAGAAGGACCGTTTTGATGGCTTGACGGCTGCAAATTCTCTATTGAATCAGATGGAAATCTCAAATATTTTGGAACAAAAAAACCAAATCAAGGCGCTATTTTGAGAAATAAAACAGCCTCTCAACCCGTGGTCAATCGCCCAAATCAAAACACAAAGCACAACGAGGTTAAATTTACTTTAGGTACAGTACTTCCATCAATAGAAGCCCTCGCTGAGTGCAATGTAATCTCTCACAGTTTGGTGTTCTTCAAACTTATAGAGGAGATCACGCGCTGTAATTTTGCAACGCTTAATATTTGTCAAAAACAACTGTATCATCCAAGAATTTTAAATGCAAAAATGGGAATCAGAATACTTTAGAACTCTATAAGAGAGTTCCAGATGGAGTACAAATTTTCTGTCGTTGAGAATAATTGCTCTAGGAAATGATGTTTTTTAAGCCTTTTTAAAAACATCATTAGACTTGAAAAAATAAACTTTGTGTGGGTTTTTAATCAAGAAATACGGTATTTTCCCCCAGTCAAATCCTTCCTCCTCGTCATCTTTATTTTTCCTCGAAGCCGTCTATCCGGATAAGCAAAGCAGTGCTAATTCACTTATGAGGATCTCGCCACTCTTCCAAAATATGAAATTTATCGACCGAACTCCTTCAAAGAATACGGTAATTGGTAGCAATCAATCAATCTCTCTTGGCCTTGAGTCCTCTTCCAAGAAACCAATGTTTTCGAAAAACTGCTGATCATTCAAAAATTGCAACAATTCTTTCTTGTGTGAGATAACTTATCTTATCGCCATAAGTACTCATTGTCCCAGTAAATCTGCCCAGAAAATCTCTTTTTTCATTCCTTGAACGCTACAATATCCCGGGAAAAGAAGTTGTTTTCCGGCTGGCTAATGACCCCAAATCGTATGTACATTCAGGTTTCTTTTTCCCAGAAAAGTATGCGCAAAAAGATCCGTCTAGAGGGAACATGGCCGACTCCTCTTGAAGCTCAGGGATTTTCAAGGACTCAATTTTTTCTCCAAAAGTGTTACAAACGGTTGTGATGTTTGAAAAGGACAGGGCACTTAATAAAAACAACATCTGATCCCTCCATAGGAAAAACTTGTGTTTTTAGATTAGAAAATCTGACTCAGCGCCCTATGTCATAAGCAGCAACTGGGATTTGAAAAATATCGGAGGGATGCTTACCTGAGATTGAGGGTGTTGTAGAGGGACGACTTGCTGAGTCGGCTTGTTGTAAAACGATTCGATTGGGGAACGAGCTTGAGCCATAACTGAAATGATTGATGATTTAAGACAGAAGACTCACGGTTTTGTGTAAATTCTCTATCTTCGCTCCTTTCAACATGATGTCTGCTTGGAGGAGTTGAAACCAAGTGGGGAGAGACTAGAGGAGAAGGCTGATGGATAGGCGTGTGACTGCTTCTTATTGGAGAAGATAAAGCTTCAATTGAGGTAGCTGCTGGGGAGAAGAGAGACGAAGTTCTGACTGGAGCAGCATCCACAGCTACTGACAGAGGAGATCGGGCTGCCACAGCTTGAGCCGCTAGAGCTGAAGGAGATTGGAAGTCGTTTTCTTCTCGAAGAATATGCGTTCGAGTTGGTGGAGTGTGTAAAGCCATCGGAGGTGGAATCTCTTTGGTCACGACTTGGACGACTTCTTCCTCTTCTTCATCTTCTGGCATCGGCTCTTCAGCAAATGTCTCGGACATGATTTGCTCCTGAAACAAAGGGAATAAGACGAGTTGATGCAAGTCCGAGGCCTTGTCTCCTAGTAACCTCCAGGATTTATTGCAATCACCTATTGGCAACCGAGACTAGGCCATTCTTATCCCATTTCCAAGTTACTAGCTGTTCGAATTGACCGAAAAAAACGCACTCAAAGTCAGGCAAACAAAACGAGAGAATTTCGCGTTTAAAAATCGAAACGATCGTGATCCACTTCCATTTGTTTCAACTTTTCACAGCTTTAAAGAGGGCTCCATTTTAAATTTAAAAAGCTCACCGCAGAAATCTCAACGGGTGTTGAGATGACATTGTCGTCTCTAAGGAAGTCGTGCGAGGGATATTCGGGGATTGGATCGACACAATCATCGAAGATGGAGCTCTGTACAACCGCTTCCATGTCCTAAACAATTGATTGCAATTCCGTTCGAAAGATGGAGAAACGAAATGATAGAACATAGAAGCATGCAACAGAAAATACATGCTATATAGACCCTACTTGATCATCAGCGATGGCTTGAGCTGCCAAGTCTCCTTCGACATCGTGCATTGGCTCCTCCATGTCCTGGAACATTGGCTCGTACTGGCAGCTGGGCTGTGAGGATGAGAGGACTACGGGCTGTGCAGGTGGCTCGATGAGACTGTTCTCCAGACTTGTACTCGGCTCATGCTCTTCCTCTTGTTGAGTGCTGGGACTTCGGTCGCGGATATCCGACTCCGAGTCACTCGAGGACGAGCTAATGTTTTGGCTCGTTGGAGCAGCCGCCGCCTCACTGTCGTCCGAGTCTTCCGAGAGTTGCTGAACCACAACACGACATTAAGAAAACAACACAACGGGGACTAGGAGGAAAGAATTCTCAAAAATAAAATTCTACTATTTGGCGCCATGCCGGAGACAAGTGACAGCGTGCGCACACTACGGCTGGGCCCGGACTTACCAGCTGATTCTGAGAGCTCGAGGGCGCTTCGAAGGCTTTGACAGCTGCTTTGGTGATCATCTTCGGTCTTGTCTCCAACTCTTCAACGACTTTGGCTTGGGGATGCTGAAATGGTATTTTATGAAATGAATATTTGAAAGAATTGTAGAAAAAGAAAAGTTGAAACACACTTCTTGTTTGGAGATCTTGTGACTGTCGTCGGTTTCCTCCTTCCGGACGCTATTTTCCCGACTTTTGTTTCGAACCTCTCCCTGACTGACATCCGAACTGAGAGATCCTCGTTTGCTTCGTTTGACTTGACTCTCCTCGTGGGCACTCGATGGCTGGCGTTTTCTTTGTTTCTGCTGGGGCGAATGTTTCTCCTTTTTGCCTTTGGACTTGTGATCGTCGCCGAATAAATCCTCCATACAAGTCTTTTTGGCGATCTTCTTCTGATGGTCAGATTCGTCCGAAGTTGAAGTTTTGGATTTCCTCGAAGTAGGCGGTTTGATCTCCTCATCGTCGGAACTATTTGCTCCAAAAATGTCGGAGTCTCTGAAGAGATCTCCCACTCGTGCTTTTTTCGCTTTCTTCGGCTTGTGGTCAGAATCCGAATCGGAGCTCGAGACGTGCTTCTCTTTCTCCAATTTGTGCTTCTTCTTCTCCGTCTTTTCCTCCTTCTCGCTTTCCGATTCTGACGAGTTTTTAGCGCTGTCATCATCGCTCGAGCTCACCAACAGCTTCTTTTTCTACAATTTTAGATTAAAACAAATTGAGAAAGTGGTTTAACCTTGTTCTTTTCCTTAATCGCTTTAAGAGCTTTCTTCTTTTCATCCTCTTTGGTTATGGCTGAACTCCTTCTCTTTACTCGATCATACATAGTCGATGTTGAGCCACTGATCAAAGCAGCCAATTCAGCGTCAGAATAGGTTTGATTCTTTGCCAAACTTCGGTTCTGAAAATGTAGGCTTTATTTTAGTCGATTGGACTACTGTATATTTTGGGTTGCGATAGCTTAAGGGGGTTAGTCAAAGTATACAAATTTGAACTCACATGATAGTCGACATCGCTCTCATCGGAGTCGGAATCATCGGAAAGATTCTTTCTTTTCTTCTTCTTTTCTTTGATTTCTTTCTTCTCTTTGGCCTCCTTTTTGGCCATTTTCTGTCTGATTTTCTCCTCTTCTTTCGCCTTTTTCTCTTTCAATTTCTTCTTTTCTAACTTTCTTGCCCTTTTCTCTGCTTTCCTCTTGGCTCTCTGTTCCTTTGTCTCATGAGTCCCGTCCGGATTGTATCGAACCTTGTGCTCTTTATGCTTCTTGTGTTCTTTCTTTTCTTTCTCCTCTGACTTTTTCTTAATTGGTGGTGCGAATTTATGAGAGCTTTGAGGCCCAAAAGTTGGAGCTTTGGGATTCGGGTTGAAGAGATGAGAAAGGAAGTCAGAGGTGTCTTTAACCGGGAGACCGGCCTTCTTCTTCGCATCCGAGACAGACATCGACCTCACCGGGGCTGGCTGGGTCGGCGGAGAACGGATCGCCGTCATCGACTCGTGTCTCTGTTGAATTGGCTGAGGCTGCTTCGGTGGGCCTTGATTCGGACTTCCAAACTTCGGAGTCCCAAACACGGAGTCCTTCCTCTCCGGCACGTGAGGCTGCTTGGCAGGAGGAAAGGGAGCTCGCGGTGTTTGAGGAGTTGTCGGAGTGGGATGACTATCCGCCCGTTTGAATGGATCCATCGAAGTTCGACTCACAACAGGAGGCGAAGGAGTCGCTATATTTTGGAACCTCGGTCCACTTCCTGGAGTGATTGGAGGACTCTTCAACTGATCGATCTTTGGCAGCAAAGGAGGCTGAGGCGGTGCTGAGAGCAATGGAGAAGGTTGTTGTTCAGGATGGGGATGCCGATGATGATTTGGATTTGGTAAAGGATTCCGACTTGTTGCTCCCGGCGTGTTTTGGCCCATTCTCAACATAGGATTCTAAAAACTTGAGGTTAAAAGCGAAAGACGTCATTCCCCATCGCTTTTAAAGTTTTGATATTCTATAAGCACTGTATAGATCATATGGCTTGCAGAATATCAGATTTCACAAAAATAATCGTCTGGGAGAATTCGATCCGATTGGCTACTGTAGTTTTAGTACGTAAATCCAACTTTCCCAAACTAATTTTCATAAAGCGAATGATCAAATAAAAAAAGTCGAAACCCACGTCAACTTTAGGAGAGATGGTCTTCGGCGTTGTGTCGTATTTGGCAGCTTGATTGTATAAAGTTCCATTTGGTGGAATTGTGATTTGAAGATGCGGCCTGGATTGTGCTGTGACTGGGGGAGTATGGAGGCCCGACAAGGTCGGTGTTGGTGGCTGTTGAGGCTCGCCAATACTCAATCGAATCGGCTTGGTGCTCTCGGTGTTCAGATTCTTTAACCGTTTTAGTCTCTCCTCAAAGGAAAGGCTGCCGCTGTTAGATCGTTGGCCTTGCTGGAGATGTCCAGCTGAAAAAGGAGTCGTCGGCGTGACTGGCAGATCTAATGGCTTGGCATTATAAGCCTAGAAATTTAGATAAACGAATTCAAAAAGAAAGTCAAACCGGCATCGAATCGGAGCGCTGTTTTATCTTGAGGGAATCGTCCAAATGATAAACTGTCGGAAGAGTCGACGGATCTTCATTGCTGACGTCTCGAGAGAGACTTCCTCCACTCGTTCGACGAGCATCTGAGCTATGGACACTGCCAGTCGATCTGCAAATTGGCCAGGTGAGTTGGGAGAAAACGGAACAAAGGAGACTAAATGCCTGATCTGGTTGCGTTGGTGCAAAAATACAGTTGCTGGTTTTGTATACGTAGGATGGGTCTTGCCACGATTCCTCATACACACAGCTGGCAGGCACAGATCTCTCTCGATCCCAAAAATTTTCATCAAACAACACGACAAAAATAAGGTTAGAGAAAAAAGAATTTCGACGCAAGCAAGAATCGAACCTGTCTCTACGAGATTAGTAAGCGAACCAGCTGGCTTTACGCTATGATGACAGAAAGCAAAGGCCAGGCCGATTAGCTCTAAGAAACAAACCGTTTTCTCTCCTCCAGTCCGGGGAGTTGGCTGAGCCGCGAGTCCTTTCCAGACGCCTTCTCAGTCTGTGGCGGCGGCTCAGTGAATCCGAATCCGTTCTGTTGAAATATACACAATGGAATATCAGTAAGCGTGCGAACTGGATAAAACGGAGCGGATCGGGGATCGTCTGCCTGGTTCAAAACGTAGGGGATCTCAACACAGGACGAATTCACTTCGCGACTTCTGTTCGCCGGTCGTCCGTCCTAAATAAATCCATTGTTGCGGGGAGGCAAAGCCTACTAACCTTTAAATCTCGGTCTTTTTCGCGTTTCTCCTCGTCTCTCCTCTCGATTTGCCTCTTTTCCAATGAAGGCTTCTTCACCAACTGTTGATGTGGCTCAATCGGATGAGGTCTCGAGATCGAATCTCTTCTTTCGAAAGTGAACTGCTATAATCGATTTTTGTTTATTCAGGCTGACCATATGGGGGAGAATCCCACATTTTTGCAACACAAAAAATGGAGACAAAACGCGACCAGGATTTGGACTCGATTCGTGGGAATGATAACTGCGCCATCTGGCATTGAGCCGCTTTCTAGACAAAAGACGTTTCACATCTTTTGCTGTTTTTCCAAGGCTATATTTCATCATCAAGAAGGGCTATTTTTGAAGCCCCTGGTCAAAAATATCTTTCGGTACGAAGATGACCTCCAACGAAGATTTTAAAAACCCTCATTGTGAGGTCGTTTTCGATCTTTTCCTGGGAAGTTCGTAAAATGTGGTTAACTGCAAAATTAGAGAGCAGATCAACAGCATCTTTGGAAATTTGAATTGCTCATCGAGCCTCCTCAATGTGAGACCATTAGGAAATGCAAATTTAGCCTCCATCTCCTATTTGGAAAAAGCATCAAAGATCAAATTTTATGGAAAAACTCACGGGAATCTCTCCTCTCGGCAACGAGTTTTGCAAATGAAGTGGAGGGGCCACCGGCTGAGCCATAAGAGGCTGTGGAGTGCCCAACATTGGCAACATAGGCGGCGGTTGATTTCTCAAAACTTCCGGCGGAGGAATCGTCGGCGGCGGCTTGATATATTGTGGAGGGAGAGTCGACAATTGAGATTCACGGCGATGTCCAATCGGCGGCGGAGAGGCCATTGTGGGTGGAGCTGGTGGTGGCTCCAGTTGTCGTTCAGTCTCGTAGCCTCCTCTGAAACTATAAGAATCGTATTGGACGATGCGCTTCTTCATCTTTGGGAAATCTCAATCTCCTATGGGAAAATGACCATACCCGTTATCGCCACTTGTTGTTGCTCTTTCCGAGGTCATCAGTTCAGGTTTTCTGACTTTCTCCTGTGATGAGCGCGATGTGGATCGACGTTCACGTGACTCGGCTGAACATTTTTTCAGGTTTATTGGCTGGACCTAATTACCTCGTTTTTTCTTCCTTCGCGATTCCTCTGACGAACTCGAACTCGACCCAGACCGTCTTCCCGACGCCGCCGACGACGAAGAATCATTACTGAAAGTTCTTTTAGGGCGACAAAAGAATCCAAAGCTGCGCCAGACAAGATGACTCACAAGCTCATCTATTATTAGACCCTTTTCCAGCCAAAAGTACATATAAGTCACGGGACATTTTTTACAAACCCTTAGAAATTCAATCGGCAAATGATTAATTAATCGCCTACAAATTGATCATTTGGGAACACGCTGCAAAACTCTTCCAAAATGCCACAAGGTACGTCTGTTTTGATTTCTGATGTTATATTGCAGAGAAGATAAAAGCTTCCAACAATTTTCTTTAGCCCCATTTGAGAGGATATTTTCAGAATCTCTGTAGGAAGCTTTGTCTTCGAATGTTCTCGAAGGCTATAAATTTGCGATTCTGATGAAAAATATGTCGCGATGGTTATAAAGTAGAACAATTAGTCAGTAGAAATGGGAGTTTCCCATGGTCTCCGCGCCATTATAAAAAGAGCCTTGACCTTGAAATGTTGACCTTGTCATATGCAAAAAGGACCAGCTGTGTCTCTTGAAAAAAGGTCTCGTCTGACCCCATCCGTTGAAATGTGAGGGAGACAACCGGTTTCGTTCTTTTGCGAAAACATTGACCGAAATTTTCCAGAGAGCCACACCCGAGAGAACTTTTAAAAGACTTTTTTTTACCTGGATGACCTTCCTCCTCTCGTATTTTTGTTTTTCCTTGATCGACTTCTCTTTCGCTCCCTTGACCGAGATCGTCGTTGAGGAGAGTGTTTCCTTTCTTCAGGTTTCGAATATCTAAATCATTTTAATAAAGAAAAAAAATACAAAAAAACTAACCCGGATGGCATATCCATCGGAGGAATAGGAGGTGGGCTCAAATAGCCAGAAGTTGCTCGATTGGCCTCCAGTCTGTCGCGGAAATAATTCACCAAAGAATCATTAGCGAAATCAGCACAGATCTGGTACTCATGGCCATCACACTTCAATTTGCTGAAATTACGATAAAGTAAGATTACGATAGAAAAGCTTTCGATTAATCTTTAGTTCTCAATTCTCAGGACAAAAGAGAGTTCAATTCGAAAAAAGAGGGATTACTGTAAATTGGATCTAATGGAGAAATGCCATTCTCTCATCGGATTTAATAGTTTCGAAGCAAATTACTGCCGAGGGAAAGAAAAGGAAATCTTTGTTATCGAAGATTTAGAATTCAATTGATACGTCTTTCATTCGAAAAGAGATATTATGGAAAAATCCCTCGGATGTTTTTGTCTGGGACAGATTACGATAAAAGGAGAATTTATATTTGAATTGCCATCATTCAGACGAATCACTCGGGCAGGTTACTGTTAAAAAAGAGCTTATTGATTGAATAAGTAATGGATTTAGATCCTACCTCAAGATAAAACGATTGGAAATGATATTGTGGTTAGCCAGTGGTTTGTTTGGGCAAATAAATGGAACTTATTAGGCCTGGGGTGGTCTCCTCATTCGTCTCATTTCCTTTTTATGTTCCCGCAAAATGATACCGTAATCAGAGCAATTATTTCGACGTCTGATAGCCAGGTGCCTAATTAGTATTCAGATGGCTCGACTTGCCTCGGCTAATTGGACATGTGAGGGCTCTCTTACTCACTATTTCTGAATCACGGGGACTTTGGACTCATTTGGAGAATCTGGCTAAATAGCAAAATTAAGAGTGGGGGGGATCACGCGGCGAAAAATACTCTGAATGGCATGACGTCGGGATTAAGGCGCTCCCTCTCTACGCACACCTGGTATCTCTTTCTTTTTGTCTTGGCTCTTTCTCCAAGGATTCCAGTGCAATCTAGAATTCTCTTATTTTTCTAGTTTGCAAGGCCGATGAGCAATTGTTTATAAATAGCCAAAGGTCGAGGGGGTATGAGTAATGCGACGATTCATAATATTGACCAATGGCGAGGGAAAAACGGGGAAATGGTCCTACATGGAAATCCAATTTCGAAAATGTTTTTCGCGTTCCGCCGATAACAAACAACGTGAGTTCTTTTCTTAAAAATTACTTTTAGGACAAAAAGAGCGCAGAATACTGGCTGGGGATCGATGATCCATCCAGATAGATTTCTAGAATGACAATGAGCCGAGAGACGAGCCAGGTGTAGACGGGGAGGCAGTAATTAGCTGAGAGACCGTTGGGAGAAAAAGGGGCAGACAAAAGGAAGAAAAGTTGGTGGAGAATGTTGACGAGGAATTTTCAGCTGCCTGGCGGCGCTAATATTGCAGAGCGTAAAAAAGCCAATTGGACGATTATTTTTCCCGAAAAGTGTGTGATTTTCTCTTGAAAGAAAGGAAAAGAGATCTGTATAAAGAGATAGGCTGGCAGAGTGCCAACCCAGCCGGACCCAGCCTCAGCCGTCTGCCGCGCGGTTCGTATCGACCGCCCCCCACACATTCTCATTCTCCTCCTCCTCGTCTCTCTCTACGCCGTGTGTCCGCTCCACTCAATTCGCGCCTCGATCCTCATGCCTCACCGCCGCCCGATGAGGAGTCGCTGGACGACAAGGTAATCAAGACTCCTCTCTCTTTCTCTCTCTGTCCACCTGCCAGACAGCCTAATGACCTACTCTCTTTCGCTCTCCCGGAGGAAATTGCCGAACAAAATGCCTCTTTCCTCCACCTCGTGGGACCAACTCGTTGAGCCATAGTATCCTCCCCGACAACTTTTTCAATTCGAAAACAAAGAAATCTCGCCTAGTCCTATGTCCTTTTAAATCAAAGAAGTTGTAAATATCCCTCGTTATTTTTCGCTTTTGGCTAAAATTTTCGAAATCGCCTAAAAGGCCGCATCGCGCGTGAGAGTTTCAAACGTGAAATTGCCACAGTTACGAGCCACATCGTCTAGAAGACTTTAAAGTCAATTGGATTGAATCGAACTCACCACGACAACTACTCTCCTACCCAGAACTAAAAAGATAAGTAGCCAAATACAGAATCATCTTCGAGAAGCAAATTTTGACTATTCCTTGGGTATTTTGGATGAGTGCCAAGCCATACAGTAATCCAAACGGAGGATTAGGATAGGAAATTATGGTGCACCCTAAGCTTATAATTACCCATGAGACAGGTGGCTCGGCTTTTTTTAGAGGGATGGGATGACGGGAGGGAATATAGTACAATTTTAGTTGCGACTATTTTGACTACCTCTCAAAACTACAATAATGAGACTTACTAGTTTTCTTTTCGAATGGCGTTGTAGGCTAAGTTGCCGTGCTCGTTGGTGTCATAACGGACGATGGCTTGATGGTGTAGCGGATCATAGATGACTTCCATTGCTCCTTCGAACATCATTCGCAGCCTTTGTTTGATAAATTCATCCGGGAAATTCAAGGGCAATCTCCCCATCCAGATCTTATTTGTTGGACCATTTGGCCTTCCGAAATTTATCTGAAATGTTGACGATTAAACAAACGAATAGAAAGCTGACCTTGATCTTTTTGTTGAGCTGATTTGTTAAAAGGACGGGTTGTCTATTCAAATAGTTGACAGCGTTGACCACCGATTCCATATCGGTGAAGTGGAGGAAGGCAAACGGCATTGGCGATTCAGGGTTCTTTATGTCGATTTCCAGGATTGTTCCGTAGCGCTCGAAGCGACGTCGCAAGGATTGCTCCGTGGGATTCGACTCCAAACAACCAACGTACATCGTCCGGCACGCCTGTAAAGATTCTCGATAGGTTCTTTCACTCTCATTTTCATTCATTCCAGCCTCCAATCTCAATCCCATTTTTATGGCACCCCACAATTCCAATCTCAAACGTTTAAAGATAAAAAGTACATTGGTTTCCAACTGTAACTTTCAAACAAAAGTAAATCTTAGATTTTTTTGACGATGAAGAGAAATTGAAATTTGCAAATTCATTATTTTCAGAAGCTCTTCTCTTCATTTTAAGCAAATTTTGGCTAAGCCTACGCCATAAAGAAAGATCAAATTGGCGAATTTTTCGCCTTTCTCTTCGCCGAAAAAAGTTTGATCTGCAACTTCCTCTAAAAGGAAAAAGATAAGCCGGAGGAATTTCGAAAATCCGGTTCAGAAAAACGAAATTCCTCCTTTGCTGATAAGCTAGTCGACGATCAATTGTCCATTTAAAATAGACGAACCCTCTCACTAAAGACTGTAAAGTCGGGGTCTTTCATGCCCATAGCGTCGCGATTTGTCGAAGCTGCGATGGCTCCTTTGTTGGCGATTGTCTTGTTGTAGGCCACAGTGACATCGACTGTATCTGCTGACCGAACTCGACATCTCTGGCCATTAATCATGGCATTTTTCTCGGGGATTTCTTTCAAGCTGAAATTGCTTTATTTTATCTACAAAAATTACAAAAAAAAACCTATTAAAAATGACGAGTCCACGACGCTCTTCCCCGCCATTCAAATCTTCCAATTGGATATCCGCTATGGTACCGTAATCTTGAAACACCTCTAGTAATGCGTTGTGAATAGTGCTGCCACCACGAGGGATCTTCTCCACGTAGAAGCCTTGAAGTCCGGTGAGCGGCTGTCTTGTAGCTGGACTGATCGAACCGCGCCTGGAAAGTAAACATTCTTCCTTGGCGGGAATATAAAAGTGAGATTAGAACTGGGGTGGGTGGAGCTCATTTCATTGGGGAAGACCCAAGTTTTCTTTTTTTTTCCTTCTATTTGGGTTAGTTTCGTGATTTCTAACATAGGATAAGATCTATTCTAATAGCGACAAAGGGAATTCTTTCTTTAAACTACTGTATTTCTTCTAATAGAATAACTCTTCCTTTTCAAAGTTGTTGCTTTCCTCTTCAACTCTACAGAACATTAAAAATTATAGCGAAATCGTGGACGGTATTAGGGAGACTTCTATTAGAAGAAATATGGTAATCCTTTTTCTCTCAGTTCCTTTAAATTTTTATCAATAAGACTTGCGAAACAAAGTGAGAAGAATACAGTCTTTTATGACTAGATGTTAAGCAAAGGAATCACTTGTCAAATCATTCTTTTTGGAAAGAGACTATCGTAAGGCCACTATTTCAACAGCTTTGCCGGTCACTGATAATATTGATCGCAACTTTGCTTTTGCTCCGGCTTGTTGAATTTCTTGTTCTAACAACGTTTCTGCCAAAGAAGACTTCGAAGCATTGCTTTTTAAGTTAAAATCAAATACAACCTTTTGCTTTTAACATGTGAAATATCCATCAAAATGAGAATAAAGGCGCTATTTTAGTCAAATTTTACTTGTATCAAATAAAGCGCTGCTAAAAGCAAGGAAATGAAACGACCGCATGAGTAGCTATGGATATAAAAACTTCCCTTTAGTCATCCAAAATATCACATTTAACGTTAGTTGCTATATCCTTCGCTTAGGTAAAGTGTGATCTCAAAAATAGAAAAGTGCCATAGTACAGTAAGATTAACTTTTGAAAAGTTTCATGTTAGAAATGCAGCTAAACGGATAGTCGTCAAACCAAAAAATGAGAGAAAAGAGAGAGAGAGACAATCAGATGACCATAAAAAGTGTAGGTGGTCGGGTTGTGTGTGTGCTGTGTGGCTGAAGGGGGCTGCTGCGCGGAGCTGGGGCGGGAGCGTGAGGGTGCGCTTCCTTCCCTTTTCTTAGGGCAAATGTTTGCGCTTTTCGGACCACTTTCGCAGATCATTTGACCTCGCAACACACGAAAACAACCGACCGGCGGACTGTACGGACCCTCTTTCTTTCCTTCCACCACCTCTCTTCCATTCGTTTCAAACTTACGTATCCTTCCTGTACATATTTCGAGCGTTAATTTTAACCGGATGTAATCTGTGATGGATGTTTCTTTCTAAATTCCATTCATCAAACTTTTCTCTCCACGGTGAGACTGATCGACGTCTCACCGCTAGCTGTTGCTCCGTCTGGGGGGAGGTCGAAGTCCGAGCTGCCATCAACAGAGGGCTGAAAGAACTCTTTCTATAATTAGAGAAAACTATAAAATTGGATCCCCGTTCCTGTTGGCGGAACCCCTGACTCTCTCTCTCTCGATCCCTCCGTGATTGTAATCTGTTTACAACAAGCAGCTGAGGCAGCTGCCCATCCCACCCCTCTTCGTGAGAGCAACTAACTTTTTCGGTGTGGCCGGGTCGTAGAATGAAAGTCGGAAGATTGTAGAGTCGAGACGATGGTCTCCATTGTGAGCCTTTCTCGCCGACCGTATGTCCGTGAAGGAGACGATGACTCCTCCGTCGGGACAGCGATCCACTCCTTGGACTCCGCCAAAACTGAAAATACGGAAGTTTTTTTTCACCTCGGGGGTTTGGTCAATTTTGATGAAAGAGTCATCCAGTCAATTTCAGCTAATCGGGGGATAATTTCCTCTCGCCGATCTTTTCTCCGATCTTTCCTTGTACTTTTGACCAAATTACCTCCTTTCTCTCATAGAATTAATAGGATTAATTTGCACAAAACATTCTGCAATCTTACAGACGAAATCAAGCCTTACAACTTTGCCGAAGATCAAAAATTCAAAAAGTCGCCCCAAATTCGAGAAAAATTCTCCAAAAGCCAATTCAAATTTTCGAAATATTCAGCAGACTCCTCTATAAAATTGTAGAATATAGAATTAAAAGCAATCGATGCGGCTCAAAAAAGCAAAAGGAAACGATCATTCTAAAGGGAAATATATACGATAGAAAAATTAGAGAATAACTCCAGAAATATTGAAAATCAGCCTGAAATTCATAAGTTTGTCCTTACTTTGTAAAAAATGAGTTAATTTTCTCCTCCGGAATGGTCTCGGGTAGCCCGGTGACCAAGACATGTCTAGATTCTCTGGGATTGGGTGAATGCATTCCATCCAGCTTCAAAACATCCCTATAAAAGAGATCAAAAAGTGTCGACGAGAAAAAGAGAGAAGTGAGAGAAAGCAAACACAGTCCATCGATTCCCCCGAGCCCCCGTGATGAGTTGGAACTTGTAATTTTTGGGAGTGAAATAATCGATAAAATAAGCTGATCTCACTCCCAGCTACTTCTCGGGTATATTATATGAGAAGAAGTAGGAGGAGGAGAGAGTGAGAAAGAATGAGAGGCAGAACACTCCACCTGGGACACAATAAAACATCTGCGTCGGGTATTGATCGAGTCAGGGGGAGAGGTCACTGATCCGAACAAGGACGTCCAATTTTTTTTTGCTGATTAGGATTTACAATAGGTAGATCAAAACATAAAGCGGCGAGCGCTTCATCGATTCCAAAGCCTTTTTAAAATTCCAATTTTTCTCATATTTTCAGCTAGAATTATTATATTTCTCCAAAAAGGCTGGTGATTATAAGATGAGAAAAAGAAAATGTGAGTTTTTTATTTGATTAAAACCATTAAACGCATGCTTCTTTTCAAAGTTTTTTGGCAGAAATTAACTGAGGGGGACTCTTGAGCCAATTTGTACTGGAAAAGGCTCACTAAAATGAGAAGAATAGACCCGACTGAGGTCATTAATTTAGGCATTAGAGCCCTCTTCTAGGCGAAATTAGGTTGAAAAATTCATGGGAGGAGTGGATAATTTTCGAGGAAAGAACGCATCCAAATGAGCTTTTAATAAGGCCATTTTTACATTTCTTTTTTTAGGAATCAGATGGCTTATTCGATCTTATTGTCAAGATTAGGAAAGTGAGAGGGAGAATTTCTGGAAGAAACGCTTGGTGAGTTAGAAAAAGCACCGAGTACACAGACTGTGAGAGAAGGAACAGCAAACAATTGTTTTGGAGAGAAGCCAGGGGTCGGCAGCTACAACTGACCTTGACGGAGACCACTTTTCAGATTTTCTTCCGCGATACTCTTTTTCTTTTTCTTTCTTCTCATAATTTACGACAAAAAAAAAATGGAAAATTCGATCGACTGAGAACGAGAAAAAATGCGGCAAAGAGAGCAGAAAAAAGGCCGATCCTCAAATTGGACCCCAACCTCTTTTTTTTGGTCGACTCGGGGGGTTGGTTAAGGGGGACGGTGGTCCGACAACGACAACGGGGGGCCGCCTCGCGTCGCCGCTGCGCGACAACAGCGGCGCTCCGCCCGTGCAGACAGCGATTCCTAGCCTATCCTCGTGATGTGAGATAGTGAGCTGCTGTTGGGTCGTCTTTTTAGCTAAAAAGTAGTTTTTGGAGCCTCGTTCTCACGGATTTTCATAGTGCCTAGTTATTGAGGATTTTAGGCTATTTTCATTCTATCTGGCTAACTTTTTTTTCCAGATTTTTTTAAAATGAAATTTCCCCATAATTCGACCTATTGAGGACGGAGAGATTTCTGAAAGAATTTGAGAGAAATTTATTGAAAAAAAACTTGGATTTGAATGAAAAAGTTAAGATTTCAATCTTTCAATTTCCATCTTAAAAATTCAATATTTTATGGAAAAATGGAAGATTTTCTGGAATTGGCTTGATATTTGGAGTTTTCGGAAGAATTTGAGTCATCTTTCTCAACAAAACTATTTCGCAACGAACCAGCCCCTCTCTCTTTGTTGTTGTTCTCCTCTCCCTGTGACAGGCCCCGACCTCGATCAATGTGTCTGACCCAGGGTGCCGATAATTCTCCCAGCAGGAGGGAGAGATCTCAATCAAAAAGACTATATGTGTGTGCTCATTGTGTACAGATGGGCTGACGCCATGACCCCGGCCAATGGGAGAGTTTGTATCAATTACACGTTCCTTCTCTCTCACTATCGCGAGACGACTGTACAGACGACGTTATCGGGAGAAAGATAAACCATTTATTGACGACTAGATCACGTGAGATGACACGATAGACTAATATAGCACTTTCTGGGCCGCCACTAATGGTTCTGACGACCTCTCGGGCCGATTTCCCAGTGTCGGTGGGGACAAAGGGAGGCGAAAATCCTTCTCTAAATCTTGCTCATTAACCTCATTCCTCTTAGCGCCATGCTTCCCGCTAATGCGACCTAAAAGGGGCACTTTCTCTGGATCTACAAGAGCGAGAAAGAGTCTTTTGGCCCATTTTTCTATTTTCAATGGAAAATCTTACTTGATTCCATCTGAATCCTGTCTTGAATTGCCAATCAACTGGTCTTCTTTTTGCTCCGAAATGAATCAAACCCCTTGCCCTGAAAATCTCAAGTCATCTCTAGAAGATTGTTTCCATCTCGCTACAGTAATCATAGACTCTGTAGCCGTTTGGGAATGAGCTTCTGGAAACTTGGATCTCCCCCACTCTCTTTCTCTACACGTCATTGTAGTGTCTTTGGAGGCTGGACCCCCTGGTCACGTCAGTTTATTTGGCCCCGAAGTGGGAAAATAACCTCGGAGCAAACTGAGCAAAATCTGGATCGATGTGCGCATCATATGGAACAAGAAGGACTCCACTTGGCAGAAAGATTCGACTAATTCTGGAACATTTTTTTGGAAGAAAAAAGACAGCTACCCTTTGGAAATTTTAGCTATTTCTGGCGGAGACGGCGGGGCTGGAGGAGGGAGCAAAGTCTCTTTCAACTTCTTTCGGTCTTTTCCAAATCTGGCTTCACTCCCAGGGAGAAGAGGCTAAACATAAAGGTTCTTTTTTTTAAAACTTTTTTTTCTACTTTTAGAGTAAATTTTGGCTTAAATTCAGCCTCCGAAGTCGACAACTGACTGACCAGCGTTGGATGAGGGCGAATTGTTGTCTAAAATAGCCTTGAGTAACTTCTATTTTCTTAAAGTTATAGATTTTCTCTACATGTTTGTAAAACATTATGTTTTATAAAAAGTTCGTTTTCTGTCTTATCGATTTTCGGTCTCCATGATCTATTAGAAAATTGCAGGGAGTGCAATTTATAATGAATTGGATTTACGAGAAAGTTGTACCGGGACTGGGAGAGGCTGATCAGTAACAGGAAGGGGTTTCTCCTCAAAGAATCCTTCACTATCGTCTTGGAGCTCGTGATATATTCGATGAAGGATGTTCTAAATTCTGATTTATAAGAAGAAAACGTAGAGAAACCTTTTGTTCTTGGAATATAGCCTTGGCGTTTTGTTTTTTGAGAAAGTCGGAGTCAAGAAGCGCCCGTTTTCTAAAGAAATCTCTTGATCTTGTGCTCGTTTTTTGTTGGCTCGTGGGGCGGAAGTCGCAAAACCGAAAATAGACTGACCAGTAGTTTGTTTTTACCGAGAGGATGCGACTATTTGGGTGTACTCATAGGAGGCGAAAGATCAGCTCAGGGTCAAACTCGAGTATCTCACCTGTTCAATTTGAAGTAGCCATCGGAAGGAGGAAAAAGAAATAAGAAGATCAACAGCTGATGGAACGACATCTCCTCTGAACTGCAACAACCTGAGATTGAAATCTTCAAGGTGAGACTTCTGGATCCCACAACTACGCCTCATTAAGCTCTCTGATCTCATCTCACCGGAAATCAGACAGTTTTAGAGTGGAAACTCAGTAGGAATTCTTTCAAGAGCTTTTCTATTTATTGGTTTTTTATAGACTACGGTATGCCTTTTTAAAGATTAAAAAGTTGAGAAATCCTCGTTGAATCAACAATTTATAGCAAAATGTTATTCTTCCAGTAATTTCCATGGTCTGTAATGTTCAAAATGGAGCTCTAGCTGTGTTTAAACGCTCTCTGACTGCTAACTTAAAAATTTATATTCAGGATTCTAAAGCAAAATTTCTGGATGAACTGATCGAATCTCCTCGATATTCCAATAAGAGCTCTGAGTTCCTTTCCTTTGAACGGAAAGAGAGGCCACTGCAGCTGCCGAACGACAAGCTTCAATTATGGAAAAGTCCCTAACAAGAAGAGCTGCCAAAGTTCCACAGAAGCAGTCACCAGCTCCCTAGATATTTCTTTTTTGGCCAAATTAAATCCTACAGTGGTGTCGAGAACGTTGGCTTTGGGCACGGGGATGTGGACGAACTCCTTTCCTTTGGAAAAGATCAGTATCCCTCAAAAAACGGGATTGTTGAATTTATCGGGAAATCTCACCTTGGCCTCCTAGTGTAACGATTGCATGATCCGGGCCCATTTCTGTCATTCTTTTCGCAGCTTGTTTGGCTGATTCGAGGTCCTTCATCTCAACATGAGTTATGAATTCCGCCTAGATTGTTGTTTTCAACACAAAACAAACAAGACCTCATTCTCGTTGGTGCAGATTATATCAACCAAAGAGAGGATCGAAGTATCCAGGTTTGGGTCTCCAGGAGCTGGATTAAAGAAAGTTGTTACTCCATGCTTTCGAGCCAATTCGAAGAGTTTCCTGTTTCCACTCTCACAAATCTCCGCCTGAGCTATGACTAGTCGGGCTTTGGCAATCGAGGCCTCATGACGCTCAGCAACTGTCTCATCCATTTCAAGATTGGCTCCTAGGGTCACAACAATCGAATTTTCTCCTTAAAGCGGCTCGTTTTCTAACGTTTTTTTAATACTTTTTTTTTTTTGACAAAACTCGTTATAAAATAACTTCTGTTACCTTCACCATTCACTGTGATTGTGGCCGTAGAAGTTGGAGCCGTTTGTGACTTTTCAATATGTTTCACATTTACGCCGGCAGATTGCAGATCCTTGATATTAGAATCGCCAAAGATGTCGCTTCCAACCTGAGATGAGATTCCAAGAGAAAGAGTCTTTTACCCTTGCGAGGAGAGTCACATTAGAACCAAGTTTAGCCGCTGCTACAGCCTGATTGGCCCCTTTTCCTCCGCTTCCCAGTTGGAATCCATGGCCACGAACGGATTCTCCTGGACGGGGGAATCTCTCCGTATAACTAAAACTTTTTTAGAGAGATAGAGAGGAAGAACCTTATAAGATCCTGGACAATACTTCCGAAGACGACTACCCCATTGTTGGTAGTCATTGCAGGGCGAAAGTACAGCAAATGATCAATATATTTCGCGGAGAATGATAATATCACGGGTCGCCTGCCGCCTTGTGCAAATTACAAAAACTTTCTCTGTAGAATTCTGACGGAAAGTAGCTGGTCTGGTGTTGTGACTGAGCAGATGCAATATTCTTATTGCTAAATTTTTTCGAATTTGGAAATTTTACCGAGTAAGTCGCTTGGAAGAAAAATTGAAGTGGAGCCTACACTGGATACAGTAAGACAGGATGAACAAATTTATTATTCGAGTAATTACTTTCCACCGAGAAGTCCACCACCGAGATTGCCCAAAAGTCCGCCCAGAAGACCTCCGGGACCGAGGAGAGACTGGAGGAGGTTGGAGAGAAGGCCTTGGACAGTCGAGAGAACTCCTCCCAGGATGTCATCCAGATCGTTGAGAACTTCTTGGACAGCTTGGGGCAGAGTCATGGTTCCATCCAACAGTTTGCCGAGCGTCTTGATCACATCGACAAGATCAGCTTCAATTTGACTCAAAGGATTCAAAATGCTGGTGACAAGAGAGCCAAGACCAAGAGGAAGGGAGCCCAGAAGAGAGGAGAGCAGATTGTTCACGCTTCCCAACACTCCTGCCAGGATATTGTTCACATCGTTCAGGGCATTGGTCAACTAGAATCTGCTATTGGAAACGAAAAAAGACTTACAGCACTGGGGAGAGTGGTCGATCCGTCGAGGAGTTTTCCAATCGTCTGGATCACATCAGTCAGGTTGCCGGCAACTCCTTGTAGAGGACCCGTCAGACTGCTTCCAATATTTCCGATAGAGTTGCTTCCACTTCCTCCGATCAATCCGGATCCTGTTGTAGATCCTCCAATTTGAGCCAAAGCCACAGAGGAGATGCAGAGAAAGGCGAAGAACTTGAAAGCAGCCATGCTGGGTGTGGTTTCACTCCCACAGTTGGCTCCTTTTATACGAACCCTTCATATTTTGATATCTACCGTAATCTGTTGTTCTACGAAGAGTCCAGTTGGTCATCGAACTCCCAATTTACATAACCCAGATTGGACCCCGTTTTGTTTTTGAACGCAATTTAAAAACACAAAAATTTATGCAAAATGTTTATAGAATGCAATTTTGCTACTTTTATGATTAAGTTAGAAAGTCGTCAGAGGTGGTGTAGTCAATATTTGCTTTATCGTCATAGTTAAAACTTCCTCAGACGCTAACAGAATTCCCAGGCAATCTGCCATTTACAACCACTCATCCACTTCTTTATAACGAAAGTTTTTCCTCGGCTAAAACTAAAAATGAAGTATCTGTCCCCTTTTCTCCTCGTGGCCTTTTCTTTCCAATAAGGTAATAAATATTCAAAAAATAAAACATTTCTGATCCTTGTGCCCTATGCCCTCTTCCTGCAGTATCATCTGAATTCGATCCCGACGGATGTGCTCCTCAATCTCCAACTCAATTTATTCGACTGACGACCGCCGGAGACTATGCAACGAACAATTTCTATCTTAGTAAATATGCAATCGTGCTATCTAACCTTTATTAGCTATAAATGAATGCGACTTTGTCGATTTGTCGTTCACTTTTGAAGGAACTAAATACTGTAACGTGATGCCAGTCGACTTCAACTTAATGCCGTGCATTAATAACTCTTTTTGCAATGATTTTAGCGGTACTATTGTCAAACTTTTTAAAGTCAAATGTGCAAATGTATAAAATAAATATTCTCAATACGTGCTTGTTATTTTAATGAAAAGTCATACTTCTTTGTTTCGTTATCTATGAATGTTTGTTATTTTGCTTGCTCTTACAGAGGTTATAAATCCCTCTTTCAAAAAGCCAAAATAATCAACCATATGAGCTCTAGTTTCCTTCGGCTGCTTTGCAAGACGTGGCATAAAATGTGTATGTGATGTTCTTTTTATTTTGCTATACGGGTAGCTTTTATATGCCGATTTTAAACGAGGAGCTCCAATCCTGATAGTTCATGCTGCTTTTTAGTCATATTTGTTCTTTATATTCCTTACTTTTCTTATAGAAAATGACGATGGATTCGCATGAAGTCCAAGAACTGATGAGAAAAGAGAATAAGGCCAGAGCGAATAGTGCCGTTCAATCAGAGAGTGAACAATTTATCTATTCAGTACCGGCATTAGGACCAGTAGAATCTAGTGTCAATGTACTTGCCGAATATAGCCCAGAAACTAGTCCAGAATTCTTTAAGAAGATGGGTGTAAGCTTGCTCTTTTCACTTTCTTTTACAAACTATTTAGGACATTAGCCAACGCTACCCATATATTCGCCGTATTAGAGGTGATGGGGCTTGTTATTGGCGCTGCCTTCTAATTTCTCTTATTGAGAAGTGCTCAAAAGACCATGATTATTGTAGACGGTTAATAATATAAAAGCTTAATGGCATTTTTTTTAGCGTTAAGCAAACTTGTGTTGACTATTCAAAGAAGCTTCTCAAACTAGGCTTTGAGGACTTCAGTATAGACGAGTTCATCAATCCTCTAATCGAAGCTTTGGGTGATGTTATTAAGGGCAAAACCATGCTGTTCTTTAAGCACATTGAAGATAATAACAATCAAATGTATTATATATATGCGCTCAAGTAAGTCTTTTTTCAAATAAAATGCAGCATAATAATTAAGATTTCTGACAGTTGGTTTTATGCTCGAGCATCGTGAAGATTACGAGGCAACTGTCATTGCAGAAGGATTTAATGATCTAAAAACGTACCTAGAACAAAGAATCCAAGTTATGGATGCTGCTGCTGATGATAGTGCTATTTATGCAAGCGCTCGTATACTTGGTAAGTCAGTTTTTCAAATTACCATTTATTTTAGGTATAAACATTCGCATCGAGTATGTTAATCGTGATGATCGCCCTATGAGCCAAAAAGGCTCATATCATCTAATTCCATTTGGAGATGAAAAATTGAATTATTCTACCTTCTTTCTCTGGCGACCAGAGCATTACGACATACTCTATAAAGAACAATGAAGAAATCAAAAGGCATATTCCTTTGGTAAAAGTAATTATTAATTTGCCATGTTACTAAACTGTTTTTAAATTTTCTTAAAGTAACATCAAATATGCTATCAAGCAAAAACAATTTCCTTGTACTGTATAGCAAAATTAACATTGGTCCACGCTTACTCTTTTTTTTCTACTTTAATTATAGACTTTGCAGCCTATATGGCTAAATATATTAGCAATTTTTTTAAACTAGCAACATCGGATGTAGCCAATCAAGTATATTGATCTTTTTGTAATTACAAACATACTTTCAGTATGCACTACCAGTAAAATCATTAACAGGATATGTGCTTACAAAGAGTGGAGCAAGAAAAACTGCTGCTTTAAATGAACTAGTTGTAGAACGGCTAAAACTAAATCCAGGTTAGAATGACTTTGTTCTTTTACTTTTGCTTGCTATTCTCAGATTCTAAAATACTAGAATTGGGATATGGTAGAGGTGATGGGATACAGCTGTGCATAGAAAAACTTCATGGGACAGGTACTATTCGAGGAATAGAACGCTCTCACTACATGGAAGAAGTTGCTAGAAATCGCTTCATTTTAGAACTAAAGGAATTAAATTGTCTCAGCTTAGATAGAGTAAGCAAGAAATAATTCTCTATTATTTTTAGTGCATGGATCTAAGAAATCTTCCATATCCTTCAGATTTCTTCAATTCTGCCTTCCACGTGGATGTTTTTTATTTCATTCATCATGAAAAACTACCTGAAGTGTGCAACGAAATTTTTCGAGTTTTAGCACCAGGAGGACAAATACTTTGCGGGATGGAATTTAAAAGGTATAACTACCGCTTTATTTACTTTAAAATTATGTTTTAAGACTGAAAAAACTTACCGACTGGGGCATACTTCATTCATCTCAATGGGACCCAATGCGTTATATGTCTTGTCTGGAACCTATTGGCTTCACAGATGTTAAAGTAAAGTTGTTAAAATTTAGTACATAATTTTAGCTTGAATACATCGATAATCCATCAGGGAGACAGTTTCAAGTTATTTCAGCTAGAAAGCCGGATGCAGACGAGGTAAAACTACTTTCTTAATTAGTTTCTCATTGATTTCAGTCATACAATGATCCAGAAGCGCAGATGGCGCAATTAGAAAAGCAAATAAAACGAGAGATGCTATTGGTTGAGCTAAAGAAATCAGGTCGTATTCCTAGCAAAGAAGATTTGGATATACTGAGAGAAGAAATTCAAAAATAAGACTTTGCCATTATTATAAAATTAGGTTTGTTGATTTTTTTTATTGTTTTAGTCAAAATAAACGGGTACAATTCACTTTGTTTCATAAAGTACACTGTAAAAACAATTAAATCTACCGTTTTTTTTTTAAATAGCCGGGAATTTTATCTTGATTTATTATACTAATTTTTAGATTTAATGACAATTAGATCAAATTTAAAAATATTTTCTGTATCTAAACGATGGAATTCTTACATTACAACACCAATTTTCTATGCAAATGCAGGTAATAAACTTTAGTTTAAAAAATTATACTTTATTAGTTCCACATCTTGGCCATCTTTATACAACTGTGCTTGCTGATGCTGCTCATCGATGGGAAACTTTAAAAAATCCCTCAGCTACACATCTATTTTCAACTGGGACGGATGAACATGGCATTAAAGTACGTTTAGTTCTAATTGATATGCTTTATGTTAAGTCTTAGATTCTAAGAGCAGCAGAAGCAGCCAAAAAGGAGCCTCAAGTATTTTGCGATGAAGTTTCAAATGTTTTTTTTAATCTCTTCAAAAAGTATGACATACAAAATACTCATTATATTCGGACAACTCAACTGCATCATAAAACTGCCGTGAAGCACATTTGGGTTACAATTTGAGTCTTCTAGTACTAAATATTTGCAGAATGTTCTCGAATCAAAAGGATTAATTTATAAAGACGTGTACTGTGGGTGGTATAGTGTCGTTGATGAATGCTTCTATCAAGAGAAAGATGTTGAAGATGCCGAGATTGCAGGCAAGAAATTAAAGGTAAGCTTAGATATAATAATATTTAAATTTTCAGATAGTTAAAGGTACAAAGACTATAGTAGAATGGATTGAGGAAAATAATTATATGTTTAAACTCTCTGAATTTCGAGAAAAAATAAAGCATTGGCTTGAGACAAACGGTATTCTTATTTTCAGATTTGACTAATTTTTGTAGATATTATTCAACCAAAACATTATCTTCCCGCTGTATTTAAATTTCTCGAAATGGACGAGGAATTGTCTATTTCTCGATGCAGGAAGCGCCTCCCATGGGGAATTGCTGTTCCATCAGACCCAAATCAAACTGTAAGACTATATTACTTTAAAAGTTAAAATTTTTAGATCTATGTGTGGCTAGATGCACTTGTAAATTATCTTTCAGTAGTTGGGTATCCAGGAGAAATAAATGATTTTTGGCCACCAACGTGCCAAATTATTGGAAAAGATATATTAAAGTAAAGAAAAATGTAAACTTTTAAATACCTTATTCAGATTTCATGCAATCTATTGGCCGGCGTTTCTTATTGGAGCCAATCTTCCGCTACCAAAGCGCATTTTTGTCCATGGTCATTGGCTAGTAGATAATGTAAAGATGTCAAAAAGTCTTGGAAATGTTGTCAACCCATTTGAAATCAGTAAAAGTCTAACCAGCGAAGGCCTGCGATATTTTCTCCTCAAACAAGGAGTACCTAGCAGCGATTCTAGTAAGTTGATTTTGTTTTTTAAAATTTATTTTTTAGATTTCACGCATAAAAATGCGTTAGAAATTATTAATAGCGATCTTGTTAACAATATTGGAAATTTATTAAGTCGTGGTACAGTTAAAAAGCTTAATCCCGATCAAACCTATCCAAATTTTAACAGCTCATGTCAAAAAATACAAAGTGCAGAGTCACTTATTTCCAGTTTAAATGATTTGCCAAGTAAGTTTAGTTCCGCTTAGCTTATTTTGTGTTTTAGAGACTATAAAGAACAATTATAATGGCTTACTTTTCTATAAAGGCATAGAGCAAATTCTCAGTGTTACAAAACAGGCAAACCAATTTTTCCAAGCAACAGAACCGTGGAAAATGCCTCACGGAAATGAATTATCTTCAATTCTTCATGTTTGCTATGAATCGGTCAGGATAGCTGCTCTTCTTCTGCAGCCCATTGTTCCGCATTACGCCTCTCATGCTCTAGACAGGTAGCCTATACTTTTTTAAATGAATTATCGCTTTTAGACTGGGTATTAGCAAAGAAGAGCGGAAACTAGCAAATGCAAATTTTGGAGGCATAAATGTGGCCGGTAAAATGCTTGGCCCAGATGAAGGACCTTTCATACAGCGCCTGGCAAAGTAGATGTTAGGTTTTATATAAGCTTGTTATTAATTAAATAATAAATACTTTAGGTTAAAAGATATGTTTTAGAGAGAGTATCACAGAATTATGTAGATTAAATCAAAGACATCGAATCAGCACGGAAAGAATTTTTTAAGGGTCGAAGGAACATCTCCCTCTCCTCGTCTCCCAGATTTAAAACAATTTTCTTTGGCTCTGCTTCAGCTTTTTCTTCGTCTGTTTTGGCGAATTCCTGTATTTCCCCTGCAAATTTCTTTAGTTGCTAATCCGCCCTTTCTGATAACCTGATCCCCAAATCAGGAACTGTACTCCGGACACAATGCTTAAAACAGCCGTAAAAAGAAGCATTCGATTCCATTCAGCTGCAGTACCCTGATTATTTTCTTCTCAAAAAAGTAGTAAGAAAAAAACCTTAGAGATTAAAGCGTGTACGATGAACGGAGAAGTCAATTGTGAAATCATTGAGAAGGCATGAGAGATACTGGATAAGGTCGGCGTGTATTGCGGAGCAATTGAAAGAAGAGAAGTATAAGCTCCACTTGTATGACCTCCCATGAACATATTAGCAATACAAAAGAGAAGAAGAGCCAGCCAAGAACGCTCACAGTTGACAAATAGCATAACGAAAATCAATGGAATGGCCACTCCGAAAGTTGCTAAGAGAATTGGATAAGAAAATAAGAAAAACTTACGGAAACATTGTGACAATTTAACTCCTTGAGTTGGAGTGAGATGTCCTCTTCGCTTTAATTTATCGACAAGAAGTCCCCAAATCAGTTTGAATGTGAAATTGAACATCATCGGAAGGGAAGTAAAGGCACCATTTGCAATGAGTCCCAACAGAAGAACTTGTTTGAAATAGCTGGGAAGATAGGTCATCATAAAAGTAGCTCCAACTGCAATGGCGTAGGTGGAGAAGAGATGAGAAAGGAAGGCAGAATTGGTGGCAAGTTTGAGGAAGGGAGGACGCGGATGATCCACATCCATTTGTCTTTTTGGAACTTTTCTCAGGAGATAAATTCTTTCTCTTCTCATCATCCATTTCACATGAGATGGTCTATTATGAGCAAAACAGAGCCATAAGCCAAGCCAAAGACCTCCCAGGATAGCTGAGAGATAATAGACTGCCGGCCAGCCAAGACGAGAATGACAGAGCCAAGCAGCGATGGGATTTCCTATGAACATGGCCAGTTGGTTGCCTGTAGTGAAGAGAGCGACGGCGGTGCTTCTTTCCTCCATTGGAAACCAATTGCCAATCATCGTGTTCACAGATGGATATATAAATGGCTTAAAGTTGTTCCAATTTCTCTAGATTTCTAATTTCAAACCTCTGCCATTCCAAGAACAAAACGAGCAGCAAAAACCCCATAGAAGCTGAAAGATGTTCTTGCTAGAAGGGGCAAGAACGCGTTGGCAACAGTCTGCAACGAAAAACGTTATCTCAAACTGACAGCTGTTAAAAAAATAAGCAGAAGAGAGCAGAGCTCACTTTGGTAGCCATTGCCACGGCAAAAACAATTCGTGGAGAGAGGCGATGAGAGATTAAGATCGACGGGATTACGGTAGCTACTCCTCCCCAAAAACTGGCACTAAATAGCCAATTTTGAGTCGCTCTATCCCATTCCAATGCGCCCTAAAATATTTCTATAAGAATCAACAAGTGGGTTTTTCATCCTCCTCTGGAAGACTCATCATGGGAAGAGACTCGAAAATTTCGTCTTTCTCGCAGAGAAAGTGTGATAAAAGTTTAGAGAAAAGTAGAAAGATACTTTGATCAAAAAGATTCTACACTTCCTAGCCAATTTCCGTCACTTTCCCTTTATCAAAAAGACGAAAAAAGGCGATGAATGACACCCGAGAGCAGAGCCTTATCGCGCTCGTTGATTTATTATCCACTCAGCAAATTCCGCTTACCCCATAGTCCAATACTATCTGCTCTCCTGATTCCGATCGACCACAACTCGACGTTGTGTTGTTTATCACTATAGTCACATTTCTAAAGAGTGCTTTTCAAAGGCAACAACTCACTCGATCGAATCGCCTTCTTCTACGGCCGTATAATTAACCATACAGGTGATTGTGATTCCGAGATTTGTGTTCATGTATTGGCTGTTGAAGAGTCCTTTATTTAAAATTGAAAAGACATGAGAATCAATTACCAAACATGACCATCAAAAGAAGATGAAGTCGCCTCGATTTCCATGTGAAAAGAGCTGAAAAAATAAGCGATCGGAAGCTTGGACTTACGGGCGTGTTGAAGGGACATATTGGATGGAATGATAAGCGTTTAAATGGAGGATTTAGATAAGAAACCAACAGCTGACGACCTGCGCGACGACTACCAAAAGATTCGAAAAGATGAGACTCTTATCAGAGAAAATGGGAACACCTTGGTAGAGAAAACAGGACAAAAAGCACTTGTGACGGGGATTTCTTATTGCTTCTCATTGAGAACGCAATTTTTGAAGAAAAAAATGGCAGGAGAGGGCTAGAAATGCCAAAATTCCTGGAAAGTAATAAATAATTTTGGAAAAATGACGTTGTTTCTAAGCCATAACTCCGATCATTTCCAATCTGGGTTATGTAAATTGGGAGTTCGATGACCAACTGGACTCTTCGTAGAACAACAGATTACGGTAGATATCAAAATATGAAGGGTTCGTATAAAAGGAGCCAACTGTGGGAGTGAAACCACACCCAGCATGGCTGCTTTCAAGTTCTTCGCCTTTCTCTGCATCTCCTCTGTGGCTTTGGCTCAAATTGGAGGATCTACAACAGGATCCGGATTGATCGGAGGAAGTGGAAGCAACTCTATCGGAAATATTGGAAGCAGTCTGACGGGTCCTCTACAAGGAGTTGCCGGCAACCTGACTGATGTGATCCAGACGATTGGAAAACTCCTCGACGGATCGACCACTCTCCCCAGTGCTGTAAGTCTTTTTTCGTTTCCAATAGCAGATTCTAGTTGACCAATGCCCTGAACGATGTGAACAATATCCTGGCAGGAGTGCTGGGAAGCGTGAACAATCTGCTCTCCTCTCTTCTGGGCTCCCTTCCTCTTGGTCTTGGCTCTCTTGTCACCAGCATTTTGAATCCTTTGAGTCAAATTGAAGCTGATCTTGTCGATGTGATCAAGACGCTCGGCAAACTGTTGGATGGAACCATGACTCTGCCCCAAGCTGTCCAAGAAGTTCTCAACGATCTGGATGACATCCTGGGAGGAGTTCTCTCGACTGTCCAAGGCCTTCTCTCCAACCTCCTCCAGTCTCTCCTCGGTCCCGGAGGTCTTCTGGGCGGACTTTTGGGCAATCTCGGTGGTGGACTTCTCGGTGGAAAGTAATTACTCGAATAATAAACTTTCAATTTCGAAATTCGTCCCTTTTTTTCCCTGGGAGTCGACAGGTAGGTCCAACTTTGTGGGTCCTCGTGTTCAACAGATTTCAACGAATCTCGGGTTACTGTTTAAAATTCAAATTTCGACAAGTCGAGAGGGATTAATTCCCAGACAAATCCCCAGCCTGGTTCATCCATTCCAGTCCTCCCTGCTCCAACCTCCATCGCTTTCTTCATTTAAAGAAGGTGAAGTCTTTTTTCCTTGGTTTTTGTCCCTGTCCCCCTACCCTGGAAATCGTGCGGACACTTTGCGGCACAGCCATCCGGGGAAAGCTGAGGGTAGGCAGAATTCATGAGATTGCCGATGATCCCTCGCTAACCCTCACCTCATGCCTGTCGAGGCCGGATGGTAAAGCGAGCTGAATGATTTTAATGAGAGAAACGCAAGACACTCTCGGATGAAATTCTCTCGTCACTGGTCGCACCTTCCGAGGCGCATGCCAGTGTCAGTCGCATAGGGTGGCATTCCCTAGTAAGACGGTATGTGAAAACTGAATGTATTCCTCGGCTGCAATGGTTGAAATACGATCGGTCCCTAGCGCTGACGCAGAACAGTAGGCAAGTCTATCTGCGTCTTCGAACGTCCTTCTTTTCTTTTTAACTTTTCTAACTGACCCAATCGTGCGGGCATTGTGCGGCACGTCATTCAATCTCTCCGAAGTACGGATATTAAAGCGAGTTGAACGCTTAGTTCTTCTCGTCACCATGCCAGTGGTGTTGACTACACTAGGGTAATGAGGGTATACTATCCCTATCTGTTTTGCCAACCCGGGTCGAATTGACCATCGGTCGACTCTCGGCGCTGCCAAAAGCAAGACAGCGAGAGCTGGCCGACTATGTCGCAAGATCAGTGGCCCTGGCAGGCTCAGATCTTTAAAAATGCAGCTCAGGCCTCTCAAATTCCCTTCACAGGGAAAATCTTGTAACCAATTCGGGTTTGACCATGTTTTCTTGACAATGTCAAGTAGATATATCCTAGAAGATTTTTTCGAGCAACAGTAATATCAGAAAAAGCAAAAAGGTAGTTATACCAGGCAATCATGGCTATGAAATGTGCTCCAAACTAGGCTTTTTTTTCTTTGAAAAGAGTGCCAACGAAAGATCATTGGAATCATACCATAAATTGTGTAGTCTTCTGTGTTTTGAACCCTAAACTTTTGAGACAACTTTCTTGTCTTCCCAGATATTTTTGTCATCCGTCTTTTCCCAAGTCTTATCACTTCTTTTCGACAGTTTTCGTCTTGAATAATCACTCCCCAAAAGAGAAAAATTGGATAAAGCGTCCTCCTTAGAGAGTACGAGAGGCTATGTTTTTTTCGGTGCAAACTTAATGGCTCAAGATAGCGGCTATTGTTAATCTAAAGAAGTTTGCTTATAAAAGTTAGCTGGGCCTATCACTTTTCGAAGAGCTGATAAGCCATTTACCGCCAACCAATCATTCATGAAGCTCTTCTTCTTCTTGCTCACCCTCGTCGGAGTTCTTTTCGCTGCCGGTTAGTTCAACTTTTTTCGAGTCAATATACTAGAAATTGTAAGAAACATTTTGAATATATTGTTGAAAAAATAGTAAATAGACAAAAAACAAATCAGAAAATGACGATAAGACTAAATCATAAATCACATAATCCTAAAATTTGGACTCATTAGTACTGTAGTCTGTACATTCAGATGGAATTAGAGTACTTTAATTTGTGAAGGCAGACTCAGTTGATTTCTCTCAGAAAGCGCACATTTATAGACCCATGTGCCAACTGTACTCTCGTTCCAATCATGCCGGATGGAAATGTCAACGGCTGCGGTAACTTGCCGGCATCAACGAAGACCTCAGCAATGCTGAGAACCTCTGACGGGACGTCCTGTTACCTCCATGTGACTGGTTGTGATCTTTGGAATTTCGTTGTAGGCGGTATCTGCTTCCTCGATAACCTCAATGTCCGAATTTTGACCTGTATCAATGGACAATTCAACATCCAAAATCCAGACAATTCCTTTTCTCCGGTCACCTCTCTTCGCTGTATTTAAAAGCAATTTATTTCATAATAAACATATTTTTTAAACAAAAACCTTGGTCTTTGGGTGGATTAGATTCACACAATTAAATTGTTACAAATTTCTTCGTTTTGCCAGTCATTGGTTGTCTGAATAAACAACATCAATGGTAATGAAGAGAGAGCCATTTGTAGCTAGTCTCCTCAGAAGGTTCTACAATATTGTATCAGAAAAAAGCAAAAATGAAAAATAACCTCAAGCTTTATGGCGTGTCGATGACCCCATTGATGGCTGTGATGGTTACATTTTGCGCTCCCAATTGTTGAGGCACGAGGACGAAAAGCAAAGGTGATCTTGAAACGGACCTCCTTTTTCCATGGTCTGAATCATCGGGATATTAAGAAGGAGTTCTCACCTGAATGGCGAAGTTATGTCGACAAAAAAGCTGACGTATTCTTCTTCGAGACCACTAGCCGCATTTTTCTTGCGGTTGATTTGTATGGCAATCGATCTGAAAATGTTTCACTCCGTTATTCAAAGTCTCGAAATCAGAGATGACCCGAGCAAACGTCCAAAACACGGTCATCTTCAACTCACTCACAATGAATTTCAAAAAGAAACTAATTAATTGAGTTGGTTAAAGACCACAATTTCGCTATTATGGATCCTGTCTCTGAGACTCGACACAAGATTGGCGAAGTCCTCGATTTCCCATTGAAGAGTCACTAAAAGAAGATCTAAAAATCAAAAGCAAAACTAACAGAATTTGTCGATCGAACCGCCAGGCAGATCCATCGATGATGACAAATGACTAAAAACGGTTAGAGGGAGGGCCGTCGATTTGACTCATTTCATTAGTCAACGTTTATTTGGACAAAAAAGTACAATAATAGCTTCCAATGGGGAGAGATTGGTACATACAGAAGAGAGAACTCGGGAGTTAGATGGCTGTGAGAGCTGACGATGACGGCGTTCTGCGAATTGGCACTAATGGCGACGAGGCATCTTTAAAATGACCGTTGGAAGGGGAACCTTCGGTGGAGGCAATGGCATTTTCTCCTTTGAAAACCTGGAAAATTAATTGGAGTCGAGGGGGGAAATGATTTTTGAGACAAAAACAGCCATTCTAGTACGAATCTGCTCACGACAAAAAGATCAAAATTTGAGAGTAATAAAGCGAGTTATTGTCTTTATTATGCTCTAAAAAGTTGTAAAATAATCGATTTAACTTCAAGTCTTCAAAACGATTACAGTATTTCGCATTAATCTTTAGTGAAGCGAGTAATCAATTTTACGAGCCTAATTCCTTTCCACAAATTTAGGATTGACGTCTCTCCCCGTAATCCCCCTCTCAGATCCATCCCTCGAACACAACAAACTAATTGTTTCGGTAACCAGGAGAAACGAGAGGCTAACGGGTATTGGAGTCCCCATTCTCTTGGATACACCGAATGAGATTTTTTTGTTGTTTTCGACTGACTTGATCGGCTCGACGCCAAGAGTAGCCTCGAGGGTGATTCCATCGTTTTTTATAAATCCCGAGTCTTTGTCGTAAATAGCCTGAAAGGGATTGGCTGAGATGGGAAGAGAATTAAACCTTAATCGAAATGAAGCTGTTGCAAGACATTGTGGCTGAACTGCGAGAGAAATTATTCTGCATCGTAATACTATAGTTCTTCGACTCATCTTGAGAGATCAACTTCAGCTCAATGTAGGCAGTCGTCCACCAATTACGGTCCTCAGTTCTATAATTTTATCGTTTTGTTAGCTTTCAGCTGGAATGTTGTCTTTTGCTCTACAGAGACAAGCTTTTAAAAAAGCGAAAATAATCTTCCTGCTGAACCCAAGAACTTTTCATGGCGTCCAGAATCTACGGAAGTTCCGTTTCAAGCAATCATAGTAACAATTCAATCTGACGTCTTGTGAGAGGAAATTTCTCAGTTTTCGCCCACTCATCTACCCAGAATTGTAGTCTGTAACACGACCTAGCTGGTAAACAACTTTTGTAGCTGCAGAGCTCGGAAGTTGTTTATTTCAAAGGCTCTCTTTCTTGCAAAGATTGACGTAATTCAAGGAAATTTTCACATAAAAGCACACATCATCTTGTGATTTTAATATAAATGGAAAGGTCACAAGAGAGACTAAAAGATCCTGAGAGCAAATTTATCGGCCTTTAGGTTCATTTTTATCGGAATTCGTCGTTGCTAAGAAGCTTTCGTGCGCAAAAGCAGTTGACGAAGGGTTAAAACATAAAATTCAGCTCCAGTTTTTTAAACTTTTCATGGAGAGAGAACTCTCCAAATTAAAAAGAACTAACTCGCTGGTGTTGATGGGAGAGCAAGTGACAAAAAGCGAAAGATGAGTCTTGTTGCAGCCCTGAATCTTTCCTCCGAGAAACCTGAAATTATCGTTTCCAAGTCGCTGTTCAGGTGACTAATGAGGCTTCTCTCCATCCATTTCAAGGGATGCTCTTTACATAATGGCGGACCATTAATCCGTCCATCTCATCCACCTACCATTCAGCATTATTGAGAATGAGAGGAAATCCAAATCCGCCGCTTTCAGTCTTTTGGCCTTTCTTCAAGAAGACAGAAAATTTCGGAATTTGCCAGTTGATTGTTCCTAAGGGAAAGATAAGAGGAAAGGGAGAAAAAACCGAGTGAAACTTTCGAAGTTGATTGGAGCTCCATTTCGCGGTCGTTGCCAATGGAATAGTGTGCGCTTCAGGCAATCCTCCTGCGTCTCTCACGAGAGGCGGAGCTTCTCCCAGTCAGGTGGATGAGATTAACTTTTATTTAGAAAAAATAAAGATCGTGGATTTGTGAAAGTAGAGTTCAGTCTACAGAGGATAAGACGAATGAAGAAGAGGGTCTTCTTTCCTCAGCAAATTCATTGCGAAACGTGATGACAGATATTTTTTCGAGGAAAAAAGCATTCAAAATCCATTTAGTGGCAAGGAAGAAGGTCATTTTCAATTCAATTATTCAAAACCATTTGGAATTTGGGGAAATTTGGAAAAGATGACTACTCTGGGGAAACTCTTTGAATTCCAAGACTTCGACTTTTTTCGTTTCAAAAAATTGGAAGAACTCGGTATTCATAAAGCGCGAAGCCACAAACTGAATCGGAAATTCGAAATTGGCGAGAGAACAAGATCTGAGAATATCAAAAACTAGTTTCCTTGTGATTTGGTTAGGTTCAAGCGTGGAAATATCCTACAAATTGTCAGTGAAATGTAGGTCATTTTGGACTCTCACGGATTCGTTATGTTTGAAGAAGATTTATGCGCTTTTTTGAACCCGGGCTCTTTCAAAATAGAATATTCAGTATATTCTAAAGATAGATTCCAACTAAAACTATTGAGAGACTCTCTTTAGTTAAAATTCAACTGGCTCAGCTTAGCCTTTCCAATCCAATTCAATCTCCATCAAAGGCGACATGGGAGTCAATTTACCAACCAGCCGTCTCTTTCAACAAAACATTCTCAATTTGAGAACCTCAGCATCTAAGGAAGGCAGTCAGACAGACGGGAGCTCCAATTCTCTGGGCGTAGTTGACTTTACAAAGCATCGATAGAGGCCAGCGGGGGAATTGGAGACCGGTACGCCTAGAACTTCGCCTTTTCTCAAGATTTTCTCCTTTTCACGGTATTTGGAGATTCTTCTCGAGAGAGGCTCTTTTTCCTTGCTGTAGCTCCGCCCATTCGCTTTTGGCGACACAAACCCAACAGGGCGAGGAGACCCAAACTGGCTTTCTGCCAATGGTGGCGGAAAAAAGCGAGCATAACGGGGAGACCCAGGACTATTTCGAAAATCAATTGGAATGTTTATTGAACAATTTTATAATAATTTTTTTAAATCTGCTCAAGCATCAGAAAAGGGAGATGGAAACGGAGTTTCATGCAAAAACGAAATTTTTAGTTCCCTTTTAAAGATTTCTTAAAAATCTGGCAATGGCAAAATATTTATTGAGATTGATATATAAGAATGAGGCGAATTGTGGCCCTAAAGAGGGCCGTTGGGTTTTGGTTATCTCCTTCAAGAATTTACTTGCTGGAGGTGTACTTGGTCACAGCCTTGGTTCCCTCAGAGACGGCGTGCTTGGCGAGTTCTCCAGGAAGGATGAGACGGACGGCAGTCTGGATTTCGCGAGAAGAGATAGTGTTCTTCTTGTTGTAGTGAGCCAGACGGCTGGCCTCTCCAGCGATGCGCTCGAAGACGTCGTTGACGAAGGAGTTCATGATGGACATGGCCTTCGAGGAGACTCCAGTGTCGGGGTGGACCTGCTTCAGGACACGGTAGATGTAGACGGCGTAGGACTCCTTGCGGTTCTTCCTCTTCTTCTTATCTCCGGTACGGGTAACTTTTTGGGCCTTGGCGGCTTTCTTGGCTCCTTTGGCAGACGGCTTGGGGGGCATCTTGGCTTTACTTGTGAACAAGTGTGTCCAGCTCTCTCCCTGTCCGGCTTATATACGGCCCCCGCTGTCGCCCCGCCCCATAGCTTTCCCGCCAAAACTCTCGTCCTCTCCTCTCCACCTGCACTCTCTCGTCCACAAGAGAGACGCTGGCACAATGCCAAGAGATCAACTATCTAGGTCATATTATTTAATCGCTTTTGGGAAAAATCAATTTACAGAGCAAGGAGTATTGAGAAAGAATGACTTTTGGAAGTCTGGAAGAAAATACTTTCAAACAATTTTGGTGAAATGTCTCAAGGAAGATTGAAATAAAACGTTGCTTGGAAGCATAAGTAGATGCCAAAGTAAGCTTCATAAAGCATTCTTCTTTGATATAAATTGATTGGCTCCAAGTCCTTTCTATCCTGTTGGTGGAGTTTAGATTCATTATTCCAAAACCGAGTGTGAATATCTTCAAGCCAGAGAAAATCAGATCTGTTATGGCGAGCATTTTCTATGCTCTTGGATTATTACTAGATTGAAAGTTGGGTATTCATGAAAGTCGTAGCTTGAATAAGAGCTTCAATTTTGCCATCTGAAATTATCCTAACATGGTTTTATATAGAGGCACGTAGAATCGATCCATATTTTTTCAAGGAAGACGTTGGCCAAATTATTCAGCTGATCGCAGGAAAACCAAAAGTACGACACAACGAGGAGACCCAGATGGTTACCAAAACAATAGAGAAAAATCTTAACTTCTTATTTTCTAGATGTATAGAAATAAAACGAAACGCATTGAATAAAAAATGAATTTATTTTAAAAAATAAAGGATCACTTGTACTTTTTTCAGCATTTCAGAGACTCGAGTCATGAGAATCGTTCCCTTCTTGTTTTGTTTTGTGCGAGACATCGACAAAGATTACGAAGAAGTGAATTGCCGAAGGAATAAAGTGCTTCTGGCTGCAGAGTAGTTTTAAAAGAAGTAGCGATCATAGAAACAGTCAGTACTACCGTCGAATCTTTTTATTGGCCAAAACCTAAGCAAAAACATAATAATTTATTAATAAATACGGTCATTTTGTGGCCCTAAAGAGGGCCGTTGGGTGTTTAAATGGTCACAGCTTCTGCGTTTAAGCACGTTCACCACGGATGCGGCGAGCCAACTGGATGTCCTTGGGCATGATGGTGACACGCTTGGCGTGAATGGCACACAAGTTGGTGTCTTCGAAAAGACCGACGAGGTAAGCCTCAGCGGCCTCTTGGAGAGCCATGACAGCCGAAGACTGGAAGCGGAGGTCAGTCTTGAAGTCTTGGGCGATTTCCCTGACCAGACGCTGGAAGGGAAGCTTGCGGATCAGGAGCTCAGTCGACTTCTGGTAACGACGGATCTCACGGAGAGCGACGGTTCCAGGGCGGTAACGATGGGGCTTCTTGACTCCTCCGGTGGCGGGAGCCGACTTACGAGCAGCCTTGGTGGCCAGCTGTTTACGGGGAGCCTTTCCTCCAGTGGACTTGCGAGCGGTCTGCTTGGTACGAGCCATTTGTGACTTGGGTTGAAGACTGAACCAACTCCTTGCCTTTTATACGGCTCCAGGTTCCAGGCTCCGCCCATTTTCTACAAGTGCCGCGACCTCTTGGCATTGTGCCAGCGTCTCTCTTGTGGACGAGAGAGTGCAGGTGGAGAGGAGAGGACGAGAGTTTTGGCGGGAAAGCTATGGGGCGGGGCGACAGCGGGGGCCGTATATAAGCCGGACAGGGAGAGAGCTGGACACACTTGTTCACAAGTAAAGCCAAGATGCCCCCCAAGCCGTCTGCCAAAGGAGCCAAGAAAGCCGCCAAGGCCCAAAAAGTTACCCGTACCGGAGATAAGAAGAAGAGGAAGAACCGCAAGGAGTCCTACGCCGTCTACATCTACCGTGTCCTGAAGCAGGTCCACCCCGACACTGGAGTCTCCTCGAAGGCCATGTCCATCATGAACTCCTTCGTCAACGACGTCTTCGAGCGCATCGCTGGAGAGGCCAGCCGTCTGGCTCACTACAACAAGAAGAACACTATCTCTTCTCGCGAAATCCAGACTGCCGTCCGTCTCATCCTTCCTGGAGAACTCGCCAAGCACGCCGTCTCTGAGGGAACCAAGGCTGTGACCAAGTACACCTCCAGCAAGTAAATTCTTGAAGGAGATAACCAAAACCCAACGGCCCTCTTTAGGGCCACAATTCGCCTCATTCTTATATATCAATCTCAATAAATATTTTGCCATTGCCAGATTTTTAAGAAATCTTTAAAAGGGAACCCGCCTTACCCGTGTTCATGGATGGCTCCTGGCATTCGAACCAATCAATATTCTAGGATACTTGATTGCCAGCCCAGATTATATTTAGTTTTGAAAGACAAACTCCAATGGAGTCCCTCCAAAGAATCACTTCGCTATTTCACTGTTATCACTCAATTTATTGGCAGTTTCGCATGTGATTCCTTCCTGTGTTCCTTCAAACAACCAGATTAGCCAATGTCACTCTATTCAGTCGTCTTTCCCATCACCAAGTAAGCGTTTCTTTTACTTTTTACACTCATTTCTCAAGAAATTATGGCTTTTATGGCGTGAAAGATAACAAACTAGTGACTGGCGATAACCTGAACTCTTTGGTCAAATTCTTCAATCATGAACGAGCAAGATCCATAGTAGAAGGGAATCGGCTAGATTGTAATATCAATAACTGGAATCTTTACGATTGGTATGAAAAAAATCAATGCATCGAACAGAGGAATACTTTTCATCTGGAGGAAGCTTTGAAGAGGAAAAGAGTGTTAAATGTACCAGTCAAACCAACAGACAAATTTCCGGTAGGCTTCGATTTCAGTTAGAAATATCCATGAAATCGAATGAAAACATGAAACTTGGAACTGATTGTCTATTTTGCCTTGGAATTAGAAAATTATTACCGTTTTTTTTTACCAACGAGTCAAAATTAGAATTTTATTCAGCTTTTTCGAACCAAACACCTTGCAGATTTTCTTTGGCTCAGGAAACATGGCCTCCCTCCTCAATCAATTGCTGTTCTTTGATTCTGTTAAAGAAAAGAAGATAAATAATGGTTACGAAATCGCTAAATTTAATTTCAACCCTGAAACGGGACTCCGATTTACAGCCAAAGTCCATCGCTCAAATGTGGTTGAAGGAAAACACGGACATATTGTTGAGTACCTATTTGTAACTTCTGAGGAGAGTGCGGTTTGCACTTTTAATTAAATGAGAAGGTATTTTACAGGATAGACTCATTGAAATAGGAAGAAAATTGACTTATCTCATCAACAGTTTGGAATTTCCGGATTCTGATGTGCTTTTGTTTACTTCGAAAGAGTTTGAATGCTTCTGGGATCGAGAGGCTCCATTAAATGAGGAAAATGCCTGTGAAGTGAAGACTTTCAACGGTCTGTATGGAATCAAACAGAAAAAATTAGTGGTCAACAATTTCGCTCTGGGAAGAATTCGAAGACTCGCAATGTTTACCCTTGAAAATTTCACCACAATCTCTATGGTAGATTTTAGGTTTTCATTTTTATTCGAGGATTAGTTCCGTGAGGTCAGAGATATAGAGACATTGAACAAGAATCGAACTTTGGAGTCCTTCTACGCTTGTCTGAATAACTTCACGAAACTCATCGTGCGCCATTGTCGGGAAAATCAACTCACAGGAGGATTCGTCGAGACTTTTCGACGTACTTATGGCAGATTTATGATTATCATAGACGAAAGTGGGTTAACTCAGAGTTCGCTAGATTGTAAAACAGAAAATTTAAGGGAAATCAAATTTCAGATCATTTCTGGTGTTACCTATTTGACATTGATTCAACAAATTTCTTTGGCGGGCTGAAATTCCCAGACGGTTTATCTGCAATAAGATGGCCATTCGAATCAAGATGTCCAGTTTTTGATAGAAATAAAATCACCAATGTTTGAATCTCCTTGAATAATTGCGTATATAACAGATTCAACAATATAGCTTCAAAGCTCCGAATCGAGTTCTTGACCATGTCGAAGGAAATTGTCTTTTGGTAGTCAGGAGGAACAGCGAGTTGGATTTGGCTCCAAACTTCAAATATAAAATTTCCATGGAAGATCCAATCTTCCTTCTGGTTGAAGAGGTTTTATTACAGTTTTATTACGGTTAGTTTTGAATACTTAAAAGTCTTCTTAAGTTTTGCGCTATTTTCTCTTAGAGAATAAAGTAGATTTTTTAGCTAAAGATTTGAACTATTATGAAGCGCCCGACCATAATTGATCTTTTTTTTAGAAATAAATTGTTGTCTTTTTTCAGTCTAAAAAAGATTAGATTTATTCACAACCGTTTAAAAGCGGCTAATTACAAAATGTTGAAACTAGCGAATTCAGAGTGGGCGCCCGTTCATCACAAGGTTCCAGCTGTCCTGGTTAGCAGCCATTAACTTAGCCGCGCCCACCCATTTTATCCATTTCCTCCTTTCTTCTCTATTCCTGCAACGCCATCTTATACTCCTTGTTGGTGATGGCTCGAAAGTCATTCTCGACTAGTTCGCTCCATGAGGGACTGATATTGTGTGACTCCACTGGCGTTAGGGTCGTTAAGGCACATCTGTTTGGATTTCTCTGATTTGAGACGTAGACTATAGGTCAATGCGACTTCAGCTGTGAGGTCAACGATGTCCTGGATCTCCTTCTCAGAGCTTGAGAAAACCACAATGTCGTCGGCGTAGTCGACATCCGTCAGGGACTTCCCAGAGTCATCGATGAGGATCTTGATAGGGAACCAGGCGCTGGCCCGTCTCATGATGTCGTCAATGGTGAAGTTGAAGAGAAAGGGGCCGAGTACGGACCCTTGACGAACGCCAGTTGAGACAATGAAGGGCTTGGAGATACCATCGGCGGTCTTGACTCAAGCTGAAGTGTTGTGCAATAGGTCCTTAATCAGGTAGATGAATAGTTGTGGGATCCCATCCGCCTGGAGTACAGTCAACATTCTATCACTGTCAGAGGAGGATGCGAAATCCAGACAGACGATGTGCAGAGGGACCCGGTACCGGTTGTAGAGCTCCATAGTTCATCCGACCACAAAAATCGCATCGGAGGTGGCTTTCTGAGGTCGGAAACCATGTTGTTCAGGACGAGTCCGGGAATCTCTAGCCTTCAGAAGCTTTTTTAGTATTAAGTTCTCGATGATTTTATAGATAAAAAAAGATAGTCTGGAGTAAAATGGCGGTTGAAACGTTCTCTCAAAGTTAGAGCAAGTTCACCTGCCAATCGCCGCCGATCAATAGCTTACAGCGTTATCATTAGCAGCATCGGTTTTTTTGCCAACCAAGCAAAATTAGAATTTAGCGTGTTCATTGAAACTCCCAGAAAAATATGAATGGTTTTGAAAAGAATTCAAGCCGCAACGGCCGATTAAGGACGTAGATCATAGAAAATAGAGGAAAAAGGGCTAACAAGCAAACTCTTGAGCCTTGATGATAGGCAGAAGTGAGGGAATCATTCATTACTACAGACAGGTGTAATAGTGGGACTAAAAAACATGCGCTCGGGATGAGTCAAGTTTTTATCGTCTTCGATTTATTTGGTTGCCTGTTTCAAAATCTGGCGACCAAACTGATTATCACACTGCGCTGCAGGTTTGAATTTAGGCTGGCCGCGCTGGCTCCTAAGTTTTAAAAAAATTTAATACTACTTTTACTTTCTACTTTCAAAATTCCTCAATGAAGCCGTCCATAGAACGCAGTTATCCGGTTTTAACGTTAGTTTTTCAACACGCTTGCTATTCTATAGGAATCATGGCTTTTACGGCGTTTCCCATAATCAATTAGAAACTGACGAAGAAAATATAAATCATCTGGTGAGATTTTTCGACAAAGCGCTAGCTGCCACAGTGAACCTTGGAAAGAAAATTGAATGCGATCCAGCTGATTGGATAGTCAGACATTGGTACCAGCAAAATACGTGTAATGAGCAGCTGGACACCTTTCGAATGGAAACTTACCTCGCAACGAAGAACGTAAAATACGACAAATTTCCTGTAAGTGTGAAAGGTTTCTGAAAAGTTAAAAGGTCTTTAGGTTTTCTTTAGAGCTGCAAACATTTCTGCTCTTCTTTACCCACTAGTTCTAAATTACAATGATAAAGTACAGCTCGACACAAATTCAACCACAGAATTCAAATTCGATGTTAAGACTGGGCTGCGCTTTATTTGCCCTCGATATCATGTCACAAATAATTTGGTTGAACGAACAACATATGATGAAGTTGAAAATTTTAAAAGAAAAGTTATACGAGATGACATAGGCGAAATTGTTGAACGTTTATTTACTTCTAAAGGAGATGATGAGGTATTTATTTCGACCTATTTCCTTGGAACTTCATTTAGTATCTGCTTGAAGTTGGAAAGGAGCGTATTTTTCTGATAAATAGCCTTGAGTTCCCTGAATCCGATACAATAATGTTTTGTTCTAAGAAGCTCGACTCTTTTTGGGACAGAAATGCTCCGCTGAATCTGGAAAATGGATGTGAGATCAAAGCAACCAACACACTTTTTGGATCTAAAAACGACAAGCTGATTATAAAAACGTATGCCCTGGGAGGAGTGAGGAAGGTTGCGAGAGTTGAAACAAGGAAGAATAAAATAACCAAGATAGGCTTTTCGGGATAGAAAACCAGATTTTCAGGTGGAAGTGATCCCGGATTTAGAGAAGCGTGATTTGAGTGGATGCATCAGCCATTTTTATGATTGCCTCAACAAGTTCATCAATTTGGTGGTCGCAACTTGTCAACAAAACAAGATCCCCAGTGGGAAAATCGAGGTTTTCCGAGCTTCTTTCGGCCGATTTCTGGTCATCACTTACGGAGGTTCGATTTCAATTTCTCCTTCACCAATTTCGATTTCAGAATATTTCTGGTGTTTTGAATATAAGTTTGAGACAAAAACGTTCTCAGAGGGGTTGAAATTTCCCAAAACTTTGACTGCAATCCGATGGCCAACTGGTAGCTATCGGCCTTTCATCGACAAGAATAAAGTCAGAAATGTATTTCTCATAATTTCAACAAATAATTCAAATTTTAGATCCAATTCTATAGCTTTATGGCCCTTCCAGGTTCTAAGACAGAACTCCATTACCCGGGTGGGAATTGTCTCCTTGTAGTCAATAGAAAAAACCAAATCAATTTTCAATTGGCTAAACAATTCCAGTTTAAAGTAGCTATGGATGACTCTATTTTTATGTTGTTAGAGGAGATTTTTTTGCAAAATTATTACACAATTGTTCAATAAACATTAAATTTCTCGAAATATTCCTGAGTTTCTCAGTTGTACTCGTGCCCCCAAGCAAAGTCTCTCTCTCTCTCTCTCTCTCTCTCTCTCTCTCTCTCTCTCTCTCTCTCTCTCTCTCTCTCTCTCTCTCTCTCTCTCTCTCTCTCTCTCTCTCTCTCTCTCTCTCTCTCTCTGATTAATATTATTTCAAACGGGATGACGGTCTAGAAATCTAAAAAAAGTGGTGTTTCTTGTGTAGCTATTTCATCACCGATGATTAATCTTCTGACAAGGCTCTTGTGAGTGACTGCATGTGCTGATCTCCAGTTTTTCGCGAGACCAAACTTTGTCGACTTTTGCTCTCTAGACGACCTTTAGTTGGAAGTTTATCTTCTCCATTTGAAATCTAAGTCTCTCAGACATTTCTTTTCAGTAGTTGGGAATAAAACGGTTTATTGTAATAGGAGAGAGACACAGCACGATAGTGATTCGCCTCATTTCCTGCATTCACAATTTAACTCGCTGTTAGTATTTCTCTATCAATGACAGCCAACAAATTTAACGCTGAAAATGGTTGTTTTCTCAAATTCAAATTGACCAATAAAATTAAGGATCAATCGTATGGAAGATTCCGGAATTTTCGGAAAAATTTCTTTTTCGATTGATGCATCAGGGAGAGGCTGCCATAACGGAAACTGGTTGCATCTACAAGCCAATTTATAGTGAACCCACTGTTTTATCCACAAGCATTTGATGAGCAGAAAGATCTGAATGAGTCAGTAAATATGCTCGTGGTTACTAACGCAACACTTGACTAACTCTTGGAAGATTTCTAATGAACTCACTTCATAAAGAAATCTTGGTCACCTGTAGACTTGAAATGACTAGAAAATGCATCAACAGGGATCGACAAGAGAATTGTGAGAATATGCCTTGTAGGCGGTTTGGAATCTCAATTTATCGCTGCAACAACGAGAATTATTTTTATATTTTCCTTTGTTATGCTCCTCGAGAAGCTGGAAAGAAGTGAGTTCAATTTTCCTGCAAAAGAATATCTCGTAGCTACAAGCATCTAGTTCGACTCAATTTGCATTTGAAAGGTAAAAGACAACCATTGGAAAAGACACACAATATTCAATACACTAGAGACAGTGGAGAGACATTTCCTTATCATTTTATCAAAGTTGCGGTGGGAAGTCTACGATTTTTCTTGGACGATTTGATTTAGGATTGTTTGAAGAATGATTGCGATGAGGTGGTTGGAGACACGCTTGAGATCGCTGGAACCTTCACTGTTGAACCGCCCGAGTAGGTTTTTCTTTCGTTTTCTTTTCCGCCGTTGACGAATCGAAATGACACACTTTCAGACTCAATGAGTAAATGTTTTTTCGTCTCTTTCACATTCGTCATTTCTCCTGTCAGACTCTCGTTTTTGTCCGACTTCTTCTCTCCTTTGTTCGAGTTTTCGCCCCTGCGAAATTCCTATCCTTCCACTTTTGTGCTAACCTTATCTATTTTTCTTCATTTTGGACGAAATTTGTATTTGATTCCAGGATCCTCGAAAATTACTATAATTTTCCACTTATTTTAGTTAAAAACGTACGTAAATGGTTGAATAAATTTGTCAGTATTCCCATTCTGAATCTCGTCTCTCTCTGTCTACCTCCCCTTCCGTTTAATTACCAGCTTCCCCGGGCATAATTTCTATTCCGGAAAAAAAGAGAGCGGTAGACAGATGGCAGGAGGGCCACATTCAGATTTCCATATCCACAACACGTCATTTTATGTGCCAGGAAGGGGGTATTTTTTGGCCAATTCTGAGGCGAATCGAATCGGAAGGTTATGAGAAATGTAGTCGGCGGAAAAGAGAATTGGAAGGGAATAAAGTCATATCCATTGTAGCTAATTGTCAACTTGATCAACTTGGAGTTGAATCCTCAACTTTTGGGTTTTACTTTCTTGAAGTGAAATTTTCTACCAATAGGCCCATGTCATTTGAATATCTCATCCACTAATTCTTAGCACAATAAATGACTCTATTACTTTCTCAATCTCTCTCTCTCTCTCTCTTCCAAAAAGAGAGAATCTATACCGAGTGTGAGACTAATGGCTTCTCCAAAAGGACTGCCCCCTTCTCTATACAGCAGGGAGAAGGCAGAGAGCGCAGACAGTATTCCGCTGCCGGTGGTGGGAATGAGATGATTTTTCATGTGTTTTCGATTGTCGTAAACGGCGCGCCGTGAATGGATACGCCTTCGAGTTCTCTCGCCTCTTTGGGTGGGTTCGTTTTTTCTTTCGTTTCGAGGACACTACTTCAGGCACTGTTCATCTTGAACTCAAACACTTCTCGAGGTTTTTGAAAACCTACTGCGAGAAGCCTTTCTTCGCCGAGCCCATTGTTCTCCAACACGTCAAATGGTACGTTTTTATTGGCTGTTTGCCCAGATTTTGACTGGGAGGAAAAATGGCTTTCTCCTTGCTAAAAATCAATTCTTCTATCTTTTGATAACATTTTCGATCAAAATTCGAGAGTTTCTCAAGCTTTTTGATAGCATACGAGATCAACTTTTGATAACCTTTTTCGTTCTTTGATTATCATTCCAATTGTTTTTTTCCTACAAAATAAAAATACACTTTCATAGAACTTCAGTCAACTTTTTGACTCAGAATAGCCTCCATATTTTTTCCAAAACTTTTCCCGTAATCTGTTCCCTCAAAACCTGTCCACAATCTTTAAGCCCAATAAATTTTTGCGAATTTCTTTGAAGACGTTTTCTTGACAACAAAGCAGAATCTATTTCAGCCCAGCCAGTGACTGTTTCCACTCTCTAATTACAGTAATTCCGCCGGAACCTGTCCACCTTTCCTGAAATCCATAAATTCCGTTTGATTTTCTCAGAGATTCTTGGGATTTTTCTTCTTTGAATTCATAAAATTTTGGCCACAAATGGCATAATTTAGTATGAAATCAATCGGCTAGGCATTTAGCCCTCTAAAAAGCACGACAACTCGCCTCATTTTAAATTCGAAATACGTGATTCATTGAGAACTTCATACTCTCAAAATTGGAAGAGGAGAATTGTTGGAAATTTCGATAGATTCAATTTAAATTCTATCGTGAAATTTTTGAGTTTTATTATTTACCTTCGAGATTCTTTGTTTCCAACCGCGTCACTTTTCGCAAGAAAGTTGAAAGAGTCAGAAAAATTTAACAAATCAAACCTTAGAATTATGGTTAATTATTACGAACAACCTTCTTCTTCGAGACAGTAGAATCTCACATTTAGAGAGATTTTATTTTGTTTTTCCCAATTCTCGCGTTTCCAGGACGGTAGGAGCTTATGTAACGACGAAGAAAGAAAATGACGAGTTGATCATCTATGTACATGGACAACCCCAAAAAGAGATTTCGTAGGTTTGCTCTTCTTCTCAAAAAGTAGAATTCTAGAAATAACTTGAAACATTGGCATTCGAGATGTACTTTTGGAGTGAAAGTGATCTCTCATTTGGACCCAAAAGTCCACAAAAGTACGGGTTGTTTCACTGAAACTTTCTCCACTAAAAGTCCTCAATTTGGATATGATGGACTCATTACTATTCCTGTAAGTTTTGAAGAAAAAATGAAGACAATTTTTACAGGACATAATGGGAAAGAATAACGAGTTTCGTAAAAATAACACAGTTCTAGTGGAGGTGGAAATAGCTGCTGAGCCACCGAGGTAACCACTATTCCAATAATAAAAACTAACAACTTTCTACAGATTTTATTAAGTGCAATTCTATTAGGCAAATCAATAAGACAACGCGATCTCAAAAAGAAGATCCAATCTTCGTTCTTTGTTCTTATAAGGACATTAAAGTATACCAAATAAATATTTTGTCGTCTAATGGGCTAGAAAAATCCAACGATTAGCGTCATCTTCTTTGGCAAAAACGTTACTAGAATTCTCGAGGAGTTGATAACTCTATATGACCATAGAACGACGGTTCTAGAAGAAAGAGCTGGATAGCCCAAACCGATCTGTTTGAATTTATTAACAATGCGCCATGTTTTACAGTAGGATCTTTTCTCTGTCTTTTTCCTTTTCTTTTTAGTGTTTTCTCATTTTAATTGAAATCCTTCCCGATCATGGTCTACCAGCCGGATTGAAGCCAACTGGTCCCATGATCTTCAACAATAAATTTTATGACTAGCTATTGCAAAAAGAGAGCTCTTTGTATTGACAGATTTTCTCAATTTTCAGACTGACCCTGCCAGATGTCTTGTCTAGAGGCCTTTGTTTGCTTTTACCCATTCTCCTAACATTGAAAAAACAAAGAAAAAGCTTGATAAAATTCTTTCAATTTGGCAGAAGACAGAGTCAAATTGGAAAAACAATTATAAATTCATGACTCTCTCTCCCAGTCACAATGTTTGAAGGACCTCCCACCCCCTAAACCGAGAGAGAGACGTGACCGCTTCAGAGGCAGAGCTATCGATCCAGCCGGCTGCCTTAATTACGAGAGCTGCGGCACATGAATCCAGGCCAACCACTTGATTCCCGGTTTTCATTCAATTTTACTCTTTTTCAATGACGTTCATCCAAGCTGTTGGTTGAATGCTAATCCCTTTCACTCGGACTCTTTTGTCTCTCAAAGTTTATGCTTTGTGCTTTCCTGCGGACTCTTTGAAACTAATACTTTTAGCAACTTTTTAAACAAAAAATGGCTGGATTTTTTTTTCCCCTAAAATTTAACCTAATTTCTAGAAAATAAGACAAAAAGTTCAGAGCATTTTCCTCTGTCAATTTTGAGCTAATTTTCAACCTTCTGAAATTACTGCCTCATTTCCATAGAGACAGCTCCAGGAACTCTCTCTCTCTCTCAAATCAGCCAATAAGTCTCATTTTTAGGGTAACACAAAGGGAGGAAGTGGAGAGAGGAGATGGAGCCATCCGACTCGCTCTATTCGCAGGAGGTCAATGAACAGGCGCCTTGGTGGCAGAGGAATCTGCTCATGAATCAGCCTGTTTTATTTGGAACATGGGATGGCGTTTTTACAACTGTTATGGTCAACATCTTCGGAATTATTGTCTTCCTCAGAATGGGATGGATTGTTGGAACAGCTGGGGTTGCCGACTCGATTCTGTTGTTAATCATCTGTACGGCGCTTGCTCTCATCACTGTCTTCTCTGCCATTGGAATCGTCGATCGAACTCACATCAAGGTCAGCTGTCCTTAGAGATTCGCAACGGTAGCTCAGAGCGGTGGGATCTATTTTCTAATCTCTCATGTGCTTGGAGGACGACTTGGAGGAGCAGTTGGATTGATGTACGCCCTGGGCCAAGCTGTAGCCACCGGTCTTGTAGCTGTAGGATTTGCCGAGTCAGTTGCCCATCTCTTCGACACTGAGAGTAAACTTCTGACCAAAGGAATTGCCATTCTCACTCTCGCTCTTCTTACAGGTCCGTTTGCATGTCGAATAGGCTGAAATTCAATCCATCACTTCTAAGAGAAAGCATTTCAGCTCTAAACTCAGCTGGAGTTTCTTGGGTCATTCGACTACAATTAGTTCTGTTGGCTTTCCTCGGCTTGGCTGTTTGTGACTTCGGTCTTGGATCTCTCTTCACTTCGGACGAAGAGCATGGTGTCTTTCGGATTTCGTCGAATCGTCTTCGGAATAATGCTCATCCCCACTACGAAGCCGTCAATTGTTCGACGTTGGGAATTCAACGCACCATTCCGGAACAATCTTTCTTCACCGTTTTTGGAGTCTTTTTTGCCAACTTCCTGGGAGTTCTCGCTGGTAATTTAGTCGTCTTTTTTTTCTTATTTTAAATTTTAGGAGTAAATATGTCTGGAGATTTGAAAGAACCACACAAGAGTATCCCACTGGGAGAACTCTCGGCTGTTGGCGTCAGTTCCTCAATCTGCTTTGTTTTCATCCTTATTCTCGGCTCAACAGTGGATAGGACTTTCTTGATTTGTGACAACCTGATTGAGGAAAAGGTTCTACCTTGTATTAGAAGAAGAAAAAGTTAATTGTAGATATCATTGACTGGAATCTTCTTCATGGTTGGTCTGTATGTGTGCTCTCTTTCGTCGACAATTGGAAGTCTTCTTGGAACGCCTCGCGTGCTCCAGGGAATTGCGGCAGAGGGAATCATCCCTATTTTGAATCCATTAGCTCAAGGAGTGAGTCTCTCATCTAAAATTAAATCTTTCCTTTTCAGTCAGGACCAAACAAAAATCCTGTCCTCGCAGGGATGGTTCTGATGGCTGTTGCTTCTGTCTTCGTCGTTCTCGGCGACCTCAATCAAGTGAGATTTTCCTATTTCCATTAAAAGATAATGACAGTTGGCCATTCTCTCAACAATGCCCTTCCTCATCACCTACGCTTTCGTCAATTATGCCTATGTCTCGTTGGCCATGTCTTACGATCTGGCCAATGTGAATCTGGCTGTCAATCCTGGCCAATCTTATGGAGCGACTCAAGGAGAAGGAGATTTGAATGAACTTTTCCCTGAAAGGAAAGAACAACAATTGGAATCTGGAACTATCGACCAACAACCCGCCACTTGGTATGCGATGTTCAGCAATCGCTACATATCTTTCATTGGAGTGAGTCTTTTGGAAGATTTAAGCATCCTATTCAGTTCTTGGTGAATCTGTTGATCATCCTCTTGATCGACTTCTGGTTTGCTGCTGCCCATTTTGTAGTTCTGATCGCCCTTTGGTATTACATCGGAAAAGTTTGCCCCACCTGTAGTCCTGGAATCTCCACTTTCTCTATTCCTCACATGTTCCGAACAGCCTTCTCTTCTCTCGAAGCTGTTGGTAACTTCCGTGCCTATGGATCAGCCATCATTCCATCGGTTGGTTTTTTAATTCTCTGAATGAGTACCATTTGCCCAAATCGAGGCAATTTGGAATGACGCTAGCTGTCGAAAAAGCCAACATTGGCTCCGTTAACCCTTTCACGAAGGAAATGTGCGCAGTCATTATCCTATCCGAAGTGCCTTGATTTTGACAAGCTTGTGAGCAGTAAAGAGATCATAAACGAGCTGCCAGAACGATTTGTCTCTGCAAGTTTTGCACGAAGGGGTGGAATTGTCTAGAGAGAAACCAAAAGCCAATTTCCGCACTGAGCTGATCCAAAAAAAAGATAAACTGTTATCTTTGATATCTAGCCGGAACCATGTGAGATGACAGATAATCTCGATCTATGATAGTCTCTTCCGCTTGTGACCGATACAAACAAGAAACTCCCAAGTTCAGCTCAAGGAAGCAGAGTTTTTCGAGAGTCTTTAAAGATCCAAATCTATCTCTGCAAGCAATTAGTCTATCAAAATACTAAAAGTAGTATTCTCCTCTATACCTTGGATGTTAATCTATTCTCTAGAAAATGACAAAATGAGTCTGCAACAGAACCCCATAAAATAAGGCTGACTAAATAGCTTTGATTAATTTTGTGATTTATTCTCTGAAAGTTCTCCAAATTTCGTCAGTTGATGAAAGAAATGATCCAATTTTGCAACTTTGAACTTTCCTTCCTTCAATTTTCCCTCTTTGGAACTCTCAAAATTCTTGAGAAATGCGGCCAAAAATAAAGCTGGTGAATGATAAGGGAAGATGGCAAAATAAACAAACAAACAGACGAAGTGATAAGAATTTATTCAAACTTCGGGAAGATATTCTCGACTCGATCCAGTTACTTCAATATTAACGGTGCTAATTGATCGAGAGCTCTGGAAATTGGTCAATTTTTTGAGGGAAGACAACTCACTTTTGTTGATCGCAATCTCCTTTTGTAGACTCTATGAGCAAACCAAACTGAGCAAGTCATAAAAATTAATCTAAAATCCCTGGCCCTACTCCATTTTTCTATGGAAAACTTACAAAAAAATAAATAAAATAGCAATAACTCCAAGCGCATGCTCTAGTTTTACATCCAAAGCAGTGGAATGTGTTTCCTGAAAGAAGTAAGCCAATAAGTCTTTGAAAAAAGGTGTGAACCAACCATTTTGTTTGTAGAGCCAGACGGAGAGAAGAGGACAAAACGAACGAAATTGTAATCTCTTCTCGGGATTGGCCTAGAAATAGGCGTTATTGCTTGCTCTTGTGGCCACTTGACGCAGATTCAGACGCGATAAGTCTGAAGACCAGGCCAAAATTCTCTTTTCTCGTGAAAAGGCGAGAAATGAAACAAGAGACAGCACGAGACCTATCTAGACTTTTTGAGAAATTTGGAAGAAGATTGGGATTCAATTTGATCCAAAAGTTTGGGGAAAACCCTCTAGAAATTGTAGTTTTGGCTGATAAGAGACTAAACATGAATCAAAGAGGAGCGATTTCCATCAATTGTTTGGAGTAACAATTCGAGAGGTTTTACATCAAGTAGTTGATAGATAAGCGACCAAAGTTATGAGTCAAAAGAGAGACAGTTTTCTGTCATTTCTCTACGAAAATTGAGTAAGATTCTGATAAAATTAGTCCAAATAAAATAGCTTCAATAAATGAAAATCATGAGCCTGTGCTTTCCTAGAACGAATGAGCCAAATCTAGATAGTCCTTAAAATGGGAAACACGGATACAATTTGATGCCTACACTTTGTACAAAAGTCATTTGATGCCTACACTTTGTACAAAAGTCATTTGAAGTTAAACGAACAAAAGTCAAAGAATTCATGCCGAATGGGAGTTTACTATGGTTTAATTTTTAAGGAAAATAGAGCCAAAAAACATTAGAAATTCCAAGAATCAAAAGTCTATGAAGCAAGACAAGAAGCTAAACCCAAGATGAATAGACTTTCGAATGTGATAAGAAAGAACTGGCCTTTTGTTATATAGTAACCAAAATATTCATCAAGTATCAACCACTGTCACCAACGTTCAAACTTTATGACCCCCCGGCGGAAGAATTCTTCTTATCTAATCAATTTGGTTTTGGTGGGAGTTACCCGCTAATTCTATCTTACGTAAAAGGATCCTAGTCGCATCGCTACATCTTCAAGCCGTTGCTCCTGGGCACGTGTTGCCTAAATGATCTTTTATCAGGCCCCAAGATGGGCTATTTTCAGTTTTTGTGACAATTTGTGCAGCCAAAAAACGTCTAGATCAGACCATCAAATAAGAATTTGGTAAAGTAAGGGGAAGAAGCCTTTAAAATAGACTCATTCAGCCTTTTTGTTGAACAAACTATCAGTATAAAACTGACTATATTAACAGCCACTGTACATTCATGATACGAATTTATGCTGACTCATCTCAATAATTGTTCAAAATTATTATTTCCAGGCTGGACCATCAACCGACATGACGATTGGACAGCTGAACGATTCGAATGCTGACTACAATGAGAGAAAACCCTATCACCACGCAGAAAATGTTACCCAGGGCATGGATTAGGAATTTAGCTATTTGCAGCCATAGTTACTTACTCTAGTCTAAGCTTCCTGAATCCCTCTAGATTTTAGTCGTTTTAAAGTCAAAATTATATGAAAAGTGTAAAAATAAGCCTGTAGAAAGAGCTTAAAAAAGTGCTCATAGCCTAGACGTTTTAGGCAAATTCGTTGGAAAATACTTTCTATCATTTCGCAGAGACAAAAACATCAAAAAGTTTAGTCTCTTTAGATTATAGAAATGGACTCCGATTAGTGTACTGTATTTTGTGACATATAGAGCTTTTCCCCCATCAACACGACCATATTTATCTGTATATCCGTCTGTCTCTGTAATTAGACATATTAGCTCTCTTCCTACTTATCGATCTCCCTGTCTTAGTACGGTGTATCCGACAACATTTCTCTAATATTTTCCACTCTACGTGTCCCCATCATTCAATGACCCTTCCCGGTCAGAAACTGAAAAACACAACGCGGCGAATGAAAAATGAGCAACCTTGGTCTCGTTATCAAAGTCAGTGAGAGAGAGAGAGAAATTGCCATCAAACGAGACAATCTCGGTGTCCATTCGGCCTTCTGACCATTTTCGGGCCGTGTGAGTCAGCCACCCCGTAGGCCAGCAGAGGCAATTATCGATCTCTCGATGCCATCTTATCGCTCGTTAGCTCCTCTCTTTGTTTACTCTTTCTAATAAACTGTATTCCTCTCAGTCAATCATATTCTTTTTTATACGGGAACATAGCTATCCTCTTATGCACGGGAAGGACTAGAACAATGAGAAGAATCAGATTTGAATGGGATTTCTGCTCCAAAAACTCTTGCCATCAAATGAAAAGAATGATTCGACCCTGAGTCATGGTGAATGATTTGCTGATAGGTTTTGACAGCTTGGGACATCGGAACGGCGATTAGTCATTCCTTTTCATAAACAACTTTAGTAATTAGAACGAGAGTTTCTGATGAGTCAGAGATGGTCAATATCACGTTTGTAGCAGACCATCTGTCTCCCAGGCCCCATGAATGACCTTCATTTTGAAATGCGATTGACCCAAATCCCTATTGGAAAAACAGCTGTCCACGAAATCTCACTTTCCCTCTTTCCCCGTCAAATAGATGATAAAAATGCATTTTCGATGGAACAACTTTTCGTGTCCTCTCTTCCCAAGGCTATTATCGGCATTTTATCGAGTAATAAGCCGCCTGATCAGCCTGAAGAAGAACCAGCCCGTCCGGATAAAAAGAGTTTCATAAGGCAAAAAGCCAATGGTCACTTCGTCGCTAATTATTCCGGCGTCATTTGAAGTTGTGAAAGTCTCTCTCTCTCTGACGTTACTCTCTGCAAGCATATAGGAGGTATTAGTCATTTCGTCGTCTGGGGATCAGCCAGACAGTGAGTGAGGGAGAAGGAGTCGGCGGCTCTTTTTGCAGCGTCTATTTCACGCGCAATTTCTTTGCAAATACAATCCCCTTTGCTTGTGGTCAGCGCAAATTATCAAAGCGGCATCTATCACGCTCAACAATTTCCGCTTTCAAAGAGACGGAGAGAAAGTGGCTTATTTACTTCATAGAGCTCTTTGTTATTTTCACTTTATCGAGTTGATAACATTGATTTTATGGCTTTTGATGTTCTGCAAACTTGTTGAGTTTAAATTTCTCCATAACTTTTCAATACATTGTAAAATTTAAAAATGTGCGTATAATGGAGAAACTTGCCTATTTTTAGACTACAGTAAGATATAGAACTCATGATGGTTTTACCTTTTGGTTACTTTTTACAATGAAAATATCCCAGTTTTTTCTTCGTTATTTGAACTATAACCAGTTCGATTATGAACAGTTTTACCTCGGAGTTCATGGTCGGAAATTTGAATGGAAAAAATGCGATTATGGGGAGTAAGCTCTCGAAAACATGAGACTTTCTTCGGTTTGTCCTTGGCTCCCCGGCGTGGTTCGAAAGTTTTACGATCTAGCCGCCATTTCTCAATTTCACGAGATGACCCCAATTTGCGATTTTGTCAGCTATCGGCCAAGCAGCAAGTTTTTCAGCTTAGTCAGCCCAGTCTCTCTTTCCCATATACTGTCTTCTCGTTGGAGGCCGCACACCGGGGAGGGATTTCACCTTGGCGATTTTATTGCTTTTGTCCGGACTCCTAGGGCAAGCCTCCGGTCTTTTTTCGGTCCACCCCACAGACAATCTTTTGCCGACTGCATTCATCAGCCAGACAAGACTGAGAGAGACCACAACTGCGACATTTTCTACTCTTCTCTTGTGTAATATCAGACCTCAATTTTTGATTTTTTGCTTCACGTTTACTTGTTTTTGACGCTTGAAACCTTGTAGAAAACAGCCTCAGTTATGGACTTTTTGCACGTGGCCCCGAGAGTTCCTTATTGACTAGCACTTAATCTGATCTGAGTCAGGAAACCGGTATTTTTAGGTCTCTTTTGTACGACCTGGATTTGTACTGTTCCCACATTTTGGCATTTTTTCAGTACTTCTAAAGTCAACACTTTTGTTGGTACTTTGTCTATTAATCACGTTATTTTTTGCAAGAAATTCTGCAAAAAACATTTTTCATACTTACTGTTCGATTGGAGAAAATAGCTGGCATCCAGTAAATTATAAAAGAAGAGAAATGAAAGATAAAGAGAAGTTTTTATGAGTAAATTCAGACCCTAACCACCTGCTTTCTTTTTTTTCTCCGCGTCTCGGCTCATTGCCAGAGGCATTGTTGTCCTTTTGAAGTTTGCTTAGAAATAAAGCCAGTGAACTGTGCGCCATGCGCCTCCTCGTAAACTATACGTGAGACGACGTATCCGGTGCAACCTGTCCTCGGCATATGCTGCCGTCCTGCCCCGCACCTCGTCTCGTTGTTTGTGCACTAAGCGAATAAACATTGGGTCGTCTCGTCTTATCTCCAATTTAGAGTACTTGTTAGTGGACAGACAGATGGTCTTTTGTCTAGATGATCCTCCAGCCAGTCAGCTGTTGCTAATTGCTGGACTAATTTCCAGTTGGTTTTTAGAGTCTTGGGAGCCTGTTCAGTTTATGCACTAGGGCTGGAGAATCACATCGTAAAACGATTGGCTGCGCTGGATAATTTATTGTCTCGTGAGCGTCGGCACCTTTTCTTGATACAGTTTCCTCTCAAATAGTTTCCTCCCTCTCGTAAATAATCCAAATCTCTTTAAATCCTCGCAGCTTAGGGCCATTCACTTTCTGTTGTTGAATCAATGATATGAGGGGAGCTCTCTGCAACTTTCCCGTGGGCGTTTTCGCGCTGATTCACATATTTTCGTCCCCTTTGGTATCGGCACTCCCCTAGCTTGTTCCTTCCTCGTTATTTTCAGCTCTTCCTGTAAAAGAACTGCGCCTTTCGCAGATTTTCTTCCAACTTTTTGCGAACTCTCGTTGAAAATATTGGTTTAGTTCTGTTTGCCATAATGTTTGCTGCACTTCCCATGTTATTTTCCACAATTTATACAAAAAACAGCTAAAACCTTGAGGATTCATTTGATTTTTGAAAGATGAAAAGCAAAACTTTACCTTACTTCCGCCCAAGAAAACTAAAGTCTTGTAACGAGACGAAGACTTTTGTTAAAAATAGTAGCAATTCACGATTTCAAATTATTCGTACTAGTTCACCCATTTTTCAATACTTTCTTGCATTACTTCGAGTAAAAGAATCATAAATTGTTCCGGTTTTCAATCATAATTACGCATTCACGTGGAAAATATGATCTGGAGTTTCTAGAAGATGTATTTGCTTCTCTTTTTTCGCTATTTACACGTGGAAAATCTTCCTTGACAAACTAATCTGTGCCAACTGTTTGCGACAGTTCCTTTGTCCGATATGTTGTCCTCACAACCGTACCTCCTTATACACTCTCTGTAATTATGCGTATGGGCTGTCCACACCCTCCCGTGGTCTGCTGCGGTCCGACCCGGTCGGTCCGGTTGACCTTCGGCGACCCTCGGCCGCCAACCGAACCATTCGGTCCCCTCTCGCAGCTGTCCTACGCCTTCTCCTTTTTTGTGCCGCAGGGGCCACACCATTTCGGGCTCTCTCTCTCTCTCTCTCGCACTCCTATTTCACTTTGCGCTCTTCCGGTTCTCGACTCTTATTTTTGTGACTTTTCCCTCTTGAAGGATGCTGCCATCTTGTGTAACTTGCCACTTTTTGTTGCGAAAAGCCTTCTCGGGTCTTTAGCTTCGACAAAATTGAAAGCCAATTTACAAATTTTCACTCAAGCCTTGCATTTCCTGCACAATCACTCGACTTGTGTTCTTCTTCATTGGATTTTCATTCATTTTTATTCTATTTATTGTGTCAATTTTGTATTCAAGAAAAGGGCATTTGTTTTCTATGAAATGTGAGTCATATAGTATTTATTCGTGTCCCCTTTGTCCAGCGGTGTGATCGCAGGATTGTAATTTCATCCTTCGTTACTTCTTTACGCCATAAAAAAATTGATTTCACCCGAAAAATGCACTCTCAGCAAAGTATACGAGCCTATTTTCTGCAGAAATTTCTATTTTCGCACCTTTCCTGTCGGTAATCCTACAATTTAGCGCCAGCGCCCAAATTTGGACGATTAATTCCATTCAGCTGCTGACTGACCTTCAATGCCAATGCGTTCCGTTGTGCGTGAGGGGTGTCGCTGGTGTACAGTTCTCTTTCAAACACTTAGGCAAATGTTTTCGCTCAGATTATATGCTTAGTCAGAATTTCCTCCGAGTTCCTGGACAAACATTATTTGGAGAGCGGAGTGACCGGCTTTGTTATCATTACTCATTAGTTTTCCTAGCTCTTGTCAGATTTCGCCTACTTTCGTGCTTTGGCTTCGTAAGCTTTAAAACGCATAAAATGAATCCGGTTGCGCAGAAGTTTATGATCTTTTTTCAAAGAAGCGCTATAGTTAGCCTCCGCAGGTCTCTCCTTATTCAGCTCACCATTTGTACTTCTTTGGGAGCATAGAACCGATGCGACCTCTCTTGTTGACTCTAGTCGTCTTTATCACCCACTACTGCCCTAGCATCTTGTTTCAACAGCATCTTTCGCTCTTTTTTCTTGTTTCTCATTTTATCGTGTATTTAATCCCAATTTTCAGGAATTCATGCGTGAGCATGATGAATTTGGTCCTGGACCGATGCTTAGACGTGGTGATGTGATCAACAATACGATCCATGAAGCGCCAGATAAGTACAGAGTGCTGGAGTTTATCGGAAAGGTTAGTTTACTTTTTTATAGTTAAAATACATTAATTGGATAATCAATAAGCGTGCCGAGAGGCATAGTTTATCAGTTGCGTAGAGACTCTGCGTGGTTCAAATGGTGTTTGCACACGCTCTCATTTCCCCGTTCGCTTTGCGACTTAGCTGATTGACACATAGACGGTCACACAGATCGTAATTGAAATGGGTCAAAATATTGCCAGAAAAAAACTTTTCACTAACCGGTCCTCAAATTATTCAAGTTTTGTACAACATCAAAGCGTCGGCAGTGGATCATCTCTTTTGTATTTCCTCGTCCGCATGGATGGATAGCGGCATTGAGAGAAATGGCCTGGTGATGGTTTTGATCGCAGGCTGGAACACTTTTTCGCATGCAAATTGAACGATAGTTTCATTTGACTAATTGTCTTCTTTTAGGGTGGATTTGGCGAATGTTATGCCGCGGAAAGTGTCTCCATGAAGAGCTATGTAGCCTTAAAAGTTGTCAATAAGTCCCGTCTCAAGGATAGAATGTACCAGAAAATTTACAGAGAAATAAACATACATAGGTTTGCGCATAATTACATTGGTATAATTTGTTTTAGATTGGCACACCATCAGCACATTGTTAGGCTATATGACGCCTTTCAAGATGTCAACAATTTTTACATTGTTCTGGAACTCTGCAGAGTAAATAGTCTCTTGAACCTGATTAATGAAGAGCATTGTAAGTTTAGGATTATTTGCGGGTTAAATTTTTTTTTGATTTTCTGTCAATCATGTCAGTCCCACAAAGCCGAAACGTTTTAAACTTCGAATTCATCGCCATCTGTCAGCATTTTAATGGGGGCACTTTAAAAAAATAAGGCCGTCAATCACTTTCAATGATACCTAGACACTTATAACATACGAAATCTCGAGACACAAATATTGTAAATATCGGCACGCCATTGTACGACTCCTTGTGTCCAGCATTGGGTAAACAATCTGACCGTCTTTTTTGTCGCGTTTTATCATTGTGTCCCCCTTTTCCAAAGCACTATTGAAGAAAGGCAATTTGTCACGAAATGTTGTATACAAACCTATTAGGACAGTACTTGAAATGGAAACATAACATTTTTCAGCAAAAAAGAGAATGTTTGATGAAGTGATTGGCTCACGATACGTTAATCAAATTTGTGATGCCATTGTTTATCTGGCCAAGAAGAGCATCTTACATCGAGATATTAAGCCGGGGAACGTTTTTATCGGTTTGTTTTGTTCTTTTGGCTCATTGTAAATATTTTGTTCAGCACAAAATGGTGACGTAAAGCTTGGAGATTTTGGTCTGGCGACAAAAATTGAAGATTTAACTCCTGGCAGTGTTAGCGGTACCCCAAATTATTTGGCTCCAGAGGTACATTTTTTCTTACTTATAATATTACTGTTGTAGGTGATTGCAAAAGAAGGCCATTCACTAGCAAGCGAAATATGGTCTCTCGGATGTCTAATCTACTGTATGCTAGTTGGAAAACCTCCTTTTGAATCCGATACAGTCGAGGCAACTTATGACAGAATTCGATCGGGTCAATATTCGTAGGTTTAACTACAATTATTTGATAACTTTTTATAGGTATCCTACCACGCCAGAAGTTTCTGCCAGGGCAAGAGAAGTGATTTCTGATTGTCTAATATCGAACCCATATGATCGGGTTCCGATATATTGGATTACCGATATGAAATGGCTTCAAGAAACAAGAGATGGCAATCAAACACTGACAAGGTTTCTTTTATTATTTTCTGTTTTACATTTTACTTAAGAGCCAAATCAACCGGAAATATATATTCTAAAGACATCAATGCTAATCATCAAGGAACACCGTCTCGCCATCTACGCCCGAAGTCAGCAATGAATCTGAATGCTTCAATCAATAATAGGGTTAGTAGTTTAACAAAAATGTTCAAAAACGTTTCGACTAATCCGGTAAGTTACCTTTCGTATTTTAATATTTTTTACTTATACCTCTATGGTTGACTTTAAATTCAAGACTAATTTTCTAAGTTATTATAAGCATCAATATTGCTACCAGCGAATGCCTTATGTCAAGAATTTTTCAGTCACGTCGCAAATCTATCACAGCTTCCCATGACTCTGGATTCGGTTCTGAAACCGATATGCTCCGTACTCAAAGTGTTGCTTTTTACAATATGATGGAAAAATTAGGACAGTATATTGCAGACCTTAAATCTGTAGAAAGTAAGAATTTATGAAGTTCATTACTAAATGAATTTTCAGATGGTCAATATATTTTAAAGCCTTCATGTATGCCACCAGTTGCTGTCTCTAAATGGGTGGACTATACGAATAGACGCGGCTTTGGATGTAAGCTAACGGATGGAACTCTGGCCGTTAAGTTCAATGAAGGAGTTTGCATTAGTTGGCCGTAAGTTGATTGTACATTTTAATAATTTTATTTAGACAAAACTCACCATTTTTACTCTATTTAACAAGCCCATATGTTCCTCCAAGAATTTTAAGACCTGAAGGGGAAGAGTCCCTTTCTCAAGTGGAGTATGATAATATCGAGGTTTTATTTTCTAAAAAAAATAATCAACGGTTTTATTGTAGGTTGCTAAAGAGTATGCTGATTATATGGATAGAGAGCTACAAGGAATTGACCTAGAAACAGATTGTTCACCAAAACCGATAGAAGATGCCATATATATAGCCCATCACCATTTGGATAACAAACATGTAATGGTCGTATTTAACACTGGTCTTATGCAGGTTTGTCTGAATATTTTAGCTCACCCTAATTTTCCTCTAGGTCACACTTCTTGAAACAAAAGTAAAGCTGATTTTATGGAAGGAAGATGACCAGCGTTACATGGGAATAACAATTTTAACAAAAGATAATCCGCCAGCCTCTTATCGAGTCGTTCCTGCAAACTGTAGAGAAATTTTCTATACGGATAAATCAATGGTCCCTCTTGGAATGTCTGTAAAGTAAGTCAAATTTTGGCATCTTTAAAATTTTTTCAGGACATATGATTACTTTTCGGAGGTTACAAGTTATATCGAAAAAGGTCTACCGCTTATATCAAATATACATCGTACGGTCCAAGTAACATCGTGTTAATTTAGAATTTACTGTTATCTTTTCACTTTTATACAGTGCTCAGCGCGTAAGTCATTCTCATACATTACGGGTATTTTACAAGATTGTATCCCTATATTTTTAGTTTTATATAGCCCCCTAATGTAAAATTGGAGGTATGGTTTCCCAAAGAAACTAAAACCAACAATTAACCATTTAAGTAATTATTGAGTAGTGTTGTTGCAAACGACATTGCAAAACTTTTTTATTTTCTCTGTTTTTCTAATGATCACCCTCTTGTGGGTAAATTCGGGTAGAATTGAAAGCTTATATTCCTGTATAAAGATATTGTGAGCAACAGACTCTCTTTTTATTAACAATTTTACTCTTGCTTAGAACAAGGAAGAGCCAAAGCCAGCTTCGCGCCGCTTCCGAAGGAGACAAGAAAGAGGCGAAAATTCACAGTCATTCCATCCGTAGTCGCGTTTTTCCGCTAGAAACTCATAACGGAGAGGATCTACGACAGCAGCCTGAAATTCGAGGTTTATTTTCCTTTCATTTTGTAAATTAGGAGCCAAAGCCTCAACCAAAACAACGATTGCCTAATGTTATGAGCAAGAGACGTGGGGCTAATGTCCTTTTGTGTGTGAAAGCCGAAAGGCCATGATTAAGGTAAGTTCCCTTGATTTATATTTGCTTTTAGATTGTGCCGAACCATTTCTGGACATAAGAACAGCCACGAGAGAGTCATAATGGCTCATTCCTTGCATTTTTCAGTGTGCGTGGAACGGCAAAAAATCTTCCTTTGGCTTCCACACAAGGTTGATCATTATTATTATTGCAGCTTTATGAATACACTACAATTTCCGTCGGATTAAAAGTCCATAACGATTAAGAGCACGCATGACGATATTTGACTCCTAGAGACTCCTATGACAACACTCATTCCTATCCTAATTGATTCATAAGATGGACTAATTGTGTCATGAAATGCAAGCTCAAACAGATCGAAACCCAGACCCGTTTCCTGAATCCCCAAGAGCTAGGGAGGATAGCTCGTAAAAGGTTTTTATTCTGGGGGAGGAATGGATTTCGGCTAATTTTGGAAAGGATCTTCCCTCTTATTCTAATGGGTTGATTCAGATTTCCCCTTAAAGTGTCTTCACACCCAAAAGCCACTCATTGGAAAAGAAACCAACCTTGTTTCTAGCCAGAGCTACAGCCAAGAGAGCGACGAGGAGAAGGAAAAGACGGAGAAGTTGTCCGGAGCTCATTTCTACAGTGAACGAAGGCGGAGGCGAGGCCGAGGCTTTGGAGAGCCAAATGCCACGCCCCTTTCTGAAGGTTGACGAGAGGGGAAGGGGGTGAGAGAAAAAGGATAACGAAGCTGGTTCCAAGGAGACTCGGAACTAGAACAGATAACTGAGCCAATTGTTTCTCATTAGGATCTCCTAACTGAACAACCAAATGATGCCTATAAACTATGCTCTAAATCAGAGAACAGCATATTCTAGAAGAAATTCCAATAGAAATATGCCACAAATGGGATTTTCCTCCTATTTCTTGAGGAATCTCATAAACTCAAGTATTGAAGGAAATTTCCATCCACTTTTGACCAGAAATTTTTCATAGGTCTTCCCGGAAGAAGAAAACGACAAATCGAGTTCAAACACTAAAGCTGAAAGGAACGTCTCGTTTCCCAAGCCTACCGGAAAGTCTGATTGACGACCTTAGTTTTTTGATGGGAAAAGTGGCCGCTGCTATTTTCTCACTAAAAGAACGTCAAAAGAATGCCGTTGTACACAAAGGACGGAAAAAATATAGCTGCAGAAGGGCACTTTTTGTTACCGTATTCTCCCCTACTAGACATCCTCTGATTGTCGTGTCTAAAACTTACGAGGACAGGAAGGAAGGTAGAGGTGTCTGGACTCCTCCTTGCCTATTTATTTATGTGTTAACAAGGAGACAAAGCCCCTAATCTACCGGGTGTTTACAATGGTCTGCTTTTTGGATGATTCCTGCATCAGAATACTTGAAGAAGAGGTCCTCAGACAATTTCTCAGTAGCTGCGCAAAGTTCAAATTGAGCCAGTTATATCGCGTGTCGTCGTTAATCTTTGTGGAGAATTATTTGTCTTTTCCGATGAAAAAGAAGAGAAGACTGAAAAATGATTCCACCTCTTGGAAGACTTCCTGAGAGAGTAATTCGAGTGGGTGAGAGGATAGATTTATTTCTTCTGAGCTAAAAGAAATCTCTCCTAGAGAGGTTGGAAGAGAACAAAAGAGAGAGAGAGAGATGAAAGCAGCAAGAGGATAACAAAAGGACGAAATACAGTACAATCACGGGTACGGTAGATCAATTGAAGATTGGATGAAGGTTTTTATCGGTGAGAGAGAGAGAGAAGGGGGAATAGAAATCTTGTTGGGTTATTATCGGGAATAATATTACCAGACACGGCATTTCTCTTTTGGATTCATTGGACTACCAGGTGGACAGCTGAAGGCCCGAGCAAAGTCGCGAGAGTTACTCAATGGACCTTTGACTCGAATCGGACCCGGTGAATGCTCCGATGTTCGAAGTTTTCGAATCGCCTCCTTGTCGTTCATCGTTCCACACCAAATCTGCAAATTTCGTCGTCTTTCTCGGGATCTCGTGGTTTTAGAACTCTTTTCTTCTTGAAAAAGAGCCTTTTTGAGTTAAATTTGGATCTCTAATCTCCGCGACAAAATCAACTCCAATAATTCCTTCAACTGAAATCAAATTTCCTTCATTAACTAAAGAATTTCTTTGATATAACTAGCTCAACACCTGTGACTTTTTGCACCTTTTTGACGTAGGAACAACTCAATAAATAGCTTTTCCAAACTGAGCCGGGGTTCTTGAAAAAGAATCCATTTTTCCCTCTAAAAACTGTAATTTCATGTGCATGAGATAAGGACAAATATTCCGTTATTTTCCAAGAAGTTCGACTTTATTTTGTCAAAATTATGGCAGTAAGGTCAAAGTTCGTGTCAAAGTATCATTTTCTTGTCATTTACCCTTTGAGGCCACACTTGTTTTTGACTAGTCCAAGGTGTCAAAATGAGTGTAAAAGGAGCTAAGTCGATCCAATTACTTCTTTCTCAAAGAGAGTTTAAATAAACAATTTTGAGGATTGTCTCGTGGCTCTCAAATCTCTCCCAGATTCACGTGTTTTGGTGTGATTTTTCTTGGAAATTTAGCACGTCTGGACATCAAAAACCGTCGAAATCTCTCGTTCTAAGGAAGAAAGAATTCGTTTTCCATTGGTCTTTTTAGAACAAAAAAAGTCAGACATGTTTTGCTCCCACATACCTGAGCATAATTGAGGAAGAAAAGCTGGTCGTGTGTCAAATTAACTCCGGGCAATCTCGGCGGTGGCGGGTGTTGTTTTTCGTATTTTTTATAGGCTCTAAACTCGGGGATTGAAATCCAAAGAGATATCTCACTTATAGGCCTGTTTCAGACCGCCATTATCGGCAATATTCTCTCCTTTGGTGGATCGACCGTTGATTTTCATCGAAATTTGCTCCAACAAATACTCGGAATATTGCTTCTCAATACATTCAGCTTTCTCTTCGAACTTTGCGATTGTCAAATTGTCCCACCATTGGCGGATATTTCCCATGTTGTCGTAGAGTCTACCTGGAATTTTCTGGTTTTCTAGGGGGTTTCCGCTTTGTTTTATCTTCCCCAAAAAAATGGAAGAGAGATGGCAGAAATCTCGCCAGACTTATTGATTCTCCAATTACCTCGATCGTCGAATCCGTGAGTGATTTCGTGTCCAATGACGACCCCAATTCCTCCGAAATTCATCGAGCTTGGGAAGTCTTTACTGTAGAAAACGGGCTGAAGAATACCAGCTGGGAAAACTAAAAAAAACTCATTTGGTTCATTTTCTCCCTTTTTCTGCTCACTGATCTCATTGGTGTTCGGGCTGTAGAAAGCGTTAACGAGAGCTGCTCCGGCTACCCATCTGTAATGACGAATGTTTGACGAGGCTAATCAATCGAGGAGGTGGATTACGGTAATGAGTGGGAAAAGTGGCCAAATCTTGTCTTATATATGCGACAAGGATTAATTGATCTGGGCCAAGGGGTGAGAGATCTATTCTAGGAATCGTCTGGGGGCCAATTTGAATGGATCTCACAACGATTGATTACAGTAAATTTGAAGCAAATTCTATGACTTTTCCTAATCGTCGATGTTCTACAAAGTGATGGAGGAGATCTGCAACTAGAACATCAAAAAGTACCTTTCTCTGTCGACTGGTTGATTAATTCTTTCTAAGACATCTCTTTGATATTGTTCATAGAATTGGAACTTTGTCTTGTAATATCCCTCTTTGTAGACCTAAATTGTTTATTTTCTTGACAAATCCCCCCAAAACCTTAAAAAGGGCATATTCTTTGTCGACAGCTGAGGAATCATTCAAATAGTCCGGATATCCAATTTTTTGCTTCATCGTTCGGACCTTCTGTTTGGCATATTTTTTTGTCTCTTGTGTCAGCCAGTCTTCGGTCACAAGGAGATCAACAAACGCCTCCATTATGAGAGAAATCATCTCTTCGACCTGAATTCTCCAATTGCTTAGGGAATAGCCAAGGGATGACTTGCTCTTTTGCCTCATGATCAAAGTGATGCTGAACGTAGATGGAAGAAGTCGCCATCGGCATCAACGAATTTATTCGCGTCACACAGCCATGCCAACGAACTTTTTGGACATTCATCACTGCATTTTGGAGGGTCGAAGCGGCAAAAAATAAATTTACGATTGAGGGTTTTGTAGAATTTGAAAATGGTCAGAGCAAATGGATCCGGCAAGTCGCGCAGCATAGTTTTGAAGAACCAACACCACTCCAAATAGTTTATTATTCTCCTGCAAACGTGGATCTTTAGGATCTCTCATGGAGGCAAACCTTTTGTCGAATTTGGGAAGAAGTTGGTCGAGTCTTTTAAGGAACTCCACGCCATAGACAACAACCTCGGTCTGTTCGTTAAAGACGATTAGGGAATCGTCCTGAGCGCTCTTTTTTAATTGATTCCTGAAGAAAACGAGATCCTCACCTTGTTTTTGATATCTTGAAAGACGTGATTGAAGAAGAGGAGCCAATCGAAATTGGGAAGCATCCGTCTCATCTCTCCCAGACTCATCTTCGTATACAACTCGGCAATGTCGTGTCTCTGTTCATCAGCCATTGTTATCTAATTGTTTGATTGGAATAAGAGAGGAAATGAAAATACATTAGCCAGAGCTGTTTCAAAGTCGATGATTTCCCCTGCATTATTATCGGCTATCTCTTTATTAGCGTTAAGAAGTATGAGGACATCTCGGATTAGATTTAGATAAGCTTGACGTTCCTCATTCTCGGCTAGGACATAGAAATCTCGAGCAAACAGATTCAACGCTGGTTGATCGATCTGAAAATGAGGTCAAACTTCTTGACTCTAGGAAGAAGGCAGATTTAACTATTCTCTTGGACAGTTTGGCGATGGGAAAAGAAAAAGAAAACATACCAAGAGAACATGCTTCTCGGAGTTTTTATCATCAGGCTGTACTGTAGCTTTGAAGAGTGAATCAGCCCGAAATTTGGCTACCATATCGGCTAAAAAGTTGCCTTTTTGTGTGCTAATCTCATCTCAAAAAGTACCGTATAGTCGCTCGATGGTGGTATCTGGATGAAGGGAATGCCCAAGCGATGGCCATCCTCCAAAAGACTTGACGACCTCGTCGAACGTCTTCCTCCAATTCTCGGAAATCTCTGCTAAATTCAATTTTCCCCAGCCAGTTCGCTATCCCAGCCTACACTCATTGAGACAAAGCCGATAGAAGAACTTCGCCTTTCCGATGGCTGAATTTGTGTCCAAAGGCTCATCGCGACCCGTCTTATCCTCCAGTAGCTCTTTCAAAGCAAATTCCAAATCTTGACCCAAATTTTCAAAATTTGATACGCTCGGTGCGTCGTCAGGGATTGGATGATTCTAAATGCTTTGAAAATGGTGGAGAGCGGCATCTACCTTGATCCAGAGACCACAGGCATACTCGTAAAAGTCGACACATGGATCGACGGTGGAATTCATGGAAGAAAGAATAACGGATGCTGAAACCGCCTTTATCTTTGAACTCCTCTCTGACATCAATCTTTCTCTCAAAATGAGTCGGTAATCAATAGTCACGTTGCTTCATATGTTGTAAGCTTTCTCTGTTTCTCTTTCCCTCTCCTTGTCTACGTCATACCACCCCGAGGCAGCTGGAAGAAGGCTGCACTTTCGGGCCTGGTACGAGGTAGAGGAGGCAGATTGGAAACATGCCCAGAAAAAATCACCTGTCGCAGAGGATCTTATATTAGCCCATTTTTCTTGCAGAAGAGACTCGAGCAAGTAAAGAAACTTTTCTCTTCCCGTGGATCTCTAACTTCCTGACTGAGTTCATTACTGTCTGAGAAAATAAAGTATCGAGAACTCAAAAGGCAGACAGAGTAATGATCAATTTAAAGGTGGTTTCCTCAGTTTAGAATATCCTTAACAAAGAGAAGGAAAGAGAACTTTTTGTTAAAGATTTGCGAAGATCCCTTTAGTATTTTTTGGCGTGTTCAATCATGCCCGGAGGTCTTTTCCCGACGAGTAACTTCATTGCTCATGAGATTTAGCCGACGGGCACAATCGGCACAGTCACACGAGAAGAGAGCTCTCTCCCGGAAGTTAAGAAACGAACCTGTCCGAATGCATCCCGGAGTCATACAGACTTCATCCTGGCGAGTAGTGAAATATAGATAGAGAAAAGCCGCCAAAAGGGCGATTGCTAAGAGAAAAAAGATAACGGCCAGGACCGCAAAGACGCGTTCTCGCGCCGCCATTCGCGGCTTCGACAGAGCCAGATCCGGAGGCTCGGCAGCCGGCCCTAAAACTATCATTTTTCTTTAAAACTTTTTTTCACTATTTCAAAACAACGAGGGTTCTTGAAAAGCTTTTCTCAACGTCAATAAGCTCATCTTTTTGGAAGATAAACTCTCTTTTCAAAGTATCTCAGAACAATGAAATGGCAACAGAAAAATTTGCCGAAAATTCGTGAAGAAGAGGAGAATGAACTTTCCTTTCTTCTCGTTTGATTTTTAAAATAGACTTATTTTTATAAAAACTTTTGCCTCGCTGAAGAAAAGAAAATTCAAAGTTTCTCGTAAAGTCAACTCCGACTGAAACATTTGAGAAAAGAATTCTAAAGCTTGAGACCTATGACTAGGCCTATTCTTCACAATAGGAAAAGAATAGAATGCTTTTAGCTTTTGTGAAAAAGGTTTAATGAAAAAGGAAAGAACCTGTTCGGCCCGATGGCTGAGAGGACTAAATAAAAGAGTGGCTAGGTGGCTCCGCGTGGCCGCCGTGATTTCTCCTCGAAGAAGTCAGTCTCACAAGTGTGTCCTGGAATTAATATAAGTTGTTGTGGGAGAGCGAGGCTCTGTGAGATCCGCTAGACAATGTGCAGTGATTGATGGGGCCATCATCTGTTCTGCCGCCAAAACTCGAAAGTTTAAGTTTTGCCTATCTATCAGCCCGAGAGAGAGAGAAAGAGAAAGAGAGACAAGAGGTGGGTCAAATGTCACGAACGCTCGTGGGGGACGGCATGGCGCACTTTCATTTTTGAAGAAAATGCGATTCAATAAAGGAAGTCAAAAGATCTATGTTTACCATTAAAAAATCGCTCAAAACAACCTTAAAAATGAAGAGTTTTCGGGAGAATTTGTAGGAAAGAACACCGGATTTTGTTCTTTGGACTCGACATGTGGAAAAGAAAAAGCAAACGAGGTCCTTTCCCATGGAAAAGATGCCAGATGATGGGTAAATTATGAGTCGAAAAGTGGCCAAGAGCTCGCAGAAGATAACTGATCTCTGGGAAGGCGCTTCTGCTTTTTAGAAACTTGAGAGGACAAAGGATTAGTTGAACTTCCAAAAAAAGTAGTCGAGAACTGAGAGCGTGATAGTGAGCAATTGATAGAAGTCCTGATGAGATTCAACGCTAGTCAGTCAAGAGTAATCCTGAGTCAAGAAAGAACTTATTTTTCAAGGATTTTAAGCTCAAAGAAAAGTCTGATTAGAGAAGAGAATAGGAAGATTAATCTCAAAGGAAATGGAACATACTCATTTTACGACTGGTTATTTTAGGGTTCTGGACAGCCGAGGAGGGATTAATTTTCAGGTATTTTAGTGCAGAAAGATTAGGGGAACAGACGTTAAAAAGATTTGGAATTTGGCTTGAATTTTGAGAGAAATTTACTGAGAAAGTCAAGAGATATGTTCTGTAAAAGTTAAACATTTTGCTTTCCTCTGCAGAATCGCATACGTTTGGAAAATCAGAATAAATTGTCTAACAGATGAGAAAAAGGAGAAGTAGAAGAATTTAGGTCTTAGCGAGCGAAAAAGGAAGTAAAACATCCTGAAAAGTTGAGTTTCTGCTCGCAATGTCGGAGTGATAATTAGATCGGAATAATAGGGGCAGAAGGTCCTGCGAAAAGTCCCAAGAGAGTGGTTGATTTGCATCTCCAGATGCGGGATAAATGTCGCCGTCTCTTCATTAGCATTATTTTTCAGCGACTGGATTTCCTCACGACGCGCGCTCTACAAAAATTTCGCGCGCCCCGAGCCATGAGCATGAGGGAGAGAGGTAAAAAGTCAATGAGAGGCGATCGGGACAATGAAAGTTCGCCGACAATTAATCGATTGAGGCGATGGGACTCTTCTCCTGGCCACAGCTGTGTAAAAGAGGGGCAAGGGACCAGATATAATGAGTTGGATCATATAGCTCCCTCTCGCCCTCCTTACGAGAGAAGGAAGCAGCTGCGGACCGGAAGTCTTTTGAGACACGTGCCGGGAATACAGTTGATTCCTTCGAGTCACTGAGAGAAACCATTATGATTTTTATTGTTTTGCAAACTTGCAGATAAGATCAAGAGCCACTACGTTATAACATATCGTAAAAGCGAGATTTGAAATGAGTACAAAACTTCTGAACTGCCAGAGCATTATTCTACTACTTAAGTAAGAGGGCTACGGTATCATTGACCAGCCACCATTAAGTCAAGTAAGCATATTTTAAAAAGAGTTTGGGAATCCCCAGAAAAAATGCTAATTCGAATAAGATACATGATCCCTAATGACGGATCCTCTTGGAATAATCTGCAGAGTAAGCCTAATCGAGTCTACTAGAGGTTAATTTTTCCGGTCATTGCTCTGGAAAATACAACTGCTTTTTCCGGTCTGCTTTCGGACACAGTAATCCTGCCAAGATGGTTCCAAAGAGGGAGGAGATGTGTCGTATTGCCCCAACATCTACATCTGTTTACAATTAGAGTGGCTGTCTCGGTTACGGAAAGATAATCGAAATAACGGGAAGTCGAATAGAATAAATAGAAAATACCAATGATTTTTGAGCACTCTTCTTCTCCCAAAATGACAACAGTAAGACTCGTCGTAGTAAAACAAAAAGGGGGAACGTAAACAAGAAGAAGAGGAAAATCTCGGGGTCAGTAAGCTAGTCGACATATAAACATTGAATGCGATTTGCTCCTCCTTCTCTCCAATTTGCGACGGCAGGGGAGACATCTGTTCGTTTCAAGAGGCGAGAAAAACCCCAATTTGGGATGATTGCTGGTTTCTTTCGTTTTTGTTCCACTCCTAAAGGACTACGTCACGCTTTTAATTGGCACATCATTATGCAAGGAGTCTGGAGGCTTCGAAGAACTTACAAATTTTGATTTTTTTTAAACAGTGAGTTACTGTAATTATAAATCTTCAAGATGTTCGCCTCAATTTGGGGCAAATATGGAATAAACCGAGAGAAACCTTTTTGAAAGAGATTGTTCTCGGGAAAAGCTTCTTTATTTCGTACAAGAAGTCTATAATAGTGGAGTAAGAGTGGCGAACTTTTAACACGTTTTTTCACAGTAAACGGGTATCAGCAGTCGGGCGATCACCGTTGTCGATCCAGATCATTCGATTTTGTTTCTCTTTAGCTCCACACAAAATCTATAAATCCTCTCTTCTGAAGTAAAGAAAAATCAAAAAACCTCGTGGAGTGTTTTCCGGAAGGCTGCCCCAAAACAGAGATAGCAGAAGAAGTTGGCTGTTCCATTGATTACAACCAGAAGATTCGACAAATCCACAAGATAGACCAGCATTTGCTGAAAATGTTAACGTTTTTTAATGAATAAAACAAACCGGATTGTTGAGAATAATCTCCATGAAATTGACAAGAAGAGCTGTGAAGTTGCAGAAAATGAAGAAAAATACGACGAGAATTAGACTTACAGTATCGGAGTCTCCTAAAAAGGGTTTTTTTTCTCTTCAAATTACCTACCATCGCCTCCTCCTTTTGTGAAAACTGTATAAACTACACAAACATTCAATAAAATTAGTAGAGCTAATGGCCCAATCGCTAAGAAAGTTGTATACATATAGGTGTAGTAGAGCGTATAATACACCGAGTCCAATCGAAGTGCTAAAATTATTTATGTTTATCTTCTCAAGCCATATTTAAATATTCTTCAATAAATCCTCTTACCCGTTGGGCAGATCTGCGCACTTGGCTGGCCATTTTCCATACAACTGACTTTAGCTAATTCAAAACAATGAGGGACGTTGTAAAGAATACAAGTAATTAGAATTATTGTACACGTAACTTTAGCCCGTCTGGAATGTCCTGGAATTAGAAAGGGAAGGGCAACTGACTGAGGAGTACAGTAGAGGAGACGAACAGACTGGGGAAGGACGACTGCGATGAAACAATCCACAGCTGCAGCTACACAAAAATACACAGAAGTCGTTTGGAAGACTGCAGCGATGGGGAAGACAATTGGTGCTCCGGCGACATAAGCCCAGGCTAAGGCTGAAAATTATTTCCATTTAGGCTACCACATGCGCCCAATTTTTCACTAATTTCTTTCTACATTCGGCTAGAGGAGCTGTTTTTTTTTTTTGCTTTCACTGGTTATTCTTTGACCATTATTGCATGTAAAAAGGACGGCTTCTAGCCCCTTGCGCTGTTTTTGATTTGCTCCTCCCTCCGGCAATGAAGACGTGACTTCATTTCCGAGCACTCTCTTGTCGGCGTCATTGAGTGAGTAGAAGGGGAATCGAGATATGCCGAGAAGCAAGCAAACAAAAGTTCCTTCTCAATTCTTACTTGGATAATTGTGATGTCTCCAAGCCTCCAATACGAATAGAAACATGGCGGTTAAAATTAAAAAGAAGTCAGAAAAAGCCAGTGCAGCTAGATAAATTGAAGTAGAATGAATCTGAAAGGAGAGAATCTCTTCGCATCATCAAGATTACCCGTTGTGTTCTGTGCAAGTAAACCTTCATAACCAGCACGTTACCCATCAAACCAACAATTCCAACGATTGCTAAAATCACTCCAGAAACAGTCAAATTATATGTCTGAATTGGGCTGTTTTCAATGAAAGTAGGTGAAAATCACTTGGTAGTCTGGATCTGTGGAGCCCAGGCATGCGTTGCAATAAATTATTGGTGTCAAATCGACTAACTCTTCGTCTTCCATCGCTAACTTTTTTTTTCTGAAATCATATTTCTATTATTACTCGGCTCTATGGGCGTAAGCATGCTCTGTCTGACACAGCCTTTTGAGCCACTCTTATATATTTTATTTGTTTTTACTATGTTTTTTCAGTATTTTTGGAGTCTTTTTTAAACGTATTTCATGAAAAATAGTCAACCCGAAATAGCGTATTTTTGATCAGCAATATGCTTGAAAATAACTTATTTCTAGTCATACTTCCATTTCTCACTTTGAAAATCTTGATTATTTTCTAATATCCGTTATCTTTTTAGTGTATGCTTGAACTCACCAGCTGGCTGTGATGCAAACTAGCTGCAGTGAAGCTCCTTCCTCATCAGAGTCAAAAGGGGAACAAATAGAAGAAAAATCAATAAAAAGACCAGTAAGCGAAGTAAGTTCTTTTCTAAAACTTGTAAATTGTCCTATTTTTTTAGAATAGCAAAGAATCCCCTCCAAGTAAAAAACAAAAACAGGAGAAAATAGAGAAAGAACCATTAGAAGAACTACCCATGAATGTGCCGTTTAAAGTCATCGATGGTTAGTTCATAAATTTTATTTTAGTTTATTTAACTGATAATTTCAGGTGTGAGACACCTTTCCCCATATTGGGCTACTTATCGAACACGAACAAAAGGCCGCTGGATTGGACGGAAGCTTGTAGAGGCTTTTACAAAGGAATTCGTCTCATTCAATCCGAATTACATTGTAAGTCGCTTTTTTCGCTAAAATTGGGGCTATTGGTATATCATGTGCCTATTTGGCTGTTATTTTGGCAATTCAGCTCTCAAGGGATGTGATTAGGGTTTGAAATCCTCTCATAATGAACAAAATAGTGTTGAAATCATCGGCTGAACTCTTAGTCTCAAAATAAGCACTTATTAGTACAAAGAAAAGGAAACGGCTTTTGAAAAATGACGGAAGCGGTAGCAGAAAGAAGTTTCGGCTAACTAGTTCCGTCTATGTGTTGTCGGCAACCAAGGTCCTATTGTGAGCCACGTGAAAAATGGCCTTTAAAAATTCGGAAAATTAAGCTACCCAGACCTAACAATTTGCATAATTTCTATGCCAAAGAGCTAATTGGAAGCACCCGATGGATGATAATTCACGTACTGACAGCGAGCTCTGATGCATTTATATTTCCGGACTATTTTGCATTCACAATCGACAGATATCACATTTCATAAAGCCCTATGATCACTAAAAAGATCGCTAAGGTCAAAGGAACACGCGGAGGAGGATGAGATTCTACCTTCTGCGCTGAGAAGAAGAGTGAATTATGCTGCCTAAAAGCTTTGGACAAATCATATCTACTCCTGTCGACAAAAATGATGTGAGAAAAGTGAGAGAGAGGAAGAGAGAAGGGGATCGAGGCCCTCTAATTATGAGGCAAAGAAGATCGCCAACCGAATTGCAATAGCCTTCTGAGGAGGCGGAGAAAGAGAGCGAGTTTTGTAATGGGCTGAATGGATGGCGAGAGCATACACAGCCAATTTCCGTAGAAGAAGATGTTTTTTGCCTCATGAAAGAAGAGAGGTGGTCCCAGAAAAGTCGTGGGCTCTTCCCTTTAGAAATATAAAAGATAATCGCTGGTCGTTATGGAAAGGATAATGCTCCGGGGAATGTGATTTTAATTGCCAGAAACCGTAGGTGGGCTTTACCAGGATAGAAAATAAGGGCCAAAATCACCTTTAGAACGACGAAAATACTTCCAACTCGTTTGCAGGGCATGAACTCTACTAACGCATATTACTCATGTGTCTTGGTGCTAGCCATCATAAAGAGCCCACATGGATCACCGACATTTAGAAATAATGACCCATCTAGGTGTCCTAATTGCCAGTCGTCGTCATAGTTCATAGGAAAACTCTTAAGTATAAGAGGTTTTATAAGTGAAAAAACACATGGACATAATTTGAATTTGAAAATGCGTAAGGATTGACGACATAAAAATATTTCCGGTGATGAGGTAATCATTGGCTTTTTGAAGCGTTGTGAATAATTCGCGTGATGCTATAGAGTATAAGTGATCTACTTCAAAAAGTTGTACTCGAGACATCAAAATATAGAAATAGGCCTCTATGATTAGTGAAAGGGCGAGACACCCTTGACGCAGACGTCTCCTTTTTTTTCAGAGGGACTAAACTTTGACAAAGGGGATTGGTGTGTTTGATGGCTTCGGGAGAGAGGAGTTAGCATCTTGACAACAAATAACCATTGCAATTTGATTGAATTACCCCCGGTTTCCAGAGATCTAGAAAAGAGGATAAACGAATGGGTAAAAGGAAACAGGGAAACAACTGCATTCCCACGTGGATCCTATTCTTAGTTAGTTGGCAACCAGACAACGGAGCAGTTTCGTTGTGTTTTGCCTTATATTGGATATTTAGCTAAGCCATGGCTGTAATCCATCATCAGAAAATAACAAAGACTCTTGGTCATTACAGGAGATGAACGAGCGGCAGGGAAGGGAGGGAGACCGACTTTCGGGTTTGGTCGGAAAAACACGACGAGAATGCAGAATGAGAGCTGTAATTGAGATGCCGGTCTGGCTATTACTTATCGCCTGCTCTTCAGCAGCGAACAGGATGACCTTTTTGACAAGAGCAAGAGAGGGAGGGGCTGTGAAATTGACACCTACTTTTTTAAAAGCTGAATTTCAGAAAAAAAATGGTGTTATTTTTTAAAATCCTGATTAAAGACAGAGTTTGTTTACTTTCAGAAAGTCGCTTGCAAACTGGGAAGAATTTATGTCAATGGAAAACAAATGACTAATCTTGATTACGTAATGAAGAATGGAGATCGCATTGAGCACTGGGGTCATCGGCATGAGCACCCGGTAAGTAATTTTTGATGGATAATTGGATCTTTGCTTGTTTTTGCCTGAAGGCTTTAGGGGATATGAGGGTTGGGGTGATTGACTTGCTCTTGCAAACTAAAAAATACGAAAGATATTCAAATGCCTAAAGTGGTTTAGTGCATCGAACCGTGCCTCACATGCTCCGTGATGATGGAATTTTTGATAATCCTAAAATTTAGGTGAAAGATCTTCCAATTGAATTCATAGAGGACAACGATAATCTCTTAGTTGTGAATAAGCCATCATCTCTGCCGGTACATGCTTGTGGACAATATGCCATTCATACCGTTCTTGCACAACTCCGATTGCGTTATAAAAAAACAGAAAAATTGCGAGGTGAGAAGTTTTGAGGAAACTACGCACCTGGGACCACAATGTCCAGATGTCTTTGACTTTTTTTTTCAAAGCTCAGCTGGAAATCGTGAAAATTCAATGTCTCGATGCGCAAATTATGTGATTTTCTGCTAAATTAGGATGCTAATTGTTTTTCGAGGAATTACACTTCTCTATTTTCAGTTCTCCATCGCCTTGATAGAACAACATCTGGAATACTTCTTCTAGCAAAAAACTATGAAACAGATCTGGACGTAGGTATACCTTTTTGCCTTTTAGATATTTAAAGCTTTCAGTTTAAAATGACTCTTAAGGCAGGGGACTGGAGTAAAGAATACGTTTGCCTTGTAGAAGGAGTATTTCCAGAGTAAGTTTGAATTGATGAATATAACCTAAGCCGAAGAGAGGCTTGACTGCTTGGCAATTACCGCTAGCAGGAAATTGAAGAACCCAATTTTAGATTAGGGTCAGACGGGAAGTTTTTTTTTTGAATAAATTTTGAATGCTGGTTCAAAATGTGTAAGGCAAAATCATAGACAGCTGGCATCCTGCAAGGAAGCGCGGAAATGTGATACATACGTTACAGGTGTGAATTTCAGGGGAGATATCGTTTGCGAACAGCCCATAGGGACTCTTATAGTAAGTATGGGAATACAGTGCATCCGACCAGATGGAAAAAACGCTAAAAGCACATTTAGAAGGCAAGCTTATTCTCTTTATTTATATAGTTCTAGGTTATGGACAAATGGAAAACATAGTGCTTGTTCAGTAGCTATTGAAACAGGCAGAACTCATCAAATACGAGTGCACGCTCAATATTTAGGTAAGTGTAAATTAAGTAGATTAAAAATTTCCAGGATATCCAATTGTTAACGATACTATTTACAATTCAGCAATTTGGGGAGAAACAAAAGGAAAAAATGCTGACTATGGTAGAGGATACGAAGAACTGGGAAAAGCTGTTCAGGAAAGTCACAGGAAGGACCTATGGCTAGAGTCTATTGACCCTGAGTATGTTATTAGAATGAAAAAGCTGGCAGAAGAAGAGGTTTTTTTTCTTAAATTACTTTTTATATATCTTAGTTAACACCTGAGCCGGCAAATCTAGCGATAGAGGATCGCCCTATTTACGACTCGGTTTGTTATAATTGTCATGCAGTAAAGAAAGAGGTACGAGTCTATCTTTAGCTAGAACAGTTTTTAGGTTCCAAAGGAGAACTATCAAATGTATCTGCACTGCCTAAAGTACGAAACCGAAAAATGGAGTTATAAAACTCCACTTCCCGAATGGGCAGAAAAACCTGCGAAATAATTGTTTTTGGTTAGTTGTTTTGTTATAATTGTTAAAATAAATTTATCCTTACAATTTTATTCGTTTTAAAAATAGTCAATATACAATTTGTAAGTAGTTTTTGAAGAACTGACTAGCTAAATATTTGTGGTTCAGAATATGAATTGAAGGACGATTGTTTTTCTCTGGTAAAACGAGACCGTAGGTGGCTTAAGCGACGGCATTGAAGGCTTTCACAACTTCAGCATAAACCTAAAATTTGAACTATTTGCTGAATATAAAAAAAACCTCTTCGGCATCTTTTTCGCTAGAAATTTCTTTGACTAAGCTAAGCTCCCTATAATGCTCGACAATGGGCAGTGTCTGAGTGTTGTAAGTAATGACACGCTTCTCAAGCGCTGGTCTATTGTCATCTGTTCTTCCTTGGCCTAAACTTTCTTGGTTAGTAAAGCAACAGCTATTTTAAAAACCTCGGTTTAGGCATCTATTGATACATGTCTCGACTGGGCATGAGAGGAAGAGCACAAATTGCACGTTAACCTTTAAAAAAGAGTCAAAAATGCGAAAGATAGAACAATCGGTACACCTGGCTGTTAATAGAAAGACAAACCTTGTCACCCATTTCCTTCTGCCATCCGTCGAGATTGTCCTGGTTACGAGGGAATCCATCGATCAAAAATCCTTTGGCATCACCGGCTGCATTCATAGCCTGGAAAGAAAAAGTTTGGTGGTCACACGTATCATCATTTTTAGAGTAATCCAACTGACAGTAACTGGTTTGCTTTTTCATTTTTCGCTTCCCCATTGCGTGAAAATCCAAAAAGCTCTTTTATGGTCGCATTAGTGCCCCTTCGTGCTGTCAATTTTCTCCTTCCTTTTCAGAATGGAAGTTTTGATTAATCTCAACAAGATAACGACATGATTCCAAAGGTTTCAGGGTCAACAGACGTGTAGCATTGTTCTCTTATCATGAAAGGGAGTACGCAGCAAAAAAGTGTGATGACTGACAGCTGCTACTAAAAACCAGAATAGAACTTACATTTTCCAGCAGTTTACAAGTGATTTGAACGGGAACGATGGTTCCATTACAAATGTGTTCTTCGATAAGTGCGCCAAATTGGGATCCCTCGCGCTGTCTTTCCTCACGAAGAAGATCTCCGGCACTCAAATGAACATATCCCAGATTCTGAAAAAAGAGATTATTTATCGTCAAAATCTTTCGTCTTATGACGACCTCTCGATATTATCAACACGGCCTGCGAGTATTTAGCTATCTTTAGGTCGGATCTTGGTTCCGAATAGGCCAATCCCCTTATCTATAGTTGCAAAAAACTCTTTAGAATGGACTATCTGAAAAGAAGGACGCGTTTCTTGGCCCTTATGAGTCGTACGAGACGTCTCAGGAACCTATTCACGCATTACTCATTGTGACTCAGTCGTCTCGTAACTTTTGCAAAAACACTATAAAGAACTCACGTTATGGATCTTCTCGCATTGGGTTCCTTTGCCGGAACCTGGAGGACCGAGGACAAAAACAACGTTGAACCGGCTAGCCATGCTAATTCTACGGCCTGAAAATTCCATATTAGAAAAGAGAGAACGTACGAGCCGTAGAAAAGAGCAGAGGGATAGCTCGGACTGAGCGAAACAGTAAAATCTCGATAAAAGAAAAGTCCGTCCACGAAAGAGAACGGCAGACGAAACTGAAAAATTCGTGTAACCAACACGGCACAGAGCTCCGCCCAGTCGGCCGATTAACCGACAGTTGCGCGTCTGCCCTGGACCCCCTTCCTCATGAAAAGGTCAGCTGATGAGAGGTTTTAGGGCCGATTTGAGGTCCGCCTAGCAGATTTATGTGGGTGAATTGGAAAGGAGGAGGAAGCGCGCACTTGCGCGCTTGCGAAATGATAAAGTCTAGTCTTTTAGACGGCAGGTGGAATATAGCTGGTACATGAGACAAAGAAACGCTATGAACGAGTATCTGTCTAAAGAGCTCTAACTGACCAGATGGAAAGGGAATAAAGGCTCGTCGGCTCATTAAAAAGCAAATAGAAAAAAAAACGGGAAATTTGTGGGATTGTGCTGACGAACTGCACGTGAAATAAATGTGTATCACACTTATTCCAGAACTTTATTTTCTAAACCAATTTGTTTTTGAGCAACCAGCGAGTTTTAGTTGAGTAAGCGCGAATATCGGAAAAACGATAAAGATAATGCCAGAAAAATAACCCATTTAGTTATCTTTTCTATGTCTAGGCTATAAAGTCTCTGCGAAGCAAAATGAACACGAGTGTTACAATCGAATCTAAATAAGTTAGGAAAAGAACCAAAATAAAGCGATAGTAAGCAGAGGTCAAGACTTTTTTTTCAATATTTATTTATAGATTTATATAGTCTCTTTAAACAAAAGGAGCAAGCCTTTTTAAATAGACTATAAGTAACAGCAGATAGAATAATGTAAAATATGTAGATAAAGTCGAAACAAATATGGTTAACCCATAAAATGTGGAAAGATTACACGGAAAATGGATCATCGTCAGTTGGTTTTGAGCGCAACTTGGAAACATCACCGGTTTTTGTAAAAGGTGTATTTGTTGTGCTTCGTGCCGACTGCTCATCTTCTATTTTTTGAAGCTCCTCAACTGACACCTAAATTTTGCTTTTTTTTGCGTAAGAGGCTAGCTAAAAGTGTTTTTCTGCCGATCAAAAGCTATTTTCCTGGTTTTTAGTAATTTTTCCCGTTCTACCGTTTATTAAGTGTTCTCTATAGAAAAGGGCTGAAATACCGTATGCTGTGTATACCAGATCGTGGTTATCCCTATACTTTTGCCGCAGTGTATGAGGAGGACGTTGATTAACTAAAATAAGAAACAAACCTTTATCAAATTAGTTGGAATATTTTCATCTACTTCTCCTGCTAATTCAACATTTTCACCGCGAATTAAAAGGAATCCTTGAGCGATTTCACAATAAAATCGCCCTACAAAAATTCGTTCAACTACATCTTCTAGTATCAAATTAGCAAATTGGTCTATGGATCTGAAATGACAAACATTCTTGGGCGTTGAAATCGACTCACCGTAAATAACCTAAAAGCTTTCTTCCATCTCTCAGGACGACCATCAACCGCTTATCCAATTGATCGAATAGACTTATAGCGCCGGGGAGATAAGGGTCTGGTAAATCCATGCTATAAATTATTTGTTCAGTGATAGAATTCTAAAAGAAAAGAAGAGATGGATAGATTATTTTGGCCAATCAATTGCAATGTTAATTGTTGAAGTAGCTCGTAGTATCAAGCCTCTAATTTTTTCAAGCGAGAATTCCAATAGTAGCTTTCATGTGGCTACCTATTGACTAATAAAAACCACAAAAACTATAATTAATCAGATACACAACCGGCTGGCTGAGCTTTGCAACGAAAAATGGAACAAGAATTTCAGCTAGGCATTAGATCATTCCATTACCTTTTGTTGCGGTTTTTACTTTGGCTTTTAGTTTTTGACTTTATGCTTTATAAATACTGCTTCTGACAATGGTGAAAGGAAAGAGTCGCATCACCCTTTTGAATAAGAAATGGAATTCATTTAATTTCTACTCTTCTCGTGAAGCGAATATACCGTATTATATTTCCTACTTCTGCTGAAACTTCTTTTTATCTTGCAAGTAATGATTGGCTTTGCTTAAGATGAAATGCTCTTACCATATTGCGTTTATACAAACTGAGAAAGAAAATAAAAAGTAAAGGAGCTCTAATGAAAAATTGAAGGACTGCTGTTGAGTAGTGAGTCCCGTGACGAAAAGACTCTACCGTACCCTTTCGATGGTTCCCGTTCAATCCTCAATTTTGCGTATATTGCTATTTCCTACAGCTTTTTTAGCCTATTTTGAACGAATTTTTGTGTATTTTTTGTGGAGAATCGAAATTTGCATAGCACAATTGCTAAAGGACTTCTGTTTTGATACAATCTATCTAAAAATAGGTCGAAAAATATGACTGATAAATTTTAAACTTTAGATGTATTCCTTAGTTCTTTATATTTTATTTCGTCTATCAATGTAATTTTTATTTTATAGGGTTAAACATGCCCCGTTTAGTAACGGTGCAGTCAAAGGTATCGAGATCACCTCGCCGTCCCTATGAGAAGGAACGTCTTGATCAGGTTAGAATATTTAAGTTTTTTATTAATATATTTTTAAGGAGTTGAAAATCATCGGAGAGTTCGGTCTCAAGAATAAGCGTGAAGTATGGCGTGTCAAGTACACTTTGGCTAAGGTCCGTAAAGCTGCCCGTGAGCTCCTCACCTTGGAAGACAAGGACCCTAAACGTCTTTTCGAAGGAAACGCTCTCCTCCGTCGTTTGGTCCGTATTGGTGTCCTCCCTGAGGATAAGATGAAGCTCGATTACGTTCTCGGACTCAACATCAACGATTTCCTTGAGAGACGTCTTCAGACTCAAGTTTTCAAGCTTGGACTTGCTAAATCTATCCACCATGCTCGCGTATTGATCCGTCAGAATCACATTCGGTTAGTTTTTTTCTCTAGATTTTTTGTTTTGCCTACAATATTTTATTTAAAATCAAGCTCTATAATATAGAGAATTTAAGTAGTCAAAAACTTAGCTAGCCAGTTACTCGAAAAGTAACAATCACTAAGCAAACTTTTTTTCCAATTTGGGTATTTTAGCGTTCGTCGTCAAATCGTCAATGTTCCTTCCTTCGTTGTCCGCTTGGACTCTCAGAAGCACATTGACTTCTCTCTGCAATCTCCCTTCGGAGGTGGACGCCCTGGCCGCGTGAAGAGACGCAACATGAAGAAGGCTGAAGCTGGAGAGGGCTCCGGAGACGAGGAGTAATTGTTTTTGTTGCCCCAATAAATTGTTATGTAACAATTTACTTAATTTTAGCCATTCAGAAAGGCTTTAAACAGATTTCCAGAAAACTCGGCACAAAGCTGAATTGGTTCAAAAGCTTTGAGATGTTTATTATTATACTTCATCGGTTTGCCACAGCTAGTCAATAATACAGAAACGATTAATTATATAGACGATTAGATATTCATGCACTTTTCTTGTGCTTTTTGTTGTCGGTCCTCTTTTTTCCTTTTATCGTCTTAAGAAATGGCAGTAGATGAAAGGTTCCACGATCCTGAGAAGCACTTCTGACATTCCTGAAAATGATTGAATAAGTTCCACCCTTCCCTCGATCTGCCCCTCCCGACCCTGAGAGACATGAAAAGATGGCTGTTTGCTCTCGTGGTGATAAAAGCAGGTCTGAAATGCGCACAGACGTGCTGTATTGCCCCTCCTAATGTCATATATGGGGCGAGATGCAAAAACAGGAGAGATCAGATTGGTGAAGGCTTACTTTTGCTCAATACGATCCAATTCCTCCAACGTGGCGACTTCTTCAATTCTAGCAGCCGAGACAAGAGAATAAGTTGAACGGTAGAGCGATTTATCTGTAAATGTCCTACTATTTTAAAGAATTTCAACAGATTGTGCTTCTGGCTTGATGACATTTCTCTCTAATTCTCTAGGAATTGGCGTCATGTCGCCATTGCCTAAGGCTTCAACCTATACGGATTATCGTGATAAGACGAAGCGATAGGTGTTAGAAAGCGGCTTTTGAGAGATCGATCGAATTTTTCCCTCCAGAAGATTCGGCTTACCTTTGACATCCAGTTTGGTCAATTCGGTATCGAGATTTTTGAAGGACTCGACGACAGGACTCTGGATCTCTTCTTCCAGCTTCTGTGCAAATGAACGAAGGAACAATTCCTCCCAAAGTTTATTGGGCTCGCTCTTCTGAAAAACCAAATGTTTTTCTATTCACGATTCAATCACAGCAACCGCCGCGCTCACAAATAGTAATACCAGCTATTTTCGGGCCTCACCTCAACAATTGCCCCATCGCTGATCTTCCGTCCATCCTCTGTATATTGGATCTTCTTGCGATGAGCAGCTGTGAAGAGAGGACGATACGAAGATTGTTTCTGCTTTTGACTGGCTGTTCTAACTGCTGGAAGTGTCTTCTGGTAGGGAGGAGGAGACAGAGACTTACAATCAAAGCTATCTTTTGACATGATGCTGTCCTGACGGCTAGGACTGGCATAGAAGTCCAAAGGACTGTCGCAGGGAACATTTACCATTCCAATCATGGCGAATCTGAGGAATACTGAAATTCATTGGATGAGAAAGAAAAGTGGAACAATGAAAAGTGAGAATTAGAAGATACAATGGATGCTGTAGGGGACTAGAACTCATATGAGAATGAGATGACAAAACTATTCCAACCGACTGAGGCCAAGGGGCGTGCCGAGAGTGAGAGACGAGAGGCGGGGTCAGCGGCAGCCCTCCCAGATTGGGTCTGAATGCTCTATCATCAAAACTCCTTCCCCCAAAAAATGACGTCAATCCCCACCTCAGGAAGAGTCTTCCCAGGAGTAGGAAAAGGTGGGAGAGAAGGCTGACTCACTTGACTGACTTGAATAGGTCTCTGACGACGAACAAATAGCTCCGTATTTTTCGAAGGTTGTGTCTCAGACCATAGAGAATGACAAAACGCGTTGGGAAATGCCAAATGGGGCTGAATCAAAAGTGACACAGAATATGGCCCTTTTCAACTTTTTTTCTCCAAAATTCTTTGCATCTTCTGGAAGGACTATGCTTAACTAAAGAGACGCCATGAAGGCCTCACGACGTGATATCATCCCGATTCAGGAACTGATAGAAGTTCTAAGAAGATTTAACAGTAAGTCGAATCGCGTGCGAATCTCTTGATAAGCCGAGTTTGGGTGGTGATTTGCGGAACCGGAAGGGATAATTCTGACTTGTTTCCGGTCCTTTGAACTGATAACTGAATCGACTCTAGGATGGATACTGTAGCTCTTTAGAAAGAAGGCAACTTTCGAGGAATTAGGTCTAGAGGTGAAATTGAAAATTCTCAGAGCAAACGAGTTGAACTCATTTTATATTGTCTTCTCCTTCGAGTGTTACCCAATAAGATCAACGGGAACCAGCATCGCAGATCCAGTTGGGGCCACAAGAACAAATGAAGACAATGTGGACTGACTCAAGCCCGGGAACAAATGATTTCCTTTTATTTGCGTCAGACGTTTCGAAAACAGTGTTGTGAGGCCAAAATGACGAGTTGTCAGCACTCTTTTCTCGGCTAATTGTCGCAGATTACATGAGGTTTCGAAGGAGGACAGACTCACTCACGAGAACACTTCAATTTTGTTTATAAGCGTCGGAGGATTTGACTGGTTTGAGAGGGGAAGACGTCGTCGTTTTTAAATAGTTCAAACGATTTGTCATTCAAATTTTACTGAAGTATAGACGAAAATTTGCTAGTCAGTGATTGTGGAATTTTCGATTCTTTCAGTTTTAGCGTCAGAGAGGTTACTGTAATCCTCTGAGGCCTACTTCTTAGTCCTCTGATCCTATGAGAGGTCCTGTTTACCCGAACAAACTAAACTTATTTATTTGCAAGCGGACGTCAGAGTCTTTCTGAAGTTCACTCCTAGATAGCAAAAAAACTCTCGGACCATTCGGTTCATCAAAATGACAACTAGTTTCTAGTGTTTCGGGTTTGTTGAGTAGACTTGTTTCGGCCAAGGCCATCGGAAATCGCAAAAAATAATAAATAAAATTAGAAAAAAAAGAAGCTACAATGGGAGGCTAGAAAATGGAAGGAATCGGCCGAAGAGCCGTGGTCAGATGTCCGACTCCCACTCTCTGGCTGGCTTTTATAGTCGGACAGATTCACGTCATTGGGCCCAATGTGTACAAATACGAATTTAGGAATCTTTCCCCTCCCCCTCGGGGCGAAGAGTCATCCCAATTGTTTTAACTTCCTGTCGACTTCCTCCTTAAGGGCTGGTTCAAGCTCGAGGTCACGAGCCAATCGTCGTCAACCGTCGACAAAAGACTCAAATCAGCAGTAAATTCGACAAATGTGAAGTCAAAAGTGTCAATTGAAAGAGAAAATTTGTGAATGAAGGGGTAAATCTCGTTAGTTATCGTAACTCTTAAAGCCCTCCTTCCTTCGGCTAATGACGTCTTTTTTCCACTGCAAAATATCGTAGCAAATGATAGAAACTGATGGCATCAAAGAGCTGACTCAATTTGTTCATTTTTCATCATTTGAGACGGTAGACAGACTATATCAATATAGAGTGGGGATAAGGTGACTAAAAGAAGTCTGTCTGTCAATTATCAATTGAAGGAATGAGGGGAAGAAGAGACCTAGGGCGGCGTCTCTCTTCTCTCCCTTTTTAGGCATTTTCACACGTCTTACTTCGGATTACATTTTTTATCAAAAAGCTCACGGAACTCTACTCTTCGTGTGCGTAGAGAGATTAGACTTTTCTTGAAAAGAGATTGCAAAGTTTTGGAACGGGTTGAGACGAAAAAAGACTAAGATTAGACGGAGGTTGTGACGTTAATTTGGATAGATCAATTTCCGGAGAAAAAGAATCTTCTGATATCAGTCATATCATCAGGAAGAAGTTCAAGATCTTGCTTATTTTATTAGAATGGGATCTCTTCTGGTTTGAAGCAACTTCTTGGAATTCAAAAACTGCTCGAGAAATTGAATACAATAACTCATTTTCTTTTGCTCCATTGAGACTCTTTTCCCCAAAACCTTCCAGAATAATAAAGTTAATATTGGAATTTTATCTTTTTCTAGAAAATGGAAAATACTTTTTCAAACTGTACTTTCCCGTGTGCACTTTATAAGATTACCGTTCCAGTCGGAGTGTAAGTTTTCAAAAGTGCAATAACCGTTTTGGAATATTCAAAAGTTACTTTTGCGTGGTTTTGTCATCTGAATGTCCTACGCTAGACCTTTCATAACATCCGCCCTACCAAAAGTCAACAGGATTCAGCTGTGACTAAAATATCAGATTCCATCCTCTATCAATTTGTGGTAATTCCGGCGAGGAGTAATTTGAGCCAGCTTTGACTCATTCACCTCTAAATATTATGTTCAAAAGGTTCACGTCAGGGTTGAATTCTATCTTTGGAAATACTCTCTCGTCATTTTTTTCAAAGAGATCAGACTAGCTTCAAGCTTATGAGAGACTGAAGGTATGTGATAATAGTCCCTTCTCTTTCAAAGAAAGGATTAGTAAGTCGGGCCGATGGGGAATTGCGTCAGAGATTACGGTAATGAGCGTGTTGAGAGCATGAACTAGACTTGGGTAGACCCGGAGACTGTAGTTCCTTTTTGAGGCAAGTGATTTCATTCTTCGTGGGTTAGGAATTTTGAACACAAAGTCTACGAAAGAATTTCACATTAGCCTTGGACGTAACCTCTTCAATTGGCTGTATGACCTGTTCCGTTCTGATCGTCTGTCCTTTTTGTTTCCATGTCTCTCGTCTTCTTTTGACACAATGTGGCGTGGGCGGTCGAAGAAAAGACGGCTTATGACTTGTTGATTTCATCCAGAAAGCGGTGTTATTCTGCTCAGAATTCTCGAAGAATATCAGGGACCCCTTATCGTTTTTGAGTCAACGGCTCAAAAATAGAACCGACTGATGTGTGGTCCGGGTCAAGTTGCTGGGTCAAAGTTGGAGGCGCTATGACGCGCGAGAGGGACGGTTAATGGCCCTAACGATAAGCGTCTGGAATTCGTTCTCACACGCGTTAAACGCAAAGACTTCAACCCTTGGGGGTGGTCACTGTTGACAAAAGTGGCCCACGTGGCGCAAAAATTCACGTCTCTGTTTGTATTGATGTGAATTCCTGTGCATGAATAATTGTTTATCCGTAAAATTTATCACAATAAAACGATCACATCGAACCCAAAAATTTTTTTAAAAAAGCTGACTTAGAAAGCATTAATAATTATGGCGTTTTGGTTGTTGTTGTTGGACTAGATGGAAGAACAGAATTTGCTGTTGTATTAGACGACTCGACTCTTTTAGACACTGTAGTGCTGGCAGTCGTAGATGCATTGCCGAGTACTGTAGTAGTAGTAGATGTTAAGTTAGTTGTTGTCGAAAGAGTTGTAGTGGAAGATTGAACGGAAGGAGCTGAAGTCATGACTGCTGGAAGACTTGATGTCTCGTTATTTATGAGAGTTGAAGTAACACTTGAAGGAAGAGTCGGCTGAAAAATGTATTATAACCATTGCTTTTACCCCGATTGCCAATTACTAAGAAGCACAATGGAAAGCATGCAGGACCCCGGGTCCCTTTTCCATCAAAAATATCAGACAAAGCTTTATCTAAAACATAAAGCCTCTTTATTTATAATTTATAAATACATCCATCACAGTAGATCGTCTAGTAAACGAGTTAGGTTAAAAAAATATGTGCAGGGAAGCATCACAAGGGTCGTGTGGCCAAGCGATCAGCTGGAACTTACCGGGAAAGATTCATTAGATGATGGTCCAGAAATGTTTGCAATAGTCTGAAATAATCAAATTATTTGAATTTTATAATATTTATGTACCTGGCTAGCACCAGGGCTAACTTCTTTCAATGGATGGATGGGATCGAAGAAGAATTCTTTGAAGGCAAAGGCCAGAAGGAAATGTAGAAGAAAAACTGCCAAAACAGCACCAAATGCAACCTAAAGAGTAAAATAAATTTTTGCTAAAATGTAGGACTCACCAGGCGGTTTGAATCATTTTTGAAGGCTGGGTAGATTGCCTTAGCCAAAACGCTTCCACTAAGGGTAACCGAAGTAAGAATTAAAACCCATCGAAGCCAGTTAATATTTAGAATCCATAAAAGCTACAATTATTAGTTAATTGATATAAATTATAAAATACCGAAACAGGAATGAATATAGTGAGACTGTAGCCATAGGCACAGACTATATCCAAGTATGGATATTGTAGGTCCGATTTCCTATGCCAAAGAATGGCAAAAAGAAGCAAAGGTACAAAAACAACGTACAAAAAGATAATTGTGGAAGCAGACGTAACTAAAAATATTGGAGAATTAGCAATATCTAAGTTATACCAAGTCGGAAATCACTTCCGTAGCTTCCGACACCTCCTTCATTTCCAATATACTGGGCAATGTTGCCGAATATACCGATTGAGAAAATTAATGTTAGCGATATCCAAAATGGCCCTGAAATTTCTAGAATTAAATACAAAAACCAAATTTACCCCATAGATCTGGCAAGGGCTGGACAAAGTCCAATATAAAGTTATTATTTGTTGGAATAACACTGTTCAAAACTCGTTTAACAACCTAAAGCATGATTCGAAGAATTAATAAGTTAAATACCATTTCTGTGTCTACATCAAAGAATTGTTGGTAATAACTGATAGAAAAGAAATTTCTACCAGTTCCGGATGTTGATACATTATCATCGACCAGCTAAGATATTTTTTTTTAATTGCTTAAGATAACTAACCGTGTTGCGATCTCTGTCGCCTAGATTTCCAGTAAAACCACTCTGCTCATTTGTGGAATTTGTAGAAAAGTCGTTTGAAAAAGCTACAAAAATAATAATTAGAGAGAAAAGAACTTACACTGGAAGTTCAAGTCGTTCATTTACCGCTATATATACAAATCTGAAACAATATTGTGTTATCGTTTACAAATCAATTGAAAGTAGCATTAGATCAGACCACATTACAAATAATAAAATAATAAATCAAGTAATAATTTATTATAGAAAATACACGTTTTGAAACCGAAAATCTCGGCGAAAGATCACATAATATAACAAATTAAATCAACAGACCTGTAGTTAACGACGGTCTCGAGAACGACTACGCTTCCTCTCTCGACTTCTTTTGCGTTCTCTATCTCGATCTCTTCTATCTTTCTTGCGATCGCGGGAACGGCTTCTTTTTCTGTCCTTTGACCTATTGTGGCGCAAAATAATTTAAACATTGAACCAACCTCGATCTTCTACGCTCTTTGGAGCGACTACGCTTTCTCTCTCGAGATCTACTTCTTTTCCTGTCCTTAGAACGGCTTCGCCGAGATCTTTCTTTTTCTTCGCGTTCACTCCGCTCTCTTAAAAAATTTAAAAAGTTAAAAAAAAAAACTAACCTGTCTCGCTCCTTAGTCGATTTTAACTTTTTCTCTCGTTCTCGCTCTTTCTCCTTTTCACATTCACTATCTTCACACGAACATTCTCCACCAGAGCAAGAACAAGAACAACTAAACAATAAATTTTGGATAATAAAGTAATCTTACTCGCTTTCTTCCTCTTGTCTCCTAATTATGTCAATTTTCTTCTCTGAAATATCTGGATCAGCTGTTAAATCATACATTCCGAGATCTTCATCGGCAACTTCTTCGTCTTCATCCTATAAACTTAACAAATTAATTTTATTTCCTACCTCCATATCTGAACCAAGTTTGTATTTACTCATGTCTACATCTTCTTGTTCTTCGTTCTCTTCATCTTTTATTTCCCCGTTGTCTTCATCTTGTTTAAGTTCTTCAGAAGGAGATACGGAAAAATTTGCCTAAAATTTAACTAGTACAGACTATGAAAAGTAGTACGTCGGTTATAGTGCTTTTCTTTTTTTTTCTTCCGAACTCATCAAACTCTTCCTCATAATCTCGTTTAACGTATTCGATATCTTGACGATCATTATAACCTCCTCCATATCCTGTTCTTCTTTCAGTGTCTGCTAGCTTCGGAGCATTGCAAACATTGCAGGTCTTTCTTCTAGCCCAATTTACATTTCCACATCTAGAAATACGTTTTTGTTTGAGAATAATAAGACAGTGACTTACTTAGTACAAACCCAGTCTTCAGCAGCAAAAAGACCTTTAGATTTATCGGCCATCTCTTTGCCTATTTCTTTGCCAACACGATTTTTTACTCGTGGCTTTGCTAAAAATTGGTTAAATAGGAAAAAAGAACTTACGTTTTCCACAGGTCGCACATAATTCTTCATAATCAGGATTTACAGTTGCACATTTTGCATCAAGGCAGGCCCATTCACCGTCTTTGAGTGCCTTTCTTCCTTTCTGGTGGTCATCATAGTCCTCCATGTGAGAGCTCATTAAGGCTTCTGAAAAATAGGTGTTGCTCCAAAGAAATGGAAAGAGAACCAAAAGCTTCGATTTGCTATAAATTGACTTTTTCAGTCGTTATTGTCATTACTCAAAGTGCAGTAAGATCAACTTCTTTTAGAATAAGACAACTCGAAAAGATTTGTCTGCGTGGCATTTTAAAGAATTTCACAAGCACAAAGCAGTGTACCAATGAGGGTCACTTTAATTAGCCAAACATCATCAAAATATTAGAAATGAAATGTGGTGAAAAAGATGACGAAGCAGCGGCAATAAAGCCAACAACGAAATTAATAATGGAATCCACGACAAATTTGGCGAATTGCCCTTACCGTAACACAAAAATATTTCACAGATGAGAATGGGTCCGATCGCGAGTCCCATGATTTCCACGCTCTATCGCAATGAACCACGTTGAAGGCTAAACGGATGGATGAGATTTCTAGGGTTTTTTCATTACTTTTGTTTATTTCTCATTCATTTTTTCATACTACTTGCTCTTCACGAACAGATATTAGCATAATATATATTTTGAAGAGTAATTTCATAACTTTTTACGCATGAAATATAGAAAAATTGAGGCAATTTAAAATGACACGTCAGACAGAAACAGCTGGATGAAATTGTTCTATCGTTTTCTTGTACTTTCTATTCTTTCCAATCAGTAATTATATGTTTTCAGGATGACCTCTGGCGAACAGCCGAGCTATACCCTCATTTCGGTACCCAGCGACTGGGAGCCGCCGACGGAGAACCAGATCAAAGAAAAACTGGAAAAGGGTTAGTTAGTTTTTATCAAGTGGCTATTTCTTGCTTTAGGTAACAACAAGGACAAAAATGAAATGCTTGAAAAGTTGATTCTTATGCTCTTGAATGGAGACAAGCTCGCTCCAAGCATTTTAATGCATGTGATCAGATTCTGTCTTTTAACTAGTGATCACAAATTGAAGAAGAATCTACTTCTCTTTTGGGAAGTCGTGCCAAAGGTAGATTGTTGACCGTTCAGACTTATTTTTAGACTGATGCTCAAGGAAAGCTGCTTCGTGAAATGATTCTCGTATGTGATGCATATAGAAAAGATCTCCAACATCCTAATGAATTTGTTCGTGGTTCAACCCTTAGGTTTTCCAAAAATCGGTAATAAATTTACAACGTAATTTAGGTTCTTGTGCAAATTAAAGGAACCAGAACTTTTGGATCCTCTAATGCCATCTATTAGACAATGTTTGGAGCACAACCATTCCTATGTCAGAAAGAACGCAATTTGCGCCATTTTTACTATCTATAGTAAGTAATTTCCGCTATAATAAACTCTATATTCAGAGAACTTTGAATTCTTAATTCCTGATGCACCAGAGCTTGCATTTAACTTTTTGGAGCGAGAACAAGATGCTTCTTGCAAGAGAAACGCCTTTATGATGCTGCTTCATGTCGACCAAGCTCGCGCACTAGATTATTTGTCTGGCTGTATTGATAACGTGACTCAATTCAATGATATACTTCAGCTAGTTATTGTAGAACTCATCTACAAGGTAACTATGCGCAATTATTCAAGATTTTTTAAATTTAGGTTTGTCATGCCAACCCGGCAGAGAGATCTCGTTTTATTCGTTGCGTGTACAATCTTCTCAAGTCTAATAGCGCAGCTGTTAAGTAAGTTTTCTTTTAAACTCTCTAATAAAAACCTAGGTATGAAGCAGCAGGAACTCTCGTTACTCTTTCATCTTATCCTGCTGCAATCAGGGAGGCTGCTAGTACTTATATTGAGCTCATTGTCAAAGAGAGTGACAATAATGTTAAATTGATTGTTCTTGATCGTCTAATGGAGCTCCGTCAATCGACTAGCCATGAGAAAATCCTCCAAGAGTTGGTTATGGATATATTGAGAGTGAGCTTAATCAGTCTAACATTTTAAAATATTTTTGCAGGTTCTCTCTTCACCTGGCTTAGAAGTTCGTCAAAAGACTCTTTCCTTGGCATTAGATCTTGTTTCAAGTCGCAATGTAGAAGAAATGGTTGCCTTTTTGAAGAAGGTGCGTGAATATTTAGAAATTGAAACGACATTATAGGAAATCAACAAATCTTCTACTGAATCTAATGATGAAGCAGGAAAATATCGCCAAGAACTTGTTAAGACCCTTCATGTTGCTACAATTAGATTCCCTGATGTGGCTCCAAATATTATTCCTGTACTAATGGATTTCTTGTCTGATGACAACGAGGTTGCTGCTAAATATGTACTAGACTTTGTACGAGAAGCTGTCCATAAATTGCCAGCCCTTAAAGAATCTATTCTTAAATCTCTTCAGGTAACTTTTTAAATAATAATAAGTGGCAAGTTTTAGGATGGACTTCTATCCATTAAAAAACCCAAAGTCTTTACTTCTGCTTTGTGGATTCTTGGCTCGTTCAGCGATACCGAGGCTTCTCTTAACTCTCTCCTTTCTTTGATTAAAAAGTCTCTAGGAGAACTGCCTATTGTAGCAAGTGAATTAAATGAGAATCAAGATGAAAACCCTACCGAAGAGACAAAGGTATTTTTATATTTATTTAGCTATTACTAATCAACCTTTAGACTCAACCGACTCGCCAACTTGTAACAGCAGATGGTACATATGCTACTCAATCGGCTTTAGTGACCACCAAGAAAGCTAACAAAAATGTTCCACCACTCAGACAATTCTTGTTGGAGTCAAACTTCTTTATTGGAGCCCAATTAGCTACAATTATTACCAAGATGGTCGAGCGTTTCCAACAGCTTGCTTCTTCTAAAAGAGTACATGAGTTAGTTTTAGCCATTTTTTTAAAATGCCTTTCTTCCAGATACCGTGCCGAGTGTTTATATATTCTTTCTTGTATCGTTCATCTTGGAAAGAGTGGAATCACTACAACTAAAGCGACTGAAGATGACCTCGATAGAATGTGTGCTACAATTAAGCTTCTAGCTCTTGAATGCCCCGTGGCTGCTGAAATTTATTTAAACCGTTGCCAAGAGAGCTTGGATATGATGCTCGTAAACATGCATAAGGATTCATCAGATGATGTTGAAAAGAAGCGAGAGAAAAACGCTGTTCAGGTTAAGATATCTTTTTTCATAATTATCCTTTTTAGGTCGATAAAACCATTACTTTCTCCCAGCTCACTACAAAGGCCGATGCTTCTTCTGGTGAAAATATGTTCGATACTGCCCTTTCTCAAGCTTTGGGAACAGCTCCGAAGACCCAAAAATTCGACTTCTCAAGTTCGAAATTGGAAAAGGTTGTTCAGTTGTCTGGATTCTCGGATCCAGTATACGCTGAAGCTTATGTCAATGTTAACCAATACGATATTGGTATATTTATTTAGTAGTCGTAATACTCTTCATTTCAGTACTCGATGTTCTTATCATTAATCAGACTGCTGATACCCTCCAAAATGTTTCACTGGAGTTGTGCACCGATGGTGATCTCAAGCTTGTTGATAAGCCTTCTCCAATTACGCTTGCTCCATCTGATTTTGCCAATATTAAGGCAACAGTAAAGGTTGCTAGCACGGAAAATGGAATTATTTATTCAACAATCTCTTATGACGTTCGTGGTTCCACCTCCGATAGAAATTGTGTTTATTTACAAGACATCAAGATTGATATCATGGTCAGTCTAAATGTATTCTATCGAAGTTTGTACGTTTTAGGACTACATTATCCCTGGAAGCCTTACTGATGAAGAGTTCCGCAAAATGTGGTTCGAATTTGAATGGGAAAACAAAGTATCCGTTAATACTACTATCACTGGTCTACGAGAGTTTATTGATAATTTATCTGCCTCGACAAATATGAGAATTCTTACTGGAGAGGCCGCTATTGGTTAGCATAAACATTCTTCTTTCATACAATTTATAATTTCAGATGGTGAATGTGGTTTCCTCGCTGCAAATCTCGCAGCACATTCCATCTTTGGAGAAGACGCTCTCGCTAACGTGTCTATTGAAAAATCTCGTCCAATGGAGGAAGATTCTCCTATAATCGGCCACATCCGCATTCGCGCAAAGAGCCAAGGAATGGCCCTGACAATGGGTGACAAAGTAAAAGCTTGCCAAGTAAAAAAGTGATAAAAATATTAAAGATTGGCCTCGCACAACGAAAAGGCTCTCCCTTGGTGCCAGTACTTGCGTAATGATAAAACTTCCTGAGGTATTTATTTTTATTTATTATATGATGTCACACTTGTGATATAACATAACATAAGTTCACTGTGATGTTTTTTCCCTGTTTAGCCTCTAATACTTTTCAATCTCGCCACTGGCTCATTCCAGTGCTTGTTTTTTAAATTTCTGGTGTGTACATTTCTTTGTTTTAATTCGAATAAAATGGGTAAGAGTGATGTTTTTATTTCTCAGACATTTCCATATAAATTTTACCACTAGTATCCGTAACTCTTTGACTTTGTCGCTGCTTCTTTCCTCTCAATTGATCAACAATCTGATGGACTTCTCTTCCTTTAGTTTCTGGCAGGTAGATGATCAAATAAATTATACTCAGAATCGAAGGAAGACTGAATAAAACCAAGAAGGAGTAGACATCAATCAGTTGATAGAGTGGCAGTGTAGTAAAAGTGACCACAACTACAGCGATTGTATTGAAACCATAAGAGATCGCCTGGACTTGACTTCGATATCTCTGAGGAACTAATTCGGCTGAAAGAAACCAGGCAACATTTCCAATTCCAGCTCTAAAAAGTGATTTTATTTTTCAAACGAATCCAACCCAAAGGTGAAGCCATGGCCGACTAAAGCAGCTAGACAGCCATATTTCAAGAAAGAGAAGTGTGGCTCCAGAAGGGCACAAATGACATAAGCAACGATGATAATGTTATTGGAGATCGAGAAGAATAAAAGAAGAGGACGGCGCCCCAACCTGAAAAGTAATTTCAGCTCGATCCGTTTACCTTTCTACAAAAAGAGATCCAAAGAAGGTTCCAATCATGAAGGCGATGGTCATTCCAGTTGAACTCCAGGCAGCCAAGGAATTGCTGAGACTGACTCGTTGAAGGAAATAAGTTGAAAGGAGAAGGAGAGACCAATCAGCCACAGTCAACTAGAGGAATTTGATTGGGAACAATCTCAGACCTGAAGAGCACAGATGCTCAACATTAATGCCTTTCGGAGATAAGATTCACTGAAGATTTCTTTGATTATGACCAGGGCAGAGTCTATTTCTTTCTCATCTTCAGCTTCCTACAATTTTATTTATAATATTAGAGATGCTCCTACTAAAGCTATTTCATCCAGCACATGGTCAATATTGGCGTCGTCTCCATGGAAATATTTGACGGCCTTTGCTGCGCCTTTGCGGTCTCCCTTGACGAGAAGCAGATATTTCGGCGTTTCGGGGATGAAAAATATAAAAACAAAGAAGAAAAGACCTGAGAAAGAGGAACTGGCAGAAAGAGGGAGATTAACTAACAGGGAGGAAGGGCAATTCCTAGAAGATAGCTGAGATGATCACCGAGGAATTCAGGCGTTCCAAGGAGAGAAGTCACTACGCACATCACAGCAAAGGCCACTTCGCTGAGGGTCGACAAAATCCCTCTCACATTTGTTGGCGACGACTCCTGAAAGGACTTCTAGAAATTGCAAATCAAACCTGTAGATATAAAATACTCGATTGGAAAGAGATAGCCGTAAAGATCGAAGTCAATACTCGTCCAGCGAAGAGAACAGTCGGCTGCCAGAAGATGATTCCCAAAAAGCGGAGAACAGCTCCCAAAAGATTTCCGCCATTTCCAATGATAAAGCCAACTATAGGGAACACGTCTATTCGTTTTTTCATGTGAACTCACCTTTCCTTCCAAAACGATCGTTGAGCAAAGGACTGAGCCAAATTCCAATAAAAAAGCCAACAAACCTTCAAACTCTACAATTTTTATATTAGAAATGTCTCACCAAATGTTACAAATCAGATTCCAAATCCAATTATAATTCGATTCTGTCATCTCCTTCCCCGCCCTTCGCAATGACTCATTTAGGTAATCCTAAAGTTGAATTTCTTACTTCTTGCTCTCTCTCTCTTACATGGAATTGATTGACAGGGGTATTTAAATAAGACGAAGAGAAGCCATAGTCAAAATTACAGGCGAAAGCAATAATAGAGAAGATGAAAAACTGCCAGGCTAGCCCCATGGCCAGACGGTGAAAACCTGTAAAATGAAAGGGAAGTTACGGCTTGTCAACAATCCCAAATGGCTGAGGGATTTTGAGGAGTTGACAAGAAAAGGCCAAAGAAGGGAAAAGAACGGGTGGTCGATTGGACACATTTTCTTTTATTTTTTGAGGAGCGTCGCACACTTAATTGGTCAACAATATCCGAGACAGTCAAATTGAAACTGGGAGATTTGAAATGTTAACAAACCCTGGGACTTTCAGCTCAAAAGATAATCGCAGAAAGTATCTGGACAGAGTGGGCAAAGATTTGGAAGGTGTTCGTCAGACAGGGTCAGTCCCGAATAATTGGAAGACTTCAGAGAGAAGTTGACAAATGATCAAAGGAAAGAGTAGATCAGATTGAAAAGAATCAAAGATTGAGTAGCAAAAGATAGACTACTTCCTTCTTAAAGTAAGGATGACAAAGAGAGAGAGACGAGGCGGACTCATGCAATCTTTATTTTTGGCAGATGTCTAGACTGAGGGCAGACAAAGCAATCATTCAACTATGTCGTATAACTGCATGATTTCAGAGAGTATCTGGATCTCTTATCAATTCAAAAAAGCATGGCGATTGCTGAGCAAGCAGCATCTTAGGAGTCTAGGTGTTTTCAGATTACCCTAAATGGCTAGGATTTCGGGGGAGACTGTTGACAAGAAAACATCAGGCAAAAGGAAAACACGGAACAACGGATAGGCGGCGAACAAAAGACGTAAAAACCTAGGATTTGATGAAAAATGGGTGGACGAGAATTGCAAAGGGGTTGGCAATGAATAGCCGCAATAGTTTTATGTAGAAAGAATGTTCATTGAAGGAGTTGTTTCTTTGAACCAGATCTCCATTGAGAAAGAGCAGTTCTCTCTTCAATGAATGGTGCTCTAATTTATTTTTAGACGAAGACTTTCCTCAGTCTGTACGACCAACAGAAAGCAATTTTCCCTGGGAGATTAAACAATAAACACATGCCTTGGAAAGGGTCATCTGTCAGCCCATCCTATCAACTCCAGGCTGAAAGATTTTGGAGAAAAGTTGTTGAGAAAGATCAAAGACGAATAGGTCAAAGGGATACAAATAGGTGCGAGATGTTCACCTGGGGGACGAGCCAAGGTCAGAAGTGTGTAACCAATAGTATAAATCAATGATCACAAGGCGATTCAAAACGAATAAGTGACAGTCCACATAGCAAACTCTCAACTGAAAACAGACAGCGGCTTTTGGCTTCTAATCTTTATGGTGGCTGGGGTAGTCGGGAGAGTAATGAGAGCCCGATAACGGTCAGTCTCTTTAGTCTTTCACTTTAGAGATCTTCGAGAAATACGGTACTCTTCCAACAAGTTCCAGACAAAAAAACTATCCCCCGCGCGAGAGAAGAAAAAGAGAATGAAGATCATGAAAATGACCAGAAAGTGACGATAGTCTTTTATGTCTGTTCTTTGATTAATTTGTTGATCGATTGTCTTTCCGGCGAAGCGATAACTTTTATTCAAAAATATATACAAGACAGTTTATAAATCACTCTTTGCCCTTCAACTTGGCTACAATCTCATGAATCTCTCGGCCTTTTGTTTCCGGCAAAAACTTGAGTAAATACAAAATGGCTAGTATAGAGGGCCCAGAAAAGAGAATCAAAAAGGCAAAAGACCCGATTGCATTGTAGAGTGGAAGGAGAGTAAAGGTGGTGGCTACTACCATTAAAGTGTTGATCGCGTAGCACATCGACTGCGTCAAACTTCGATGTCGTTGAGGAGCCAATTCAGAGGAAATAAACCAAGAGATTGGTCCAACTCCAGCCCTGGAATTTGCTTTTGTGAGGAAAGAAGCTAACCCATAGGTGAAGCCATATGCAATCAGAGCTCCAACACAGCCATATTTCAAAGGATCCGCCACCTGGTAGAGTTCTGCACACGCCACAAATATGATGAGCATCAAATTGTTGAGACAAGTGAACGAAAGAAGGAGGAGTCTTCTTCCCAACCTGAAGACTTTTCCGGCCGGGACAGTTCATACCGTTCAATAAGCATAATTCCCGTCAATGTGCCCACAGTGTAAGCCACCGTCATTATTGTACTCGTCCAAGTGGCCAGAGTATCGGGCACTTTCATCTGCTGAAGGAAATACGTCGAATTCAGCAGGAGAGACCACAGAGCGACTGTGTTCTGTAAAAAAAATATCATTCTTACCCAAGTTTTATTGCTCGACCGGATAACCCCGGAAAAGCACTCCAAAAAAAAAACTCTGACACTTCTTGCGAAGGTCGGAAGAAGGTAGTACCTTCGACAAAGCTTTTATATAAGCTGTTTTCGCCTTGAAAAGCACGTGGAGTCAAACTAGATTGATACCGAGATTTTATGGGTGCGAGTTAAATTACTTTTGAATTCAAATCTACAGTAATTTTTGTAAGCGCACGTTTGCTTTGTCTACCGTAAATTCAAGCGTTTTTCTTGCCTAAAAACCAGTTATTCGTCTACCGCCGTTGTTCAGTGATCAATAGTAGAAGTGCTTATCAAAGAACTGAACAAAGTTTCCTACCTGAAGAGCGCAACAGCTGAGAATTAGAGCCTTTCTCAAGTGAGGAGTCGAGAGCAGTTCTTTAGTCAAAACCCAGGCACTGGATGAGCATTCCTCTTCTTCGCCTTCCTTTCAATTTCTATCACCACCTCGAGAGGCAATTACCTGTTCAATTTCTTGGAGTATCTCATCTGCATTTACCGTATCTCCTTGATAGAAATACACAGCTTTTGTGGCGGCTTTTCTATCTTTTTTCACCAACAGAAGAAACTTCGGCGTTTCGGGGATAAAAAAGAGAAAGACGAAGAAGATAGCACCTGGGAATTTGAATAAAAAGAAGGAGAGACTAACAGAATGGGACGGGAACAACCATAAGCCAGACCAGATGATTCCCAAGGACTTCCGAGGTTCCAAGAAGTGTTCCTCCAACGCACATAACTGCGAAAGCTATTTCACTCAAAAACGACAGAACTCCGCGAAGCTGGGTTGGAGAACATTCCTAAAACTCGATTTATTGAAGTTGGGGGATTCTCATTCAACTTCCGACTCAATGATCCCCTTTAGTGTTGGCCAGTGAGGGTTTTTTGTATTCCTTCCCCTCTCTCTAACCTGTAGATAAAGAATACACGATTGGTAGACGACGGCCATACAGACGGAAGTGAGTAGCCGACCCAAAAACAACAAAATCGGCTGCCAAAAAAGAATCGCTAGGAAGCGGAGAACAGCCCCAATGAGAGCTCCCCCATTTCCAATTAGATATCCAACTGAAACGTTGTTTGATTAGGATTAAAGGACAAAACCTTTTCTTCCAAATTTATCATTAAGAATTGGACTGAACCAAATTCCGATGAAGAAACCGACAAACCTGAAAAGATTTCAGCTTGTTTTCTCAACCCGGAAGGGAAACTATACTCAAGGCATCAATTTTTGCAGGTTCTCTCAGCTGACCAGATAAAAGTCAAGCTGATAAGGTAAGTGAGCCTAGCGGATTTCTTTCAACAAAATACTAACCAAATGTTGAGAATTAGATTCCACATCCAATTGTATGTCTTCTCGGTCATTGCATGGCCCATTTTATCGAGGGATGTGTTCAAATACTCCTGTAAATTTCTTATTCTCATTCGTTTTACTTTTCTAGATTTTTGGGAAAAAAATATGCTCTACAAAATCGTAGACGGGATCAAAAACATTGCAGAATCTATTGGAAAAAGTGTCTTAAAATGAGAAACAATAGAAATTACCTTGAATTGATCGACAGGAGTATTCAAATACGTGGAGGAGAATCCATAATCGAAATTGGCGGCAAAGGCAATGGTCGAGAAGAGAAACATCTGCCAAACAATTCCCATTTTCTGGAAAGCTAAATTCTCCAAAAGAATTTGCAAAGGTCAGTCTCGTTGAGGCTTTTATTCGACCCCGTCAGGATAGCAAATAGTTCTCGGAAAATGATAAGCCAACCCTTTATTGGACGTGATTTCTGGCCAAAAGAAGGGAAATTTGTTTCAAAAAGAAAAAGTACAAAGTATTGAGCCATAAACTGGTAGCCACTTTAGTGATAAGCAAAGAAGAGAGGAACGTGTGTGGACAATGTGCTTCCGAGATGACGCCAAAACGCTCTTTGTGACTTCGAAAGATTATTCTTTAGGAATTCGACATTCCATTCGAAAGACATTCATTTCCAAAAAATCCAATAATACATTCAATTTGCCACGCCGATGGTCAGAAATGGAGGATGAAAACCCGAATAGGAAATTCAAGCTAATCTTGTAAGTTTCAGTGAAAACCAAATTCTCAAAAAAATATTTTTTTAAATAAATTTCAGTGTGGATCACTTTTCGAAGTACACACTATATTTACCAGAAGCGAAACAAAAATTGTGTCCGGTCAGCTGTTGATTCACGCTCTCCACTCATGACGCATCTCTGAATTCTTTTTTGTCTAGCCATATTTTTGACATTGCACTTGTCGCTTTCGCCCAGGAAACGGCTCTCTAAAGTGCCTGAAATTCAAGAGCTTCGCTGCATAATTCAGCACTGGGAGTGAAGGGAGCCATGTGATCTTTTTCTCTATTTTGCCCTCTTGATAGCTTCGTATAGTGAATGGACGCCTTGAGAGAAACAACTTTATTTTGAAACTGAGATGAGTCAAGAACGGAACTACATCATACTCATCGAGTCACAACCTGGCTTTTCTCTCCCCCGTAAATTCACTGCACTTTCTCAACATGTCCTTTCCATTCCGCTCGCCGTTGATTTCAGTAAGTTTTTCTCTATTTTCAAGAGGATTTTATTACATAAAAATGGAGAATTCTCTTGATGGTCATTGATCTCCTAAAGCCCTCATTTCTCTATTCAAAAATATCCAGGGACTAAAAGTCAAAAGAAATGGCGCAATACTATGGACTCAATCGCCAGCTGTATCTTTTATTCTCGAATCTTTCCCTTGCCAGGTACCACAAGTTACTCGGGATGGTTTCCATTTTTGAAAGAACTCTTCTGATTTAACTTTCTCCTATTTTTAATTCCAAGATTTATGGCGAGAAATGATGAGTTCTGCCAAGCTGTCCATCATAAATCCCCCTCAAATTCTTGCCGAGTCATCTAAAGATCGAAACATATTGTCTTTCGTTCTTGATGACAGATCATTTGTGGCTAGATTTATGGAAAGTACAAAAAGCATGGAAATACTACGGTAATTTCTACAAAAGGGCTATCTCCCTCTCCTTCCCTTTTCTTTAAATTGTGGCTGAATCTATTATAAGAGAAACTTCAAAAAAATCTATAGCGATCGTTAAATAAGAGAAGATTTTTTGGTTTTTCCTCGATTTTCCTCTCCTTTGCAGGTTGCACGTAAATTGTGGTCGAATCTATTGACAGTAGAGAAAAGCTGAAGGTTATTGACATGTCCCCAAAGGCAAACAACAGCTCCGCAACACATTAAAACACATTTTGTCGAAAGACCAAATTCCTTTCCGGGCTTATTTCAGCCCTCTCTATGCCAAATCCATCTGTGACCCTGTATCATCTTTTTCGAGAATAAAAACAAACCAAAAAAAGTCTCAAAAAAACTGGCCGGACATTGTTTTTCTCTCTCTCTCTCTTTCTCTCTAATCAGAGTCGGAAAAGCACGTCGAGTCGGCGACAAACACCGTTTTTCTCAAAGTGCACGTAAAGAGTCTCACTTTCCAGATAAAATCCATTTACCTTTAGTTCTCTCTTCCTCAGGGCCAAAACATGTTTGTTTAGAGGAAAAAAAAACAGAGAGCAAGCCAAAAACATCACAATATTTGGGCTTCCGGGATTTCTTTTATTTTTAGCCTATCGTCCAGGCGTCTTTGATTTCATCGGGTCTTCACTTCCTCAAGAAGTTACACAAAAGCTACAAGTAAAAGAGAGACCATCTGTCATTTTCGAGAGTCGGGTCCTATTTATTGTTCGGACATGAGTTTTCTCGAAATACTATATCAAACCTTGTTCCTGTTCAAGCTCCTAATCTCCCGAATCTCTTCCGAGTGTCTAAAAATCAGCAAAAAGTTTAGTCTTTTTTCCAAAATCTCTAGTCAGGTCAGATATTAGGAATTCCTTCAACCTCTCCCAAATGAATTTAAATTGTCCGTAATTGTGCTCGCTCCATCCCAAGGATCTTCAATCCCCGATCTTTAGAAATGATCGAGAAATTCATTCTAAAAATATATTTATATTGACCTCACATCCCAAACTAGCACCTGTTGTTTACTATCTTATTTTACTTTTCTAATCCCCTCTCCCCTTATGTCGTCTACATCAGGACTACAATTTCATGACTTCCCCTCTCCCGCGCGTAATCTGGCCATCTGGTATTATTCTTTTAGGAATTTCTTTTAGCCTTTGTTTGGCTCAATCACATGATGAAAGAATACGGTAGCTCTCAAAAAATTGTCTGGATGACCAGATGGCCACCCATGTGACTACTTTTCCTCTCAAAATAAACGAAATGCGATTGCTCCTCTCCTACTTTTGACAGCCATTTCCCTAATGGAAATGATTTCATCTTGGATTAGGAGGAGACTTTTTCCGATTATTTTTGAACAAGGAAAAGTTCGAAATTACTTTCGGAGAAATGATTTTCTTTAGCTGGGAAGAGTCCCAAACAAAAACTATTTTCCTCTTACTATAGCTGACTGATGGCTTCCATTTGAAGCCAGATTTTATTGTCTAGACCCCTTTCTCTGTAAAGCAAGACGAGCCTATTTTGTGTAGCTTGTGTGAATTTGAATGTATCCCTCTTGCACCCGTAAAATCTCGGCCCTACGCGAATATGACTTTCCATTTTCTTTTCCAAAGTTCAGCCTACGTGCTTAAACTAAAGGTACGACCTTAATCTAACCTTCGGAAGAAGTGTTGGGATTTTTTGGACTGCTCTTCCGGGGTATCCGGTCGAGCGACATGATTCTTCGAAATTTTCTGCAAAGAGGTGGATAACAGTTCGCAAATAGCAATCTCCCTTGGAAAATAGAGCTCAAATTGGCGACTTTTTCCTCTTTCTTTGGATCCAAGCCTAATTTCGAAATTTGGAGAATTCTAAAAAAGCTTTCGAGGGAGGTAACTCGAAGCCTTTCAGATATAAATAGCTTGTTCTAACCTTGGAAGTAAACAACATGTTTCATTTGTTTTTCCGGATATCTCACGCGCTAATTATGAGACATTTCGCCACGTTCTCTCGAACCAATCCTATCAAAAATCAGGACCAACTTACACCACAGAAAGGCCCGCACCTGATGTCCTTGGCATACAGCCAGAGAACCTGCGTCTGGTTTCTGACACTTTTTGCCTGGTTTCTCCTTACTTTCTTTGCCTCTTTGTTTGCGACTTGTGATTCCAACTGAGGAGAATCTAATTTTAGGGAATTAGATCTCTCTGTTTGCAGAGCTGCTCTGAGCTTTTGACAATCCTGGTGGCTATGAAACGCCAAGTTTTCGCATCGCCTTTAGAGATTGGCGTTAGTTCTTTCATTCTCGAAGTAACCTCTTGAGCCGACCAGGAAACTCATGCCCTTGCTGAAAATTGATACCCGAAAAGTTCAAAAAACGCGTTCCCTGTTGATCATGATAATCCGACAGTAAAACCTATAGTCCAGACAGAGTCCCTTCAAAGACCGTAATCTCTATATTTTTATGCGACTGACCTGACTGGTTTTTGGGAGAAAAAAGAAGAAGATCCTATCTTAGGCGGTTGAAGGGATCGATTGAGCTCGCGCATTCCCACAATCGGCTGTCCGCTCTTTGTGTGCGCAGCGCGATGCCAGCTGCTGACCCCCACTGTCTTTCTCTTTTTCTCCGAGCGAAACAACACCTTTTTCACATCTCTTTTTATTCCTAATTGGCGTGGGAAAATGACCGAATTCTCATCGCCTTGTCTCGTTTCTTTCCGGATCTTCTTTAAACCAAAGACCAATTTATCAGAAAAACAACTTAATCAAATCATTTGGACTCAAATTTTAAAAGTGTTGTAAACAAAAGAGAAGTATTTCCAGTCATATATTTAGCAATTTGGTTCAAAATTGGACTGAGTTTTGGCCAGCTTGACGATCATGCTCAATGTCGGGTGGTGAAAACATCTTTCTTCGGGGATTGCCTCCATTTCTGTGGAAATTACCGCCCCAGGGAGATATTTTCACGCCAAATATGACCAAAAACCAGTAAAATTCACTACTTTTTCGGTATTGAAGTTCCTCTCCCAGGGGAACAAATCAAAATATCAGTCTGTTGGTTATTTCCAAACTTGGCTCTTCAATTCCCAACTGATCTTTTCTAGATGTTTCGATAAAAATATTGAGGAGAAGATCTTATTAATTCTTTTGGTCACCAGTATCCCACTGAAACACTCCAAGCTCTGTGAGAATTCTTGACATTTTAGGCTAAATTCTCGAGAAAATGGAAGATTCTGCACATTCCCCGTGAATCTTCGAGACTTTACGCTAAAAGAATAAGAAAGCGTTCTCCCTTTTCAATGGTCTTTTATTGCAGATTTCCCAATTCTTTTCCCTTCATTAGCCCATATATCTTTTGTGGATCATAAAAATCCGTGTCAATACAAAGCCATCCCTTCTCTTTAGTGATGTTGTATTCCAAGAAGGAGAGCGGCTTGCACTTCCTGGCAAAATATTTGCCATCCATGTTTTTAGCTTCAGGCCAAAAATCCTGATTCTATTTTTGGAGATAACCTTTCCTCACTCAATCTGGCTGAGATTCGCGATAGACAGTTGAGTAATTTTTCTAAAACAATTAGTCAGCGGAGGAGGAGCCAAGAACTCCGTCCCGCCCACTTCACAGTTCGCCGGCCGAGAGAGATATTTGTTATTTCTATCGTCTCCGCTGACCGCCTATCTTCAATTTCTTATTTCAATCACTATCCGATTCTTTTCACATCTTCTTCCACAAACAAAAAGCATCCAACACAGAGAAGCACGGAAACAGTACGACTCTCTTGATCCAGGATTCCTGCATGGCTTCTAGACACCGAGGAGATCTCTCTGGCTATCATAGGAGTAGTCGAATAATCCTCCACGAACTCACATAGCTAACATAGAAATCTAGTCGAATTGATATATGCCCTAATCTGTTAACTACTAACTGATCGTATTGTCTGTAGAATCTCTAAGTACTTCTCACATCACAAGCGACGTCAGTAGAATTCGACAAGATCTTGGCTTCTTCACGTAATTTCTCCCTAGAAGTTAGACGCAAAAGATCACTTCGACCAACTCTTTTTCATTTGTTTTGACTGGATGCTTATTCATGCCTATTTTTTCTGGAGATCGTAATATCAAACAGTTAACTAATTCTTTTCTGACTCAAGGTCGTTAAGTGGGCGATGTGACTCTTCTTCGGCTTCTATTAGATAGTTGACTAGTTGTTCCTGGTTGATGGCTGTCCTTTTACAGGTATGACACTTCCAGCTTGTTCAAAAGTTGTTCCTCATGAAAAGGCGACCGTCGTGAATGTCTATCGTCGTGAATCCGGTAAGATAATGTTTGTCCTTGAAAGATCTGCCCTGTTATGATCGGAGTTCTCTCCCCTCTGTTTGTCTTCCGTTATTTCGTAATTGTCTTTTTTATTCTCTTCTTCCGCTTCTTTTCAATCAATCCTTTCCAGTTGACGTCTACATGAGGACTCGCAGGAATTCCAGCAATGCGCCGGATGCCCCGGCTCGTGGCCTTTTCAACGGCTTGAGAGACCTCGTCGGTGGTCGTCAACGTAGCGACAGCCTTTGCGACCCTTCTGATCGAAGGAAGAAGAAGCAAAACGGTCTTATTCCAAAGCCTTTCATTAAGGTATTCAACTTGAGAAATTAGAGTAATCAATGAACATTTCAGTATCAAGTGAAGGGATGCAAATTGGAGAGCGTTTTCGATCTTCGTGAAGGCGATCAAGACGAGTTCTATGACGATGATTCGGCTTTCCGTCGTCCTCGCAGCAACAGCTCCGACTTTTTGATTCTTCGCAAGACTTCCCGTCCTCTCTCTGTCGATGTCGTTGGTCTCGTCGGTCAGTTTCTTTCTATTTTTTCCATTTCATCACAAAATTCAGATACCCAGAGTGACCCATATCGTCAGTATATGAAAGTGATCGACTGTTGGGAGATTTGCCCTGGAAAGACTCTCGTCCTCAATATTGACAAAACACTCTCGGTAAGGATTGTTTTTCCATTCTATTCTTCCCTGTTTTGGCTGTAAAATGATCCCAATTTTAGGTGAAGACGGCCTTCGACGCTCTTTGTTTCAATAAAGTCAACGCGGCTCTCGTTTGGGATTCCGAACTCCAGCAGATCATTTCGATTGTCACCTTGACTGACTTCTTGAGGACTCTTCAAAATTTGGATAAGGAAGGCAAACTCAAAGTTCCACAGGAAGATGAGCTCGGAAAGATCCAGGACATCGATGAGACAGATCCTTTGGTGATCGAACTCAAGAGGATGGCTCTGGTTGACAAGGCTGGACACAAGGTCGAAGCTATCGATGAGACCGTTTTGGAGGTGAAGAAGAATCCCGGAGGTGTTCTTACGGTTGGCGACATCATTCCTCATCAGAAGCTGATTCGTATTCCTGCTTCTTGCAAGTGAGTCTTCTTCTCCAAATGATCGTGTGACTGTAGCAAATTATTCTTAATTTTTATTACTCTGCCTCTAAATTTCAGAGTCTTCGATGCTTGTACCACCTTCTGCAATGCCCACGTCCATCGAATGGTGGTCCAAGTCGAGTCTGGAGCTGTTCTTTATCTTCTAACTCTTCGTCGTGTTCTCCAGGCTATCCACCGCCAAAATCGTTCACTTCATTTCGCTCAATGGCTCGGTTCTCCCATCATCCAATGCAACGTCGGAACTTGGACTTCTCCTATCATTTCTGTAAGACTCCCGTTTGGGAAAGAAAATAAAGAATTTAGGTAAAAGCAACTGATACGGTGGATGAGGCCATCACAAAGATGTTGGAGAATCGAATTTCTGGACTGCCTTTGGTAAACGAGGAAGGAGAAACTGTCAACGTTTTATTGAAGAATGATGTTGCCAGGGGATTCCAGGCTGTTCCCCTCGAGGAACAAGTAAGTCTCAAATGCTCGGGGATTCCAACAACCTTTTCAGCATCAACTGTTGGCCAGTCCTGTCATTAAAATGGTGGATTATCGTCCTCCTTTCGAGCTTCTTCGTCCTCAAGACAATGTCGGAAAGGTTCTACCGTTTCCCCCTTTTTCTAAAATGAATTCAGGTTTTGGACACACTCTTAGGAACGGAGCATGTCCGTAGTGTCTTCATTATCGACGAGAAGAAGCATCCGATTGCTTGTATCTCCATGAGTGACATCATGCGCCATCTGGTTACGGATGAAATGCCATTCCAGCGCACTACTCCTCAGCCACCGGATGGTCGTCATTTGACCCACTAGCTAATGGCCACTTTAACAAGTCTCTTTCCGTTTTTGTACATATCCCGACTCATTTTGCGGGTTGTATATTTGTATTTGTGCCTTTTGCGAGAAGAAAAAGCCTTTAAGGATTGTACAAATGGAAATAAAACATCTTCGCAGATCTAAAAAAGCTGTTTCTTTGGGGAGAACAATTTCCCGTTGAATTGGTGACTCATTTTATACGCAGCTTGTCGTACCGGGACCCAATTCAGATTTTCTTAAAATTTCATTCTAATTGCTTGCCTAGATGTTTATCCCAAGATTATCTAATATTACGCTTTCACTCTCATTCTCTTTTTAAGTAATTATTTATTTAGGCAATGGAGTCTCGTGGAGATCAGATGCGCCATCGTCTTGATGATTTTTTGAAGCTTGACAAATTGGGAGAGGGTATGCTTTATTTTAACCTGTGTCTATAATATTTCAGGAACTTATGGCGTCGTCTATAAAGCCAAATCAAAGTTAAATGGGAATATTGTAGCTATGAAAAAAATCAAGCTTGAAAATGAGGATGAAGTAACAAAAACAGGTGGTAGATTTATTTATTTAGGGTGTTCCTGCTACTGCAATTCGTGAAATTAGCCTTCTCATGGAACTGAAGAATCCAAATATTGTATTGTTAGAAGATGTAATTATGCAGGAGAACAAGTTGTACCTCATATTCGAGTTTCTATCTATGGATCTTAAAAAGTATCTTGATCAAATCCCTAGCGGTAAACTATTAGATTCAAAAATTGTTCAAAAGTACATGTTCCAGGTAATTTTTTTAGCCATTTTTGTAATTATTTTTTTGTAGATTTGCCAAGCTCTTTGCTTCTGTCATCAAAGACGTATCATACATAGAGACTTAAAGCCGCAGAACTTACTCGTTGATAATAATGGAGTGATTAAATTGGCAGACTTTGGTCTTGCTCGTGCCATTGGAATTCCTGTTCGCGTTTATACTCACGAGGTTTTATTTAAATTAACAGTAAAAAAATTTCCATTTTTAGATTGTTACTCTTTGGTATCGCTCGCCAGAGATTTTACTTGGAGCCCAACGTTATTCGATGGGAGTAGATATGTGGAGCGTTGGCACAATCTTCGCTGAAATGTCAACTAAAAGGCCTCTATTCCAAGGCGACTCCGAGATCGATCAACTTTTCAAAACTTTCAAGTAAGTCCTTTATCTATAACTTATCTTGCAGAGCTCTTGGAACTCCATCTGAAGAGATATGGCACGGAGTTACCTCATTACAAGATTGGAAAACCAGTTTCCCGAAATGGAAAGGTGAAAAATTGGAAATTGCTATGGGACCTTACATGGATGCTAAAGGGATTGCTCTGCTCAAAGTGAGTCTTCAAAGTAAAGATTACTTTCTTTTAGGAATGCCTTGTATATGATCCTGCTGACCGAATCTCCAGCAAGGGTGCTCTGAAGCATTCATATTTTGATGACATTGAAACTGATGGTCTTCCAGCTGGAGATTGGCGTGGTAAGCTGCAACTCAACAACTGAATTAGAATTTTTCATAATGTCTTTTGTGGTTATTCTCAAGATTATGAATTTTTCTGTATGTAGAAAACTGGTTTTTTTTTTCGATAAAAGATTTGCGTCAAAGCAGCAATCCAATCCTCAGGGTGACATTAACGTTTCCACGACAACGATTGTTGTAGTCTCAGTCGGCTGTATTGCAGTGATGGCAAGACATAATTATCCGAGTGAGCTGGAAATCTTTTGGACGCTATACACCAATTTTACGATGGTGAGTACCTTTGATAAGTTATTTCAGTTCAGATTTCAGCTGTTTGCAATTGCTGTGACTAACACACATATTCTTTCTGTAAAAGGACGATGCTCCTGGACAAAAGGCTTCTTTTGGACTCAGATGCTGGCTCTCATTGGAATTCTTTTCGATTTCTTAATCCATCGTAAGTCAATCAAAAAAGAAAGCAATTAGTCAGTGTCTGAAATCCAAAAAGGATCAATCTTCTCCAAATTGACTCCGGTAACTGTTTATTTTGTTCCACTACGATTTTGTAAGTAATCGGCCTTTAAACGAAGAAAATTGTTTAGTATTCTGGGAGCTTCTTATGTCTTCGACTCTATTTTATACGTTCTTCACGGCTTTTCGTGTCTATAATCGTCTGTTGGCTTATTGGGAGAGACTGGATCAATTAGAAGCAGAAGATTCTGATGAGTGCTAACTATTCATTTAAATCCCTGCATCCCACACAAATACTTTTTTAAAATCAGATCTGCTAATTCTGTGAACATTCGACGTCACAATTCTTCTCCCTGATCGATACAAGACGATGTTGTCTCTCACATTCTAATCCGCACTTCAAACCATGAATAGAGCTTAGCTTGATTCTGCGGAGGATCAATTTATTAGGGAATAAAGATCTGACAAACAAAATTATCTGCCAAACCATTGGGAAGAATGGTCTGCATTCCCCCAAAAGCCGTTGTAAAATGGACCTGAAAAGGGGCTGTTTAAAAAAAAAGGCTCAAAACGAACCATATCTTTCCCATTGATTGATCTCGAAATTTGTAGGAGCCGGCTGGCCATATTTGTTTTTGTGGAAGGAGATCTCGTGATAATAATTACGATAGGCTTGATGAGTATAGAGAGGAGGCAATCCACTGTTGTAGAATTTATCCCTGGATTTAAAAAAAACGTCTAGAATAAATTCAATAGATTCCCCGAATAAATGCTGGAAGTTAAAATTACTTGTAAAATCCGAAGCTATCGAAGCCATGATTGGAGGGGCCAATCCCAAACGGACCATAGCTGTAGTTATTTGTGAAGCCATTCCTCTTTACTCTAAATTACTACTACTAGAAGAAAAAGAAAACAAAAACCTAGAAGCATAGATGACTGTACAAATACAAGTCGGAATTATCAGCCATGATGGCAGATGCATCCCTCTCTGGGAAGGGCAGGTTACATCTGGGAGGACAGAAACCTGCCCTGTCTGTCAGCGGGGTTACACCAAAATAACTGGGGAGACAGCGAGTGGAACCGAAAATTTATTAGAAATCGGAAGAACATGAAGTTGTAGAGGAGATTTCTCAGAATACAATGCAAAAGTTGATGGAAATGCATGAAAGATGAGCATTGAGGTCTCGAAAAGACAACATTTTACTCGAGAATGTATGGAACCAGCGAGTCCAAATAGAGCCAAATATCTGTTTCCTTCACAAATCTCGAGTTGAAAGTTTGCTTGAATCGTTCGAAAATCTCTGTGATTTGTTGTCTTCTCTCCAGCTCATCTCCAGGGATGATAGGAAGAGATTCTCCTCTGTTTCTAATTTTACTTTTATTTGTTTTTTTGGACAAAACTTACTTGTAGTAATTGAGAGCAATTAGTGCCGTCTTGGGTTCAATGACTCCAAATTTGTTCAACATTCCACGAAATGGCTTCTTCATCCATACTGTTTTTAAATAGTTAAGAAAATCTTCCGATTCGTATCGAAAGCTGGGATTCTTTAGAACTCCGCTAAGCTCAACCAATTCCTGAAAGAGTTTGTCTTTTTTGGATGAACTTACTTCTGGCAAATATGGCAGAACAAGTAGACGATTAAACCATCTATTAAAAGCTGGACTATTAGGGAAGGCCATCTCTAATCGTTTTTCGGTTAGAACAAGAAAGTAGGAAAGCGTTGAGCCTTGGATAGACTTGGCCTTATGGAAGATCTGAAGTTATTTTTGGAGAACACACTGGTTGAATTTAGGGCTCTTTAGAAACTACGGTAATCCAGGTAATTTCCACTTTTAGCTTACCTTTTTGGCTGCTTTGACCATAGCTCGATCGAAATCAACAACAAAAGTAATTTTATCGAAAGTACATCCAACTCTTGTGAGTTCTTCTCGGATCATCTTAAAAAGCGCCTTAAAGAAAGCTTTTGATTTTTCCGTGATAACAGCTTCTGCGAGTTTTTCTTCTTTCCCATTGAGTCTTCGTCCAAAAACATTATATTTGAATCCATTTGTTTGCTCATCAAAGGCAAAAGTCTTCCTTCCTTGGATACTGTCAATGGAAATTGTTTGGAGATCTAAAAACAACTTTTTTCTTTTTTTGGGACAAACCTTTAGGACAAGACTTGAACCATTTGATAGTGGGTGGACGCTGCTTGTAGGCGATCTCTTTTTCGCGTTTATAATTGCTTATTTCATTTAAAGTTTCTTCAGATGGTTTAGTCTCGTCAGAATCGTATTTTGTTTCTTCCGCACTAAGATTTCCAGCAAAGTTTCTCATAAAATACTCTCTCCGGGTCTCTCGTTTGCCTCTAATTCTAGAGATTTTATCTTCAATACAAGTGACATATTTCTGATGGTTTTTCTCTATTTTTTGCAACTTGTCCATCATTTGTTCTTGATTCAAACTCATCTCATCCACCTGTCTCTGCAGCTTTTCAATAGTACACATATCTGGATTTGTTTCGATTCAAAAATTAAATAATAATACTTACCCATTGCGCGGCTGCGTCGTCGATTAGAATGACTCCTCCGAACTCATTCATCGAAGCGAAATCACAAGCTCGCTTTCTTATTCAAATTTGCTTTACTTTAAAAGCTTATTCTAATTATTAATAGAGAGTGATAGACAAAAGAATTTCTAAAGAACTCGCTGAGACTGGGAAGTTCCAACATCCTATTGACTCGGACGGCTATTTAAAAAACGGCACTATTGCTACCAGACGGGAAAGGCGAACTGCCAAAGTCTTTGTTCTTAATGACAAAAAACTCGAGAGGGAATAGATTTTCCATTTTTATTGGCTTAGTTAGGCAGAGCTGTTGGATCCTTGAATCGTAGCGCTGTGCGTCCTGATGTGATCGCGATTGTTGTCTCGACTTCGACTGCGTCCTCTCTCTCGACTGCGATCTCGACTCCTGGAACGACCTCCTCGACTTGCCATCACGGTCTGTTTGGCAAGAAGATCAGCCATCTCATTGCCCGGATCTCCGTCATGAGCATAGACGTGTTGGAATTCGACAGAGCCACCAATCTGACTGGAAAGTTGGCGAATTTCTTGGATCTCCTCTGCGAAATTGCTTAGTTGGGCGATTCCGTTGATCGCTTGGACAGCGGCGAGAGAATCCGTTCGAATGATGACCGGCTCATCGTTGTATTCATCCCATTCAAGAATATTCTTCAGCGCTTGAACAATCGCCAAAATCTCTGGACGCATTGAATTATGCGGAGGGTCGAGGATCTTCTGTGATCTGTTCAGCGGATGGTTTGGCCCCATGTAGATGCCAAAACCGGAGAGATTCCCCTTATAACTGCCATCCGTATAGACGACCAAATGGCCTTCAGGCATCCGTTTGTTCCATTCTCTTTTCGAATCTTCCGGTGCTTCACAAAGCTTACTATAAGCCCTATTTTGATCTTCCAATGCTCTTCCTTCCTCAATTGGAACCACATCTGTTCGTCCATCTACCGAACTACTGCGAATTCGAGATCTTCCTCTAGTCTGCCGAGTTTCTTCTAGAATAGGAGATGAACAACGACGAGTGCATGATCTTCTTCTAGAATTTTTTCCTAAGGGAGGGGCTGAACAACTCCGATTACGTCGTCCATTCATCTGGTGAGTAGTCAGTTTTTCGATGGGCCTTTGATTAGTAGAATGAGCTGAGATTGTTCATTGAGAAAATAGAAAAAATCGCTCACTCAGTAAACGAAGTCCAGCGAGAACCGCTTTGGACATACGCTAGTCAGTAAAATAAATAAACTCTAATCGATTGTGGAATAATCAGAAGACAGGCCAAATCTCCAAATAAATCCCAATTCTTTGTTGAGAATTTCTAGTATGTTTGATAAATTTTTTGTCCATCTGCTTCTAAAACAGATATCTTTTGGAGGCTAAAAAATGGTGACGTCAATAGGAGAAAAACGAGATATCCACTTTATTTCCGGTTTTTGAAAAACAGAAATAAAGTTTCATCAAATCTGCTTTTATAGCTTAGACTTAGTATGCTCAGCTTAGCGGTATTTATGAACCAAAATACATGAATAACGTTAAGCTAGACATCGTAAGCCTCTATTTTGAGAATATAACTTTTAAATTGAAAAAAGCTAATTTTTTAAATGAACTATCAAGCGGAAAGAACTTATTTAAACTCTGGAACTTTATTTTCGCCAGAAATAAAGTGGAAAAGCCGAGAAAAACCAAAAGAAAAAAAATGAATTGTCTATTCAGATGCTCCCGAAAAGGAATAAATAAAAGAAAAAAAAGTCAGTTCCGCAGTGTTTATTCTACATATAGAATTCCTCTGGGGCGCCGCCCTTCTGCTTGAGGAGGACCGACTTGACAGCAGTACCAAAGTCTTCCTTGGTGACCATCTTCCTCTGTCCACGGAGGGCCAACATTCCGGCTTCACAGCAGATGGCTTTGATCTCAGCGCCAGAAATGCTCTTCTCCTTCCCGAGAAGCTCCTCATAGCTCACGTCTTTTGCGATGTTCATCATACTGGTGTGGATCTGAAAATAGGTGTCTATTCATCCAAAAAAACTAACCTGGAAGATCTTGAGCTTTGTCTTCTCGTCAGGCTTGGGGAATTCGATCTTTCTATCGATCCGTCCAGGTCGAATGAGAGCTGGATCCAAAGAGTCGATCCTATTAGTGGCCATAATGACTTTGACATCTCCACGACTTTCGAATCCATCTAGCTGATTGAGCAATTCGAGAAGCGTCCTTTGAACTTCTTGTTCTCCTCGACTCGAAGTATCGAATCTCTTCGTTCCAACAGCATCAATTTCATCCAAAAAGACGATGCAAGGAGCGCTTTCTTTGGCCAATTTGAAGAGATCTCGGACGAGTTTGGCCCCATCTCCTGCATTTTTCCTCACGAGATCAGCGCCCGTCGCTCGGATGAATGTAGCCGAAGTGGAGTTGGCAACGGCCTTAGCCAGAAGAGTTTTTCCAGTTCCCGGTTCTCCGTAGAGAATGACTCCTTTTGGGGCTGTGATTCCCATATCGGCGTAGTATTCTGGATGAGTCAGCGGCAGCTCCACAGACTCCTTCAGCTCTTGGATTTGAGTTTCGTATCCTCCGACGTCATCGAAGGTTTCTTTGGGAGCTTTTTCGACCTTATATCCACCAGCATTGTTGTCGACTGAATCGTCCAGGACGCCAACAACCGCGGTTGGAACAGTCTTGAAGGTGCCGGAAGCTTTGACCAGGACGAGTGCGTTGAGTCGAATGAGATCCTTATCAACAATCGAAAGGATCGGAATATACCATTCACGTTTGGAGCCTTCGACGACCACAACGGCATGCTGCTCGTCTTGGAACAACTCGTGGATTCGGGCCAAAGTGGTAGGAGTTCCTCTCAATTGTTGAATCATTTTGCGTTCAGCACGACGTTGAACTTCCAGCGGACGATGGACATTTTGACGAGCGATAAACTCCTTTTCGAGAAGAAGATAGTCGTGAACGCGATTCTGCTTCAGCAAGCGAAGGAGACATTGCTTCTTGGGAATGACGGTCGGCAATTTATTCCCATGTTTGACTCCTTTCATTCTCTGCTTCATCGCCACCTTGAGAGGGGCATGTTCCGGTTTCTCTCGACGACGAGCTGGTCCTCCAATACGGTTTCCCATTTCCTATAATTACGCATTTCAATCCCGCTGCTACCCTTTGCTGAAAAGCAGTTTTCTCCAAAGATGAAAGCTAGCTAAATAAGAAAAAAAACTAACCGATTATTAGTTGGTGAGTAGATGAGACGACTGATAGCGTCGTCAGAAATATCAAATGAACCCTCTATCTATTTGATTCGAAAAAAGCTAATCTTTCAACAAATTTTAACCAATCACGAGTACTGTAAAAAGAGGAAAAGCACATCGAAAGTCTGCCCTCTCAGGTTATGTCGAAATCCTTTTTTCAGGCCGTCATTCGGTCATTGTGAATAATGAAATCAGAAATATCATCTTTATGCCACCCCAGCAAATGAGTATTGATACAGATTTATTATAGGGAATAGTATATTTGGAGAATATGCTGATAAATGTTTGGCAGGTGATGCACCCGGCTGAATGAAAAAGGCAAGAGAATAAATGGGGATAAAAAATCACAGATAAATGAAGGCAAGTTCTATAACCGAATCTGCGAAAGAATCGAGTAAATATATCAAACTTCAATCTTGGATTTTTCTTCGTTTTCGAAGCTCACCTCAGCTGGTTCATTGTCTGGCTGAAAATTATCTTTTTATGATTGCAAATCAAGGGATCTCACTTGCCAGCCACGACTCTTGGCTTTAACGTAGTCGGGGAAGCAAGCATGGAGCATTTGGTTCCACTCAGAACGCATGTCATCTGTAGTTATGTCCATTGCGTCGTCACAACGATGGCCATTTTGACGAGCATGGCTGACGACGTTGCTCTTGATTCCGATGAAGTCACAGTCGAAGCATTGGTATGGCTTGCTTTCAGAATGAATCATTATCACATGGCGGAGGAGATTCCAGCGAGAGCCGGTTGAGTTCAGGGTCGTCGGCTTGCCGCACAACTAAAATATTCTCATATTTTTGAGTAAAAATAGCTTTTTTTTATAAATCAATATCGTATCGTCTATCGTATTTTCTCCACCGATCGACCAAGAGTTTTACGAGTATTTTTGTTGAGACCAGGAAGATTATCAGTTGGTATCCTCTATTCCCCAGCAGACTCACCGCGCACTTGTAAGTGGCCTTGCAATGCACGCGACCATAGTTCTTGCCGCGACCGAACCGGCTCTCTTCCAGCTCGTTGTTCGTCATCCATCTGTGCTTTTTTCGTTCCGGGGCATCACCATCCGCTCCGCGCTTTCTAGCCGGTGAGCAGGTTGTCTCCTCAACAACGGTATTGTTGAACTAAAAATCCAACGGTATTCGTCTTCTTGTTAGGAACTCACCCCAAATAGTTGGGAAAGATTCGAGAGTTGAGAAAGAGAAGCCCTGATCGAATCATCTGAAGGTCCCAGCCCGAAATCGACAGAATCCGAAGAGTCTGTTTTGTCCTCATCGTGTGGTTCGTCGTTCTCCTCTTCCAACGCCGTCTGACCTAAGATTATCTTCTGAACATCGACGACCGCCTGTTGCTCCTTCTCCCTCGCTTTGTTCTCCAACATTCGGGCCAAATGGCTGTGAGCATCGGCCAACGTAGCGATTGGAGTCGACATCTGTGGCTTCTGGAAATACAACTAATTATTTTTTAGAAAAAGCTTAAAATGCTAAGATCTTCCCAAAATGTCAAATTGTAGTACAATTTCCTTTCTCGGAGAAATGCCAATGAAGGCGTTCGGCCGTTCTTCCGACACTTCCACTCGACTGACCGATCCCCCCATTTGCATAAAATGTCCAACGCATACGTAGGTGTCCAAATGGTCTCTGTCCCTTCGCCGCTAATCGTCGAAGGGAAAAAAGTGGCGGTTTGTTTATCACTTCTTTTGACCAAAGAATTCCTAGAGACGACCCCATACAACTTGTGGCCATCGACGCGAAGAACAGGTAACTTTTTTGACCAAAGGAATGCCTCTTTTCATTTTTGAAGGGAATCACTCATGCTGAGGAAGAGATTTTAAAATAAATTTCAGGAAGATGGCTCTGAAGCTGGGACTTATACGGTAGAGGAGAAGTCGGAGCGACAAACCAAAGTCAAATTAGAAAGCCTCGAACGAAGGTTAAGAGCCAATGAGAAGGCTCGAAAGGAGGTGGAAGATGAACTCGAAAAATGGAAATCTCGAGCGATTGTCAGTTTTATTTTTCCCCAAAATGATACAAATTTAGAGGTCGGAATCCTCTCATCCAGAACTTTCAACAAAATTGGCTGAAATGACCAAAACGATGGAAGAATTCAAAGAGAGAAGTCAAGACCTTGAAGCGAAGAACAAAATCCACGAGGAGGATAGCCAAAAATCTTTGGAAAAAGCTGACGAATCGGAGAAGAAGTTGGAAGAAATGTGCTGCCATATTGCCAGTCTGATCGTGGAAGATCAAGACGAACTCGAGTTGATTAAACATTCTCCTTCGGATGTTTTCAACAAAATCAAAGAACTGCTTGCCCATTGGAGGAGCCTTCAAGAAGAAAATAAAAACCTCCTGGATCAAACGAAGAAATCCGAAGAGAGATTGGATAAAACAAGGAGTCAGCTGGAGCGAATGGGACATGAGGTGCAACTTTTGAAGAGGCAGGATGTCGAGAGAAGAGACGAACAGCTATTCGAATTGCATTTCAACAATGAGACCTCGGAAGAATTGAAGCAGAACATCCAGCGGATGGAAACCAGTGCCACTCAATATCAACTCGAAATGGGTTAGTTCCCTATAATTCTCAGGCTAGCTGTAACTTTTAAGCCTAATTTAGGATAAAAGAAAGCTTAGAGTTACGGTACTTTATGAATCTCGTAAATTGATCCAACTTTTTTGAAAATTTTGAATTGACGAGCGATAGTTAATGAGATTACTGTTGGGCGCCCTTTTTGTTCTTTGTCAAATGTTATTCCTAGACATGCTCCGAGCAGAAGTGCGTTGTTTAAAGTCTCGAAACCATGAACTGGAGCAGTCAACAAAGAGTCTAAATGTCCTAATGAGATCAGCAGACAGTGAGCGGAAAGCCTTCTTAGAGACGTTGGCAGCCCTTCTGGGACAGGAGGACTCGAATGAACAGGAAATAAAACGATCCGTTCGAACTGTGATCTCCGAATTGGAAAGAATCAAAACCGACAATATCAAACAGGAAGAAGCTGTCAAAAACAAGGAAGAAGCACTATTGAACCAAGCAAAACAGCTCAGGAATGCTCTCTTCCGCGCCAGGTTAGAGGGGAGAAACTAGCCTCCTTTTATTCTTCATTTTTTAGCTTCAAATTTCAACTGAAAATATCTTGACTAATGTGGGTTTTAGAACGGCTGAGGAAGAAGTTTCTGTGATTAATGAGAAGCTACAAACAGCTGAACAAGAAATTCTAGCTGTTGAGGTAATGATCTTCTCAGAGAAAAGACAATCTCCAGATGGAATTGAAAGCCGCCCAAAAGCGAGCCGAGGAATTGGAAGAAGTCATCCAACAGCTAGGAGAATTACTGGATGTCCAGGGCGAATCACAACTCTCCGCTTTGATCAAAAGAGTCACTGAATTGGTCAAATTCGAACTGGCCTATGCGAGCCTTTTTGAAGGAAAAGCTACAGTAATCCTCTTCTTCCTTTCTAAAAATGATTCAGAATGATTTGCGTTTTCTCCATATGGGAGCTCCCGACTTGAGGCAGATTGAACAACTCCGAAAGAGACTCAAAGCAGCCGAATCTCATGGCGCTTTAGGAGTCAAAAAAGCCAGTGAAATCTTAGACAAACAGCTCCTGACAAAGGTCACTCTCGACACCATTAAGGCTGCTGATACTCAGAAAGTCGTCCTCCAGGTGGGTGAACTACTATAGATTTTTCGAAATAAAATGCTTTAAAAAGTATTCGACTTTGATTTTTCAGTACAAATTGAGCGAACAAGAGAAGAAGATTCGAAATTTGGAAAAAGAGAAAAGAGAAGCCGAAAAATTGAAGAATATCGTCTCCAAATGGGAGAAGAAGGACTCGCAGGTCAGTTGGTTGCAAAAAAATTCCCCCGAATTTCTCAGAATTGGCTCACACGTTGCGGTCTAATGCCCTCATTTCAGTCAAGAAAATCCCGTGGAAAAGCCGAAAAATTACCGGAGGAGAGCTCATAATCATCGATCCATTGGCAACTCCATTACTCAAGCCGTTAGTCGTCTCCTGCGGCGTAGATCTCTTCGACAAATTGGATGCTATGTCATTGATTGACATCTGTATATTATTCGTTCGTCAATAGATAAAAAACAATTCACCTTTTGTTTGCCGTTGTGTGAAAGGGCGGGCGAAGGAGTCGGAGCTGGGGTTACGGTGGTCGGTGGAGGTGAGCTGGAAGACGGAGTCCCAGCTCCTTTTCCTTTCAACGAAGGATGGTCGTAAAGATCCGAAACAACAGTAAATTTGTCGAATCCGTGGGTGATCTGGAATATTTTCTCAGTGAGTTGAGAACAGCAAAGAAAGTACTTGCAGACATCCCTTCCTATACGTCATGCACTTTTAATTGATTTTTTTTTCAGAAATTGTAACTTTTTGAGAGATTTGAAATTTGGAAAATCTTTTTTTAAAGAAAAAGTCTTCCTCGCAAAAGAAGCACAGCGGCTGCAAGGTTGCAAATTAATTGGAGTTTTTTCGGAAACGATTTTCGAGCTTCGCGATCTATTACAAACTTGTTCGGCTCGATCTTCGCTGCAAATTTGGCCGAATCTTCCTCTGAATGGGACAACCCAACTGAATCAATCATGGCTCCGTTTGACGGATTAGTACTGTAGCCTTGAGCACTCGAACCAGTTTGGAAAAGGTAGCTTACAGAACATCCCCATGGCAATGTCAGGAGCAGTTAAGGAGAGAGAATGGATGAGACGAGAACCTGCCTAATTTCGCGTCAAAATATCCCGTCCGGGCGGATCACAGATTGCGAGCCGTATGACCGTAAGATCGCATGGAGCATTTCAAAGGAAAACTCACGAGATATTGGACGAGAGTCATTGTTGCTGTGGTTGTCGTGACTTCGACGACCACATATTTGGATTGTAGCATCTGAAAGAATGAAATTAGAGAAGGAAGAAAAGAGAACAAGTCAATCAATAGAAGCCGGTCCCCTTTTTGGCTCTTTTTGGAGTCGGCGTAACGGTCTCTCTCTCTCTCTCCCTATTACACTCGTCGCTCTGTTTATCGCGAGGAAGGAGAGAAAAAGAGACGAACATGAGATGACGTGAGAAACCCCTTTTCCGGCTCGGCTAAGAGAGGAGGAGCCATGTGACCAGGAGAATGAGTCAGACTCAGGTAGTGTAGGGCTGGGCGGCGAAGAGCGAGATGACCTTGGCTCGCAGGGTTTGGCGACAACAAAATTCCGAGCAAAGGAATGGGGAGAGAGAGATATGACCTCGGGAAAGGTGGAGCGGAGCATCGTGTCCCGACCCAAGGACGTTCAGCGCAGGTTGCGACGGGTTACTCCAAGAGAGAGAGAGAAAGATTGAGATCACCAGGGCTATCAGATATGGCGAGCTGTAGAGAGAGAGAGAGAGAGAGCCACTCCCAATGAGTCAAGGTCGGTCACAAATCGTCTCATATCTCCCTAAATATACAAAGACTTGGGGAAAAACTTGGGTGCCTTTTGGTGTTTTAATGAGGAAATTCCTATGGAGGAGACTATGATGCTCTATAAAAATGCGGCTGAGAGATTCTTGGAGGGACCTAGAGGGAGATGGGATTTTGAGGCTCAGAATCTCCTCGAAGAAATCGCTCCTCAAAATGGGCCACAGAGCGCACTAGTGCGCAGCGCAACTACGATAAAAACTGGTCGGAGACCCGGGTCAGAGCAAATTGGATCGGGGAGGAGAAGGCGGACTGTGAAGAGAGAGAGAGAGAGAGCGAATGAGAGAGAAAGGGCTCTGATCGCCTCAGGCTGGTCCAATCAAAACTCCGAGAGATCAGGGAGAAGGAGAAGAGGAGCAAAGGATCTGTCTCTCTTCGCTCTTCTCCCCCAACCAAACCGGATCAGAATTGGCGATGCGATGCGGGCAGCCCCCCGGTCAGCAACACCTTCGTTGCTCTAGGGGCTTTAACGCTCTCGGCAGCAGGATTTGGCTGCCATTTGGATGGAATGATTTCAACCAGCAGGAAGCTTACGGTAGGAGCCCGAAGAAGTCCGCCATTCAGAGGGGAAGACAAAGTGACAAATGATGATATTTACATTCTTGGACATGGCTGCCAGCAACACGTCGAAACGAGTAGTCCGGAGCCGGGGAAAGTGCGGCCCGATTGTAGAGAAGCGCTGGTTAGTGAGACAGCAGACAGTCAGAGGGAACAGGATCCCGGGGTGGTGCTCCGAAAGGAAGAAACGACAGGGTGGGGACGCGACGACACAAAAGCAAGGCTTCCTTCGAGGGAAAGAGCTTACGGTAAGATTTGGGCGCGACGAGCTACCGTATGCTCGTCAGCTCCGAGGAGAGTCAATATTGGCCGACCAATTATAGAGCAGGTTTTGAACTTTGGTTGGAACACAATTTGAGTTTAAAAAGCAGGAGGATGAGGTCATTCAGATGGATTATTACTGTAGTTTTTGATATGAGGCTCAAACGAGAACTCACCAAATTTAGACTCAAAAATGAGCTACAGTTCTCCCATCTATTGGCTTTAAAAGGTGCGAAAGATTTTTTCCATTTTTATTCTGACTTTACTTAGTGCTTAAGAAAGAGTTGGACAAAGAAAAATAAGTTTTAAATTTAGAAAAGGCTGGCTAGAATACTGTACTATTTAGGAGATCAACGTCGGATAGAAAAAGATGCATTATTTAAGAGATTTGTAATGAGTTTTATCCTACAAAATGCCTAAAGATTAGTAAAAAAAAGTGTGGTTAGGAGCCCTTTAGAGGACATTGGAACTCCCAACCAGGAAGTCACAACTAAAGTTTGCTAGACCATTTACTTGGAGACTACAAGAGAGATCTGTTTGCAGCCAGCTGATTAGTTGGGAGGTAAGAAGGAGTTGCCAATTAAAGACCTCCCCCAATTGTCCCCCACCCGTTTAGTAGGTGCAATCGTGCGAAGAGTGCATCCGGGGGATGAGAGCGAACACCGGCTGGAGGTCAAGGTTCCCCCCGTCTGGATCCCTGAGGACTCCTCTCCTTTCCAACTTTGCGTCGCTAAGGTAAAGCCCATGAGCTGAAACGAGCTCTGCGGCTCTTCGAATGAGAATCCAATCCCATTCCACGTCATAAAGTCTGCGACTGGAACCGACCGCCCAAAAAGTCCCAGCGACTGGTGTCTCTGGGAGCGACTGTACTGGACGGCTCAATCCAGGCCATAGAGAGAGACCCGAAAATCCTACGAAGACGGTCGCGCACATCGCCGTAGGTCGAGGTCGTCGCTCGGGGCGGACACACGGAGAGAGAGAGATAGAGCAGGCTGGCTCGCTGTATTGTGCAGAAATGGGGCCAACGTGAGAGACCGACGAGCGGGGGATCACAACAGAAGGATCCCCGAGGGAACTTTGCGAGACGGTCTCTGGGTGAATCGTATATCAGCCGAAGCACATGTGATGAGTTGTTCACAAGGAACAGGGTGTGGTGCGCGGAAAATAACAGTTTTGTTTACTCCAAACCGTCATTTATCTTCCACGATTTGCTTGATTGATCGTACATTTTTCAAACAAAAAAATCTTTATTTCTTCCCTCATTAGCTTCTATCTTCTACAAACTTTAGAGTTGAGAAAGAAACTAATTGTTGCGTTTTTTGTTGTAATTTTCGTGGAAAGAAATGCCCCACAACGGTGAAGAAAAGATCAATGTCTATAACTTTGCCGAACATTTCAGCCCGCGAAAATCCTTCCTGCTACGTCTATGTGGAGTAAACAAGCGAAGAGGGCTTTCTATCTACCTGATTTTGAGTTGTCGATTTTAGGGATTCACTTCAAATTTCAGGGATTTTCTTTCGAAACTACTTTCCGTCAATCACGTAGTTGTGAAATATGCTGCTCTTTTGGCTGACAGCCTTGAGAGCCATAAGGTGACCCTAAAACTGACAGCTGTTGCTGAAATTTGCGTGATGTTTTCAAAAGATCGAAAGAAATCCATCCAAAGTGAAAGAGCTACAGTATCCCCCGCTGGGCTCTCTCTCTGACCGGCCTCATAAGTAGCCGCTCTCTCATTGGATTTGGAAGAGAGACCGCCACAACCGTTAAAGGTATCCAATCGCGTAGAAATTGCCCACATTTAGCGGCGGCTCCAATCGTTTTTCTGACTATAAAAAGGAGCAAATCTGAATCCTTCGGGGGGATAAGAGTCAGCTGAGCGAGAGGCTGGGTTTTAGCCCCATTTTGAGTTTCATCCTTCTTTGGGATTTTAGTAAAAAAGATAATTGTCTGGCGGGAAAGATGCCTATTTATCTCTACCAAACAGTCTTCCTATTTTATTTCAATTCGATTTTCCTAATGACTCATATAACCTTTTTCTTATAGGATTGTATCTAGTTCTTTTCTAAGCTAAAATGACGTGAATTTTTCGTAAAAATGCGCAAGGAAACTCACAGGTTCAGCCATCCACATTTCTTCAGTCCGTTTCTTGACGAATTCCTTTTGTCTCTGAAAGTCTTTAATCAAAGAAATAAAGAAGATGGGGAGAAAGAAAGTCGGTGACCTTAATGCTCTGGTTCTGTTGTTTTCGAGTCAGCACACCCCCTCGGGGGAGACAAAGAGAACCTTTGAATTGCAACATATCACTGTCTGACTGGAGCTCCTCAGCCACACAGTCGTAAATTAAATGTCCGTCGGCGCGCGCGCGTTGAATCAGTTCCAAGCGACCAGATGAGGAGAGAGTCCAGACGGATTTTTCGGGATTACGGTGGTTAGAGCGAGAGGCTCTCTCTCTCTCTTTCTCTCTTTTGCTCGCGCGCGGCATTTCTTTGTCGTCTTCTTCAACTGCACAGAGGGAGACGAATGAAAAATGGACCGTCCTGCCCATTTTCGCGCGCTCTCAATTGCCGTCACGGCCGGTGCACTATGATTAGGGCACTCGGGATCTCCTCCTTAGAACGGGCCGCTTATGAGGGATGGGCGACGGGAGAGAGAGAGGGAGAGAGTAATTGTCATCCAAGGTAGTCTGGAAAGTGATGGGGAGAATGACTCAAAATGAGCCTTCCGTGAAGCAAACAATAGAAAAAAGACAAAGCATTGCTCACCTACTAGGGCTAGCGGTAGCCTTTTTCTCTTTTTTTTCAAAGAGGGAATACGACTTTTCTACAAGCTTAGAGGTTTTACCTTCTCTATAACTTTACAAATTCATCATTTTTCAGGGACAAAATATCAAAATATCATAAAAATTTCCTGGAATTAGCAATAGGCTAATAGCTAGAAAATTATAAAAAAGCCTTTCCAGCTTGGAATTATTTTGTTTTACGAGTTACTGTAGCTAAAGGACGAGAAATTATTTCTAACTTTCGAGGATAACAGGAGATTTTGAAGTATTACTGTATTTTTCCCTCCTCTGTTCGTAAATAGAAACAAAGAATGCCGCAGCTCGCGTCCTTTTAGAGAAGGAGAATGGCTGGTTTTTTTTCGCTTGAGAAAATGGAGCAGCTCGTTGAATTAATCGAAAGACATTTCAAAGGCGAATATCATTCGTCCGTCGCAAAAAAAGAAGACAAATCCAATACAGGCGCAGATAAGACTCAAGAGAAAACTCTTGAGAAGAGCCCCGAAAAAAAGATAATTATTATGGCTCTGTGGGAAAAGAGATTGACCGACACACACATACACAGACTTTTGTGCAAAAGAGCGGAGCCAATAAAGGAGCCATGGATGGGATGTGGTTGGAAACCAGGGCAATAATCGACTGGCTGTCTTTTTCCGCAAATTCACAGCGAAAATTCTTCTTTGACTCTCTTTGACAATGATGGGGAGATGACTTCCGAGAGAAGCTAATATCCGACTATCTTCGCAACTTTTCAGCACATAAAGTTAGAAATAACTTCGATTAAGAGTAAAATAATTTTTTCTCTCTACAATAATCTAAAATGGATGTAAATTCAAAATGTATGGATCATTTTATGGGCTTTTTTTCCATAAACTTGGGAAAATATTGTGGGGGCGAATGAAAATGGATTCATTATCCTTGAGAGAACCTGGGCGACGTGGCTCAGTAATGGAACTATAACGAATAATCGTGGGCTCGTGATCGATTGTCGTTGTGGGGGCTGCCGACGATGATAGTGCACAAACTGCTGAATGCGAACGAGACGACAGCTCACCGCTCCGCGGGAACTGTACTGGAAGAAAGAGAGAAAAGCAGCCTGCTTGCTGGGGAGAGAGAGAGAAAAAAATGTGTTGACGAAAGAAACTAGGTCAGACTGGGTGGTGCGAGCCGGAGCCAGGCGAAAAAAAAGACATTTCTAATTAGTTTCTTGCAGGCGGGAAGAGAAGACTCAGACAGTACAAATTCCAAGGGGATGAGTTCCAAAATTATTCAACGATAAATCCTGTGGATAAGAACTTGGGAATGCAAGTTGAAATTCCAGCTGCTTCAATTTCTGACTACAATTAGCTGCCAATCCTGGGAAAATCTTAGGATCATAAGGACTAGTAGCAGTCAGCTACCTTTTTCTCCTTATCACCGTTGTTGGTTTGAGAGGAGGTTGTAAGGAAGTGGTTGTGTGTCGGCTGCTCCGGGGGGGTCTGTTTTCTATGCGGTATCAGTGGTTGTGCTCGGCTCGCGATTGATTTGCTCGATGGCCTTGTACGGTGTTGGGTGATGGAGGTGGAAAACAGGCTCTATCCAAGGTCGTCTCTCTCTCTGTCTGTTGTGCCATCGAGCAGATCAGACGCGGGGGAATCACACCGCCTGACCAGTGGCTGGTTTTGGGCTCTCCGCTCAAGGTCATCTTGGTTGGCTGATAACGGCCACATCAGTCCAAAACAGGTAATTTGCATCAGTCTCTACGCGGAAGAAATCCGTCACTTTTCTTTTGTCGCGCGCGAGCGGACACGATAATTAGTAGTGCAAGCCGGCTGTGTATAATAAAGAGAAGGGGCGAGGAATGTGAACAAAAGGGACACGGTGCACTGCCACAACCATCAAGGCAGGCAGCGCAACAGAAACAGGCTCGATCAATCGGCATCGTCCGTAGAAGGAGCGAAAACGAGCTCCGCGTAAAGAGATCATCCCTGGAGATCGTATAGGTCTCTTGTAAACAAAGATTTATACTATAAAATCTGTACAAAAGATATGAAATTCACTATACTATATCACAGGGTAAATGAGTTAAATTCGAGTTTGACGATCAGCTGAAAGTAAAGCTAAAATTGCACCAAAAAGTGTCATACCTGCTACATAACAGACCTCTGCTCTAATTCCAAATTCAGTAAAATATTGCAGCCAGAGTCTTTGTTTAGATGATAAGCGGTCACCAGGACCTTTTACTTCCACTGCCTGAACACATATCTCTAGAAACAAATAATAACTGACAATAACTTCTCCATTATCAGGGTTCCAAAGTGTAAGATCGGGAAAACCACTTCTCGTATTTCGATAGTCTTTGGTCAACCGTCTAATGAGCCCAATAAGGAAGCTTTTTGGGCAAGCTTTGATAAATTGCTGCAAATAATTATTAATAGAATTAATGGTTCTTACAAATAGATCGTTAGGACTTTCAAAAAGATCCCAGCGTACTTCAGAATTTTCCACTCCATAATTATTTTCCCAACAACTAGAAATATGGGCTAAAAGATCTTGATCATCAGTTAGTGAAAACCAGTCTAGACGACGCTCCAACTGATATTTACGTTTTTCATAAAATTCAGGATAATTTAGATCAATAGGGAGCATCTAGGAAGAAAATTATTCGATTATCTAAAGTAAAAATACCTGAATTTCGCTGTACCAAGCGTTTTCATAGCTGTGATTGAAAATAATATCGAAAAAGAGAATCCCAAAAGCAGTATGCCAAATGCTGCCTTCTGCATGAACACCTGTGTAGAATCAACTTAAGCTTTATCAAAATATAACTAACCAAAGCTCATTCCTTCGTTTTGTAAGTAATGTCTTCTTGCAATTTCTTCAACGGAACATTCAACTATTGAGCCATCTTCTATTTTTCTGACAAATCTGTTTTGGCGAGAATCTCCTAAGTTCTTATGAAGTACGGCCCCTTTAATTTTTTTCTAAATTAAAATAAATTATATCTTTTAAGGAAAAATCAGCAAACCTCAATTGGTGCTTTAATGTTGATAACTTTTTCAAATCTATCTTTTGTGAGCTTTAGAGCCCTATCTTGCAGAGTAACCAAGTCCTTTTCTTTTACATAAGGATCCTTTACTGCTATCTCAATCTCTTCTAAAGCTTGAGTTTTTTCTTTTAAATGTGCTTCTAAATTTAATGAAAGTCGTTCCCATATAATTCCTCTTGTATCACAGTTAAAACCTTGAATTTCTGAAAACAAAATATAGGATTTTATATTTAAAACATGCCTTCATTTTTCAATATAAACCTTTGTATTATTACGGCCTTTTCATAATTCTTCTGTTTTTCGTAAAGTGTTGCTATGCTGGCAAGCGTTCTTATATAAACCGTAGGAGTAGTAAATCGGCGGATACTTGGTGGAAATGAACGCCAATATTCCAAGTCACATTGCAATAAAAAGCCTTGAGCATCTTGTCCGAGTTCGAGTGCTTTGTTGAAATCTTTATTGTAGATGGCTTTCGCGATTCCAATTTCCATTTCTTTAGCTTGAACGTATCTTAATTAATTGAATGTTATATTTTTAAAAAAAACTTACTCTTTTAAATCTGAATAGTCTCTGTAGATCGGTATTATATCCTTGCAATTATCTGGCGCAGGAAACTTTCTGGTTTTGCTTTCATGTTCCAACAATGTTTTACTGAAACATTGATTATTATTGATAAATTTTGTTTACAATAGCATCGATTCTATATTTATTTTGGGGTCATCGTAAATAAAAGCGGAATTTGTTTCAGAGGGAGAATAGAGAGTTAAGAGTGCCTAAATCAGAATGATATTTAGATAAGAAGTTCAAACTTTGAATTGAATATCTATATTTGTTGGAATTCTATATACATTTCCCATCTCTTTTAGACAAATAGTTATCATTCTTAAAGACGTGCCTTTTGTTTTGCTAAATAAATCTCGCTGATTGTTAGCTATTTTCTTTAATGAAATTATTATCTCTTCTCTTGGCTGAAAATATCTATTGTAAAATTCGAAAGAAACTAACCAAAATACGAGAGTTTTTATCCTGATAGTCCAATTTATATGTCTTAGCAACTGTATGTAAAATATTACTTGTTGCAATGCATAAGATCTCGTCCAGTGAAGTACTTTTTAAGCGTTCTAAAAACCCATTTTTTTCTAGCCTGGATAGAATGCTATCTATATCCTTGTATGCTGAATATCTAAAAGAAAATGATTAAAATAAAGTGAGCTTACTTTTTTTTAAGATGACTCTGATAAAACCATTGTCTCTTCCGTAAAAATAGTCGCATAAAAATTTCTCCTTCTTGTCTTTGTAACTTTTTAAACGACTCTAGATGGCTGTTATTTTCGCCCCAAAAAAGTTCACCATATTGGTTACAATTATCGATAACCACCTAAATGAATTAAAAATGTCAAATATTTACAACACGATACCTTTTTCAGCATTTTGTTGATAAACTTTACGAAATATTTCTCATCTCCCAACGTTTGATCTTCTTTATCACTATCCTCATTTGCAAATGGCTGCTAAAAATAGCACATTTAGACTAAGTCAGACTTACCGATTCAGGATCTAGGTTTTCTTCATTATTTACTATAACTTCAATTGTAAGTGAAGAACTTTCAGAAACAGTTAAAGACTCTTGATTTGAATGTATTTGAGCTATTATGCTTCCTGATAACCTTGTCCTATAAGTATTTCCATCTTGAGTCGTATCCTATAGAAGTGGTGTTTTGTAAATGTACGAGCTACTTACGTGAAGACTGGCTACATCATCATCCAGATGTTCAAGCTTTACCTCTATTTCTGGACTTGCAATATCTTCGTTAATTTCTGGATCATTAATTCCAAAATCAAATCCTAGATTTTGTGAAACTAGTTCACTATTAACGCCAGGATCCTATAATCCAACAACTTAATTAATGAAATTCTAAAAGTTACCTGAGATTTGTTTTTCTCTCTTGTAGTCTGCGTGAGTTTACATTTCTGAGTGTGTTTTCCTCCTCTTTTCTTTTTGATGGCAACTTCATCGGCATTAGGAGATGGCTCTCGCTTCTAAAAAAGTATCTGTTGAAAATTAATTTACATTTATTCGGCTGGATCTTCTTGATAGCGCTTGTGATCTTTTTTGTGTTCTAGCTGATGTCGATGGCTCATTATATAAACTTTTCTCTGATGATTCCCCTTCTTCACTAGAACTTCTTTCTTGTTTAATCCCTAAACTGTCATCTAATATGATTGGTGGACCAATTTTTTCGACTCTTGTAATAACTTGAGTAATCTAGATGTTGATTTTAAATTTCTTATAAAAATCTTACCATGCATTCATCTTCGTCAATTTTTACCGCGCATGTATTACGATGACTTCGAAAAACACCAACGGGTATTTCTTTATCGCAAAATGAGCAGATCTATAGTAACAAGGTAAGATTGGGAATAAATAGCAAACCTTTACTCGATTTATTTGCCTTTCAAAGGCTGCTGCAATAGATTTTTCATGCGTGACAGGTTTTTGGGGGATTTTAGAATTCCTTCTTGACATTTTACGCCTCTAAATTGCTGAAATAAGTCAGAATGTTTGCTAACCGCTTATATTTCTTATTTTCCATATATCATAATAGTCCAAATTAAGCTCGCATACCTAAAAAAAAAAACTTATTATAGTCGTTTTCAACACAAAAAAGAAGAAAGAAGGGAAAGAAACGAGCTAGAAGAAGGGATGAAGTAGATTTTGAAATCGCTCGCCTTGCAGTTGGAGCGAGATTACACTTGAGATGGACAGTAAGTGAACTGTGCAGGCTAGAATGGCTAGAGTAATGAATTGATAAGAAGTCAAAAGAGTTTGCCGTTTCTCCACCCTGTTTTGCTGACAAATAACCGAGTCTCTCCTTCATTTTCTGGTATTTCCTTCTCTAAATTCGCGAGTGATATTTAGAGCCCAAATCATGTTTTGGAAAGTATTTTGGTGGGGATTACTAACTGCTTTTACTTTGTATATTTTCAACATATTGTAAGTCTCTTTTTATTCCAAACCAATATTAATAGAAAGGATTTGGATGTAAACAAGAAGGTCTACAATCATCGACCAGGTCCATGCAGAATATTGAAGGGAATTGGTTAGAAACTAATAAAAGAGTCTTAAAAAAATTTTTCGATGTGGGTTCTGAGGATATTGACATTATTGAAGAAAAAGGATTGGCATTTATCAGCTCAGGCGTGTTTGCACATCATGAAAGAACACCTCCAGCTGAAGGAAATATATTCCTGTTCGATTTCAATCAGCCAGACAAGGACCCATTAAAACTAAGAATTGTTGGGATGAAAGATAGGGTGAGCAAGAATATCCTCTGAAAAAACATACACCGATAAAGATTCATGAAAAACTTTGTCCTTTTAGAGAGTCATTTTTAGGAACAAAAATATTGAAAAATTCCAAGAATTCCAAAGAATTATAGAACAAGTTCGGCCCACATGGGTTGAGTCATTGGTACAGCAATGGTAAAATTCGACTATTTATCATCAGCCATCGCCGGCCAAATAATGAAAATGCCATTGAAGTATTCGATTTTGACGAAGCAAAGCAGCAATTAATACATGTAAAGACTATTCAAGACGAGAAATTAGAAAGGTTTGGAAGCCGTAAAAAGCAGTTACAAACTCAGACCAAATGATTTGTTGGCAGTTGGAGAGGACAAAATCATCTTTACGAACGACGGCCATTTTAACCATCCGATTCTACAAATGTTGGAGACTTTCTCGTATTATAAAGGGGGAAGTTTGGTCTATTATGATGGCAAGAAGACACATTGGCTCGAGAAGGGCCTTCTCTCTCCCAATGGGATCACCTATGATCGGAAAGGCAAACTCATTGTTGGATTTGCGTTGGCTCGTCAATTGGGAGTTTATGAGTTGTCAAAAGATTTCAAGAAGATCACACAAATCAGTAAAATCGATGTCGGAACTGGAATTGATAATTTCTATGTAGACAAAGACAATGGCATTTGGACTGTTAGTTCTAATTAGGATCTAAATAGTACAATTTGCAGGGAGCCCATCCAATAATGTATCAGCTGCTTCCTCATCTCTTAAATCCAGATGATATGAGCACCTTCGCTCCATCTCAAGTTCTGCGAATGAAACATTCAGCAGATTATAAGAACATCGAAATGACAGAGGTTTTAGCTGATGATGGCCGATTCTTTACTGCCAGCTCGGTTGCTATCCACTTCAAAGGGAAGCTGCTAGTCGGATCCATTTTCCGCCATGCCATGGTCTGCGATACTTCCAATTATAGCTTCTAAAACATTCCCTTCCTTTTTGTCCTAAAAAATCGAAAGTTTGTAACGTCTGTTCGAATAAAGAAGATGATTCAAAGTTCTCTAATAAAAGATCCCATCCCCCAGAATAAAAATGCCTTTATGTTTTTTGTTGGATTGTTTCCTCCACCGCCTCCAGATCTACCGACGATAGGTAATTTTGCAGTAGAACGTTTGAAAAACTAAAACAAAATATATTTAAACAAAAATATAGCAAAAGTTGTATTACCCACAACGGGTCTAAATAAAGCTGTATAAGACAATGTCTAGTATTTTTGTGTTGTTTTGCTTTACTTCCTAGGATTGCTTCATTTTATCTTCTTCTTTATTCACTTTTTCAAGTTTACAGTTTTTGTTTTCAGGTTTTACAAAACCTCTTTACTGCAAGTACGAATTACTGAAAATGCAATCTCCACGAACGGATGACGCTAAACTTTTAGATTTTGAAAGTGGTAAACTTTATTATTTGTTTAGATAGATCATCGTATCATGTTCAGATGAAACTGTAGAGCCAAAAACAAAGTCAAAATTAACGGGTGATCCACTAACTGACATATTTGGATCATGTTCATCATATAAGCAATTTCCAAAGATTGATCCATTTGTAGAGTTTATGAACAATAGCTATTCGACAAATCAAGAACCATGCGAAGAGGTATCATCCCGTCCAAATTATAGCCGTTCAATATTTGAAAGTTCATTTCAATCTTCTCCGTCGCATCAAACACCAAAAGCTAAACAAAGAGCCGTAAAAGATGACTTTTTTGGTGATTTACTAGAAGGACTTGTGAGTATTTTGTTTATGTTTCATCAGTTAGGTATTCATTCAGGGGTTTAAGTCAACTAAAGCGACAAAATCACTGTCCGATTTGCTAGAGCCTAATCAAAGGGAAGACAAAAAGGAGGAGAAAGGGGAAGAATTTGTTCAAGATAAGGTAAGATTTGTCTTGATTTTCCTTAGTTTTTAGTTGTTACAATGGCTGAACGGAAGAGAAGATAATATTCGAGCACTTTTAGTTCATCTGGACGAAGTTTTGTGGATAGGAGAAGACAAATGGCAAAAGCCTACTCTGCTAGACCTTATAGACACAGCACAGGTAAAATAGTTTTGTATAGCTAATAACACATTTGCAGATAAAGAGATATTATTTAAAAGCTTCCGTAATTGTTCATCCTGATAAACATACTGGTACACCTAATGAATCATTGGCTCACGCAGTTTCGTCACAGCTGAACATAGCATGGCTCGCTTATAAGGATAAACAGTTTACAAACTCTAACATCTAACACGAATTCTGTACGATCTTTCACTAAATATGTGTACCCTAACACGTTTCCATTTCGCCCTGTTTTACTGTGGTTATAAATATTCTCTTAAAGAGACTGTCAGAAATAATTTGCAAGTTGCTCTTATATAATTTATTTCATAGAAAGTGAAATTGGCGGATTTTTTTTTATAAAAGTTCTAAAGAAAAGTAAAAAAAAAAATTTTTTTGATTTGACCCTACAACTTTATTTATTTTGTGTTTTAATGCCAAATGAATTTATAGATGAATTCTCATAACGAAAAGCGCAAAGAAGTTCAAGGATCAGGAAAAGGGATTGTAGTTTCCTTTGGCACAACCTTGCACGAAGATATTAGGGCCATTGTCATTGATCTGGATGGATTTCGTGTTAGTAGCTTCATAATTACCTATCTTACTCTATTTTTTTTAAAGAATAAGAATCGAAAATTGTTCAGAAAAGTTTCAAGTAAAGCATTTGTGCATCAGGACAATTTTGCCACTGAAAATAACACAGATAAGTAAGTTCATTCTTTTTTCCTAATTTGTCTTAGTAGTTATTTGGGTACTTCACTTGCATTTGGGCAAATGATCTCCTGGGACGAATATCACGTTGATATTAAGGGTCACATTACTAAATTTGACCGTGTTCCAAGCGTATATGAAAGTAGAGAATGGTATGGTCATGGACAAATACTATTGGAAGGTGCTATAAATCCCCATAGAAAAAATGAGCTCTATACAAATCTCCTTGGATATATTCCTCTACGTACGTTATTAAAAGTTATATTTTCAGCTTTAAGTTCTTTTTAATTGACAAATTTAGCCGAAAATGTCGTTCTTGAGCCAGCTACAGATGTTTATTTAAAAGCATGGATTAGTCTAATAGTAAGTATATACAACATTTTAAAATCACGTGCCTCAGATTGAGCTTGATAAAAAGAATCGATACTCGTTAACCGCGGAATTTGGTTCTTTTGATAGTGTTTGTTCATCAGGAAAACAGTATGACGTTGCAATTTTGGTTTGAATTTAGTTATAATAATCTACAGATTTCTTAGCCATGGAACAAAATTGATGCAAATTTTGCAAATATGCCAGCTAAAGGTGACGACAATAATGTTAATGAAACAGAAAATAATGAAATGAAGAATGATGATGAACAAAAGGAATTGGAATTCAGAGACGCCACTGCATATATGACGGGCGACAGAACATTACATCTGACTGATTATACATATGGTAAATGCTTCTTACCACTAAAGTTCTCCAATATAAACTGGACAATTGGTATCAAACAAATAATAAAATAATCTTAAATTTTAGGTGGAAAATATACTGTTGATTGCTTCTGGCAAAATAATATGAAAGTCTATTACATTTCAAATATACGGGTGTTTGTTTCGAATATAAAAGAAAGACGTAAAATAACTGAAAAAATTCTTACCTGTGGCGTAAGTTTTGTTTTTAAATATTATTATTCCTAGGTCTGTTCGTCTAAAATGACTATGCGAGCTAGTTATGGCTTAGGAAGACTTCGGGATCATGTTATGCGACATCTCAATTTGCCAACCGTCCAGTGCGGCCATTGTGATTATAAGGTTATTCTAAATGCGTTCTTTCTAAACTTTCTAGGGAGTATTACGAGAACATGTAAAAAGACATAACAGCGTGAAGCACGAAGATCAGCCATTGCTAATTAAAGAGTTGGAACTTGAAAATGAATTTGAAAAAAGATTTAATCATTTATGGGCTGCGTGCTTTCCTAGTTTGTCGGATGATCCAAGACCAAATAAAACTGAAGTAAGATAATATTTAGACGTTTAAAAATAACTTTCAGAATAATACAATCACAAACATCAAACTTAAAATTCGTCGTGGAAGGGAAAAGAAACAACATTCTCTTAAATCCCCACGTGTTGAAACAAGAATAGAATATCAAGAATCTATGAGCACTGATACAAATAGTGTAGGCAGTCCAACTTGCTTGACAAATTCTCAAGATGTTGAGGAGTTTATGGATGTCAATGAAACAATGACTCCCGAAGATCTCAATAAATCCCCTGATAAAGATATGGATTCAATTGAACAAAAAACTTTCTTCAATACATTGCAAAAATACTTTTTATAATGCTAACGAAACCTAGTTTCAAAATATACTTCCTGTACTATTTTTTTTCTTCCTTTTTCTGTAAAATTTCGTTGATAAATTGTCTTTAAAGCAAGTGTTATAAGAGAGGTTGGCTTTAATCCATTTTGCTGATCAGTGTATCTCTTTTACTACCAATGACTGCCTTTAACCAGAAAATACTAAAAAGTACTCTCAGACCTGGGTTAGAAAGGTATGCCAGCTTATTGCTTTATTAGAAAATTATTAACAAGACTCCATTGAGCAAAAATAACAAAAATGCAAGTGATAGGCTGGAGGCGAAAGACAAAAACCCGTTGCACTCCGATCTACAATTGCGACTGTGCCACACCACTCCTCTGCTGATTCGAGACTCTTCGCCGTATACTCGACTGTTTTCTCCCATAAGGAAGGCGATAACACGAACAGGAACAGACCTAAACCCATCCAAACTTTTTTTAGTTGGAAAGGACAAACTGAAATATTATCGGCGATGGGTAAGGCATATGGGTCCGTCTCATCCACATCATCGCTATTATTTCGCACTTCGAACAGGCCTTTTCGTGCCAATTCCGCTTGTCTATATTTATTTTGTAAGAAAAGGGTAGAAACTGACTGTTCGTCTCGTTTTTCATCTTCAGTATTCATTGTCAAGAACCTCAAGACGAGTAGATTCATAGCGGCTGAGATGACGGTCAAACCAAGGAGAATGAAAATCAACGAGAAGACGACATACTCCGGCTGACTTTGGAGTGCTCCTCCCTTCTGTAGGGCTACAAAATCACCAAAACCTGGATCATTTCATCAAGGAACTTGACGAATAAACCAACCTATAGTTGTAAGAGTCGTAAAGGAATAATAAAAACTGTTGAGGTAGGACCAATTTTCGTATTTTGCAAAGGCTAAAGTCCCCACGACGATGATGATAAATCCCAATAAAGAGGCCACTTTTATTAGATCCCCTGATGTCACTTTATCATCTCTTCTTGCTGTCTAAAAGTTTTGTTCTTTCAAAAGCAAAAAAAACTTACTCTTTTAACCCAACGAACAATTTTTGCTGCAAAAGTATTGATTCTTTCACCAATACTTTGGAACATAACGAGACCGAGGGGAATACCAGCCAGGGCATAAAACATACAAAAAACCTTTCCTCCTGTTGTCATTGGAGTACTGTGGCCATATCCTGAAGATTTGTTTCAAAAACATACTACTACAAATTCTAATAAATAAGGAACTGCGCTTTTTTCGTTCAACCGGATGACCCCGGAAGAACAATCCAAAAAATACACCAACACCTCTTTCGAAGGTCAGATCAAGGTAATACCTTTAGTTTTAGCAAAAAGCTAAGGTGAAGGGGTTTATATTAATTAGAAGGTTATCTAGCCCTAACGCCAAGATTATACGGGTGCGAGTGAGGTTTTTTAAAGCGCGTGCTAAATACAATTCAAATTTTTCATAGTTCCACAGCCTACCGATAGTTGTGATGACAGTGGTAGCAAAATAAAAGGCTCCACTGAATTTCCATTGAAATCCGGCCTTATGGGGAATACTTTTGATGATAGTGGCCTAAAATCCATTTAACCTTCAGGAAATCAAATACCTCCAAGACCTCATAGTCAGCTTCAGTCATATTATATTTGGTCATGAGCCTTGATCTGACCCTTGCGACTAATGCTCTCTATAAAATGAAATTAAGTTTCTCTCTCTCTCTTTTGAGTTCCGGTCAGTCAGCTGCCCTCCCCACTGCGAGGCGGACATCGATCAGCCGGCTTTTACATCATCGTCGCCACGCACAAACAGCCAAAGTGTGCCTGTTTCTCGACCGCCAAGCGATTAATTAACAGAGCAACTAGGAGGAAAAAGGACCCCACCTGCTGCAATTCGTTGTCAGATTCCAACGCGTCGAAGACGGCCGCGCCGACGAGGAGATAAGTGAAGGTGCATACTATAAGCGAGAGGGTACGGACGTTCTGGCGTTTCATGCCATGCCGCCGTCCACACAGCGGATCCTAACTGAAAGTTTCTATTATTTGCAGGAAGTTGAATCCCTCAATCAGCCGGTTCAAAAACAACTCTCTGTATCAAAGAGTCTTTCAACTAGCACTCCAATACAATTTTCTAATGATATTTTTAATTTTTAATCTTCTGTAGAAAAGACAAAGGACTACAACTTTACAAAACATCGAAATTTGTGAAAGCAATTGAAAATTCGCCAAAAATGGCTGAATCTTTGGAAACCATGATATGATTTTGGACAAACTACTGTAAAATTGTAATGATATCGTAAAAAGATCTGTAAGCTATTTTCCTTGAATTGTGAAGGCTTGCTTTAAAATTTCAAAAGTGAAAGAATTTAAAGGAGAATAACGGCTAGATTTTTAACTGAAAGAATCAAACTGCCTAATTCTCGTTCCTATGAAAGGAAAAAAATCCAAAAGGTGACTCACAAGTATTTTCTACTGTATTTACCTGTCATATGATCATATTCGAAAGCTAAGCAAACGAGTTTTGGAAAGGAACTCGAATCAAAAACTACAGTACTTGGCTTGTAGCTAGAGAGTAAGTTTTTCTATCCAAACTTTGGTATAAATGGAACGAAAACTGGATCAACAAAATCTGCAAAAAGCTGAGGCTGTTGCAATTCGACCCTATTTACCACAACTTTGCAAGAATCAGCTGTGGTTCAGTGTGAAAATCAATGAGAACCTTTATTTTTTTGACTTTGGGAAGAAACCAAGCATTCGAGGAAGTGGGAGGCGAAAAAATCGGGAGGAAAAGGAGAGAGAAGGGGAATGCTTGGTGGCAGAGATATCAGAGATCTGGACTCTCTTTCGAGCCAACTAGCAAGCAAGACAGGAAGTAAACACTTTTTTCTCCAAAAAAAAAAGAGAGTGAGACTTACCCTCTGTGGTACGGATGGTTGTGTTGAAAAAGATTAAAGGGGGAATCAAAATCTAGCTGGAACGATCTGTTTGTGACCTGCTGATAGCTGGATAGAGGCGAGTGGGGCTGGCCGGAATTAAGGAAGACGAGAAGAAGTGTAAGAGAAGGGCCGGACGAGAGTGCGAATCGAGCTTAGAGGCGCAGATTCCAGCTGGCTGAGTGACATCCCGACTTTAAGAGAACCCAGACAGCTGCATCTGGAAAGAATTAAACCCGCTCAAATCGCGTAAACTACCACTGTTTGCATAGTTAAACGAGTGAACTTTTACTTTTTACACATAATTTTTACGAGCAATATTGTTCCGTTCGTGTTCCGGCTACAGTATCTTTCTAAATGTGTTATGAACTTAAGAAGAAGTTGGGGAAGAGGTCGAGTAAACTTTTAGGAATTCAAAAAGTCTGAGCGATCGAAAGGCTGAACGATTCAAAACTAAAACACCCTGCACTGTGACTCCCGAATTCTTTTTGAAATACATCGAGGCATTTATTCTGAAGATAAACAAAACGTTTTTAGAATTTTATATCCGTCGCTGTCATGCTTTTGAATATCTCGCGAAAAGGAGGAAGACCAGATACTCGATGAGATTACTGCATCCTCTAATGGTATCTATGTTGCTTTATTAAGATATGAGATGAAAAATGATCAGTGTGAACTTTGTTTTTGAACGAGATTGTAGTAGACGCCTTTGAGGGCGATGAGCTGGTCGTGAGTTCCTGAGAGAAATGAGAAATTGAAAGAAAAAAGCCACCTCTCTCAGCCACTTGGCCGTCCTTGAAGACGAGGATGAGATCGGAGTTGAGAATAGTGGATAGCCGATGAGCAATAACGAGACAAGAACGACCCGCCTTGGCCTGATCCAAAGCCAGCTGGACGTGCTTCTCGGATTCAGTATCCAAGGCCGAAGTCGCCTCATCCAGAATCAAAATTCGAGGCTTTCGAACCAAAGCTCTCGCTATGGCGATTCGCTGCTTTTGGCCTCCCGACAGCTGGGTTCCCTTGTCTCCCACCTAAAACTCTCTTCGATTACTGTGACTCAATACACCTTAGTCTGATATCCTTTGGGAAGAGACATGATGAACTCATGAATGTTGGCCTTCTTCGCAGCCTCCTGAATCTCCTCTTCATCCAGATCACCTTCTAGTCCATATGTGATATTCTCTCTACAATTCTTATTTCATGTACTAAAGAAAACATACTGGATAGAAATATCAAAAAGGCTTGGCTCTTGGCTGACAACCGAGACATTAGACCTCCACTGCTTCAGATTTATCGAAGTCAGCTCATTTCCATCAATTTTCTGCATTTTTATATTTGATTTACTTCTAAAATCATACAATTTTCCCACTGTTTGGATCATATAATCTCTCTAAAAGTGAAACAATAGTCGATTTCCCACAGCCACTCGCTCCTACAAGAGCTATCGTCTTCTTTGGTTGAATTTCCAGAGAAATTCCTTTAAGAACGATGGCCTCCTCTCGTTCTGGATATGAAAATTGCACATTTTCCAACTAAAATCTCAATAAAAACGAATTTTAAAAAACCTGGATATGCCCCTTCACTTCAATCTGTTCTCCATCCTTACTATCTAAGTCAATCCCCGGCTCTTCGTCAATTATTTGAAAAATAAGGTCGGCAGCAATAAAAGCTTTGAGTAACTCCGGTTGGTAGTGGAGCCAGGTGGCCAGACTGTTACTTCCCCAGCCAATCAGATACATTGACCGAATAAACAGCTGAGCATCAACGCCAAAATACCGTATCAAATAGAGACCAATGAAATATAAAGCAGCGTAGACATAATAATGGATTGAAATGAGAATTCCCTGGGAGCAACTCTGGAAACTTTTTGTTCACTTTAGCTAACAACCTGAGAAATGATCAAATCTGTATGGAATTTTCTCGTTGCTCCAAGGTGATCACAAAACTTTTTATAGAAGACATCTTGTAAATTTAGAGATTTCACAGTTTTTATATTGGAGACTGCTTCCATGATTAACTGAAAAACATGCTTTATTTTGATCACTAATTACTGTGATTTTTGATATTTGCAACCCACTTGACTACACTTTTCTTGAGCTTTTTCATTTTCTTTCATCTTTTTTGCCAAAATAAAATGTCTCCAAGAGGCACACAAAACAGCCAAAGGAAAGGCAGGAATAGCCTGGAAATTTCTTATTTTTTTAACTCAGACTTACAAAAATTGCAATTTGCCAGCAGTAATAAATGCCCAAACTACAGCCAACAATATCGGTGAAAATCTCCTGAAAAAGTCTCCCCATCCGAACGTTGATGATCGGCTTGATTCGATCAAAATCAGTAGCTAAACGAGTCAAAATATGACCAGGAGTAGAGTCAGGTCGATCGTAGAATGCAGCATCTTGTCTTAGTAGATTACGGTAGCTTTTGAGTCTCAATTTGTAGGCTAGTTGATTAGCCACCGAGGCAAAGAGATTCGTCTTAATTTCTTTGCTATGACTCTCGTTTGCTTGCCTGAATTCTCTGGCAAATTGATAGAAAAAAAGCCAATCCTAAGTAAATAAATGCCGCTTTATAACCTCTATTCAGAATCTCATCAAATGGCCCAGAATAAATCTAAAACCTATGATTAAATTCAAAAAGTGCCTACATTAGTCAATTCTGTAAATGAAAAAAATCCAGCTGGACTAACTATTCCTTTGATTATTGAAGTCGCCAAAGCAATAGCCAATATTTTCCACTCGGGGCCTATTTCTCTCAAGATCCTCCACAAATTAGATCCTCTCTTCTTGATTTGTTTCCTTTCTTGTTTTGGGACAATGGAGAAGTTGTTTCTTTCCTCGGAACTGATGGATCTGGACTGAAGGAGTTGGCGACTCTTGGCTTCTTCGTCGAAATCAACGAGGACTTGGGCATTGACCAAATCGAAGTAGAGACCCTCCTTGGCCATCAGCTCCGCGTGAGTTCCTTCTTCAACAATCTCTCCATGCTTCATCGCAATAATCTTCGAGGCATTTCGAATTGTCGACAGTCTATGCGCAACTACGATCGTCGTTCTTCCCTTCGATGCCTAGACTCCACTTTTTATGGAAAAAAAGAGAAAAATCCCTACATTTTCCAAAGCTTCCTGGACTACAGTTTCGCTTTCAGCATCCAAAGCGGAGGTAGCTTCATCGAGGAGAAGAATCTTAGGATCTCTAACCAGCGCCCTGGCAATGGCAATTCTCTGCTTCTGTCCTCCAGACAACTGGGTTCCACGATCTCCAACCAATGTCTTCAGTCCCTAGATCTGATTTTTTTTTTGAAAATTAGTAACCAACTTTAGGAAAGGCTTTGACAAAACCATAGGCGTTGGATTTTCTAAGCGCTTCCCATATTTCCCTCTCTGAAACTTCGGAACTTCCATAGCGAATGTTTTCCTCAATTGTTGTGTTAAAAAGGATTGGCTCTTGAGATACTACACCAATAGTCTTTCTCAAATGTTTCAAGTCAATTTCATTGATATTTTCACCATTAATTTGGATCTAAACAGTATGATTGCAAGAAGAAAGCATACTTCTCCATTTGGGATATCATAGAGCCTCTGAATTAGTTGGACAATGGTACTTTTTCCACATCCACTGGCTCCGACTAGAGCTACAGTTTGTCCTGGTTCAATAGAGAAATTTATTTCCTATAAAAGTTCAGATTGGTAGTCAGGACCTGACCTTGAGAACTAACAACTCTAGTCGAGACGGATAAGAAAAGGAAACATTCTTTAGTACAATATTACCAATATTTGGAGGGAATTTTGAGCTCATCGAATCAATTTCTACTTCTGGTTCCTATAAAAGATAATTGTTGTAAACAAGTAGAAATAACTCGTTCAATAACTTCAAAAAGAGTACTAGCTGCCACCATGGCCTTTGTATATTTCCCTCCAAAGGCGACTACTCGATTCATCTGGCATAAAGATATTCTGATTTGGATGACAATCTAGAGTCAATTTTCTATTTTTAAAGAGTATAACTCATCATAACTACGACTCCACCTTCAATTTTTCCTTCGAAAACAAAACGACTTCCATAATATATCGCCAAAGCGGAGGATGCGAAGAGTAGGAAAGTCGTTACGGCGGAGGTCATTCCCTCAATGGAAGATTGCTCATTTCCAGTGATTTTAATTTCTTCCAAGTATTTTTCATATCTATTATTTTTATATTTTCCTCATTGTGTCTGCCACCTTCTCGTCTCTTGTTCTTGACTATTGAAGTACATTACAGTCCTAATGCCTCCAAGAGCTTGTTCAGCCACAATACCTGCTTCTCTATTCGCCGTTTGAGATCTCTTTTCATTTTTTGCCAATTTCTTTATTCCTATCTTTAGTATCCTTCGATCTCTTACCTGTTGTTGAACCTTTGCCCAAATCGCTATCAGAGGAATGAGACAAGTGGCAATTTGCCCTAATCTCCAGTCATAGTACATACAGACTATGAAGCTGCCAGCCAGTTGAATCATCGTAAAGATTATACTTCCAATATGAGGACCGGTCCCTTCTTTTACTCGATCCAAGTTTCTAAATTTTTATTACTAGAATTGGAGAATACCTAATCATTTCACTGATTAAACTGCCAGTCTTTTGGGTGTCAAACCAGGCTACATCTTGGTTTAAAAGAGCTTTCAAATACTCCTTTTGGAGTCGATCTGATAGGTTTTGGCCAGCTAATTGGAGGAAATAGTTCTGAGAATTTAAAACAAAAAAAAGACGAAAAGTGCCTGAAGAAAACAGAGGAGAAAAGTAGCCGAAGCCAGGAGGAACCAGAGGAAACAAGTGTAAGAAACAGCCGAGTAGAGCTCATCAAAAAGATCACTCTCTATGGAATTCAATGCCTTTTTTGTATATTTAATAAAAGCAGTGGAAATATCAGCCTAGAAACTAAAATTGCCAATTAGAACCTTTAAGACCATGATAATTCCCTGAAGTGGCTTGCTCAATCCTGAAAGAGCGGCACAAACACAACCAACAACAATAATCAGCCGGTCAAAAGAGCTAGTAAAATGTAGCAGTCCCAGTTTTATATTGCTCGACCTGTAGATTGACTCGAAAAATTTGGAATAAACCAACTTTTTACTGGACATGGCTTTGACCAATGGAAAAAGGAAGAGGCACGTAATCGATAAGGAATGGTCCGAAAGTGCTTGAGCAAATACAGGAAAAGAGAGAAAGAGTTGAAGGTTATCTACAATTTATTAGGGTTATCTTCGAGATATTTTTGGTAGTACTTTAGCCGGCAACTCGATTCGATATGCAGCCTATGCACCGGATCGCGTGGCGGGACCAGACTTGGGCGGGTTACCCGTACCCTAGCGGGTAATACCAGAAACGGGTAGGGTAACAAAAACCGAAATTTCGGGTAACCCGAAATGGGTAGGGTAGTAAAAAGAGCACTACCCGCCCAAGTCTGGGCGGGACACATATATTAATTTTTCTCTTATTTTTATTTTCTTAACGGTTTTCCATGGTTTTTATATCTTTTTTAAAACAAATCATATAGAATTTGACATATAGAGATAAAGAAACATTAAAAAATGCGTCTAAAAGCATCTTGCAGCACCGGATCTTTTTTGCTTTTTTTTATTGCCAAGGTGCTATTAGACGTTTTTTTTTGTTTTTTTGTCTCTATATATCAAATTCTATATGATTTGTTTTAAAAAAAGATATAAAAGCCATGGAAAACCGTTAAGAAAATAAAAATAAGAGAAAAATTAATATATGGGTTCCGCCACGCGATCCGGTGCGCAGGCTGCATATCGAATCGAGTTGCCAACTAAAGTACTACCATATTTTTTGGTAAAATTGTCTCTAAAAACTACATAGAGAAAAAAAACAAAATAAGTCGAAAACGGTCGAATCCGGTAAAAGTATAAAAACACTAATCACTCGAAGGAGATCATTTTAGGCCTTTCGACCTTCTCTTCTATACGAAGAATGAGTTAGTCTCTGTGATTTTTTCACAAATTATAGTTATCTGGACATTTCTTCTCCTCGGCTTTATTTCTTCATCCAAAGCTATTGATGACATCTATCCTCCAAAGCACTTTGATCTGGAAACTGATGATGTACCGGAGCTAGATGCAGAATTGTTTATGAAATACAATTGGGACAAAACAACTGAGCTGGAAAGAGAAAGGAGGCAAGCCCCTCCAAGTGAAGCTAGTGATTCAAATTCTGATGGCAGCGGTGAGAAACTTTCTTCGCCATCCGCTCAGGGTTCAACCACAACTCCAAAGACAAGTGCTTCTACTGAGGTTCCAACTACAACCGAAGCTCCTACCACAACTGAGGCTCCTAAGACTAATGTTCCTACTGAAGCTCCCACTCGGTCTCCTACTACAACTGAAGTTCCTACTCAGGCTCCGATTATAACTGCAGCTCCTCCCACAACCGGAGCTCCTACCACAACCGGAGCTCCTACCACAACCGAGGCTTCTACCACAGCCGAGGCTTCTACCACAGCCGAGGCTTCTACCACAGTCGAGGCTTCTACCACAGTCGAGGCTTCTACCACAGTCGAGGCTTCTACCACAACTGAGGCTCCTAAGACTAGTGTTCCTACTGAAGCTCCCACTCAGTCTCCAACTACAACGAAAGCTCCTACTACAACTGAAGTTCCTAAGACAAGTCCTCCTACCACAACTGAAGCTCCTACTCAGGCTCCGATTGTAACTGCAGCTCCTCCCACAACCGGAGCTCCTAGTCAGACTGGGACAACTGCTCTGGATGGTTCTAGTAGAGTGGGAAAAGGAGATGCTCAACCAAGTCTTCAAAAAGAAGCTGAAGCTGAGAAGGGTAATCCTACGTGAGCTATTATCGCCTTTTATTTTTAAAAAGGAATTTAGTATATTTTGGGCGGTGTTTCTAGCCAGTGGAGTCGGTCTGCTTTTGGGAATTATTGGAATTGTTGTCTCGGTTAAAAAGTTGAAAGAAAAGCCGCCGAAAAAGAAGAAAGGAAAGAAGGCCAAAGGAGAAGATACGAATGAGTGCGAGTCGGCCAAAACTTCAAAGAAAAATTCCGATAATAAGACTAAAGGAGAGAAAACAAAAGAGGCAAAATCGCCTGGCAAAAAGAAATCCAAATAGGGTCCAAATAAAGACTCTTCGTTTGATTCGTATAACCACAATAGATATCTTAGCCAACAATTTACATCTTGCATATATTTTTCTAATTCCTGTATAATTCCTACTGTTGTCTGAACTTTCAGCTCAGAAATGAACGGACAGACTCATTTTTTCGGGTCGCTCGTAAAACGTCAGATCGCCCATAACGACGATGAGATTTCGTCCATCATTTGTCTCACATATTTCACTCAACGCCCGACGTAGTAGATTCTCCCCCACACAAATATATTTCTGAGCCAGATGAAATTCACCGTACTTTTTCTCCTTTTCGCAGCTGCTACCGATAGCCATTTCCTCCCTCCAAGAACGGACATAATTAAATTAAGAGACGTCCTAAATTTTGGTAGATATATAAATCTTTTTAGAAAATTTTGATGATGAACTTTCAGAGACCTATGGTCTACGACATATTTCGTACATTGAGGATAAGCAGACCCAGGAGAGAGTTGGAGAATGTCGACGTTTACTAGAAGATTACCAGCAATAGTAACGTCTGATAACTAAATGAAGTGTTTAATCTGGAACTTCTGGAGAAATAGTTTATGCCCAGGCGCCTGAGCTATTTAGGTTGGGATTTGTTACCAAAAGTCACCAAGAGCTTCTCCACTTTATTTCCAATAGATTTTTACTATTTAGAATTTTGAGTTTTCTTCTGAAATATCCTCAAATAATTCAAACATGTCAAATCGGTTATTAAAGAGATAAAACGCTAACAATCAGAAAAATCAGTAACTAATTTTTGGCGACTTCCTGGCTAGTTCGGCCATGGATGTAACCAATGTCTTCCCTTCTCATTTAGCCGGCGTTTAGAAAAAGAAGAATAAACAGGGAGATCTTCATGCGAGCAGAGAAATCAAAATGGTGGTCGAAGAGGCGAAGAAGACGGGAGAGTCTGCGAACAGATTGGCTAGTGATGAACTGATGAGCAGCGATGAAGATAGAGAGCTGAATAATAAGGAGAAGCTGAGAAGAGTCAGAAATCAACTGACAAAAAGGGCCGAGGAAAAGAAGAAGAGGAGGAAGGGTTTGAACGAGCGTTTTCGTGAAAAATTAAAATTCATCGCTCAATTTTTCCAAAGCAGCAAAGCTAAAAAGGCGAAGAGACATGCTTTGTCCAATATTAACAACAAGGTATTTCTTTGATTGCTGCAGATAAGATGCTTCTATCAGTCTGTCTTAGAATGTAGGAAAAGTTGGTGATGGAGACATCACTTATTCTGGAGGCGAGGTCGACCTGAATGATGACGCCTGGGTTGAGGATCCAGCTATCCTCCAATACAAGGCCCCTTCGGATTTGGTTTTGGTGAAGAACAATGACAATGATGGATAGCTCTTCCTTGATGGAAAAAAGCTTTTTTGGAAGATGCCTAAATTTGCAAAGGAACAGCTGGGGCTGCCTAAAGAGAAGCCTTCGAAAACTCTTCTGAATCAGCTCATCAATGGAGGCACTCATCTTGACGTCTAAATCGATCCTCCTGAAGATTTCAAGACAGCTATATATGCACCCTTTGGAATTGAGAAAGGTAACATCTTTCTGAAGGTTTGACGAATTAGTTTTATTAGAAATGATTATTTTAGCGTGATAGCAAGTATTTCACTAACGAGAAAATTATGCTGTCGAGCACGACTCGGTCTGTAACACAATGGCAGATGATAAGAAAGTAGAAGACTTGTCTGAACGTCCAATAGCAGAGACTGAATCGGAGCGGAAGAAGGGTGAGACGAGGGGAAATTTGAGAGTCACCATTATGCCGGATCCGACTGATATGTGCTGCTACTACAGACACAATATTGAACAGTCGCAGACGAAAGAAATCTTCAAGAAGTCTGCTCCGGGCTGCAAGCTGAAGAAGAGAGGAAGTTCTAGAACATCTTCTTCGGACAACAAGTAAATACTGGCATGATATAAACAGTAAAACGTACAGTGTACCCAATTTAGTTCTCTTATTTTCTTACTCGAGTAATTTATTGTATATGATTGGCTATTTTGAAAAGAAAACGCCTTTATTCGTACTGCGTATTCTATTCGTAGGTCGTTGTTATTTTTTTTTGTGTAATCCTAATTTTTTATACATTTGGAATTTTTTTTTTTCAGTATATATGTATTTTGACAACTGAGGGATGAGCGGCATTTTTTGATACCTGTATAGATTTTTTTTTGATATTGTGCAATGTAATTGTAATTTTATTGCCTTCCTTCTCCAGTTTATTTGATAACTATAAACTTGAATAAGCTTTTACTTTCAGTTCAGAATGCGTGAGATCGTCCACGTTCAAGCTGGTCAATGCGGCAATCAAATTGGATCTAAGGTTTGTTTTGAAAATATTGCAATAAATCGTCTTTAAGTTCTGGGAAGTTATCTCCGATGAGCATGGAATCCAGCCTGATGGAACCTACAAAGGAGAATCTGATCTCCAGCTGGAAAGAATCAATGTTTACTACAATGAAGCCACCGGCGAGTTGCTTCTTAAAATGTAATCAATTTCTCTAGGTGGAAAATACGTGCCTCGAGCCGTACTCGTCGACTTAGAGCCAGGAACAATGGATTCTGTTCGTAGTGGTCCATTCGGTGCTCTCTTCAGACCTGACAATTTCGTTTTTGGACAAAGCGGTGCTGGCAATAATTGGGCCAAGGTTAATTGATTTAATTACTAATCGTTTTTATTTAGGGACACTATACTGAAGGAGCAGAACTTGTCGATCAAGTTCTCGACGTCGTCCGCAAGGAAGCCGAAAATTGTGACTGCTTGCAAGGTTTCCAGCTGACCCACTCGCTTGGAGGAGGCACGGGCTCTGGAATGGGTACTCTCCTCATATCCAAAATTCGCGAAGAATTCCCTGACAGAATTATGTCTTCTTTCTCGGTTGTTCCATCACCAAAGGTTGGTGTTTTAAGATCTGTTCACTATTACGATCTTAGGTTTCTGACACCGTAGTTGAGCCCTACAACGCCACACTCTCAGTTCATCAGCTCGTCGAAAACACTGACGAGACTTTCTGTATCGACAATGAGGCTCTCTACGACATTTGCTTCAGAACATTGAAACTGCCAAATCCTACTTATGGAGATCTCAACCATCTCGGTGAGCCTTTTTTTTCTCTATTCATCGACTTTTTAGTATCTCTCACAATGTCTGGAGTAACCACTTGTCTTCGATTCCCAGGCCAACTCAATGCTGATCTTCGTAAGCTGGCTGTCAACATGGTGCCGTTCCCAAGACTTCATTTCTTTATGCCTGGCTTCGCACCCCTTGCTGCCAAGAACGCTGCTGCTTACCGTGCACTCACTGTTGCAGAGTTAACACTTCAAGTAAGTATTTTTGCTAAATTAATTTGAAATCTTCGTTCAGATGTTCGACGCGAAGAATATGATGGCTGCTTGTGATCCTCGTCACGGTCGTTATCTTACCGTTGCAGCCATGTTCCGCGGAAAAATGTCAATGAAGGAGGTGGACGATCAGATGCTCTCTGTTCAGGCAAGATCTTATTTTTAATAGTTCCATTTGTTTTTCAGAATAAGAATTCCTCTTATTTCGTGGAATGGATCCCAAATAACGTCAAGACTGCAGTTTGCGATATTCCTCCTCGAGGACTTCCAATGGCTGCTACATTCATTGGAAACACTACCGCTATCCAGGAGCTTTTCAAGAGAATTTCAGAACAGTTCACTGGTTAGTTCTAATTTCTTTGTTAACTTATTCTGTTAGCTATGTTCCGTCGTAAAGCTTTCCTCCATTGGTACACCGGAGAAGGGATGGATGAAATGGAATTCACTGAGGCTGAAGGCAACGTCAATGATCTGGTTTCCGAATACCAGCAATATCAGGAAGCAGCCGCAGAAGATGAGGGCGATTTCGATAACGAAGCCGAGACATTGGAGGAGTAATCTAAGGTCAGCTACTTTGTATTTTGATTACAAATTTCAGGTTTCCATACAACTACAAACCTCTGCAAAGCCTCTTCTTTGTTCTGTTTATGTTGTAAGTGTAGCAATAAATTTTTAATAGCTAAGTCTTGTTTTGGTATAGAGAGTCTTTCAGGTACATTTTACGTCAAAATAACCAACCATCGTCTAAAAGTTCACTTCTTGAATTCCGATCTCTTAAGTGAGTAGACTGGTCCTTTTATTGGTGGACAGCCGGGCGCTCTTCAGCTATCAGCCATTTACATTGTTCGAGGATTTCTCCTGAGCAACGCCGACTCATCTCTAATCTTCAGCTTTATATATTTTGGGTCTACCAATTATTGAGCACAATTTGAGGACCCTCTAATCCAAAGAAGTGCTCAGACCGTTGATACTAATTTGTGCGCGATAGCGCATTTTCCGCATTTATATATTGAGCTGGCTTTTTCAAATTTAAAGAAATTTCAGAAAAATTATTCCTAAAAATGGCAGCTTATTTCTATTTTTCTTTTCGTTATTGTTGCTGATTATAAAAACCTTTTCCTCATCTTTTAATATTTTGTAGATAACTACAGTTCTCTTTTTCAGCATTCAATCTCTGCTAAAAACTACCTGAATTAATAGACATGTCTGGAAAAGGACGTGGAAAGTTCAGTTTTTCATAATTTTGTTATTTTTTCTCTCTCTCTCAATCTCCGGTCTCACCCTTTAATGGATTTGGAGGCTAAATAACCGTTTATTTACAAAACCTTAGTCAGAGTCATATATCTGTTAATTGCAGATATTTTGATCAATTAAATACTACACTCTATCTTTTAATTAGCACATCTTTCAGAATATCTTTGTATACAGAGTGAAATCAGTTTCCACCGACATATCAAAGAAAAACAAAAGATAACAGAGATCTCCTCAAATAATACTACTGTATATGTAATCTTAGAATAATACGTGCAGCAAAGATCAAAAAGATGTCTGAGAACAAGTCAACTTCCTGGCGTTACCAAGAGGCAAACATGCCGGACTATGAGTCAACAAGGTTCTTCGACTACTGTATGACGAATCGCCAACCACTATAAAAGCTTCCCAGTGCCACGACGATTGCCTTGTGTTTCTATGGAAAGTAATACTAAGGAATCAGCGACCGAAGAAACCTTCAACTACCAACAATATGATCTCCAATATGAGAAGCATCCAAACGAAATAGTTGAAAAATGCGAAGAAGTTAAAACCATTGTATGTTCAGAAGATGAAACCGTTATTCCTACTGGTGAGTTTTGTTTCATAAACTTATTTTTAAGCTGCAAGAGTAAGGTTAATCAGAGACTTCTGCTTGCCTAGTTTAGAGTCAGTCGTTTAGAAAAAAAAACGAACAGATTTTCTATACTAATGCTAGCCGATCCAACAAAAACTTGTATTACAAATTTAAATTTATACTATTATTAACAGTACTTAATTTTAAAATCAATGTTGAAGCTATACTTGGGAGTTTAGGAAGGACCAATTGGAAAATGGTTATTGTTGCTGCTATCTTATACTTTCTTACAAATCTAGAGAGTACTTTTACCGGATTAAACGACTGGCCTTACATGAACACAGTGAGTTTCGATCTCAATTGCCCTCTGACACCATTCGGAAATTCAAAGACATTGGTTGCTGACTCGATGACACGAGTGTCAATAAGGTCGAACCAACTGGCACACTCGTAAAGCAAATAGAAATCTAATTCTTTTCTATTTTTTATTTTGCAGATCGATCCAAATGCGACCTATACTTTTTTTGGGGATTGCAACGCAATTTCTAGTACTTTCCTCTGCGTCTTTGTTGTTGTCTTTTCAATATGGGTTTTACTCTTCCAAACTGTTCGGTACGTTTATTCTCCTTTAAATAAGCTGTTCAGATGGCCACTCGTTACAGGAAGACTATTAGCCTTCATTGGCAGCGTACTCTACGTATGTATCTCCTTATTTTCTCTCAAAAACGGAAAAATTTTTCTCAAAGAAAATAATTTCAGTTGTGTGTAGAGTGCTTTCATGACAATAGACGATATGTTATGTTGGCTTGCTATATTCTTTTTGCTATTGCTAGTGCAAGTTCTGTAGTTCTTCGTGTTTACATTGTTCGAATCTCATTAGAACACGATCGAGTCAAAGGATTTGGAGCCTTGACTCTGGGCAAAATGGCTTCAATGATACTGGGCCCATGTGAGTTTGTAGATTCTTAAAAATTTGTAACAGCCCTTCTATTGGAAGACATTTTCTAAACAAACAATTTAGTGGTTCAATTGGCTTTCTCACCAATTGGATATCCAGGAGGGAAGATAGGAAATGGAGTCTATTTTAATATGTACTCAGCGCCAATTTGGGTCGCAATGGTGCTGAATTTCTTGACAATCTTCTTCATCTTTTGTATTCTTCAAGAAATTCCTTACCAAGAAAAGTCCAAAAAAGGTTCTTTTTCCAAGTATAAAACAAGAGATATCAGAGCCAAGAAAGCCTATAAAAATTAACAAAGAGAAACTAAAAGAATGGTGGAAGAAATTGGTTGGATTAGGGGTCAATTGGCCAGTCATTATTCTATCTCTTTTCGAGGTTTGCGTCCTCAGCATCGCTCTGGCTTCTGTTGCTTCGTAAGTCTTTTCAATAAAAACATAGAAAAAATTAGATTAATCTCGGTGATTTTCATGGAAAGCTTTGGCTTCACAAAAGTAAATAAAAAGTTTAAATATAAAGTAGTTTCAATTCAAGAGCAAGGTTATTATTTGGATCTCCATTGTGATGGCCTCTGTTGGCCTGACGTCTTTAATTATTACTCTCTTCTATATGGTTACTCCACTAATCAAATGGTAATATCCAGTTCAGCAAAAAAACAAATTTCCAGGATCCCACCACGCTTCTCTTTCCTTATATCTTTAGTCGTAGCTGTCTTCTTTTACGTCATAACCTATCCCTATCCAGGAATGAGCAATCCCGTTCCAATGCTAAATAGTACGTTTTTTCTACTTTCTGATCTTTTTTGAACAATATCTGTCAAATAGAATAACTAATTCCTTCAGGGACGACATTAAGTGGCTGCAATCCATTCCAATATCACTGGTGTCATGGAGCTAGAGCTACCTATCCTGGCCTCTTCATTCCAGTCGTAATCGCAGTTATTGGGATTGCTCTACCTTTTGCCACAATCTCTCTCGATATCATTTACACTCAGAAATGTGGAAAGGCTAACCAGGTAGTTCGAAGAATCTGAAGGAAAAGACTCATTTCAGACACTTATGCAGGGATTAATAGTTCTCGTCTATAACATAATCAACGTCTTGGCTCCGTTGTGGTCAACGTAAGATTTTCCATCTTTGGAAGAGAATTAATTTAGTATGATGTTTACAAAATCCGGGCAGCATATACTGTGGATTTGCAACGGATCTTTTAGCTTGGCTGGTACCATTATTTGGCTGGTTTTCATGCCTTGGCTTAAGGTTAAAGCGGAGTAAAACTGATCTCAACCAATGAATAATTTTTTTGGCTTTTAGTTCAAGTGCTTGGGCAAATGAATAGAGAATAGATGAAGCAAAGATCCTCGAAACTTTTTGACCTTCAACCATTCAATATTTACAGAACAGTCACATTCCCAACAAAAACTACAGGGGTTAAACCAGTATTCGGAAGAATTTTCTTCTCGGAATAAATCACAAAGGGGATTTCCGAAGGCAAAATACCGTATTCCCTACTACACTACTAAGATTCTGCGACTTTTTGAGTCACCGAGACTGTAAATATATCAATTGAACTACTGCAGTGCGTCAGCGGTGATTCATGCAGTTCTTCGAACAAATTCAAGTTTTAAAGGCTAGGTCATCTTGGGTACTTTGTAAATAAGGAGTTTGTCTAGTTGCTTTTGCAGTTCCAGATGGATGTTTTCTTTTTTGGTTAACCTTGTTGATCCCGACAAATCTAGTCTTAATTCTCGAAATTGTTGTCTTTTCCGCCCAAAATAGAGTCAAAACACTCGTGTTGCCACCATGAAAGGCAGCTGGACAATGTCTATTTGGGAGCTCTGTTTACAAGAGGGTAACAACTATAAAAACAGTCCACTGCTCCATTAGGGTAAGGCTCACAAATGCGTTTTTTGCTCTTCTTTTTGCTCGTTTGTCCAGCTATTTTGGCGAAATATGCGGGATACCCGCTGCCAAGATGGTCCAGTGGAATAAGAAGATTCGACCCGCAGGATGATAACTGTCTACCCACTCCTTGCATCACAGGTTGGCTCACATATAGAGTCATTTTTGAACCTTATTTTTAAAAAAAAGAATTTATATCAAACAATCTGCTCTTCTGTTATTCGAATTATTGAAACGGAGTCTTCTAGGCCACTGCTGCCGCGATAAGTTTGGTGATACTTTCTGTTGCGGAGAGACGCGAAAGAAGCGTTCGGTCATCAAGCAAAAAGAGAAAAAGCCCAACGACGATCAATACTATTATTACTACTATTGGGGTTAATAAAGAGATCCCTCCCTTGTAGAAAAGTTCTTTATTTGTCGATGAGTCATCTTCTCCTATCTCTTCCAACAACTTCCTGTCAACGTGGAGTTTTCCCAATGTTTCTGTTAGAAAATCTTCGAGATTTTGTTTTTGGTCCTCGAGAATTCAAGATTCTTTTTACTGGCTTGGAAGGTGCTGGCACCAGCGCTGTTATCCATCTTCTACAGACTCCCAATATTTTTCAAGGAGGAATTCAAGAACGAGAATATGGTCAGTTTATTTGTCTAATAAATTGTCATTTTTTAGAGCGAAATTTCAAAATAATTCGATATAAACGCTGTAAAATTCGAGCAGTCCATAATGAGTCTCGACTCCGATATTGCGGAAAGTTTGGGATGGATGCCATTGTTTTTGTGGTCGATTCATCGCGGAGAGATAAATTTAAAGAGGCCAAGCGAGAACTCGAAAGGATTTTAGCCATTCCAGAATTCAAAGGTGACTTCCTTCTTGAAAATATTTCGAAGAATTTTAGAGTCTAAATTGCTGATTTTAAATCATAAAATAGACAAACCGGAATACGTTAGTTCTGTTATTTTGATACAAGAATTTGGGCTAATGCATCTTTTGAATCGGGAGGTGAGGCCTTTTTCTGGGAAAACGTGCTCATTTTTCAAGGAAATGTATCTCCTTATTTTCTCTCAAAAAAGGAGAAATTTTTCTCAAAGAAAATAATAATTTCAGTGGTGTGTAGAGTCGACAACTTGTCGAGATATGCATATGAAAGTGGCATTGGATCGTCTATATCTAAGTCTAATGGGAAAATTGTCGATGTTTGAGACGAGAGAAACCCCAGTAGTAGTAGTCGCCTCCTCACAATAAATGTAATAAATTTGTTGGAAGAAAAGAAATCCAATCCCTCTCTCGTCCCCTTGAGCTATAAGCCTCCCCTCGATATCAACACACCAGACACACACTCATGATCACTAATTCGGTGCATCTAATTACGACGGAAACAGCAAATCCGCAGTCGTCTTGGCAACAGATTCGAGCTATCTTATCTCTTCGGGGAATTATTAAGAAGTCTCTCCGAGACGAATCGATGTCTTCATCCTCCTCTCTCAGGTAAATGAGTTCCCAATTGGAGCTTTCATAGCGGCGCATCTGTAGCGTAGTGGCTAAGGAACTCGCCTCTCATCCGCGAGGTCAAAAGTTCAATTTCCGGCTAAGGATGAGTTGTGCAGGGGTCCTGAAAGTGTTCGGCATGTGGACCACCGTTCCCGCTGAGTTGATCTGCCATCGGGGTGGACTCTCTTTGGGACGGAAAAACAGCACCCACTGAAGCCCTTTTTGGCCTTTCGAATCAACTTCTTACCAAAACGGCTCCACTTGCCATCTTCTTTAAAGCTACCTCGAGAGTTTTAGTTATTTCGACAAAAACTTTAGCTGTAAACACTTAATTTTGATTGATCCCTTCAAAAATACTCAAAGTCAGTTTCATCACAGCTCAGTCAGTCAAAGAGAAAACGAAGAGCGTTTGAATGTTTTACAAGTCTCCACATTTGATCCTATTTTTTGATCGTTTTCTCAAATTAACATAATTGAAAAGAAGACCAAGGACTACAAGTTTTGAAAATAAAGAAAAGTTGAGATAACGCCTTTAGAAAATATCCAAAATGACTTTGGTTTTGCATCAGAGATTTCAAAAATTCCAGACTCTTAGCTCCCGTAGTAGCGGCCAATATGGCGGCAATCTCAGTCCTCCCTCGCTCCTTAATGGCGACCCAAAGTGGGCTAAAACAAGTCCACGGAGCACAATTAGGCCCGGGCAATTAGCAAGAGCTTCGGGGGCCAAATTTTCTCCTCTTCTCCAATGGGTAATTAGTCATTCTCCTTCCTCTCTTAGCTTCTAAGAATGGACTCCTCTCTCTCTCTCTCTCTCTCTTGATCGCAACCTGGTTGGGTCAATATTTTGACGTGGAGGTTAGCCTCTTCAGAGGAAGTAAGAGAGATAAGAGACCTGACCCTTTTCCCTTCTCTACGGGTCGATTAGCAGGTAATTAGGCGGATTAGATGCCTTCATTGAGGTCACTAATCCATTAATTCTAATGATTCGAGACACAGTTTTTCCATAATTGCCAGGCTGCGCAAGCAGTCCAATTTTTCAAGGCTTCTTTCTTATCTTTTAGTTGTTCGATAACAACTAGGACGTCTTGGGAAAGCATGACATAATTGAATTAATTGAATGACCCATTTGCGAAGAAATCGATGCCAGGTGTACAGTTTGCTTTGCTAATCTCTGGTACATCTCATCCGCCGAGAGCCTTTTAGCGTCTTTCCTAATGGAGATATTGGATCGCTTTGACCCAAAAATCTAACACATTTTTGATAAACTGGATCTTATTGTCCAATCATATCGCTTCTCTATACTTTTGAAGAGAAACTTCCTGGGAAATGAGAGAAGGAAGTGAGATTTCACTGTAGATTGGAGACTTCTTTGGTCACAATTTTGTACACCTTTGGCCCGACTCAATCAGATTACCTCGTCTCTCGTCCTTCCTTGACATAATTTTTGTGAGAAAAGTGCAGTAAAACTTCCTTCTGCAAGATCTACTTTCTATAGAAAATTTAAAGTCTTATTTCTAAAATTCCTAGACAACTTTTTTTCCCAGAAAATCGAAATCCCGTGGCGATCCAAGATCATCAAAAATATACTTAAGAATATTGAAAATGGAAAAAAAAACTAAATCTGCAGTTAGAGACAAAGTCACAAGACAAATCAAAGATCTCTCGAAGAAATTTTCTTGAGAGAATTTTCCAGAAACTGATATCTCTTTTGCCACTTAGTTGATCAAATTACAGCTGATCAAGACGCCTCTCCTGCTGCAGGAAAACAACTTAGATTATTATCTTTAGTCTCGTCTCTCCCTTCTGCCATCATATTATTCTCCAAAAAATATAAGCCCTTTGCCTCTTCTTCAGCCTAAACAACCCCCAATTAGCGCCCCAGTAGTCCTCCTCTCATCCCCAGGTATCCGTGAGACTAATCGTATCCGTACTGTATCTAATTGTCGTGGTCTCGGCTGGCGTTCAAATCATCGATTGGTCCAATTAAGGGCAAACGTCCCCGACGACAATCTCCGACAGGACCGTTTATCGACAATAACCCTCTCTCTCTGTCTCTCAGGTCTGGTTGCTCTCTTTCTTTTCTCCTTATCTCAATTGCTCTGATCAGCTCTCGCATCAGAATTAGATAATTCCTTCCAGACACGTGATGTAACGTGGATTTAGTGATTAGAAGAGGCTCAAGAGGAGGAGGAGGGCAATTATGAGCACAATCAACTCTCCTTCAATTAACATATTCCTCCCCTTCTTATCCACGGAGAGAGCCATTCTCTCGTTAGCATAACTGCCGTAATTGCCCTGGCGAGAGAATCTCTTTTTTCTTTACTTTCACCATTTTGTTGGAAATACTCTCTGAGAGCCGGAAGTTTAAACGGGGCGATTCTCTCCTGGCTACAGCCAGTCCATCCCATTTTTGTTTGTAAATTCAGGGAAATTACTGTAAAGCACGTGGAAATTAAATATTAATGTTTCATTCACAAGAAAATTGATCATTTCCAGGGATATTAGGAATTTTATTTAGTCCAATCAGAATCGAATGAAATTCACATTTTCTGGCGTTTATCGCTCTTTTTTTGTTGAAAATTTGTAATCAAAATAAATGAGACTACTGTACGTCAAAAGGTCTGAAAATTCAAACTTGCCCTAGCAATTAGAAAAAAGACTGCCGCCAGAAAAGTTCATTCCTTTCTCACAATTTGTCATAGGCATCTGACTCAGCTGGACTTTTCTTTCGGCTTCGGTCTCTCTTTGTTCTCATTGACTCTTTCACCCCCTCGCCTACTATATTGTCTCTCAAATTGGACAATTATTTTTTGATGGATTTATTTGCCAATTTGCAAAAAGAGGCCGCTATCGTAAACGTGACTATTGATCGCGAGAATTCCAATCAGCTGGATAGAAAAAGCAATAATATAGTCATTTCGGGGGGAAATTCATCACCAATCGTCGCCTTTATTTTTCGCCCAATCGCTGTCTGCAGATTTCTTTGAGAAAATGTCTTCTCACTTTCTATCCATCTTTCCAGAGAAAAGTTTCAGGGAAAAAGCGTCCAAATTATTTCAGTCTCGTAAAGGAAAGGTCAATGCAGCCGGGTTGACTTGAGCTTACTTTTGGCCGAAAAGCTCCGGTCTCCTCTCGCTTCTTTACATGAAAGCCCGGCGAACTAGCCAATAGTCGAAAGAAAAAACAAATTTCGTAATTTGTGTTCAAACGCTCACTCTGGTCTATTTGCAATATGATGATTCTTTCTTTTGTTTCCAAAACACTTCTTGTCACTTTTCTAGAGCTCGCAAAAATTGGCCGAAAAAGTTTTCGGCCAGTCCATTTTTATGTCATTCTCCCGTAAAAATACTTCCAAAATCCTAACCAAAAAAACTCTGTGTTAGTTCCGGCTTTGACTGTATTAATTGTAGTAAATGAGCGCCATCTTGATAAGCCAAAGCAAAGATGAATTTGAAGACGAAAACAACATAAAAATGACAAATTCGGGATCTCGGGGTGTAAAGTGGCGAGTTCTCACCAGCCAATTCAAGTAGCCTCTCTGAACTCTCCTTCTGACTCTATATAGCCCTAACCTTGAGCATTTTCACTCGTTAATTTTGGGAAAAAGTCTGATAAAATCATTCCTAATCAGTGATGTACTTTGATCAACTAAGTAGGCATAAGTCCTTCTAGAGATCACTTCTCTAGAAAATTCCTAATAGACTAAGGGGAGGGGAAGAACTCGCTCTTTGAATCCATCAAAGATGCCTCAAATCAATATCATTTTCACCCACTTATAAAGATCTTGGTCGATACTATAATTTTCTTATAAAAATGGAACTGATTTCCTCTGAATAATTATAAAAATAACTCTTACGTTGGAGGATTTAGAGGTGAAAGTATCGTTTTTAAAGTGCCCAATGGCTGTTTTTTCCCGATTTCTTATTTAAAAAATACAGAAATTGTCTATCCTTTTGTGCTGAAGCCTGTCAAAACTATGAAAACGTATCTGAGATGGCCCTCGGAACTGCTGTCTTTTGTTTAAAAAATGACTCGGCCCCTCAATTTTCCTCTCACACTTCCTCGGCTATCTATCGCGCTAAATTGCGTAAAAGAGACTCACCTTTCCCCCCATAGTCACCTGTTGTTTTTGAGGCTGGGATTGGGTCAATTTTGCGTCTTAATTACCATCTCTCCTCTCATAATCTAGCTTATCGGAATCGATTCGCCAATCCGCCTATGCTAATAGATCTACAGGGTCGCTTGCTGCCCATCGTTTATTAGTTCATTATTAATCGCAGTCGTGTGTCTGAATTCGGAAGGAACCTGTTTCTTTCTGTCTCTTTCTGATGACTAATTACCCCTGAAAGGCATGGTGAGAGACATGACGAATGGAAGAGAGAGAGAGAGGGGACCCTTGTAATTCGAGCTCTCCTGTTATCAAGAGAGAGAGGTGGGGGAGTGTAGGGGCGCGGCTCTCTCTCTCTCGCTGATTGTTAGAGCAGCGGCATTCGATCGATCGATCGGCAATTAGGCCGCCTCGGCCAGCCGATAAATTGCCCCCCGCCACCCGGTTGTCCCGTTCTGACTGTAACTTTTTCTTGTCTCTCCTTTGCCCTTGGCAACGAGACGTTTCTCCTTTCTTCTCCCGGAAGTGATTATTATCAATTCGAATGAGACGACTGCAACGGCCGATTTTTCTCACGTTTCGGAGATGGTATCCTTTCAAGAAGGAAGATAAGCTCCCCTTCTCTCTGACGGTCGAGGGATAAAAGAATTTCTCTACTTTTTTCTGACTTATCGGGTGGCAGCTCAATTTCTTCTCGGACCGTGATTGTGTTGATTTCGTCTTCTCTGGGTCTCTCTTCGCCTGTTGCTCTATAATCACCGATGGCTACATTGTTCTCAACAAGACAATTTGCCCCGTCGATAGTATCGTATCTTGTTGAATGTCAGTACCCGATGTTTGCTTCTTATTGCCTTGAAAGACAAAATTATTCTTCATATTTACTAATTGGGTGGCTCGAATAATTAAGCTTTTATTTTCAAGTTTGATCATTCGAGCTAATTTTCTTCAAATTTGGGCAATTTTTCAGCTTTGTACTTAATTGTAAAGTTGTAGACCTTGGTCTTATCTGCAACTTTTCAGACCTTCAATTCCCAAAGAGTTGACCTATTTTTTCGGTAATTAAGTGTCTGATCCAAATAGGCGTGAAATTTCTTGTCTTTCAGAAATTTTTATAGATTTCATTGATTTTTCTCTCAGAAGAATCTAATTTTACTCTTACCATATTCCTCCGAAAGGTTAATGATGACCCCCTTCGTTCGTCATAAAGACACAAAGTACATAGTAATCAGGGCGCTGTCTCGCTCATAATAAGTACCCCTTCTCTCATAATCCTACCGTATTTCTTTATCAGTTTCTCTCTCTCTTCGCTTCTCCCCTCCAACCCCGAAGACTCATAATAATTTCCGCTCAATCATTGCCAATCGATCTCTCTGTCTCTCTTCTCTTCTTCCTTCTCCAAATAATAATTTTTTTGTAGGATGTATCTCCTCGTAAATTTGGAAGGTAACATGACCAATATGGCTGAGATCATCAACGAACTGGTTAGTAACTCTAATCATCCGTCCACTCTTAATTAAATCATCTAATTAGAGGAAAAGGGGAAATTCTGGATATTTCAGGTGAACAAATTCAGTGTTCCGATCTCCATCGTGGATAGCATCGACCGTGCTTGTCCAAATTGCAAAAATGGAGGAGCGAATGTTAAGCAAGATTTTGGAATAAATTCTTCCCTTCAAATCGCAAAGGATCCCGACCTTCCTCCAATCAGCCCAGCCACAACCACTGAAATTATTGATGTAAAGGTAAGGACGAAAAATTGTTTAAAATGAAGCGCAAAAGAAAGTTTGGCGAAAGTCTCGGCCGTCGTAAACGCACAATCTGATAACAAATTGTCCACCTGACCGTGGCCTAAAGTGTCTGAACCAAAGAAGGGAGGGGGACCGGGGCTTATCGTTGAAAAGTTTTGTTAAAAGATCTCCTCAGATAAGATTTTTCAGCCCGCACAAGGCTTATTGGATACGTTGACTGATCGCTACGGAGTCGGCCGTCGGACAGCCGCCAAACAATCAGCAGCAAGGGCTTTAGAGAAGAAGACTGACAGCGAGATTGGAGACTTCAGCGAGCTGCAGAACTTATTTGAGCAAGCTGGTTGTAGTCGAGACATTAAGGTTCGCTTTTTGATTTTATCGTAAGAAACTAGCAGAGTTTAAAGGGCTTTTGATTGAAATTAACGATCAAGTTCGACCTTTTCATCCCGATAAATGATTTTCGGTTTTTAAACAGTTCGGCAAAGCCAAAGACTAAAGTCTTCTCCGCTCTTAAAAAGTCGTGATAAACTATCCAAAATTAGTCTCTTTGATCCATCGCTACTCCAGCAAATTTCTATTTAAAAAGCTATCGTTACTTCTCTAATAAAAGCCCGGCTCAACTTCAAATGTAATTTTCTTTATTTTCACATAATTTTTGATGTTTTGCAAACTTGTAGTCCTTGATCTCCTCTACAAGATTGGAGAACATCAAAAGTTTTAAAATGTGGGAAGTTGAGGGTGAACGCCTATTGCATTAGAGGCGTCTAGAGAATTCTTGCTCAACTGGATTACTCGTTTGGGAGTAGAGTTTCTCAGCAATCCGTATTCCTCTTCAAAAAAAGTATTTGCAGGTTGAGAGTCCGACCAACTCGTATACTCCGAACACCGAGGAAGTCAACTCTCCTCATGGCTCAGTTATTGATCCAGAAGAGAACACATTGGAAGATTTTGTATCGAATTTCCTCTATTTTTGTTCATTCAATTTGTAGAGCTCCTTGGAGCATATGCATCCGACCCTTTTGGCTTGTCTCATCTCTTCTACTCCCAATGTCTTTGCCCAAGATGGGCAAACTTCTCCCAATGGCGACACTCCCCCCAATCTCATTGCAGAAGGTGTTTTCAAGGGTGAAGAGCCTCTAAACCAACATAATGGACGAGTCTTAGGACAATTAAGTGAGTTCTTTTCCAAGATATCTCATAAAATAGAACAATTTGCAGTCTCAAGTTCGGGAAAACTTCGTCGAGGCAGAATCGTCTACAATTCCAGAGATTTGGTGAGTTTTTGGCTAATAATTATGGCAATTTATGGCGTTTTTCCCATTGTAAATTATCCTTTTTCAGGATGTTTTGGAGTCGTTTTATTCGAAAGATCCCAACGCATGTGCTGATCCGCAAAAGAAAGCCCTCATGATGGAAATGTTGGGAGTCGATGCCATTCGTGTAAGTTTTTTTGCTTATCTCCATCGCTTAATTTCCAGCTAAAAGTTTGGTTCCAAAATAGACGAAGGAAAGACAAGATACGCCAAAATATGAAGGACTGAAGGCCCTCTCTTCTCCGGTTACCTCTTTCAAAGCGTCGGCGGGTCTCTCTTCCTCTCCTCCACCGGAGATCTTTTTTTTTTTGAATTTGTGATTGACGCTCACCATTTCCCGACATCGATAACCTGGGCTTTATATTAGAATTGATAAAATAAAGATTTTCTATGGTCATCTCTCTCTTCGAAATCTCCGCTTCTGAGTGAGCAAAGGCTAGGCGATTTGCGTTATTTTGAGCAAAGGAGTTTTCTTGTGACAATCTTTCTTTTTCTTCCACAATTTCCATCTTTGAAAAGAGTAGGCAACTTATAATTCACAAAAAAAAATTCGTTTATTTTGTGGAATTTTCTTCCAAAAAAAGGTGGAATCAAACGCCATTTAGGAGATGGCTCATCAAAAATGGACTCAAATTCATTTTCAATTAGTTTTTAGTAGTTATAAGTGCTTGATTTTTATGGTCACTTCCCTCTGCAGCATCCAGCTGAAATTGGGACAGGATTCCCACACTTGGGACGCATTGTATTTTAGTTGGCTCATCAGTTCAAAATAAGAAGAAAAATGAGCTAATTTTGAAGATTTTTCGAGCCCTTAGATGTTCTCTGATCGTCTCTCTCTCTCGATCTGCAACAGCATCGCTGCAAAAGTTGAAATCGGGACAGGTCCTCTATTTGGGACGCATGTGTTTTAGTCGGGTCGTGTTATTGATCGAGTCCCACTGGCGGCGCCCTTCCCTTTCGTCTGTTATTTTCGGGTCTCATTTCGTCTCGTGCATTCCTCCAAGGAGGAGATGTACATCCTTCTAAATATAAAGGACTCCAACAAAGCCACCGAAGCGATCACTTTATTGGTTTGTTATGCTTTTTTTTTTGGGACGCGCTGGCTGGTCCCACAATTCAGTGATTATTTACTTTTCTTCGAGATTCTTCTCTCCCATGTTTTATAAAAATTTCTCTAATTTTCATCCACATATATGTTTAAAAACAGCCCAATTTAGAGGCAGATTAGGTCGCGACGTAAGACTGACATTGCGTGGCAGTTTTTTGGTCGATACGGGTGGGCCAAAGTCTTCATTTTACAGTTTCTCTGATTTTTTGAACCTCGGTCTCGACGATAAATTGACTATTTTTAGATGGATATCAAAAAAGACTATTTTTCCAAAAGGATACCCTAAAACTAAGACCTCTATTAAAGTGAAGAGAGACGATTGTGCCTCCGATATGGGCCCATTTTGCAGATAAAAAATGGCTTTACCTCGATGACAACTGGCCAGGAGCTGAAGGAAGTCTGTTCGGAATGTTCTAACCGAGCTGAGAATGAATCCAACAATGTGGACTTGAATTTTTCCTCTCAGACGTCTCTCTTCGACCATCTTATCAATAGCTCTCAATCCCAATCACAAACTTCCACTAATGGCCACAAAGTAGAAAGTTATTTTAGCTGTTCTAAAAGTGTTAAAGGAGCACAATGGAATCACAGCCGAGTCGCTCTTTTCGGCTGCAGAAGATTCAGAGACTCCTTCCTCTCAATTCGGACATTTTTCGGCCATTCCTTCCACCTCATCAATAAAGAAAGATCTAAGGAAGAAGAGAATTGGAGAGAATGGAGAGATAACTCCTCTAAAAAGACATAAACGCAATCAGCCGCCAAAAGAGGGACAACAAGGACTCAATTGTGCGGTGAGTCTAGAATTGATCTCCTCTACAGCATTGTAGAAATCATCAAATCCAGAAAAATGGAATTTTGACCTAATTTTTGCTTCCTGGTTACTGTAGCTAAAAAGTCCGATCGTCTTGCATTATGACGCGGGTTTTCAATCTTGCGAGGCCGCCGTTATTTTCAAAAAATCGGGCTATCCAGTCGATTAGCGATGATTCTGTTTTGAGACAATTTCAATTCGAAAACTTGCCCGAGTCAGATCTTACGTGATGCGAAATTAGTGGAGATCTTGCCATTAGTTCTTCCCAAACAACAAAATATTCTTGTTCAGAATTGTAATGCCTACATCACCTGGGGAGGCTCAACTCCAATGGCCAACATCGAACGACATGTCAAACTCCACGCTTCCAGGGAACAATTCAGGTTTTTTATTTGGCAATTTTTCTCAGGCTGAAGATCTCGAGAATTGCTTGAGAGCTCCCTGGGAATATCCAAAATAAGAATGGCAATTTCTCGCGCGAAAAATTAGAAGAGATGCTTCGACTAGAAGTAAAAAAATTCAGCTATATTATACTATATTTAAAGACGAGGATTTTCAGTTGCTCCCAATGCCATCAGACCTTCACTCGAAAATATATAGCCAAGCAGCATTTGGAGCAGAATCATCCTCCTTGGAAAGAGGGAAATTACGCCGAAATTGTAGACCATGAGTGAGTCTATTTTCTACTTAAAAACTTAGGAATTCAGATCGGAAATTAGAGACGAGTTGGACGACTTGTGGCAGAAGTGTTTCCCTCAAATAATCTATTCGGAATACAAATCGAAAAAGAAGGAATTCATTGATAAACGAAAGCAATTTGAGTTTGAAAATCTCGTCAGAACTATGGAATCGGCGAGTGGAGAGCCAACTGAGGGACTCAACTCCGCCGATATTTTCGGAATTCAAGATGTGGCAATCAAAAACGAAGAATCTCCCATACTTTTATAAAAAAAATTTTGTACAAAAATAAATTATTATTTGATTAATTTGAGCATTTCCGTTGGAGTTAAACGATCTCTGCGACTCGTATTTTCCGCTTCACGTTTTCGTTTATAAGCCGGTTTTTATTGTTTCCCGCCGCCGCTTTAAACACTTTTTTTCTAACTTTCAGAGAAGCGATGTATCTCCTTCTCAGAGTTGGAGACGAAGACAAATTAGTCAAAGCTAGGGCCATTCTGGTGAGAAATTGGTTTATAACATTTTTTTTTGAATATTTTCGTTGTTCTGATCTCCCATAGATAAAAAATTGTTTTATGGGGAGATCAGAAGCTTCCAATGAGGGTGATGAACTATTTTTCCAGGAGAGCTATGGCTTCAACCAAGTGATAACAGGGGAAAGTATGAGAGAAATTTGTGTCGACTGCGCTAGGAACGAAGACGAGGAGGGAGAGGTCGGTTTTCTTTGTTAAAAGCACGAATTATTGTAGATTCCTCTGGTTTCCGAAGAAATTGTAGAAATGATTGATCCAAAAGCTCATCCGCCTGAAGAAAACTCAAATCAAATGGCTCAATTCATCAAGGAAGAGGCAGAGTCAACTAGTTTTCGAGGAAATATCTTCTTTTTAGATAATAGAGCCTGAAGAGTCTTATTCCATGGCGAACTCATTTAAAGAAGAAGGTCCGATAAGCATATTTAAAGAAGAAGAGCCAGTAAGCAATTGATTTTTATTTATTCCAATAGATACGGTATCCTCTTTTCAGGATTATGAAGAAGTCCCTGCCCACGCGCAATTTTGCGGAAATGACGATGAGGGAAAAGATGGTAATTTATTTACAACGAGAATGCAGATGCCAGGACCGAGTACATCGGATTTCCAAGAAGAACAAATGTCGCTTTTTGCCTCGAAACTCTCAAGAAAGCGCAAGAAGGCTGTTCCTGCTGAAGCTGAAGAAATCTCTGAATTCTCCAGATCGGTTGGTTTTTCTTTTTTGTTCAAAACAAATAATTTCAGAATCAGCTTAAATCAGGATTTGAGAAGGTCGGGATGGTTGGAAATCATCTGATGCGACTCCAGAGAATCAACAAGGATGGAAGCAGTCTTTATTATTGCTTTTATAGGTTCGTTTTTTTTAATTCCCCTGAGAATCTTCCAGGAATAGAGTGTACTCAGCTTGTCCAGGAGCGATTCGCTTCTGTGAAAAATCGAATTCAGCTAATTGTGGAGCTCAGTTGCTGATTAAACATAATCATGAACCCACTGAGGAACAAAATAAGGTTTTAAAATTATTTCTTCTCCGAAAAAATCAAAGTTTGAGATTGAAGTCATCAAATTCAAACAGAAGGTTATGGCCAAAGAGAATCCAAATCTAGATGTCAAAAAAATCATCAGGGACTGTATTAGCAAAACTGAAGGATCCAACCCTGATTTGGCTCTGTTGGGTAAGTTTTTTTTCTCTCTCAAAAGTCAATAGTTTTTTCAAATAGAAATAGCTATTTCAGGAAGCTATACTTCCCAAAAGAGAAGAATCCAACGCCAGCAGAGAGCTAGAAAGGCAAAAACGCGAGCGGCCATCGAGACGGAGGAACAATTTTGGACTCGTCGATTGGAGCAATCCAAACTGGCCCAAACCTCATCGGTTGAATACGGTCGTCGGCCGATCAGAAATATTCATCAATTTAATTGAAAAACCAGCGCATAAATAAATGATCACAATTGTTTGACTTCTGTCGACAGACTTGTGTGCATTTCGCGAGTTAGAGGAAGGTAAGCACAGAATGGACACGCCAATTCTTCTCGAGTTTGTGTCTCTCCATAAAAATATGAGGTTTGAGTTTAAATCAGCCGAAAATGTGGGCAAACATTTCCGAACATTAAAATACGCCATTAATTTTTGTTTAAAAACGGCGACAAAAACATTTTTTGTAGGATCTTTGGGAATGATTCTATTCGAGAGATTACGATATGTTTCGCTTACATTCACTAAAAAATCTTCTATCTTTTCCCACGGAAATATTGGACATTAAGGGTTATTCAACTTGACCAAGTTGGCAACAATTCTAGTTGACACATCTTTGAAAAGCGCTTGTTCTCTCGAACAAGTTGATCTTTCTAGGCTCCAATTTGTTGAACTCCCTCGTCGACTAAAAGTCTTGCGAATCTCTGCTGTGTGCCATACTATGTCTAAGCGTCATAACTCGAGGTTGCGTAGATTTGTGAAACCCCCAGTTTATTTGCCAACTTTTCCGAAAGAACAAGGAATCAACTGCACTTTCATGCTGACAATAGTCGTGTGGACTCAACCAAATTCTACTTCTCCATGATTTGCCCTCTGACCGAATAAAAAACTAGCAAGAGATCATGTTGCAACTGGAGGTAAATAAACAATTAGAATGAGGCCCTTTTGGATGAACTCGAGTAAAAATAAGTGTGTTTTGTATGTCTCTGGTTTGTAGCCCGGGTAAAACCAGCCGAGGAGCAAGTGGTAGCCAAAGTTCTGCAGCCGCTGCGGGAACAAGGTGTTCTATCAACTGACTCTAAGTGAACAAAGTTGGTCACAAAATAGTTAGAGCAGCTGATTGCTCAAATTTTGGAGTTTTCTATAGCAACGCCCTTTGAATTCTTAATGCCATTATGAATCAAGTTTGGTCTTACGAAATACGAAAAGTTGTGTCGAGCTTGTGACTAGATTTTTGATTATTTATGAGGGGGAATAAGAATGACAAAGGGAGAAGCTGAAGGCAAAGCGTAGAAAATAAATCAAAAGCTTAAACATCTTCTGGGATATTTAACTGGGGAGGAGCTATAAAAAAATAGCTTTTGTGGGGCCTCTGTCTAGTAATGTTGCTACTTTTTAGCTTATATCAAATGGCTGAGATCTTCTCAAAAAATATGAAAAAGGTCGTTACAGTAGATTATAAATTTTTAATCTGTTTAACAAGAAATCATCGCTTCTAGGTGCTGCAATTAGTTAACGGTTTGAATTACTAATGTTGAACAAGACACTGCTTAGATACGGTAGAGTTATCAGTTCGGACCGGTTCTGCTATCTGCTAGCGGCAGTTTGTGCAAATTTGTTTAACATGGGTACTGTAGAGTGAGAGAAAAAGAAATCAGTTGTGTTAATTCTGAGGATATTCTAGCTGAAAGAGCCATCATCGGCTGATGTAACACAAAATATCAAAGAGGAAGGGAAAGCCAATATGAAGGAGTTTTTTTTTCTTCAAAAGATGAAAGGAATGAATTTGTCTCCTCGTGTTGGGACCAATCCAGCAAAAGTCATCCCGTCGATGCTGATCTCAAAAAGTAGCCTATAGGTACAAACCACATGTCTCCTTCCTCTTCAGCTTGCGCACTTCCTCCGCCTCCTGCCGCCTTGTGTGCCAACTACATGTCTCTGCTACTTAAACCCAACGATAGCAGTTCGGGAGTGTAGTCAATTGGTTCAGTCCTTTCCCTCTCTCCCTTCCTCCTCCAGTTTCGAATTTTCAGAGAGAAAACTTCTCATCGGCTGCGCTGCCGACGATGGCACCCAAGGAGCCATCGTTGAGGCGTACCGTATCGCCCCTACGCGAATCACAACATTCGAAAAAATCCGATAAATCTACCGTACTCGCCGTTCCCGCATTTGTAGTCGAAGACGACGACGACCTCCCAAAGGCACAATACAATGTCTCCATTTGGGAGAAAATCCTTAATATTCTCCTTTGCAGGTACTTTTTTTAAAAAAAAAATCACATTTTTATTCTAATTCTTCAGAGGCGATCTCGCGAATCAAGTTCTCGAAGTCCAACCTGTTTCAATCCTCGGATTGGTGAGTCCTCCTCAATTATTTTTGCCAAAAGATCAGACGTTAAAGCACGCGAGTTACTGCAGTCGCCCGTAGTTTGTAGCATTCGTTAGAAGAGTAAATACACATTTTGCTGCAGACACTCTCTCAGCGGACTATTTGCTCCCATTTTTGATGACCATCAGTTGATTTCAGTTCCGCTACGGTAGAAAATGGGATTGGATTATGCTGTTGATTGGAGTCCTCTGTGCCTGTATATCTGGAATCTCCCAGCCAATTCTTGCCCTAGTCTCCGGCCGAGTTACCAATGTTCTCCTCGTCTATCCTCCAAATTCTCGAACGTTCCGAGCCAAAGCCTACGAAAATGTCTACATCTTCCTGGGAATTGGGGTCTTCATCCTCATCACCAATTTCATTCAGGTTTTTAACGAATTTTGATTGAAAAGGGCTTAATTTCAGTACATGTGTTTCCAACAAGTCTGCACTCGAGTTATCGCCAAGATTCGACATCACTATGTCCAGTCGATTCTTCGACAAAATGCTGGATGGTTTGACAAAAATCACTCGGGAGCTTTGACCACAAAACTCAATGAGTCAGTTTTCTTCGCAAATTTTCAATAAAATTTACAGCAACATGGAGAGAATCCGCGAAGGAATCGGAGATAAACTCGGTCTTTTGATCAGAGGAGGAGCCATGTTTTGTGCCGCTGTGGTCGTCGCCTTCATCTACGAGTGGCGACTGGCTTTGATGATGTTAGGAGTCGCTCCAGCTTGTTGTATTTGTATGTCCCTCATGGCCAGAGTCAGTTTTATCTTCTTACTTCGAACAAAAATTCAGAAAATGACTTCAACCACAATGTCGGAGTTGGCTGGAGTGGGAAAGGCCGGTGCTATCGCTGAGGAGTCTCTTATGGGAGTGAGGACAGTCCAGGCCTTTAATGGCCAACCCACTATGGTTGAAAGGTTTGATTTGTTTTTTTTTCTCATTTGTTCTATCGATAATTTTAGATATACGGAAGAGTTGAGCAAAGGAAAAGTTTATGCAATTTGGAAAGGATTTTGGAGTGGACTCTTTGGGGGTCTTTTCTTCTTTATTCTCTTCGCCTTCATGGGCTGTGGAATGCTCTACGGAGGATATTTACTCAAAGTCGACATCATCCACAAGCCGGGAGATGTTTTCATCTGCGTCATGTCCATGCTTCTGGGAGCTTATTTCCTCGGATTGATCTCTCCACATCTTATGGTTCTCTTGAATGCAAGAGTTGCTGCTGCCACCATCTATCAGGCCATCGATAGAGTGAGTATCTTTTTTGATTCGAATATTCTTCTTCTTTAGGTTCCTAAGATCGACGCTTATGATGAGAAAGGAAGAAGACCTGATCGAGTGACTGGAAGAGTCGAGTTCAAGAATGTCCATTTCCGCTATCCGAGCAGAAAAGAGGCGAAGGTTCTGAATGGAATGAATCTTACCATCGAGCCCGGACAGACAGTCGCTCTTGTTGGTCATTCCGGCTGTGGAAAATCGACCTCCGTCGGACTTTTGACTCGTCTTTATGAGCCGGAGGGAGGAAATGTCCTCTTGGACGGGGTCGATGTTCGCGATTTAAACATCGACTGGCTCAGAAATACCGTAGGAATTGTCCAGCAAGAACCGATCCTCTTTAATGACACAATCGATGCTAACATTAAATTCGGAAATCCAATGATCTCAAAGGAGCAAATGATTCACGTCTGCAAGATGGCTAATGCTCACGATTTTGTGATGAAAATGCCAAAGGGATACGACACTCTGATTGGAGATGGAGGAGTCCAACTCTCCGGAGGACAGAAGCAAAGAATTGCCATCGCAAGGACGCTGGCAAGAGATCCAAGAGTGCTTCTGCTGGATGAAGCGACTTCAGCCCTGGATGCTCAGAGTGAATCGATTGTCCAAGAAGCCTTGAACAATGCCTCCAAGGGCAGATCGACCATCATCATCGCCCATCGTCTATCCACTGTTCGCGATGCCGACAAGATTGTTGTCTTCGAAAAAGGACAGATTGCTGAGGAAGGAACTCACGATCAGCTGGTGGCTATGAGAGGCCGATACTACGAGTTGGTCAAAGCTCAACAATTCCAACCCGACGAGGGAATCAAAGACTTTGAAGATGAGGAAATCGATCTCGAGTGAGTCTCCTCCTTCTTTCGAATAATCTCATTTTCAGTGATACGGTAACAGTTTCTCGATCATCCAGAGCTTCTTCTCTCAACGCTTCCAAGAGATCTGGACATGACGCCTTCGTTCGAGGAGCTTCCTACCAAGACTCGTTAGGAAATACCTCAAGGAAGGATGTAGACGACGCTGAGGCTGAAGCTTTCGCCCAAGAAGTTAAAAAAGTGATGGAAGAGGATGGACAAATTACTGCCGGCTTCTTCGATATCTACAAGAATGCCCAAGGAAATTACATCTACATGTTCTTGGGATTCATCTCAGCTTGCATCAGAGGCTTAGAATTGCCAGCTCTTTCTCTAATCTTTGGCTATGTCTTCGAAGCATTCACCTATATCCCTTATGGAAGTCGAATGATGCATCGTCTAGCCATGGCCGTAATCATCTATTGTTCCGTTGGATTGGGCGTTTTTATCTTCCAACTTCTCTCTGTAAGTCTCCCCTTTCTACGTTCCAATCTCATTTTTAGAGTATTTTCTTCGCAGTTGTATCCGAGAATCTCGCGATGAGATTCCGTGTTCAAGTCTTCCAAAACTTGCTTTATCAAGATGCTTCTTACTTCGATAATCCAGCTCATACTCCCGGCAAATTGATCACAAGATTGGCCTCGGATGCGCCAAACATCAAGGCTGTCATCGACTCTCGTGCTCTCCAAGTAATCTACGCCTTGGCCGCCATTATCGGCTGTATTGTGATTGGATTCATCAACTCCTGGCAAGTGGCCACTATTGGCACTGGGATGATCTTATTCCTCGGCGTGACGATGATCTCCCTTTCTTACATTATCATGAACGAAAACATCGAGTTGGTCAAAAACGACGAAGCTGGTCGAATCGCCATCGAAATCATCGAAAATGTTCGAACAATTCAGCTTTTGACCAGAACTCAACGCTTCTACGATCACTACGAACACGCCAGTAAGAATCAAAAACACAGAGAGCTCAAGAAAGGTAGAAGATTGGCTTTAAGATAAGCAAATGGTTTAGGAATCTATGAAGCCGTTAACTTCACTGTCTCACAGTCGTTTATGTACTTCATGATGACAGTTTGCTACGCAGTTGGTATTCACATCATCTACATCGAGGACAAAACCTCCGACAAAGTCTTCAGGTAATTCCAACCCCGTTAGACTTCTAGATCTAATTTCTTCCAGATGTATCATCGCCATGCTGCTGGGATCAGTAGCTGTGATGAATTCCTCCCAATACTTCCCAGAATTCGTAAAAGCCAAGACAGCCGCCGGACTTATGTTCAGCATGATCTATCGAAAGCCAAAGACGGGAGATGCCAGTGTTGGAGAGAATATTGTAAGCTACATTCGAATCTCAAATTACAAGAGATGTTTCAGCAAATTCGTGGAAATATCCTCTTCGAGGATGTCAAGTTCTCTTATCCACAGAGACCGCGACAACCCATCATGAAGGGTCTTCAATTCACAGCCAGTCGAGGACAAACCGTAGCTTTGGTTGGTCCTTCTGGCTCTGGCAAATCGACTTGTATCTCAATGCTGGAGAGATTCTACGACACTACTGGTGGTGCAGTGGTCAGTCGATTTCTTCTTTATCCTTCAACTGCAAATATTTCAGAGATTTGATGGAACTGACATCAAGAAAGTCAATCTGAATCATCTGAGAACGCAGATGGCATTGGTTGGTCAAGAGCCAAGACTCTTCGCTGGAACCATCAAAGACAATATCTGCTTTGGATTGAAGAATGTTCCCATGGAGAAGATCGACCACGCGTTAGAGCTGGCCAATTGCAAACGATTCCTTTCCAATTTGCCACAAGGAATCGAAACCGAAGTCGGCGAAAGAGGAACTCAACTCTCTGGTGGACAGAAGCAAAGGATAGCAATTGCTCGGGCTCTTGTGAGAGACCCGAAGATTCTTCTCTTGGATGAGGCTACTTCAGCGTTGGACTCCGAGTCGGAGAGGGCTGTCCAAGAAGCGTTGGATCGAGCAAGAGAGGGCAGGACTTGTATAACCATCGCCCATCGACTGTCTTCCATCCAAAACTCCGACCTGATTGTCTACATCGAAGGCGGCAAAGTTCGAGAATCCGGCACACATACGCAGTTGATGCAACGCAAGGGAAGATATTATCAGCTGATCAAGAAACAAGACCTTGCCACTTGATTGTGTATTATACGATTGCGCTCATTTACGGGTTGTTCAAAATAGAAACTGTGATCCAAAAAATAAAGAGTTTATACTGAATTTGAAACAGAAATAACCAATTTATTACCTAAAAATGATACCTGTTCAGACCGGGTGGCTCTCAAAACAAACTTTCTCGGGGGGCAGTTCATAAATATTGACAGAAATAGCGAGATAGAGGAAGAAAGGTTCTGATTGGATATGAAGGGAGCAATTGTCATCTAGAAAATGTATTTTTTACCCGAAAATTATAATAAAAAAGCGACGGATTATGGCAGAAGAGAAGAACTAAAAGGGAGTGGGGCTAGCTGACTCGAGGAGATTGAATCGACATTTTGTTAACTTCCATCAGGAGAGGAGTGGATCCCTTTCCAAAAGAAGTTGGGGTGAGTTGGCCATTTCCATTATTCGATGAATTGTTCGATTTAACCGAATCTGTAGGTGACGATCCTCTGAAAATGATATCGTAGTCTCGACAAAAAAAGGGAGAAACAAACCTTGGCGTGGATGCGCCAGAAGTGCCGGTGACATTGAAGAGAGCTCTCTTCTGCTCTCTTTCCACAATGAAGACATTCCTTCGACGTTCATCCTCCCCAATTCGGTCGTAGATCAATCCATCAACTCCAAGACTCTTTTTGAAATAGTCGATTGTCTCCTTTTTATCCAAATCATCCCCCCAAACGAATGAAACCAATCCCAAATCGCTGGCTCTCTGGACCGGATAGGGGTCATTCAATAGATCTTCCGAGTTGAAATTTACTCCCTAAATAGATAATTGAGAAGGAGAGGAAAACCGAACCAAGATGTCAGCGCTGGCAGCAAAGTTAACAGCAGTCAGACTGGTACTTGTTCTCTGGTCGCTGAAGGCGCAATATCTCATGGAAGTTCCAATGCAGAGGAACAAAACTGGATAGAGGTTTTGTTTCATGGAGATCCTGAAAATTATATTTTGAAGTCACGGGATGAAGCTCAAAAAACGTACATTTGGCAGATGTCTGGATCAAAACTAGAGAAGACGATGCGTCTATCTCCAGCGGCGTTCATGATGTCGGCGAGAATAATATCGACGAATTCGTTCCTCTCGAAATAATGGTCGCATTCGTGTTCACCATTGGCTTGCATCATTGGATATTTGACTTCGACATTGAATCCAACATCGGGATCAACTTTGGTCAAAGCCTCGGCCAGGGTGGGGAAAGGCTTGAGATCTTCCAATTCTTCTGGGTCGACCATTCGACTACCAGGGACGGCCTTCTTGGAGACATGATCCAGCTGAAATTCCATCTTAAAACCAACGAAAACAAGACTTACCATAAGGAGTTTGACTTGATCTTTTTTGAGATCTTTCACAGCAATTTCATGAAAATCAACGGCATCTCCGTTGCTTGGAAGACCTCGTTTAGTCACCGAAACCAAGACATGAAAATCGTGGTAAATCACGGCGACTTTGTCTTTGGTCAATTGGACATCAAACTCGACAAAATCGGCTCCATTCTTGGCGGCTGTGTTGAGAGAGCTGATTGTATTTTCTCTTGCTGCTGCCATCTTCGTGTAAGAATTTCCAGCTCCTCGATGGCCGACTTCCAAAGTATTTCTTTTCTTCCAATGACGGGAAAAAGATGTCTCCATCGATTGGAATGGTACGGTTCTCTTCAGCTTTCGGATGAATAGATATTCCACTGAAAAATTTAAACAAAATTATTAAAAACAGAATACTCACGTGAGATTTGTCCAATCGGCCGTCCAGTCGAATTAATAAAGGGAAGATGGGTGGAACCAAAGGAATCAAAAAGTGATGAAGGAAGAGCATAACAGGCTCCGATTCTCTTCAACTCCTCTGAGAAGATTTCCACATAAAAGGCGAGAAATTCAACGGCAACTGAATGAGTCTTGAAGACCAAATAGTCCTTATTGTTATTGAAAGTGACTCCACATTCAGTTTGTCGTCGGAAACGGGGAGAAGCATCCGTCAGAACCTAGAAGAGTCTGTTTAAAGAAAAGAAACTTACAGCGAGGACGGATTCACTGTGGGAAGGGAAGGGATTTGTGGTGGCGCTGCTGTCATCCTCCTCGTCTTCCTCGTCAACAACTTCTGAGCCGTTGCTGTGCGCCAAAAGGGTTGTCTGAAAGAAAGTCCAAGGACCAAATAAAACTCACAGATTTGTTCCTAACGTCGAGAGGCGTGATTCTGATCCTACAATTCTTCCTATCCTTTGACATTTTGTAGAATTTTAAGGCATTTCCATGGATCCTAAGAAGGACTTGATTCTCTTCCTCGTATTGGATCCATCCTTCCGAGATCCGTCTTTGTCCGGCTATAAACAATCAATCTTTAAATGTTCCGCAAAATCTTACCGTAATATCCGAAGAGATCGACGAAGCCCTCTCGACAAACGCCGTTATTCCTTTGTTCCGGGGTGATTGAAATCGTTCTGGGCACTCGGAAACATTCCCATTTTGCTGAAGAGAAGGAAAATTCCAAAAAAGAGGGGGAAAAAGCCTACCAACAATAGTCCTATCGCCATTATCTCCGCTCAATTTGTATCCTACGAAGTATCTGAATTTCAGGAAAGGTTCAATCGTGAAAATGCTGCCACTCCATCGACTTCTGAAAATAAAAAAATTGGCTCGGAGGATGGATTAATTTGGGAGGGGGAATCTACGCAACTACTGTAAAAAGATAACCAAGTATTAAGCAAAAGATTTTGAAGGGATACTATAGTTTTCTTGGAGTTTGGAAATTGTGAAAACTATAAAAAAAGGCCCCCTTTGAGTGGAGTTTTCTACAGTAATTTAAATTGGTTATTTTCAAAGGGTTGAACAGTTTCCAAAGCCGATAGGTTCTAATCTCGATCATTTGGAGAAAATTGACTGAAAAATGCCGCTTTTTTATGTTTTTAGGCGATCAAAGGAGCGAGCATTCGACTCACATGGGAATTGTCAATTGGGCAAAGACAAAGAGAGATTCTTGAAACTGACGGTCGTTCTGTATCCTGAGTAAGGACGAGGGCAGATTGCGGATCCCATCGACCAAGATCATCTACTGATCCAGCTACCATGACGAACTCATTCGACTGGAGGTTGTCGACATCGACGGCGAAACAGACACGAGCCCGCCCGGCCATCGAGGCCATGCCTGCAATTCCTGCATTAAACTGTTTAACAAGAATGGAAAGACAACGAACCGATTGCTATTTTTCAAAGAGATCTAAATGGAAAAAAATTATAGGACTGTTTACCGCCGCTCTGGGATAATCAAAAGCACGACCTTTCTTCAAAAGCGAAACGAAAGGAAAACATTGCCTAGCCTATTGCTTTCGAAAAATCTGATGGACTTTGATGTTTTCGTAGATACTTTTTTAACTTTTCAAAGTGAAAAAGATCAAAAACTACACGTTTGTTGGACATCAAATTTTTGAGAATGCATAAAAAGAGTCATCAACAAGGAAGGAAAGCGAAGCCTTTGGCACTAAATTAAATCCTAGGGACATTCTCTGTGGGGGGAGAGTGCAAAGGACGTCTCTCGGAGACAAGTCGCCCACAGTTCAAATATTGAGGTGTGAAGTGGGCGACCATTGCTGGGTCTGTGAGCTTCATCAGAGAGAGGATTTCTGGTAAGCAAAAAGGACAAAGTCTGATGAAAAACAAGCCGTCTAGGGAAAAACTGATTTCAAAATAGGAGGGGGTTTCCCTGGTCTAAAATTAGCCAATTCTTCTCTCTTGTGATTTCCATATGATCCCAATAGAGAGAAAGGCTTGAGTCATGTGATAGAACACAGACATCCGGATTTTGTTTATGTTTTTTGCCTACAAGGAACACTCATGTCCGTGTTTTTCCACGGAGTTTGCATGGCCAACATCCTATGAGAAATGGCAGAAAACTTCGACTCTTCTTTTTCCAGCAGTCGAAATGTAATTCCAATAGAAACGATTGATGATTGGTTTCTCCCGTCTGGGAGCAATGTTCAATCTTTTAAAATCATTGCACCAAGTTCAAAAAGAGGAGGGAGATGGTCAAATCTCCTGGCTTGGAAGTTACTCTAAGAAAATAGGTTCTTAGGAAAATTAGAATGTTTTGCAAGTTGTAGTCCTTGACTCGACCTATAGCTCTTTAAACATCATTTCTTAAAGTTCTTAGAAAAACAATTTAAACATGCGAAAGCCACCAACAAGGAAGGAAACAGCAAAGTCTTCATTAGCCATTTCTATACGGGATCCATTTACTTTAAGGTTAAGAAAGTGTAGAGCAAAGGAGCTGTCAAATAGAGAGAGATCTTCCTTTGAAAAGGACTTTAAATAGAAAATGGGAAGTCTTTTTTCCAAGAAGATACGGTAGTCTATGAATGAGAAAGAGCCCCGGAAAAAATGCAATCTCTGTCCTCTCAATAATAAATCGTTTGACCGCCGGGAAGTAAACACGTCAAGAGGGAGAGAAGGAGGGCACATTTTGCAGAAAGGTGGCAAATATCCGATTTGTCTGGACCAGAGGAAGATTTAGAATTGCCAGATGATGCCATCCCCAAAGCATTATGAAATCTAATAGTTGGCGGAAGAGCTAGCGGACTTAATCTGCTCAGACACGTGGGGTCAGCTGTTTCATTTTGGCAGGTTTTGGATGATGTCAGGCGGATTTATGAGGAATTCTTTGAATCGATGGTCAGCTAGAAGTGGAGACATCGAAACCGGTTTTTTTGGGAGATGAAGGGAAGGAAGATCAGAGAAATCACTGCCTTCAGCACCTGGATCAGCCTGGGAGATTGGCAAATAATTCCCGCTTTTAATATTTTTGAAAAAGAAGATTCAGCTTCCAATCTCACTCTTTTGGCTGACTACTTCCCTAGAAAAATGGGAGTTTTGGTTAATTTTAGGATGAAAAAATGGACTAAATTTAAGTTCAGCTAGGTAATGAGAGATCTCGAGATAAATTGTGAAAATAAATTTAAAATGGTACAAATCAACAGAATAAGTTGGATATATTCCTCATCGAATTTATGGCAAATCTATTCAAGTTTAAAAGAAATATTTGGCTGAAGTTTAGAGTAGATTAATAAGCTTTAGCTTCTAATATGGAGAGAGTAAAAAGGAGCCAAAAATTTGACCGAAATTGGATTTTTTTTTTTTGACAATTTTGGAATCCAAAAGACTTCTCGTATAGCGTGAAAGGATGTGAAATATTCTATTTAGGGACAGACAGTCGATTCAGCGAAAGAGAGAGAGGGCTGGAAGCAGAGAAACAGGGCACAGCCCCCAGGCAGGCACATTTCGCGCAACGGCCAGCTGCACTCACTTCGAACCGACTCAAAGGGTTTTTCCCTTTCTCTCTCGGAAACGAATCTTATCTCTTTTATTACTTTCTATGATTCTGTCTGGAGCGATAAGAAGGAAAGTAAGTTCAAACTGCGATGAACAAAAGCTCTGTCAAGCTGACTCATTTCAATACGTCTGCACTCATTTTGTGCCGAGGACGGACCCTTGTTCTCATAGAGAAAGAGAGAGAGAGGGAGAGTTGAATAGATCTAGCAGGTGGACCAATAAGCATCGAAATCTAGACAAGGTCAAATCTATTGGCCAAACTATCGTTTTGTTTCTTGATTTTTAGCTGAAAAGGAAAAGAGAAACTTGAAAAGATCAGAAGTCGAAGGAGAGCACAAAGCACGCATTTAGAATTGCGATAATGAAGGAGCTGATTTTCCAGGCGGGACCTCTCTCACTTAGGTCCTTCTGAGACAGAAGTTGTCATTGACAGAAACATTCTTTCAGAGACATTTTGTCACAAAAGGACAGACGAATAAGCAAATCGCATCGATTCTCATGGTTTCTATAAAATCACAGAATTTTATCTACAAATTTTCCATGAAATAAATGAGCCTAGAAAATCTGAATTTCACCCTCAATATTTAAAGATTTAGAAGGGAAATCAGAGGTTTTTGTTTATGGATTACGATAGGTCTTTAAAGTCTTTAACTATCATTTAAAAAAGAATAAACTTACTGGAATCGAGTTTGGCGTCGACCTCAGTCGAGAGTGGATCCTCAGGAATCGGCTGAAGATTCTCTCCTCCACTCGACGCCGCGGAAAAGGCCACCATGTGGTCCTGTTCTTTTCTGAAATTTCGCGAAGAAATAAGAATCAAAGGCCCAACACGTGGGACGTCTAATCAAGTTCTAAGCCACGAGGAACTTGTTGCATCACGTGGAAATGATAAACCCAAAAACCGGAGGGGAAAGGTGTGTGCCGAATGAGTAGGCCGCCTCTTGTATTGTGCTTCTGTGTGTATCCGATAAGATAGGGGAAAGGACAAAAGAGAACTGGTTCTGTAACACTTTCAAAGATACGAATCAATCTTTGGAGAGAGAAGGTGCTCCTCGGGTACAACAATGACGAATGTCAGCTGCTCCATCGGCCAATTGCTCGCAGAAAAAAACGACTCTTCCCGGTGCGAAGATCTTCACATCTTTGACTTCGTTTCTGCACGAAATTCGTAAACAATCGAAGAAAATTGATCAAGATCTCTCCTTCTTTGCACTAGTTTAAATTTTTGAACTCTTTTATCTCCGTTCTTTTCAGGTCTTCCAGGATTACGGTTTTTTTGGAATTCCTTTTCAATAAAAAAGACGAATTGTGAAATTCAAAAGTATCTTTTACTAAAGACTACTATTTGATTACGGTAATTGCTTTAATGAAATGCGATGTTTCAGTGAGATATTCTATAAATTTTGCAAAAAAAGTTTTGAATGTTTGCGTGCAAACTCTCCCCACGTGTTTTGCTGAGTTTAAAAGGCATCTGGGTGCTAGCTGGGTGCAAGCAGCAGCAGTTGTTTGTTCTGGAACCAGTAAAAAAAGATAACATTCGTGCTGTGTAAAGGCCCAGCCACTTGTAAACAAAGTTACTAATCAAGTCCTTCCTTTTGTCCAGGAAATGTGATCTCCTGCCAACCAAAAATGGACCTTGAGACACAACAAATCCAAAATAGAAAATTTTCTAGGAAGGACAGGTTTCTACTTTGCAAGAGAAAATACTAATTGAAATCTAATTTGATGTTCTGATTTTTGAGCAGCTGCTGAACCTTGAGCTGTTTACTTTCTTCTTCTGTGCTTGAATCATTTTCTTCGATAAAAAGGAGATGTTTACGACCAATTTTGATGAGCTGATAGGGTCGTTTCCAGAAATCTCCTGATTCTCACGGTTACTTTTTGTCCTTCGCGTGATCAGTCTTGTTACTGAAAAAAAGATCCTTTATAAACGATCAAGATCTAAGTAGATGGTGTAGCGATGCGAGAGACCATAACGCCAAAGGTGGAGGAGACGGTAGCCAATATAGAGACACGCTCCATAGAAGAGAGTCATCTTGATGGCGGAGAAAGAGTTCGACTTCTCCTTGTCTCCCATCTCGAACCAAAACAATCCAATCGATCTTCTATAATCTTGAAGAATTTTTTTAAAACTCTTTTATCCACTTGCGCACAAAGTTTATCAAAGTTCAAAATTTAGCAAATGTCAGCCAAACAATTTATTGGGCAATTTCCAGATTTAGAATATGAAGAATTCTTTCACTGAACTAAAATTTGTACGACCGGAACTAAAATTTTCTAAAGAATTTCTTATTTTTTTATTTGTGGGTTTTTATCACAAAACTCTTTCCAAATGAGTGGGGAGAAGGTTTATGATGTAATGGAAAAGCTTCAATATACAGTGCGCCCAGAAATTATGTACTGTATTTTCTTTAATAGAAGCCCTGGGTTTCTAAATATTTTTCAAACGCCCTTTTTTGGTGGACTTCTATTAGATAAAATACGGTAACCACTCATTTTTTGGCCTTTTTTTCCCCATTTTTTTTAGGTTTTCACAAATTGGTGAGTGCCATTATTTTTCCTGCGCGAAAAAAAACCCCGATAGCCAAAATTTCAGCCAATTTCATCTGTAGCTGCTGTATAGCTACTGGTATTCTGTTAGCGGATCTAACTTGCAAAGATTCGAGTTTAATCTTCTATAAAGATTTGTGATTATTATAGTCTCCATGAAGCTGTGGGAGGAAAAAGGAATTCCGTTATTTCATTGTTTCTCAAAATCTAGCTCAACATCTCTATACCGCGAACTATTTGGAATTGTGAAAACAGAGTTGGTTGGCGCTGGATCAAGATTTCACTACTCTACCCACTTCATAATAGACTTCGAAAATGCTTCCATAAAGGCGTTAAAAGAAACCTTTTCAACGAGTCGGCTACACGGGTGCCTATTTCATTATTCTTTGGCAGTCAACCGAAAATCGAAGAAGCTTGCAAGTGGATACAAAAACGACGCAACTATTAGCACTTGGGTAGGACAGATCTCTCGCAGGTTAGAGCAGTTTGTGTTTAATGCTTACATAATTCAAGAATTTAATCGAACAAAGTGGCCTCCTTACTGTTCCCATTCTCACAACTCATCCAGCTTTTTCTCTTTGTGAATAATTCCTTCTTGGTTATAAGAACGTTTGGATAAAGAAATACGTCGGTCTTTGGCACAAATTTGGGCAGAAGCAACATCGAACGTCTAACATTACTAAAGCATTTCACAGAGTCCTCAAGCAGCAATTCCTGGGAAAAAAATCTGTCCCTTGGAGAAATCCTAAACTATCCGAGATCCCTGTAGACTTTGCGATCTGTTGATCTAATTGCGATTTCGAGAAAGGTGGAGTTTTACTAGTATAAACGGTATTACTTATAGAAGACTCCGATTCAATTGTGGGAATCTTGTTTTATGAAGTGTCTGCTAATCATGTACCTCAGGCCTGGCACTACGAGGGTAGCCCAAAGCCCCCAAAAAACAGGGGCTACCCAGCCAATTAAAACTTACGGTACCCGCATAAGGGTCAGTGATCGACTTTCAATAAAAATTCAACCAAACAATTTATTGACGATTTCACTGAATAATGTACACTCTAGGCATGAGCAAAATGTTTTGTTGGCTCATTGTAGGGCTCGTCTTTTGCCTTCAAAGCTGCTTTCCTAGCTTGGGCCATTGCCGTTGAGTTCCTGGTGATGACATTTGTGATATAGAAGTCAGCTAGTTCTTTTTGAACAGGGGTCACATCGACATTTAGGTTACCTCTCTGGAAGAAAGACGTCTCTATGAAGAAATAAGTCATCTTACTTGGGCTAGTTGGTTAGAGTTTTTTACAATGACTGGTTCCTCAACGTCTCCATATATGACTAAATGTGGGGCGACTTCTGTCATCCTTAAACGAATTTCTTTCAAGTCATCATAAGGAAGACTTTTTCCAGCGACTTCAGACAGAGCTCTGATGACTTTCCAATCGACACGAGCTTCCCCAGGAGGATCGACAGCAGGTAATGTTCTAGAGGTTTTTGATTTACATTTTGATCTCGACTCTCTTACCGTTGAGAGCGACCTTCGGTATTCACAAAAGTGGCCTCTTTCTCTGTGTAAGCGGCACCGGGGAAAACAACATCCGCGATTTCAGCTCCAACATCTCCGTGGTGTCCTTGGTAGACAATAAAGGCTTGAGGATCAAGATCCTGACGAGTGATTTTCCCTTCGTCAGCGCCCAAAAGGTATAGGAATTTGACCGGTCTCTTGCGAATTGAGCTGAGTCCAGACTGAAAAGAAGGTCAATAAATAAACAGAACTTTTTTTTACCTTGTATCCAATGTCAAGAGCTCCAACCTGTCCAGCCCATTGATGAAGAACATTGAAGACCTTTCCGTTGGTGTTGTCTTGGAGCTTATCAGCTAGTTGGTGTACTTTAGCCAAAAGAATGCTTCCTTGCTCTCCCTTGAATGCATCAGAACCAATAATGATCATAGGATTCTTGGCAGAGGCAAGTCTCTTTGAGAACTCTGATTTTCTAGCAATGACATCATCAATAGCCGAAGCATTGTTTCCTAGATGTTCGTAGTCATAAGTAAGATCGGATTTGCCTCCAATAACACCAATTTCAATGTCGGAATAGAGGAATCTAAAATAATTTCTAGTGATAATAAAGTCATTTACGTTTTGCGGATTCTAGCATTCAAAACGGGTGCTTCGAATCGAGGATTGGTTCCAATCAAGAGAAGTGCATCGGATTGTTCAACGCCAGCAATTCCATTGTTGAAAATGTAATTGTAACGGAGATCGGCACCACCATTTCCGGTTGGAAACTCGTGTTCAGTGCAAAGGTTGTCACTATTGAAACGGTTGAACAAATCCTTCAGAGCGAGAGCCGCCTCTGGAAAAAAAAGTATTATCTCAAAATAAAAAAGAGTTTTCTTACCAACGTCGGTGAGTCCTCCAACAACTGCAGCCTTCTGATCAGCAGGAATGTCGCGGAGTTTTTGGGCAACAGTGAAAAGAGCTTCTTCCCACAAAACTGGCTCCAAAACTCCACTTTGTCCCTTGATCATTGGGGTAAGAAGACGTTGAACTTTCAATCCGTCAATACCGAAGCGAGTACGATCGGAGATCCATTCCTCATTAATAGCGTCGTTCATTTTTGGGATGACACGAAGAAGTTCTCCAGTTCTGTGGGTAAGAACGATGTTAGACCCAGCAGCATCCATGACATCAATTGACTCAGTTTTTCTCGTTTCCCAGGGACGGGCGGTGAAAGCATAAGGCTTGCTGGTAAGAGCTCCAACTGGACAAATATCAATGATATTTCCAGAAAGCTCAGAGGCAAAGAACTTTTCAACGTACGTTCCAATCTAAATTCAATGAATAGATTAAAATTTAGTTTAGTCTATACCTGAAGATCAACCCCACGGCCAGTTGTTCCAAAATCGGGAAAAGCAGCGACTTCGTTTGCAAATCTAACACAGCGAGTACATTGGATGCAGCGAGTCATGACAGTCTTCACCAATGGCCCAATGTTCTTATCCTCAACAGCACTATAAAGATCATATTATAAGATTATCAAACAACTTCATACCGCTTTCCGTCATTCTTGCAATCTAGACGTCCACGGTCACTGCCGTGAATCATGGCCTGATCCTGGAGATCACATTCTCCTCCTTGATCACAAATTGGACAATCCAAAGGATGGTTTTGAAGCAAAAATTCCATAACTCCTTCACGAGCTTTGCGAACAAAGTCAGTGTTTGTTTTGATCTTCATTCCCTTCATGACAGGCATTGCACAAGAAGCAACAGGTTTGACACTCTTCTCAACTTCAACTAAACACATTCGGCAGTTTCCAGCAATGGAGAGTCGATCGTGGTAGCAAAATCGAGGAATATCAACTCCAGCAAGAGCACAAGCCTAAAAATAGAAATTTAGCTCAAAACATACCTGAAGAATGGTCATTCCAGGGTCAACAAGAACTTTCTTATCATCTACAAAGACTTCTATATTTTCTGGAGCTGTTGATTGATATCGTGCAGCAACACGGGTCTTGCAGACCGCTCGTGTCAGCGAAGCTCCAATTCGCTGCATCCTACCCTAAAATGAATAAGAAAAGCCACAACAAATACAAAGAACGGTGAATTGAGTAAAGAATGAGTTGGTATAAATCGAGAACTCTTCAAGAAAATACCAAATAAATATCTATCGGTTCTTTGTACATAATATAATTAGTTCGGAGAAATATTTCGCTGTACAACCATTTTTAGAGATAAATTATATAGGAATCACAATGCATTTACCAGTAAGTTAAATACATTTTATACCGAAAAAGACCCAGATTAGATTATGTCAATAACAGCAGTAGCTTCAGGTGCAACTTGAGCCATATTTGGATCCATTTTGGGATAAGGAGAGGCTCATTTTCCTTGTTATTATGAAGTAAGACTTGTAAAAGGAAGATTAAATAATCCAGCCCAACTATATAGCTCTTATATAGACATATTTGGCCAAAGAAGTCTTGAATTTGGGCAATAAATACATACATTCTTCCAATTTTGAACGAGATATCCAATCTCGTATACAGAAAAGTCTAACGAGTTTGGGAGGATCTAGTGCTTAACCTAACCTTGGAGGATATTTGAGCATAGAAGAGATTTCGTTCAACCGGATAACCCCGGAAGAACAGTCCAAAAACTAGTCTGACGCTTCTTTGGGAGGTCGGACAAAGGTAAATACCTTTAGTTTGAGCTCTAAGGCTGATTCCCAGTGAATTTAGCTGAGGAGTCATTTGATCTCGGTGCCGAGATTATTCGGGTGCGAATTCCTTGTAAACTATACTTTTAGAAAAACGTGCATCGAATTCTATAAAGATAAATTTATTCAAATGTTGAAATATCACACTTCTAGCTGAACTTTCTCTTTTAGAATTACCGGTGTTTCGATCGACAATAAGGCAAGACAAAAATGTGGCAAAAATTATGGCGACAAGAATATTATGAGGTCAATAGTCTTTTTTCTTCTGCACAAACCCGTTTAAACACTTTCCGAGGCGGCTAATTCTTCAATCGGCTCATCCTCCTCCTCTTCTTTTATTTCTCTTGGCATTTTACACGGCTTTTCCTCTTCATCCGAATCTTCTATTAGAGCCAAAATCTGGGCTCTTACCTGGAAATTTCCCTGTTTATATTGAGTCCAGACGTGTGTTCTTAAATTATAGGCATTTTCATTCATTTTAAGATCTCAATGTTTAACAAAGCTGTAGCCCTTGATCTCCTTTATAACTTTGTAAAACATAATGCAGAAATTAATCAAACATTCCAAAAGGATCGAAGAGAAATTGATAAACGAACCCTTTTCCTCTTCTTTGGATCCATAGTTTTCATTTTGAGTCCAACTATCCGACCATAAAGGAGATCCTCGTCATTGAGCCAGTCAAAGGCAGCCGTCGCAGCTTGGAAGACGCTCTTTTGCATCTGCTGTTGTTGAACTTGGCGAGCCACAATCTGGTCTTTGATGGAGAAGTTCGGATGCGTCTAGAAGGAATCATTTGTTTTGGAGGCAACAAACTACCTGTGATCCTTCTCTCGACGCTGAGTCATCCGCGTGAGATCCATCATTAGGTCCATTTTCAATGCGATCATCGTCAGCCGAAGTTCCGACACTTTGCGGCCCGGAATCGTCATTTTCCACTGAAAGTGGTAAATAAATACCGTAATTTATCGTTAAAAAAGTCAATGGTTATAATTTTCCTAATTCTAATAGATGTCTGGGACTACAAATTTGATGCCCTCCCAGCAGAAGGAACTTACAAGCTGGACTGACGCTTTCCTGTCGCTGAGTGGCTGCGAGTACTCGTTCCAGCGATGACTCAAAGAGCGAGTTATCCCCGGCCTCATCTCCGATCCCCTCGTCGAGTTCAGCTTTCAATTGTGCCAACAAAGGCTCCATGCCTTTGAAATCTTTAAAATCCAATCCATCATTACCCGTCAATGCTCTGAATCGAAAATTTCTTTCCGAAAAGCTAAAAACTCACAAATTATCTTTGAGATAAGGGTCGAGCCAGGAGAGATGAGAGAAGTAACACCATCTGACGGGAGAAGAGAAGTTCTGTCGGATGGCTACTTTCAACTCCTTCCTGTATCTGTCTCGCAATTGGAGCCATCGCTTTTTGGCAAATTCTCCAGAACAATTTGGGTCCACAGCTATGGCGATTTGATCCCAAATTCGCATTCTTTCAGTGGTATCACCCGAGCCTCTTTTGGAATGATTATAGAGGCATGGATATTTCTTGACCTCTGTTATGAGACGGGCATTAAATGCTGGCTGGTAGCCGGCCATCTGTAAATTGTTAATGAATCTACGTAGCGAGGAAGAGAGCAAGAGCGACTTCCGGTTTTCAGAATAAATTTTCGGAAAAGCGGCTGGGGAAAAAATCAATGGTCCGGAGAAGCGGGCGTCTTTCTGTCCGGAAAAGACCCAGGAAAAACAGGTTGCGAAACAATCACAAGACCGCAGAGGAGAGACTCAAAATACCGTAATCCAGTAAAAACATCATAATTTTAGTTTTAGTCTTGTGCAAATTCAAAATTTTAGAAAAATCAAACGTTGCAATGATTTTAGTTGACCTCAATTTTTTGGGAAAACATTTAAAAATGAGAAAATAACTCTTTTTGAGCTACAGTAAACCTCAAAGTAAAAATGAACCAAACGCGGAAATTAAAATTTCCTGGCATGTTTTGGCGCAATTTTCGTGAAAACAAAGTTTCTGCAAAGTTGTAGTAGAAATAAAAGCTTTTACAAAACATGGTAGACCAAATGAATCAAAGAAATGAATGAGAAAAGAAGCAGATATTTGAAGTTGGTAAAAATCACAAAAAAATAAGAAGAACTGGTTGAAGATGTTCCAGCCGTTAAAAACAGCAGTCCGGCAAATTTCCGGCCCCTCCCGGACGCCTGATAACGGCGGGCAGAGGAACTTTCGAAGATAACCAGGCCGAGGGAGGGTACCGCCAATCGATTAATCGGAGAACTACCGGCCGTGCAGTGGGGGCATGTAAAAGGAATCGGAGGAAAATCAGAAGAGAGATGTGCGCTCACTCCGGTCGACGTCTGCGTCTCCGTAATCAGTGTACTATGCCTGCATGTGCCGGGAGATCTCTAACCCGTTCCGGGCTGCGCTCGCTCCGGTCGACGTGTGCTATTTCTGAACGGGTTTCCGTTCAGGGATCGACGCATCCCGGAAATTCAGTCAGTTATAGAAATTCCATCAACTACTACTTTTCCTCCAAATTTTTGGGTCAAAGGACAGAGAAAAGAGTCAAATCAAGATCAGGTTCAGCCTTGTTTTGTAGTAAAAAAATAGTTTTGTGTTTTGATCAACCTCTCAGCACAAATTACGAAGACACAAAAGATGCTGGCAGATAGACTTGATGGGGGAAGGGATACCAGAGATCAATCGTCTATCAAAAAACACTTCTTATGGGAATATTCAGAGAGAGAGAGAGAGAGAGCTGGGACAGAAAAAAAAAAGATTTATGGACTCTCTACTGGCAATTAATTACCACACTTAGAAGACTTTCTAGACACCTTGGTTTGATTGCGACTGCGTCTAAACCCAGTGAGTCTATAATTTTTTTTCCAAGGTTGTTAGGATCTGCCAACGGTCGTAAAATTTGCCCCGTAAAGACTGAATGCGTCTGAGATTCGAGAAACTCAGATATTTTATGACCATTGAGGCTATAAAATACCTTTTGATGAAAAAGATTTCACATGACTTATTTGGGATCCCAGGCTCGAATAAATTTTTCTAGGTGTTTTAAAAATTATCTTTTGATTTGTTTCTAAAATTACGGTACTGTGTATCAAGTTTGAAATTTGGTTCAGAGTCTTCAGTCAAAATTATTGTAAATGGAACCTGCAAAAAGTTTGTTTGGACTAATTCTGGATTTCGTTAAAGGTCTTCCCTTCTTAGAACAAGTTCTCTTTGTCTTTAATGGAAAGATTCCGGTAAAAGTTTCTTTTAGACAGCAGAGAGCGAAATTTCATGGAAAGGTCAGTACATTCATTTTTAAGCCTATTAGCAGATAGACCAAGCTGGCGAGACATTTTTCCCAGGATCTTGAGACAAAGTTTTTTCCCAAGACTGATTATATGGAAGTTGCCGACGGAACGAGGGAGAGGGGGAGATGGACTGAAACCTCACTGTGTGAGAATAGGAGTTTCACTCCCTAAATTGGGAGAGAAAGACGCACATCGCCGATCGACTCCCGGACCGGTCGAACACGTATAAGCGGCGACGGCCGTCTCTTACGCCTCCGCTCTTCTTCAACCGGACGATGGCAGCAACCGGTGCGGATTGTGGTCATCACACCTCCTTCTGAGAAGGAGATCAAGCAAAATAGGAGGGGAAGTGAGAAAGGGAGGAAAGCCAGGCGGCATAATTATGGATCGGCCGGCGCTCTGATTGTGAGCCGTATTTTCCGCGTTCGCTCACTCTCACTCTCCCCCCCCTCGCCGGATTTCCGTCGGCCGGAATCAATGTCGCCAAGGCCGGAGAGAGGGAGAGTGAGTTTGTAACTCTCTTTCTGACCGAATTAAAGAACGCAACTTGTGAGAATGACCGGTTCGAGAGCGTTCCGCTGCTTCGTGCGCGTTTCAGGAGAGAAAACAAGTGCGACTCTTCTCTCCGTAAACAGCTGCTTCAACCGGCTGGAGCCACTGCTGCCATTTGGTCCCAGCTGTGATAACCACGGAACCGAGAGAAAGTTGTCTTCCTGTTTTGGAGGAACTAAAACGGCGACTCAGAGAGAAAGAGAGTGACCAACTAAATTTCTATTTTTGATTCATCTTCTAGCGGAAACCACATCGCCGAAGGTCTAGTCATTTTCGTATCTTTTGTTTGAAAGAAGGGAACAGAGGGCAGTCTCTGATTCAGCGGATTTTGTTTATCACGCGATTGGATTAGGATTGAAATTTGTAGTTTCTATCCCCCCTTCTCTCTCTCTCTCTTGAAAACAAGGAAAAGAGTAGCAGAAAGGGATGTAGTTGATTGAATGGCTTTTTCTGGAATTAATTGATGAATTCATTTCTGGGAATACAAAAGTCACGAAGATTGTCAGACAGAACTTCTTTTCCTACTTTTAGGATTAACTGTATCTCAAATTTTCTATCAATTTAAGCGGATGAATATTCTCTCAATTTTCAGTAATTACAGCTCTCATTTTCTTTCTTGAAGCACCAAACTTAGAGCAATTATACTGATTGTTTTCCTGAAGAGATAAGAGATGAAGAAGGGGCTCATGTTGCAATGAATTTTGAGTGGAATGTCACTTTTTGATCATCGATGCACAAATTAATTAAAGAGGAAGGCTCTTTCTTGTGTCGCTGGTGCTGAAAACGAGAGATGAGGAGAATGAGGTAAGCTTTCTTCTATCTTTAGAGAAACCTCTCGTCTCAAATTCAACTTGAGATTGTTTCTTGAGGGACATTAGAGATGATATTCTGCCACCATCTTGAGATGCGCATCATTATCCACCTAGACATTGCGCGAGAGAAGCATCACACCCTCCTAATATGTTTGTTTTGGTTGCGACTGCAAAAGGAGGCGATGACCCGAAATCTGTGTCAAGAGCCATGTCCTTCGTGAGCCGGAAATGGGTTCCTTATCCTGTTCCAGATTGCGGTCTCCGGCGTTATCCGTCGAAGATAAAGGGGCGCGGTCCGGTGGGCTAATTGGGCGCTAGCCAGTTTGCCGGAGAAGGCCCCAACACCAGCCATTAGACACAGTGAAAAGGAGCGATCGACGGCTGTAAAAGGTGTCCGGAACTGTCTCTCCGAAGCTTTCGGGGAGAGAGAGACTACTATAAAACGCTCAAAAACAATCTTCCATTCTACTTTGAATCTTTGAAACTTCTTGGAGATTTGAAGTTTATAAATCATTTCTGTAGGAGGCAAAAGGTTATTTTCTCCTATCTCAATCAATTCGAAAATCTACTGTAGAATTGTGATCCTCTATCCAGACCTATTTAGTGCTGAACACTAGAGACAAGTGTCGATTACCGGCTGTCGACACACCGCCTAATTTGACGGGGAACAGATTGCCTGCTCGGCCTACTTGAAAAGCTATCCAACGCTTAAAGGCTATAATCATAATCGAGTCGCCCTCCCCTCTTTGCAAAACATTCTGGGTTCCTACTGTAGAGGCTATTTGCAATCTCCATTGACTTCTGTCACTCTCTGGCTCAATGGGATGGGTAGATTGAGTTTCTTCTCGACGCCTGTAATAGTGTGTGTTGGTAGTGCTAATAGCCAGCCAAAATAGGTTCGCATACAGGAGGCAGACAAGTCACAGAGAGCACCTAACAGCGAGTTGGGTCAACATCTGCACCTGGCATCTCACAGTCTCAAGATGGTCGTCTAACGACTAAATTTGTTGAGAAAACTTTCTAGAAGAAATACATTGATAAAATATATCTTTTATAATGTACTGTAACTCTTAAGCGTAGTGGAGTATCGAATTTCCAAAGAAAATACGTTTTATAAAGTGCTTGAAGAGGAAAAGTGCTAATTTTAGAATCTATAAAAGCGATAGAAGTAATGAAAAATAGCAAAGGAAAAGTAGAAGGATGAAGCCTTTCAAGACCTTTCGAAATCCCTTTTTCGTTTTAGCTAGCCTGGCTTTGTTGAGATCAATAAGCTTCCAACCATTACCGAATCATCATAGCATTTCGAAAAGCTGAACGAATCCGTTTTATGAAGCAATAAAGCCCCTTTATTTAGTTTGAATGCCCATAAGAGGTATTAAGAATAGACTCTACTTTCCTACTTTCATTTAGACTCTCTCGACTGGCAAACAGTTCCCAATTTCATTTGTAAATCTATACAGTACCCTCTTGGGCTCCAGTTTTCTTATGGGCGTGTCAGCCTGCCGAGAGCATTTGGGCGGAGCAGCCGAGATTGTCGCGCATAATGTGCTAATATCCTTTCAGTCCCTCCCCTACAGTATTCTTGTTCCCAATTCTAATTCCAGAAGATGTCTTCTCCTCAAGCCGCCCTGACAAGCTTGAATCTTCCCAACTCCAGTTTGGAGCATATTCTCCGATTGCGACAAGAACGGAATCAACGGACTCCAAAATGCGCGAGATGCCGAAATCATGGGACTGTTTCTGCCCTCAAAGGTTGGTTCCCCTTCAAATTGAGAGAGATCGCCTGCTAGGTCACAAGAGATTCTGCAAATGGAAGGATTGTGATTGTATCAAATGTAATTTGATTGCTGAAAGACAAAGAGTCATGGCTGCCCAAGTAGCTCTTCGACGACAGCAAAGCCAGGAGGAGAAGGAGGCCAAGGACTTAGAGATGATCCTCGGAGTTAATAATGGTAATTTTCTAATCGTTATCTAATTTTTGAAACAATTTGTACCGTGACAATTATCATTTTATTTCCTAAAACTCTAAAGAGATCTCTCTCCAACAACATAATGCGTTAATTTTGCCCGGGTCACACAGGTGTCTCACGCGATGTTCATTAGCTGACAGTGCTCTGTAAATATGACCTTTTGTGTCCCTTTTACTGACTGTTATAGCTTCTGTTAGCTCTCCCCAGGGGTCTGTTGAGACTGTTTTCTTTTCTCAAAAATGAATAGTTATTTTTAGCCGGAGAGCTATTGGAAATGCTGCGAAAGGCGTCTGATCAGCCGCAGAATCTATCCAAACATGAGGCTTCTGGTGAGTTTCTAAAGAATTTTACAAAGAAAGATAAAATTTTAAAAATAAACAAAGAAATCCAATCGAAGTCCTTTTTCATCATCCGAGTAGTAAATCCCAGAACATCATTTTACTTGCTAAATTCGTTTCTTTGGGGACATTTTTACGCAGAATTAATTGTCAAAAGGCGATTAAATACAAATCGTTGGGAAATGAAAGATTAAGTCCCAAAGTGGTTGAAATAATCCCAATGGTTATCTCCTTTATTTTCGACTTTCGAAAGACGGGATAACCATTCAGCTACGAACAAGCAAAAATATAAAACCATTACCTTTTTTGCTACACAAATGGTCGTTTTTCGCTGTTATCGGTAATTTTCTCCCCTCTCTGGTCTCTATTCCCCTCTGTTGTCCTGACACGTAGCCGCATGAAGTGCTGTGTTCGCGGCAGCATGATGGCCGAGTGGTTAAGGCGATGGACTTAAGTTCCATTGGGAGTAATCCCGCGTGGGTTCAAACCCCACTCATGCTAATACTTTTGTCTTTTTAGGGTCCACCCATCTTTTTACCTCAAAACCATAAATTTCAATATGAGGCCAATTTGGACCAATTAAAGCCGTTTCTATTGATTTTACAACGCTTAGATTTCTGCCAGAAATTGTCACAGAGAAATGGGATAAAATGCCGAAAAAATATCCTTTTGGGTTACTGTAGATCAAGATTTGTGTGAAAAATCCCGATTTGTGTCTGAAAAAATCTCTTTCTGTTTGTTTTCCTACGCTTGCCATCAACAAAAACATCTGTTTTGTCGCCACGTGCCGATTATAGCCAGTGCAGGTGGCAGAGGCACCGGTGAGAGCCGCTTGAACGTAAATTAGCTAGAGGATAAGCCCCCGGTCAATCGGGTAAATCTTTACGTTGCGCAAGACAATTATCTAGGTCGACATATTCTTTTGAGAATAATTTGCAGAGAAGTCGGAGTCACTCGATCCATGTACTCCACCGAAAGCCAAGGAAATGAAGATGAGTCCGCTGGGAGATCCTGGGAGTCGCAGCTCTCCAGCTAGTCCGACTAATACTGAACAGGTAAGTTCAATTTTGAGATAAATATCCAAATGCCTAGAATTCTCTCTCGTCTTCACCAATCCAGTTGGCTCCAGTCCCTCCACCCTTCATGGCTCCACTCTTCAGACCCCAATTTGCCCTTCCACCAGCCATGTTCAACCCACTCTTGTATCCCCGACATCTGATGAGATTCCCCTCCGTTCCAGCTGCTTTCTCTTTTCCACAAATGTCAACTGAGAATTTTGTTCCAATAACTACCGAGCCTCTTTTCGCCCAAGCAATGCCCTTAGATTTCTGCCAACGCAAGACTGAGGAGGAGAAGTAGAAACAGTTCTTTCTTATTTGTATTATTGATCTCTTGTAATTTTAGTGTACAGTAAAATCTTGCGTTAATTTGAAAGTCTTTTTTTCTTGAATTTTTAAATTTCAGACAAAAATTAGTCACCTAGTGGACAGGCAAAAAAGTACCAATAGGCTCTTCAACCGGATAATGAAAATAAAATAGTTTGTAATAAAATTTTATTCAAACAAAAATTATAGAATATTATTTATTTGTTGAAAATCATGTCGAAGTTATTGGCTTCTGTCTAATTTTCCTGAAGCCGATTCTCCTCCTGATTTTCTGTAATTTGGCCAGCTGGCTGTGCAGCAATTCGTCTTGCTTCATGGCGAGGGATGGCTTGATTTCTTTGTTGCCCAATCTGTGGTCTCTGTTCTTCTTGAGCTAGTGGCTCATCCAAAATAACATCCCTAAACTGGTTGAGGAACCACAATACCACTGAAATATATTTATTTATTTTTTCCTTCAAACTAACCAACTGGTCGAAGATGTATACCGTTTAAACCGACTTGGATGTTTACCGTCAAGATGATCTGAAATTTGTTAGAAAATTCCCAATTCAGTCTTACAAGTAGGAAGAAGAAGATTCCAAGAACTCCGATTCCATGGTAGAAGGGAATTCCATGGAAGAGGATGTGATATCCCTTGTTGGCCACTTTGAAAAAGGAAAGGATGAATTCGCCCCAGATATCAAAGATAACTCGAGAGCAGACTTGCACATAGTTGACCGCGAAGAATGGATTACTCGTATGTGCCTGGAACAGTCTTTTTTTATTCAAAGAAGTAGAATACATAAATATATTCCTCCTGTCTGGTGAGCTTATTAAAGCGGAATAATCGATCGTATAGTTGTTCCCAGTAATTCGGAATGGCGAGTGGATCAAAACCGTTCAATTCGTTGATTTTTCCAATCTTTTTGGATAGTTCCTTCTGACAAGACCATAAAAGAGTGGATAAAGAGAGAACCTGGTATTCCTCTAAAACAGCTGTTATAAGGGATAAACTAAGGATGGAAGTGGCTAGGAATGAAACCCAGCGTCGGGCACTTCGACCCAAATAGCAGGTAAAGAACCAGCCAATAAAGCAAATAATGAATCCGATTTGGAAAGATATGAGGTTCTCTTTGAGCCACGACTTAAAATCTTCACTTTCCTGGAATTTATGAATATTCGAATAGGAGATCTCGAAAAAAGGAAGGAAGAAAACTTACAAAAGAGATAATATTCTCCATAACTGCCCGAACACTGTCCTCCTCCTGTTTGGTTGAACATTTTCTATCCAAAAAATGCTTGAGAATACTGATCTCTCCTTTATTTGCGCTCACTTGCACACTAAAATGAGTGTTACTACTGCGAAACAAAGATAAATACTTAACTATTTTATAAATTGCCTGCGGATCGTCGAGAGAAACATTTACGCTTCCTACAACTACCTTAACTAGTTGGCGAAAAGGCGAAGGACCTTCCTAGAAATTGTTGAAGATAGATTTGAACAGACTTTACCTCACACTGATCAGGCATGGAGAGAGAAGTTGACACCGTTTCTCTCGGATCAACAGAATTGGGGAGCATTAAGAGAGGAAGAAGTACTCTCCACATGGTCTTCCGAGAAATGAGAAATGTTGGCTAGGCCACTAGGGTGGGCCGGTGAGAATTTGACTGCGTTCTTTGGCCGCAACTGCCCAGCTGTTTGCGTGAACAAACTCGCTCTTTTTATCTTTGCTTCTTCATGAAAATTTCTCATTGCTTATCTATCTGCCCGACCGAAAGTTTCTGTAATTTCACAGTAAACAGAAAGAGCGATTTTCTATATATAGAGCTTTAGTCGTATCAAAATGTGTATTTTTAACATTTTCATTTTATATTTCTATCGGAAAAATTATAAATTACTGGTTGATTACTATAATAGATTTGTTGGAATTATTGCAAAAAAAACTGATATAGTCTGTTTCAAAATCTGGCGACCAAACTAACTGTTACACTACGCTGCAGATTTGAACTTAGGCTGGCCGCACTGGCTTTATCTTAAATTTTTTTATTTAATACTACTTTTATAGGCTTAATTAGGCAAAATTAGTTACGGCATTAAAAAGAAACAAAAACAATTAAAAAATAAAAGTGAGAAACCATTTTTCTTTATCTTATCCTTATCTTCCAAATTCCTTTAAAAAGAGTCCTATTTTTTATCATTTCGCCTTCTAATCAGCTCTTTCTCCACACCACATTGGTAATTTGATCTCACTTTTCTCCAATCCATCAATTCAAATAAGCAGTGAGAATTTGGCGCGGTGAGAAACTCCCTCTCTCTATATAAACCAGCTCTCCGATTGTCGTAGTGACTTTTTTTTTCTCTCCTAAGCAAACATCTTGAGTTCCTTTTGCTACAGTATCCTTTATTTCCATTATGAGAATTGATTGGGGCCTCCGACAGGCATCTTTAAATTCGAAAAATCTCCCTCAAGCCGAATCAACCACTTTGTTTCTTTGTCTCCCATAGTCAGATTGCATTTCTTGGCGATTTTTCAGAATGGATAAGAAGATAGAAGTCATTGAAAGTGAATTTGATGACTCTAAAGTTGACTTCACTTTAGATGCTGACAGTAACATTATTGTAGCTCGCATTACGGTATTATCCCCCTTTTGTAAGAAAATGTTCATATAATTTTAGTATAAAGCAACAGATCTTCAACTTAAAGATGTGATTGTTTCGGTCAAAAAACAGATGGGTTCTACATCTGGTTATGATGATCCCACACGCATTCGATATTCTCAAGATTTTTTTCCAGAAAATCTAGAAGAACTGAATGAATATCTTAAGAATAAGCCAACTGTCCAGTTCAAGGTGTTACGGTGAGATTTATCTTATTTGCTATCCACGTCTCAACCTAAGAAAGTAGATCTTGAATATGCTCTAATCAATAGCGTTCAGCGAGCTGAAGACGGAAGAGAGACAGAATTTCTTTTCTTCCTTGATAAATCTCTTGCTTAAAAACGAGATTGCAAGGTCGATTGGTTTAATCGGGACTATCGCCTTGTTCTTCTTTTTAGTCTTCGGCCCCACGGTCAGTCCAATCCCGGATTCTTTCCTCAATTAAAATAGGAAATCGACTTCGAGAAGGAGTTCAAGCAATTCTCCACCAACCACAAGTTCCTGAGTGTTGATTCTCGGATCGAATTATTCACAGCCGGTAAGAGATGGTACCAAGGTGAACGCACACCAACGGTGATTACAATTGCTGGAGAAGGGGCACACGATTTGGCTAGAGACTTCTTGACCTTCCTCAAACGAGTGAGTTTTACACGAATTATCAATACCAAATCTCTTTAGTTCTCAAATGAAGGAAGCGTCATTATTGATGCCGAGAACGATAGCATCCAGGACAAAAAGGAGATTATGCAGCGATTAGACGATGGTAATTTTTATTAGAACTTATTCTTACAGCTTATGATATTTTCATAGAAGGGGCCCAATTAGTATTACTGAAGAGGAGTTTTAGGCTTCGAAGGAAAGAACAAGCCTATTGGGGCTATCTTCAATGTCGATAAGCTTACCTGGGACCAGCCGTTGTTCATCTATAGCTATTGTGACTACGATCGAGTCCAGGTGAGGGTGATTTCCTTCGAAGAGTCGTAACATTCCCAGTTTGAAAACACTTTCCTCATTCTAACGATCAACTCCTCGTTTAAAGAAGGACTCTGCGCAGCTCAAATCCACAAGTAGGAACTAATATTCAGCCTCTAGATAGACGTTTCAGTCATTTGAAGGAGAAATGGATCTCCTCTGGTGGACCTGATCAATCTGTCGAGCCGGCTATCTCTCGAATAAAACGCTTCACCATCTGCTTTTAATAATTTCCCTATTATTCCAATATTTACTTTAAAATGTTTATTTTTTTCTCTAATTTCACAAGTTTGTTGCCTACAAAATATCTTGAAAATTCTCTTATTTTTATATGTTTAAATGACCAATTCAGAAAAAATGCGTCTACAAGTGCTCCTCCTATGTTTTTCTCTATTGATTCAATCAGCCTATTCTGGAAGTTGTTTATCCTTGAGGAACCCTATTGGATTTTTTTGGAATAACTGTCAATGCATTCCAAAACCCGATTTCTCTGGATTGAGGAAGTGTTTTGATGAAAACTTGTTTGGACAACACTTGGTCAAAGTGAATTTCTTCATTCCCCTTGAAATACCGCAGTCTTTTAATAGAATAAGAGAGAGATATTTCAGGATGCTGTAGTTAATGGCTTGGAGGCTCATTTCAAAAACCCAAACCCTTCAAGAGCAAAGGTTTTCCTATTTACTGGAGCCTATGGAACGGGAAAAAACTTCGCCGCTGATATGATTGCTAAGTATTATTTTCCAGAGTAAGACTCTTTTCTTTAAATTACAGTAATTGTAGTGAGGAAGAACGAAAGAAGTTTGTTTTGGTCCTGAAGCCGACCACATTCACCGTCAATCGAGTTGAAGAAGATATTGTAAGTTTTTTTTCTCAAAACAATAGAAATATTTAGAAAGTTCTGAGGTATAGATTAATGAAAATGGTGACAAATGACTGCGATCGGGCCATCATAATTTGCGACGAGATCGAGAAGGCTCCAAGGAAGGTCATTAGCAGTTTGGTCCATTTCATTAGCAACGAGAATCCCGATCCCGGAGCCAACTATCACAAGCTAACGTTTATTCTTTTAGCGTGAGTAATTAGGAGGGGAAGTGGAAAAAAACATTTTAGAAATGAGGCGATGAATGCCATTCGGAACAAAACGAAAGAACATCATAAGGCCAATGGGATCAGAAGATACCTTACTCTCGTTGACTTTGAGCACTTGATCCGGGCCGAACTTACAGCTACACTTGGTAATTTCCTATCTCACATGACGGCCCTTTCAGGTGCGAGAAATGACGAAATAATTAGAAGAGGCTTTGTCTCTGCCTACGTCCCCTTCATGCCTCTCGAAAGAGGTCACGTTGCGCAATGTATCCACGCTTATGAGAAAGAATTAAAGTTGAAGTTTGATGCAGAATTCGTCAAATCCGTTTTGAATCAAATTTCGGTAACTCTAGCTACAAAAAAAGAAACAAAATTTGCAGTTCGATGACGATGACTTAATCCCCGAGAAGGAGAAAAACAAAAATAGAGGATTGTATTCTACTGATGGGTGCAGGAATGTCAAAGAGCAGGTTGATATCCAAATCAATAGAGTCGCCTTCAACAAACACGGCGAACTCTAGGCTAAGCAAGTGAATCCATTGCCATTTAATCGTTCAATGCTTAAATCTTTAAGAAAGTCTTCTAATAAGGGGACTATTTATTTTCTCTGTCCTTATAGGCTTCTCAGAAGACCTTTCTCGTTCAAAATTTGTTTTAATTTTATTGTGGCATTCCAGACGATGACTTTAACTTGTTTTTATAAATTAATGAATTTGTATATATTTTTGGCCTGAGAATAACCTTAAATGGAACTGAGCCAACGAAGAAGAATCAAGAGGTGGTAATATTTGAAGACTGGATATTGTAGGAAGATACGGGAAGGATGCTTGTACTGCTGACAATCCCAAACGGAGTGAAGATTTTTTTTACCACAGTGCGGTAATCCTTCACACTCCAGGCGATGACGATTGGATCCAAAACTTGAGAAAACGTCAAAATTGTTGAGAGATATGTATGGAAGTTGGTTTGAATGCCCAGAAAAACGGCAATACTCAGAGTCAGACAGGGCATAAAGTGGAATAGGAAGGGACAAGCTGTCTGAAAATATTTGCATTCTAAATCAACCAAAACAAACCTGAAAAATGAGGAGAAAGAAAAGCGTCCTCTGGTATCGCTGATATTCCGAAGAAATTGTAATCACCAGTGATATTTCGTGATAAACTCTACAAACTGTGAAAGCGATCGTGGCGAAGACAATCGAAATCAAGAGACAATAAGAAGTGACGGAGATCCTCGAGTTGATATAAGTTTCCCCATCCAGCTGCTAGGTTTTCTTACTAAAAGTCAAAAAGGAAATTACCATAAGTGGTCCTCCAGTGTAAGAAATCTCATAAATTGATTTATTCAAATACTTCCAAGTATCCTCTTCCAACGCTTTATCTGTTTTGGGCGTTGAATTGGCAATAGCTACCGAGATAGAAAGCCAAACAAAGAGAACTACAGCAATTAAGACAATTCCACAAATCGCTTTTCTTCGAGAAATTGATTCCGTCCATTTCGGTCTGAAAGGCTGCTCTAAGTGGCTGATTTTCTCATTTCTTTGGTACGAGACAATTACGAGTTCATCTTCGTATCAATTCTCTCATCATGTTTGACACTTTCATCACTAAAAGTAATAATCCTGCGAGGTTGTTCTCGACCACGAACGACGCATTTTTTGAGTCAATCGAACATTAAAAACGCTACTTTTTAGAATTAAATCAGTCTCCTTGGACTCAAAAAAAGGAGGAGAAGAAATGCTTTATAGTAAGTTAGGTGTTTATGACGAATTTGTTTCTGAGTGGGCGGTAAAACTTTCAGTTTTGAGTGGAATTGTTCGCACAGCGGGCCAAGTAAAGCAAAAAATCACTGACTCGAGAAAAGAGCTAATAAGTTAAATACTAAAATCGTTAGTTAAATTCGTATTTTTATTACAATTTTTTAGAAGCGAGAAAGGACCAAAACAGACGGAGGAATCTTACATCGCTACCAAGAACTAAACGAAGCCTTTGATCTACGTATTTAAATTTTTATTTACTTCCCCTCAGTCTTTGTATGTACTTTTAGAAGGAAAAGTAATAAAGCTTGAGTAGTGACGCCCTCTTATTCTTCGTCGATCTCTCCCTCCGAATCCAAATTAGTTTCAGTTGCGAGGATACTAGTCAACGCAGTTAGGGCTTCTTTATCTCCGGGAGTTTTGTATTTTTGAGCGACTTGAACAGCGTCCCCGACGACGATGGACTCTCTTCTTTTCGATAGGAATCTGTCGCCTCAAAAAGTCTAATCAAGCCGCCTGCCCCACGTTTGTTTGCCACCAAATAGATTTGTACTTCGACGGCCATCAAGTCGGTATAGACGTGGGAAGAGTAGAAAAATAGTTTTTTTTTTTAAAGTAGCTTGGGAAGGCACCCGTGGAGTTAGGTCGGAAGCCACGGGAGGATTAAGGGTTCCTGGGAAGAAAGCGGAACCGGCCACTGGATGTTTCCTCAATGAAATCCCACCTGCATGTCATAACATAGCGACAGGTAAATGAAGCACAAATATCAACTATAAATAGTAAGTAGAGCCAAACAAACGTGTACATGAGGACTTGGCCTACCCATCTTGGGTAAATAAATCGACTGCAATATAGATAGAATGCCACCTCTGTGTATTGAAATGTCTGACTTTGTGATATTTCTTATGAAGCTTCAAACTCACAGGCATTATGAGAAAGTAGTTGAGGGAATAAAGGAAGGCGGTGAAAGTGTAGAGAAGAAGAAAATATTTATATTTTCCAATGTAATGTGACGAATAAAAATAGATAATTGGAAGGAGCAAGCAATTCAAAACGGCTGAGAGAGCAGACGAACTATTGGCGACAGCTATTTCAAAATTATTCATTTGAACATAATGGCCTGACTCTCATGAGTGGGAAGCGTAATCCCTGGTTCGACAATAATTGAAGGATAATCGTCTTAGATGACGACACCTGGATCCAACATCCGGAGCGACTGGAAGAATTGGCTCGCTGAGTGTTTCAGACGTTTATGTTTCTCTCAGACAGCTGGAAAAATCTCATTTCCTGAGTCTTTAATTGAAGTCATGTAGTGGAAACTCCTGTAAATCCAACCAATGAGAAAGTAGGATAAGAAAAAAGCAAGCATTTGGTTGAGCAATCTTTCTCGAAATTCGGCTGGCACTTTCACGAGTTACTGTGCTCCCTCTGTCTTTGTGTTTTTTTCCATTTTTATAGCGCTTCTTTTCGAAGAAGTACTCCTCTGATCTGATTTGAACTTCTTTGAGAAGAAAAAGTTCAAATTTAAAAGTTGCGCCCTGGGCAGCCTTCACTGCGTCAGTTTGGCCAAACACAGCTAGCGAGCGCCAAGTTTATCGTTGTATCACCGCTCCTCAAAAAGGGTCGTTTCTGACTTTGATTGCTGATATGGTGGAATAGTTAATCTTTCGATTTGACTAGTCTTTCGAACCTTTGCTTTCTGTTTCTGCAAAATACAGTAGTTGATGAGTCCGTTTGGTGGATCAAGATATCCTACTGTGACTTTAACCTATACACTAACTTTTTAGCGTAAGATTTTGTGGAATTATTCCTTTGTGTGTCTTCATTCTATCGTGTATCTAACAATCTTTTCGGATAGAAATGAGTGAAAAGAAGCTACATCTACAAGGATTGAGAGCCATAGCGATTGGCTCAGTTCTCCTCTTCCACTTCTATCCTCAATGGCTTCCAAATGGCTATTTAGGAGTAGACCAGTTTGTTTTCTTTTTCTTCGCCAAATTCTCTTCCAGATTTTTCATTCTCTCCGGCTATTTGATGACAATGATGATGTGCAGATACAAACAAGAAATAAGCTTTTCGAATATTTTTGATTTCCTTTATCGAAGAGTCAAAAGGATTGTTCCTCTTTATTATCTCTGCACTCTACTCATTCTCAGTTGGCTTTGTTTTTGGAGAAAAAATAAGCTTACAGTTTCGCTTTTTTTCACACCAATCTCAGCTGTTTTGGCTAATTTAAATTCAAGTATTCCTGCGCTTCTTTTCGGGACGAATTTGGTCCGCCCAACTGGACTTGAAGGCTATGAAGAAAAGGTAAGGAACTCGTCTAAACAAGGAGAAATTTAAGTTGGGAGTGGCCGTTGATATGTTTACTCACACGTGGTCTTTATCGTTAGAAATGCAATTTTATCTATTATTTCCATTAATTTTCATTCTTTCTCATAATAATGGTAAACCAAGGGAGTCAGTTTTATATCTTTTAGGTGAGTTTTTCTCACTTTCTGATAGAAATTGCCCCAAGCGTTGACTTCATTTATCTTTTACCTTACTGTGGATGATTTCCTTTCTTTTAATTGTGTTTTCTCTCGGATATGGCAATTCATCACAGGAGTTATTATCTTCGATTTGTCGTTGAAGAAAGAGCCCAAAGATGATTTTGATTTAGAACTGGTGGAAGAGGAAAGTCTTAAAAGTAAGATCCATAAGAGATGAATAAACCTTCAGGAAATGATCTTTTTCTTGGAATTTCTCTCTTCCTTACTATCTCACTCCTATGTTTCCATCATCCAATCGATCCTTTATATGCAAGGTCTCTCTCTCTCTTCCAGCAGTTGTAAAATTGCAGGATGACAATAACCCTTTTGACAGCTGTGATAGTCCACATTGGAGAGAGGGATCGTATCCTAGAAAATGTGTGTTCTGTGTATATTGGGGAGGTTTCCTATGGCTGGTATTTGATCCATTGGCCAATTGTGGCTCATCTCAAATTGAACGGCTATCATTCGGTTGATTGTGAGTAGAAAGGAATCTCTAAAAGAAGATCGGAGATAGATATGACTTTAGGATTGGTAATTTCTTTCCTGATCAGCGCGATTCTTCACCATTTTTATGAAAAAAAGTACATTTCGTGGAAAAGAGCAGCAATCATCTCAAATATTTTGTTGCTCCTAATATTGAATGTGGCTATTCTTCAAAATTTATTTGGTTAGACTGAAGTGGATCTTGAGTCTTTTCAGGAATCACTCCTCAAGAGAAAGCCATCGTGGCCACTTTTGCCAAGAAGAACACTTCCCTTCTCAATAGCTCATATTTTTATGCGTCAGACTTCGAGGAAAACACCTCTATGGGATATGAAAATATGACAAAACGTTGGTTTTCCTTTTGCTTAGCTAGAGTCCACTGAGCCTGGGAATTTTGAGAATAAACTCCATAGGTTACTTTAAAATTCTAGAGGAAAGAGCCAATCTGAACAGCGCCTACAATTCTGGAGATGGAAAGCAGCTGCTCAGCCATCCTTGTCAAAAGCTGACCGCAGCTGATAAGCATGAACTTCGTTGCATCGTCGTCAGTTTATTTCTACTTCTTTTTCATTGCTTCAGTTAGCCACAAACTCCACGAAGAAGTCTCTTTTAGTGATTGGAAACAGTTATGCAAGAAACACAATCGAAACCATCAGGCAAGAATGCAAATCCAAATTTGGGAAGATTTATCTGTCCTCCACTCCTGGTAAGACAACCGTAGAAAAGAACATTTCCAAGCATGTGAGCCTCTTTTCGAAACAGTCACTGTAAATTATAATTGTACGACTTATGGAACATTTTTCATGGAGGCAGTTGAGTCAATCAAACCGGATGTACTCTTGATGGTTACGAGGTGAGATTTGCAAGAAATCGGAAGGAGGATGGCGAGGGAGGATAATGTCTTCCGATGAGGAAGTCACGTCACTTAAGCGATAATTCGCATATGCTAAATATGAATCTTCGCTGCAAAAAGCACTGCTTATTTGCATGGAGAATTAGCTTATCAAAAAATCATCAAGAGATCAAAATTCGCCCTGGCATCTTCTTCAAAATTAATTCAACTCTTTTTTTTACAGGAATCCTAAACTGTCGAGCAACGATAGTAGCTTCGCTAAAAATGACAATTGTCGTCTCTAATAAAAGTAGATAAAGCTCCCCTCTTTCAGACAAGTTCAGTCGGCTCAAATTCTTGGAGGAACGAATCCATTCAATGATCATCATTATAAAGTATGATTCTTTTCTTTGTTTCTTTGAATTCCTTCAGACAGCCGTGAAACGCCTCCAATTTATGGAAAAACATGTAAAAGGACCAATTTTTCTAATGGATGGCTTTGTCGAACCGAAGAATACAATGTCCACCTTTTTGAATAAATTCCTCAAAGATGGGAAAAACTTCACCGATGTGAGTCTCTCTCCATCAGAAAGAAGAAATAGTTTTCAGAGTGAGGTGATTAATCTCAATCGGGGAGTTGTTATAGCGAAGGAAAGGATCTCTCGTTTAGCTATGAGTTGCAGCAAATGTCGGGTTTTTGACTACGGCTCGCGGTTTTATTTCAATGGACAGTACAAGGTCGGCTTTTTTCCTAATTTTCAAGCAAAATCGCTTTTTACTAAAAATACTCTTTCTACAATCAAATAAAATTTGCAGCCTTATGATCCTAAATATTTTGTGTCATTTTTCACCTCTGGGGTGCATCTGACTCCAGCCGGATTGGAACGAGTCCGACCGCTCTTCAGAGATATTTGCAATCGGCTAATAAATATTTAATGAACTTGTCTCCAACTTATTTTTAGAATCAAAACAACAGACTTGCAGCTTTGATAGACGAGTGGCCAGTCAGTGGTCATTCCTCATTCGTCCCTCAAGCATCGCCATTGTGACCCCTTGTTCCCAATAGACAAAAGGCCGAATACCTCATTAGCTGGTGTCTCTCTCAACCTCTACTTACTTTACTTGGCGCGAGACATATGCATAAGTGAAACGTGTCAATTTTTCACGGATCACTCACCTCACGAGTTGTGCAAAAGTTAGAGACACCAGCCAGGTCTTTGAAGCCCTCGACTTGATTCCATTTAGAGATAAAATCTTGGACAATTCGAACAAGCTAATGCTGCTCAAAGAGATAAAATCTCGGAGCAACATCTGCTAAAACTAGTCTCCTTCTCCCATTTTATATCTCTTGATTTTCTCGACAACTTTGCAGAGCATTAAAAGTTTTAAAAATGGGATCCAAGCCCTCAAATTTCAGTTTGAAATAGGGTCCGACCAAGAATTTTCACTTTTTTAGGAGGCAATTTTATTAATTTTGAATCAGAAAAAGTTGAAAATTGTCTTTGATTATTTAAGCCATAGACATTCCAAAAAAGTGTTAATTTTTTATTCTTCTTTGGCGTAAATATGAGATAATTCCTGGAAAGATGAGACTACGGTAGCTTTTGTTTTTGTCCAAAAATAGAAGCTAGGCAATAAGCTGTTTTCTAGGCTAGAAATATCACACTTTATGATGATTATGCACGTCACATTGAACCAGTTTATAAAGCCTATTTTTTCGTAGCCAAATCGAGACTAAACATCAGATAAGATTTTTGACGCGTTTTTGAAAGTTTCTCTTTACCTTTGTGTTACCGGATCCTCTCGTGACCAAAAATCCTGAGTCTATTTTCCCCCGAAAGGCCTGTTCGCTGACCTCCTCGAAACACGAAAAGTAATCTGATCCAGGGCGCAACTGCCCTCCTCTGCGAAAGAAGATGAGCCGCAAAAAAAAGAGAATCCGATTCTGACTAATCTGACTCGCCCATCCATTCGCGTTGTCAAGGAGATACACAGAGATGAGCCAGCCGACTCATTAACTCTCTTGGCTTCAAAGATCAATTCTATCCGCCATATGCTGCTCCATTTCTTCTTCTCTCCTAATGCCATCGCATGCAAATTCGCCCAGGCGATTAATCCCATCAGTCGGGGAAACTCTCCTTTGGAAGGAATCTGTGCTCTCGAATTGCTTTACAATTCCATCGGGAGCTCTTTTCTTCGAGAGAGAACCTGTCTCATTTAGGCTGTTGGATGGCCCTCGCGGCGTCTTTTCAAGCAGTCAATTTGACGTCGTTTTCGTTGTCCTCTTCTCCTGTTCCCGTCGCATAAAACACCGCCGGGGAGATTATTTATTATTTTGGGAAAAACCCTCCCCCTCTATTTGCCGCGTACTTTTGATTTTTTTTTGTTTTTGTAGCTCATCAGCACAGTTGAAACATGACTCAAATTCTAATTAACGACAGTCAAAATAAACACCAAAGTGATCATCTGTCAGCTGGCTTGGTTGGCTTTATAAATACTATTTTAAACTTATTTTCTCACATTTTGAGCCCTCTTTTTTTTCTTGAAAAATCAATTTTGATCAGACATTTAGCGTGACTTTACAGTAATCTGTTCAAATAAATTCATTATTTTCTTTATTTTTCTGTGAAAAAACGAAGTCTGAACTTATATCTGTCTTATTTCAACCCTCTCAAGTTTCAAAAGTGCAGCTGACCGTAGTCTTTTTAGAAGAATTGAACTTTTATAAAGCATTTCTTCATTTTCTCCCACTTTCTCTCTTCTCAAAGAGTGCAAATTACAGTAATTTTTCATGAAAAATTGCACTTTATCCAGTCACATCCCCCTCAATCTCTTAGAGCGCGGCTTCAAGTAATTTTTCTCGATAAGTTGGATATCCAATCTCTCTTTTTTCCTCGCTAAATGAGAATTAATCTAATTCAATTTCGAGAAAGTGAACGTTTTCTCAAATAAATCCTCCTCCCCTTGATCCATCGTAAAGCGAAAATCCCATCGGTTTTATTGAAGGAAAATTGACGGCTTCAAGCGTTATGGAGGGAGTCCCAAAGCGCCAATTATATTTTAATTGTGAAGTTGTGTTGCAGCTAGCTAGTCCGGATGATAATCGCCCCACCTTTAATCGTTCATTCATTCAAAAAAAAATCTATTCCCTCAGCTTCCTTTTGCAATCCATCCGCAGACTGATTACTAGAGTGCCATTTTTGGATCAAAAGGAGAAGAAGAAATAGTAGTGTGGTGGACGCCCTTCGAAACCCGCCTATGCCTTGCATAATCGTTGCCAATTCGAGCGAAAAGAGCAAAAAGAGGTGGCAAATTGTTTGCCTTCTAGTCGGCGTCCATTTCCATAATCGGTTCCTATTGTTCACAGTTTCACTCTCTCACTTTCCTCACTCAACGTCGCAGACCTATAGTCTCTCTCTCTCTCATTCTTGTGTCCACCGTCATTAGCATTCTGAGCAGCAGTAGCTCAAATTTCAGACCACGGAGACAAATCAGAACTCGATATACATAGAGACGCTTTCCTCTCTCTTTATCTCTCTCTCTCTCTCTCTCTTTGAGAAATGGTTGACTCAATCTTTGAATCATTTCCTCCCGATAATTGAAGCCTTTTCTCTTGAGTTCCCACTCGGTTTTTCGAATTCTTTTGAGTGTTTTTCAGAGCCTAGGAGACTGAATGAATATTTCAAGAACTCTGAAACATTGTGTTTTTCCCACTCGGAAGCCCATTAAACCATGGGAAGGATGGGTAAAAATCCCGGGGAAATAACTCCAAAATTTTCTTTGATCCAAAAAAGGAATCGGTTTACTTTGTTAACCTTGAATCTATTTCAAGAATTCGAGTGGAGATCTAATCAATTATGGTTAGTGACAGTTTTATGAGCCTTATCGTGAAGGAATTCGCCCACCTCCGCCTCATTTGTTCATTGGAATTCTCCATCTCTCTCCGCTTCCAACCCTCCAAGGACCACCCAAAAAGTAGAGAAACTAATCAAGAGAAGAGAACTCCGTAAGAAAAGTTGCAAAAACGAAGCTCTTCATTTTCCAAATTGGCGAACCTCCCCAACTTCTTCCAGCCAGCCGGCCCTATATGCATTGGTGCATATCCGTTTACGCCGCCCCTCCCTCTCCCGCCCTCGTCGTGGGAATACTACCCAAAGCGAACGTTCCTTTCCCGCCTCCCTCTCTCCATCCATTTAGTGTTCGTCCGGAAATCGGCGCACAGATCTATTTGTTCGTCGTGTTTGTCTATCAAGGAAAAGTTGTCAGAGCAACCGCTTCAATCAGAAAACAAAAACTAACGAACTGGACCACCCTGTGCTCCTCGCAGACTACAAACGAGAGGAGAGTTTTCGATCGCGTTACTCCCTTGTATCAAGTTGCTTTCCACTAATGTTTCTCCATCTCTCCCTAATTTAGTTCAAATTACTCATTTTCCGTAGGAATTCCAATATTTTTCTCTCTATTCAGCCTAGAAATTCTCAATCTAGGCGAATACAAATGATTCATTAATCTTTTTTTCCATATTTCAGCTACGTTTTTAGTCAAAAGTTGCGATTTTTATGGCAAATTTTTTCCAATCTTCCATTTAAAAAATGTAATTTTTCGCTATTTTTATTCTTTTTCTCCTTTTTAGCCTTCGAGAACTGTAAATTTCTTGAAAAATAGTTATAAATTTTCCGTAAAAGATGAACCACACATGGGATTTTTGACCTTGGTTCCTTTTTTTTGGAATTCTAATTTCCTGGACCATCCATCAAAAGTTTGCAGTCTCTGCCATTTATTTCCTCCTCTCTTCCGCTTATAAAAGACCAAAAAACGAGTGAAACTGATCCCCCTGTCAGAAGCGATTCTCCTTGAACTTCTGTCCCAAATCCATCCTCCGTCAACCCGATTTCAGTCAACTCTCCTACCAAAAAAACATGTTATTCGGATCCCCTCGTTAAAAGGTTTATAGTTCGAGACACGCTCATTTGGGAACTCATTTCAGCTGGGTGGGACCTCTTTCTCTCCCTTCTTCCTCCCAGGGGGAGCCAAGACAAAAAGACGTCAAGGTCATTATTCATGGTCTTTTTGTCTCCCGAGAGAGGCTCTGATTCCTTCCCTTCGTGTTGCTGCTTCTGTTGACTTACAGTAGTTTTCCACTGATTCAATAGACATATTGACTTTATCTCTCACCCTCGTAATTACCTCGATAGGTGCCAGATGGTCCCTCGTTCCATATGCTCCATTAATCTTTTTTCAGGAATGCAACGTCTTCATTGCTGGTTTGACCAGCTAACTCTTCGTCGTTCCAGACGGAGAGAATCTAAGCGTGAAGGAGGGACTGGGCCTCGTCGTGGAGCGAGTGTAGCAGCGAGTTGTAGATTGGCTGGAGAGGAGAGAAAACTCAAGCCGATTCCAATCCCCTCTATCTATCCGAAGCCTCGTCAGGTTGGAATTTCCCAATTATTTTTGAGCTCTTTTTGTTGTAGGGAATTAGGACCAATCCCTGGCTTTATACCAGCTATCCCCCCGGCAAATCTCACCAATACAATCATTGTGAGTTTCATTCACTTCAATTACGAAACAAAATAATTACAGATGATGAAGGACATTCGTTGGACAGAAGAAGACCTCCGACTCTGGGAGTAACTCGTCTGGATGAGAGCACATGCTCCTCGGGATATGGTTCCCAAGATTGCAGGTAATGAAAAAATACAGTAACCCCTAATCTGCCCTCCACAGCTGCGATAGACAAACATTTAGGCGAGTGTCTAATGCGCGAATGCAATTAGCTAGCAGGCAAAATGCAATAGCGATCCCGTCCAGATTGCGGCTAATGCTCCCCCAGGCTTGGAGGAAGAGCTTCGCCAATCAGAGCACCAGAACTCGCGAGGAGAATATGCTAATGACTCGTCTGTTTGCTGATGAGCTTGAATTACTTTTGACGTAAATGGGGGAGTGGAAAGGAAGAGTTTCGTAAAATCTGAGTCAGAAAATGTCTTCAAGGAGTTGAATTCAATCAGCACGGGGAGTAAAAAATATGAAGAAAGACATGAATCAGCACTTTTCTCCACGATTCATTTTCACTTTTATATATACCAAAAAATCTCACATGAAAAACTAATTTTCTTCGATTACAGTATTTTCCTCCTGGGACCAGAAACGATCCCATCCTTCACACATGTTCACTCTTATCTTAATCCGCTGGATCCCATTGTCTTGCATAACCTCAAGGCTCGCTCAGCTGGCAGGTGCTGTCAGCTTATCGTGGACATAAATCCGAGATCTCATCAAAGGGGACTGCATTATGCGCTCAGTACGTTCGGTCCACTTCAGTCACAATTAAAGCAACGCAAGGGAACGCAATTAAAGGGCCGCTGATTGCGCAAGTGCTCGCCGATGCTTACGATGTTAACACATTCCAAGGGACTTCTTACTGTAGTCTTTTTCAGTCCGGATTCATCTATCCATCAACCGCTTTGGCAACAAAACACTTGGAATAAGAGGAACAAACAAGTGCGCGAGTCGTGGAACGATGAGTACGGTAGCTTCTTGGAAGAGCCTGACAGTCTCTATGACAACATTTGTGACGAGCATGTCTACCACGAGCTGGAGGTTTGTAGCTTCTTTCGATGGGAAAGAGAGTTTTAGGCGATCTGCCGCCGACCGGAGAGATCTTACAGCTCGGATTGCATCTCTTGTGAATCTCCTCAACCGAGGGCCGATTCGCCTATCTATGCCCAGCCTTGGAGCAATCACTGGACTCCGGCTCCCCAAATTCAGAGGGCTCTTGTCGTTAGAAATCCCTCTTTCCAGGTGCTTGATTTTGATCATCTTGATTTGAAATTTTGTAGGCTCCTCTTCCCCGGCGACAGATGCCAGTACGTCCGGCTTCTCCCATCTATGCGACGCCATACTGTAAGCCGGAGCCGGCTGTAACTTATCCTTCGTCATTTGTGTCCCGTCTGGAAAAACATCGCAAACCCGAGCCGAGTTGGGAGCCGAAGCATGTGCCAGAGACATTTGAAGCAGCTGAAGCTGAGTTTCTGGAAGAACTGGATGCTCAGATTAACGAGCTTCAGGTAAAGAAAGAGAGAATGATTAACGAGAGACTGGGAGTCGTGTGTGACATAAGCAATCTGTATGACGGATGACTCCTCCCCGGGCTAATAAGTAGGCCTTCTCGGGGCTTGGAGCTTTTCCCCTCGGGGCAGATCGTAATGAAATATTGCTTCTCTGGGCTAATTCCCTTACATCCAGCTGAGAGACCAATACTATTTTATAGCAACGGTCGGATGAACTCCGTCAGCTGGTTGAAAGAGCTCGTCATCGTCGGCAAACTGTCTGGAATCGGCCGACATTGGAATGTACATTTGAGCTGGATCTCTAGAGATATTCTTACCTCACAAGTAGTCTATATATTTACCCAGGGGGGACCCTTTTGTGAAGGTACGCGTGGGTTTCGATTAGTGCAATTGGATTTCGGCCTCTCCGCTAATAGAGCCGCCTCGTAGTATTTCTAGCTCATATTGGCCACAGCTTTTCGTGACAGGGAGAGGCAGTCATTCCAATTGACAGAGAGAGTCTCAAACTAATTCTCGGGTTACTGTTGGATTTGGCTGATAATTTCAAAATTCCAGTTTTTTTTTTGACAGAAAGTGCAGAGTTTCAAAGCTTACGGTAGGATTTGGCTAGTTTTAGGCAACAATTGGTTGCTGTTTCTTAGCGAAATCCTATCGTAACCTTCAGATACAACGAAAAAATTCTACAGTAACCTTCTAGATTCTCATTTTCTCCATTTTTAGACTAAACCTCGCCAGTTTGAGACGATCTTTTTCCTAATCAAACCTCGAAAACTTTACAAAATCATTCCCAATCTTCTCCAATTTATTCCTTTACTTAGTCTATTTGCCATTTTTCTCTCCGGTTGTATTGGCCCCGTCTTCCCCAGTGATTTCCAACTGAGCTTATCTCCCCTTTTATACACACAATAAGCCGACACAGGGTTCTCTTTTTTCTCCTTTCCAGTCAGTGTACACAGCATTAATATTTGTTCATAATTCTAATAAATCGGTTGATTCGCGGAGGAACGAAATGGGTTTCCTGTCTTGACAGCCGGTTGACCTCTTGACGAGAGGGCTCATTAGCCCTGAAGGGGCAGATTGTCTGCAGCGCGGGAAAGGTCAGATGGCACGAAAATTTCACCGGAAATCCACTCGCCGCCACAAGGGGATATGGGTCTAATTTGGTCGGAGGTAATGACAAAAGGGATCAGGAAAACGGCAACTTGGAAGGCAAGAGGAAAATAAATACTTTCTTGTAAAAATAAGAGGTCCTGACTGCCAATCGAGGAACAAAAATACAACAAAATAATTGTTCATTTCTCTATGACCTAGGCGAAACCCATAGAATCTTTTCCATTCTCTAAAAAGTCTTCTTCTAAAAATGAGAAAATTTTATCAGTTTGATTGGGTTCATCAGCTGGAGGCGCTTCTTTCAGTCGTTTCAGGAATTTCTCCAGCCAGCCATTGCTTGCCTGAGCGTCAATTCGTTTAAAAATCCTTCTAATCTTACCTTAAATTCTGGGAAATCGTTGCCAAATTGGACAGCTTTGGCCCTGACCATGCTCCTGGAGACTTTAATATTCATCGAGGTTTGATCGTCAACCCATTGTCTCAAATTCTTCTCGATTTCTAGATATTTCGGCGGTCGACCTCCTCCTTGTAATCGTTTTGACTTTGATTTTTGTTGTCTAAAAGGATCAATCAATTGACGTGGAGACTAACAATTGCTCAATAATTTGATCCTTCTGCTCCAACCACTGAGAAATCTGCTTGCGATGGACTTTGAAATGATTAGAAGCGGCTAAATTGCTCTCCCTCGTGGCGAACTCTATCACAGCCAATTTGTAGGTCAGATCGAAGGCTCTTTTCTTCTGCGGAGAGCCACCATCTTCCTCCATCTGAAAATTAATTATATGGGAAAAAGAACTAAATGAAGTCGGGTGGAGGCTATTTCCTCATTCGATCAGACTTTTTGGGTAAAAAGAGACCAAAGGTATGCATTTTCAATCCAATACTGGAGATTTTTAACTGAAAATTGTGCTTACCTCGTCTGTTTTTGAAGAGTTAAGTCTCTTATTGACCATCCTTTTTGCATTTGAATCTTCAATAAGCAATCGTTGGAGTTCAAAGCGTTCATAAAGATCTGAAATATTGTTTCTCAAAAATAAGCCAAATCTTACTTAGAGTCAATCCATCTAGCACTTCTTCCACTTTCTCTTTATATAAAGCCATGGCAGTTTGTTCTTTATTCTTTCGACCGGCAGATCCTATTTCTTGGTAGATAAGGTATCGTAATCTTTGAGACACCTCTTCGATGTAGTTTTTCGGTTGGCAGGTGTGATACAGCTTCTCTGGGTTATCCAGGAAGTAGCAATCTTTCATCTATATCTAATTGTTTTAAACTTTTAGCAACAAACTCTAATTGAGGGCCATTTCCATCCCAAGGCAGGTTCGGACTCTTCTTCTTCCATCTCTGCTTCAACATTCTTGGATTTGGATTTGTATTTACAAGCAGTACAAGCCCAAGCGGAGACCCCCCAATTGAGGGGTTTTCTCAATTGAAAAACATAGCACTGATCCGAGGATTCTTGCAGCCTGAAAGTACCTTCTTTATGTTGAAAGGCGGAGGAATTAGGCTCAGTTTATACTGTGAAAGTGCTGAAAAGAGAAGTCTCACCTATAGACAAAAACGCCATTTTTTCCTGATTTTGTTGCTAGATATTCGGCTTTCCATAGTTGATTATTCACTGTTTCTTGATCGGCCGAAGAGGTAGAAGGCAAATCAACATTATCTTGAGCTTCAAAGCTTTCATCAAGTGGTTCTTCCTTTATTTCTTTGGCTAGTTCTACATTCTGATTTGGCTAAAAATATTTATTTTGTTTTTCTCTTAGGCTTACATTTACTTCAATTGTAGCTGTAGGGGATATTTGCCCATCTTCTGTGGAAGTAAGGGTAGAATCCCAGTAGAAATTCCCACATCTACATGTCATTCCCATTGAGAGAACTGAGTTATTTGTGATTACGTCTTTTGTCACATTTCGAGAGGAACAAACTGGGCAACCTGTAATGGGGGTTAGACGACTTTAGCGGGAAACTTACTTATAAATGACAATAATTTGTTGAATTGCGTTAGAGAGAGCTTAAACTGAGGCTCTTGTTCTTCGATTATTCTGCTTTCATTAGAATTGGGAAAAAGATCTTCACTCTGGAAAATCCATTTCCTACTAACTTTTTAGAAAATTGGCAAAAAAACACTAGCGAATGGATCTCTTCTACTAGCGTCAGGCCATGGAACGAACCCATACTCTTGTATTAGAGTTTTCGTATCTTCAAGAAACATATGGATTTGAATGTCCATTTTCTAAGAAGAAAAGAGGGCTGTTATCGACTACTCTAAGGCAGCTATATAATCTCTATAAATGGACCATCCCCAGTCCCCATGACGAAGATCTTCAACATGCTGCTTTCATCTTGAATCAGAAAAAGGGCTACTTGGGCAAATTCAAGGTTACCTTCCTTATTTTTGCCTAAGGATGGTCCAAAAAAGGAGACAAGGAGGTATCCAAGAATCGACGTAACTTTTGAGCGCTATCTAATGTTATAAGGCTTGCTTCGATTCTTTGGGGGTTTACTTACCAAAAATGATTCTTTTCCGTTTAGTTGATTTGTCATATTATAAATAAACGGCTTATTGTCTTCATTTTCATCAAATTCTTGTCTAATTTGATACATTTTTCTCCTAAAAATTCTTTTATTTAGAAAGGCTTGGCCAATAGTGAAAATTATAAAATGTTTTTGAATCAATTGAGGCTAAAATAAAGCAAAAGCTTGGGGTGAAATGTATAGATTGGCTGGCTTCGCTTTCCATTACATGCAAAAAAATGTAAGCGTGGACCAAGGCTAAACTTGGTATCCTTTCCAAAACTGTCCTTCTGTATCGAATGGCCTTTTTTTTAAAACTTTTCTCTCTATTTTACGAGGTTTTCAAATAAAATTTTTCAGATGGGATCTGCAACGAAAACAAAAAGCGGAAGAACGTTTCGAGCTCCAACAGACCAGGTTAGTTCTTTTTTTAAAGTAATTTAAGTGCGTAAACAGTCTTTTATGAATAATAGTTTTATTCATTTAAAATATAATATCTTTAGAATTTAAATGCCAATGAAATAGCTAATAATTCCGCCAAATTTCGGGAGTATTTTCAATAATTTAGGCAAGAAAGCAAGAACGTCGACGAGAAAATAAGAAAAACAAAAAGGATAGGATACAAATCCGTCAAACTATAGCTAAATGCTGTAATGTGGATGAATGTGTTACAAAAATGCTTGCCCTCGATCGACAAAGTAAGTCTTTTTCTAATAGTTAAACCTTTCTTTTCAGTTCTCGGTCTCGATGAGCACACTTTTCATGTGGATGTCTTGAAAAAGAAACAAAAAACTTATATGGAGATGATTGACAAGAGAAAACTCGTTTTAACAAAAACAAAAGATGATGAGCAATTGAAGACGCTAAATGAGAAACTTCAGCATTACTATCAAGATGCTTCTCGACTAAAAACACTCGCAGGTTTGTTTTTATTATCACCTCTTTAGGCATATATTTAGTACAAGAAAGACTTGCCCGTTTGGCCGATGTTGATAGTATTCCCCTTCCACAGGGACAGCAAGCACCAGACTATAATTTAATGCAACAACAAGCTATATTACAGGCAAAGTAGGCTACTTTTAATTAAAACATTTAACTAATTTTTCAGAAAAAAGGTAGATTTTCGCTTACCACGCGGTCCTAGGGGAAAAATTGAACCTCCTGGTCCACCTTGCGGCTTTCCTCCTCAACTAAGCGACAGTGAAGATGAAGGTGGAGATTACGGTATCCCAGACGACGATGATCTTGCTCCTGTTCCAAGTAAATTAACTTTTCTATAGAAAATGGCTTTTTTAGTTCCCGACTTTGATGGACCACCAGAGCCACGATATCCGAGATTTCCTCCTCCTCCTCATGGTATGCCGCTAAGAACAAGTTAGTTTTTAAAACATTCAATTTATTTGTTTATAGTTCCTGGGCCGCCTCCAATGCCGCCACCACCTATTTATAATCCAATGGGACTGCCAATGCCTCCTCCTAGGTTACCACCAGAGAGTGAGTTTTAATTTTAGAAGAGAAAATACATTTGATTTACGAATTTTTATCTTATTTTTCAGCTGCAATTATTTCGTCGGCGCCAGTTATTCGTAGAGAACTTCCTCCGCCAGTTGGTCCAATAGCAGAGTCAGCTCCAACCGTTTCTGCCGCTCCACAGTTGAGAGATTTACGAAAAGAGACAGTCAAAGTTAGTGTTTTGTTTTTATTTACAATTTTGTCTAGCTCGTTCCTACTCAATTACATCGTCGGCCAAATCAACCAATAAAGCCACGTCAAGTTGTTCGTCCACAAGCTACGGTGAACACAACTGCAGCTAAGACCACAGATGATGCCTATAACGACTTTATGAAAGAGCTAGGCGATCTCATTTAATTATTGTATAATTTCTAATGAAAACTTTATATCGCCCTGTTCTTTTCGGCGCCAAGCATTTTTCAGACAAAGTACATCCTGCAGTGTGATAGCTCTCGAACCTGCCGCCTACCATAAATCTACTGACCACAATTATTTGTGTATCAGGTGCTTCTAGACAGATCAGTTCAGCAGCCAACATAAATCAGCAGGCCCTGGCATAGAGCTTGCGAACAAGTGCTTTTCAACTCGCCGACTCATTCAATCCAAGAATTTTCATTAACCTTCACCTAGAGGGAAATAGTTAATTTCCGAAGCACACTGGGAATATTTCTCGCCTACTCGGAATATTTTTCCTCAAGTTCAAAAGCTACTTTGTTCAGATGTATTGTGTTCGACAACATTTGAACTCGAACTTGGACAGGAACTTTAACGACTCAGCGAATTCTTCCGGGTTTTATCAAGGAGAAAACAACATTTTTGCAGTCAAAAGTGTCTACTCAAACTATATACATAATAGCAATTTCCTTTGCTCAGCCTATCGCGCATGTGATATTTCAGTAGCTAGACTTTCACTTAGTCTCTTTTTTTGTGAGAAAAATCCAAACTCGAACTCTCGACTCTTTGCAAAATTGTTCATTTAGCCATGTGGACAGATTATGAGACATAATCCTCTCGCACCACACGTTGTTTTTCATTCCTTCACTTAGCCTCGAATTAAATTTTATTATAGGGTCAAATGCTATTCTTAGCTTTATTTATTCCTTTTCAATGTGTCATAGCTCAGGAGAAATTGCTTCTTTCACAAGTGGTGAGTTATTTAATTTTAATTTAATTTCCAAAAGATCTTCCGTCATGGAGCTCGAGCGCCAGTCTCTGGATTGACTTCGGACGAGGCGAAGAACTTTTTTTATCGAGGAGTTGGAGAGCTGACTGATGTAGGAGACGGCTATAGTTTAGCGAATGATTACAGGAAGGCTATCAACAATCCTACAATTTGGGGAAAGCTCTCCGGATTCGGTTGATTGATAATGGATTCATTGATAAGCGATATCTTCCCTCTCAAGTAGACTTTTAGTTTTAGCAAATAAACAAATTCCAGGCGACATTCAGAAGTAGTGCTTCCTCGCGATGTATGATTACTACCTCAGCCATGGGAGCTGCCCTTTTTGATCCGGTCAAGCCCAATCTCACAAATTCTGTCAATGTCCAAACTGTTCCTTATGAAGACGACTTGGTCGGTTATATTTGGGCGAATAACCACAAGAAATTGTAGCTTTGCGTGCCACAAACTTCACCAAAAATAGCAACTCAAATGTTCGAGCTTGTTGGGATGAATATGACTGCTAATAGCACTTTGGCAAGTCTGGAAAGAGAGAAAGAAAAAAATTCTAGATTGATCTGATGGAAGGAGTGATGTACGAATGGGCCAAGAATTGTACCTACTTCAACACGCCAGATAGAATGGATCAGTTGGAAGCTCTAATGCTTGAGGTTGTCCATTTTTTAAAACTTATTTCTCTAATAATTTTTAATCAAATATCCAAAAAAATTTTCAGAAAAATCTTGGCTTGGTTGTTCCAAGTTGGTACAACGACTCAGCGGAAAAAGAAGCCATTTATATCCACAACAGGGTATTTCTATCCCTCCCTTGCCCAACCAATCCTCTCAGGTATCTGATTTTGTCTCTGGAGTTGGAGAATTTCATAATGCGACGTGGATGAAGTGCCGCTCCGGCTTACTTCTCAACACTTTGTTTGACACGATCAAGCAACGAGTAGCCTGTATCAATTCTGCCAACAATTGCAAACTCAGCAAGTTTTATGCCTACGGGACGGTTTGTTTCCATCCTTTGCTAGAAGGGCTCTTTAGCATGATTTCATGGTCTCCTCGTTGTTGGAATCATTTGGAGTTATGGAACAGGTTCTCCATCACGACACTCCTCCCTTCACTGCTGCTATTCTCATCGAATTATATCAAAATTCCGCTCAAATTTATGTCAAGGGAGGGTTACTGTAGTCTAAAAAGATTCATTTAGATGCTCTTTCGAGCTCCCAATTCAAGCTTTGTTCCCATAACTTCTCTAATTCCTTCCTGTGAAAAACAGGAGAATTGTCCCGTGTCCAATTTCACATCCTGCTGCAGTCAATTCATAACTGCAAATCCACTTGGTGATCCTACTTGTGTAAGTTTATTCTTTTGTAAATCCAAAATAAACTTTTAGTATGATCCAACTCCTTCTAAAGCATTTCATCTGGCTTTGATCTTCTCATTTTTGTTGATAATTTTTCGACAAATATGAACAAAAAATAAAGTTATCGTAATATTTTTTTTGTTCAGTCAGAAGTTTAAAATAATCTTTGCCTAGCTACTACAAAAGAGGCAAAGTTTAATACTTAAATGAGTCCATTTCAACAACAACAACAACAACCTCAGCTCAAACCGACGGTTTCTTCTCCCTCTTTTTGCCGAAAAATCCGTCGGCGGACATGACGCGATAGAAGAGAATGAGATTGGAGACGGCGAGCGAGACGATGACGAAGAACATGATGAACCACTTCCACAAGACGATGAGACTCAGCTGAATGAAGAGCCAATAGCAGAGATAGGCCGTCACGATGAGACGGAAGAGCACAAAGGTGATCAAATTCAGCATGGCCACACAGCGGAATGGCAGGGAACGCTTCTCGACGCGATAGAGATTGAAGAGACTGCGAATGTGGAGGAAAATCGAGTTGACTTCCATCAGCAAGCCCAGGACCACTATTCCCATTGCCATATTTAGACCCTGAAGAGTTTCAGCAGAGGAATGAGAGTACCAAAGGGATGAAGAAAGCCACGAGGACGACGATGTGATGATAGAGGAGCTCGGCGATGCGACAAGTGCCCTCATTGATTAGAAGATCGAAAAAATCGTGGATGAGATAGCCGGCCGAGACGAAGAGCTGAAAAGATTCTCCTTCTCAAATAAACTGACCAGATAGATGCAGACGTTGTTGGTGGCGTCCATATCGTAGACGAGCTCCTTGTAAAGAAGAAGAGCATAGGCAGCCCAAAAGCCGCTGATGATCGAATGGAGAGTGGAGATGACTTCGTTTGAAATGCGCCATTTGGTTCGAGGCGGCATCTCCTCCTCCTCCTCTTCGTAGTTGGCCACGTCACGTTTCCATCCAAAGAGAGAAAACTCGCCAAGAGCCAGCTCTCCAAAAATATAGAATCGAACCAGCGTCTGGCAGAGACGGAAGAATCCAAACGAGACTATCAGCCAGATTCCGGCCGTCACTAATTCCTGCGTCGACGAAGGCCTCCAATGCTCAGATTCTGTCTGAATATAATGGATTTTGGGGAAAGTCTAGGGCAAATTCTTCCGGCATTTCAAATTTTTTTTTTTTTTGAAAAAAAGAAAAAACCAACCATTCGATCACAGAAGATGAAGACTGAAGAGCTGATAAGCCGATTATTCAAAAAGGATTAGACAAATTTGCTAACCAGCGAGACGAAATGAGAATTGAGAAATGTACACTACCAGAATGAGTCATACTCAAAGATGTAGTCATCAGCAGGCGTCTTTAGTGAGAAAAGTGAAGAAAATATTTATGCCGGAAGCAAAGAAATCACCAAGCGGTAAAGTAGTTCATTTATCAGTGTCAGATTGAACTAGGACTTCTAGAAGTGAAGTAGTGAGATATATAGCATCCAATTAATGTGATTTGCTCAAGCCATACTCCACACATTTTCAGGAGGTTTTTGAGATCTCAAATGTTATGAAATCTAGAAACCCACCGAATTTTGAGATCTCAATCCTTTAATTATCATATGAATCAGATCCCATCAGTAATTTTCTAATCTTCCTGATAAATCATTGTTCACCAAAGTTTTCCCCTTCTTTATAATGATAATTTCTGAGTATTTATAGCTCCCAAGTTAGAGATAAATCCAGCCTTCTTATCTTTTCAAATTTGAATTACGCAGTCGACTCGTAGAATTTCGATGCCACGCCTAGGAATTCGCGCGCTTAACGGCCAATTCGCTTTCAAATCCCGAATATCTTGCCCTTCTTCTATAAATTTTTATCTAACTAGTATCGGATGTTTCTTCCCATTAAAATTGAAAAAATACTTTTAGAAAGTCCACAGAATATGTTCAAAAAATAATGGAACATTGGAAGCAGCAATTCCCCCTGCAGCAAAAGATCTTGACTTTGGAAATTAATTTTCTTGTCGAGTTGACATCCAAATTTTTTATTTTTTGCTCTCTTCGATTCCTAAATCCAAGGAGAATTTTATAAAACATAGGAACAAACCCATTTTGATGAAAAGTTACTCTCGTTGAGTCCGTTCAATGGGAGGTCCAACTTGTTCTCATCGCCCCTTTCCATCACTCGGTCGCTTCTAAGCTTAGAATTATTTGGATAAATCAATCAGCTGTATTCTCCGTTAAATGTGCTCTACTTTAAAAAAGAAATATATTGAGGATGAAAGAAGTTTAATTCAGTCGGAACCAAATTCGAGAAGAGTTTAGAGTTCATTTTGTTTTTGATCAATAATTTAAGTTTGAAAACGGAAAGTTCCGACCGTTTCTAAAACTAAATTCGAATGAATCCTCGAGCTCAAAACTACTTCTGCTTGGCTGCTTTTACAAGCTAGCTTCCTCTGAATTTTTGCAATATCAAGTAGTATTCTCTATAACGGGCTTTCAATCCTTTTGCCGGACTTTTCTTTTTAAAATGTACCAAAAATTTTCTCGACCGTTTCTTCCTATATATAATCTGTTCATAAAAAAGACGACATCCTTCGTATCCAAGAAGTAGTTTTTGCGGCGAGGTTCATTTTTTTATCCAAAAAGGCCTTTAGAAAATTTTAGGATAAAATGGGTCTCGCCACGAGAACCCCCTTTTCTCGGAGCATCAGCTGTCATCTTTTTATGAATAGACTATAGCTCCTTTTAAATAAAAGTTTTCAGTGTGATGTCTTTACGAGGACATCTTTCTTCGGGTCTTGGACCTGGGGATAGATTGCCTCTCTCAGTCCTCTCCTCCTCAGAAATAGACAGTCACATTCAATGTTTACAAGAGGGGAACAAACACGATGAGGAGAAGCTCAGATCCATTCAGGTATTCAGCTTTTATTTTTAAACAAGGAGGGCCGCGCCACCTTCGGCGGCGTTTAATTTTTAGCATTGAACCTAAACTTTAATTTCCTGCGATTTGCAAATAGAATTAACATATTAATGACGATTTTGGTTCTGGAAAAAAAACCCTGGGGTCTTCATCTCTTCCCGTTCAAGTTTTAGGCCCCTTCCCCTCTCCATTTTTGTCCTCCCGCGGGCGCGGAAGTGGAAAATATTAAAAAAGAAAAAATAGTTGGCGTGAGTGGGGATCGAACCCTCAACTGAGCAGATCGAACCAAAACCGACCTCGTGTCTAAAATTTATAAATTCAAAAATTTCAAAGCACGGGGTTCTACAAAAGCGTGACGGACGGACGGACAGACAGACACCGTAGCCGATTATTGTTATTAGATGGAAAACTATATTGTAGGAAATTTGGGATAAATTTGAAGTCTACTCGATGAATAGCAATTATTATCATCCCTTGGAGAGATTTGTAAAGGCCACTCTAGGAGTTTTGAACGATACAGCCCCACATTTCATCATAGAAAATCCTGTCCAAGTGGGTTTTTTCCTTTCTTTTTTGAAGGAAACTTTTAGAAACTCCGCTTCCGATCACTTGAACTCCTTTTGAGGATGTCGAATCATGAGGCGATCAAGAATTCAGTGAAAGAAGTCTCCAAAGTGATGCTAAGACTGATCCAACTGGACAATGAGAAGAATGCCAGTTTGGCGATGAAGATCCTAAATGAGATCTGGCGATCAAACAAAATATATTTCATGCCAGAAGTAAGTTACTTGGCTGTCGTCTCGTCGTTCGACTCTCCTCTTTCAAACGACTCTTTAGAAGAATTTCCAGATATCTGCAGCAACGAATTTCCTTAAAACTCTCGTCAAAGACATGGGTCATCACGTCAACAATGGAATGTTCGACTACAGGGAATGGGGCAGAAATTCACAAATTCTCTCTCAGATTGATGACAATATCATAGAAAGTGTAAGTTTTTTTCTAAAATTAGAGCCAACGGCCTATTTCAGTATCTGGACCATTGCTGGCACATACAGCCGATTTCAGTAATGCGTCCATCAGAAAATCGATCAGGAATAGAAAATGAAAGGAATAGACAGTCGGAGGCAAATTTGTTGAATTTCCGGACAAAGCTCGAGTTACAGGCTTTACAGTACACAATAATTCCTCGTTCTGGGATGTCTCTCAAGCTTATCCAAGAGCTCAGCAACTTTTTTGTATATATCTACCAACACCACAAGCAGACAATGAACAACGATGTGAGTTCCATCTAAATTAAATCAAAATCTAATTTCAGTGTATGGATTTTCTTGTGATTTGTCTCGAATTTATTTGCCTCCAATTGCCCGCCAATTATAAGGAATTCACTGGAGTTCTCAAAGAGACAATGGATGATTTTCATCTAGCTCAGTGTAAAATGCTCACCCACATTACAATAATGGGAAAAATTGTCGCATTTCAAGAAGTTTTGGTCAAAAATGCAAATAATGTCATCAATGCTGTTCTAACGCTGTTGGAGACTCTAGACGACAAATCTGTTTCCACTAGAAAGTTAGATTTTTTTTCTGATTTTTTTAGTCATAAATTTGAGGGAAGTTATGATAGCATTGAAGTTCATTTTTTGTTCTGAGATGAAGAGTAGCGTCATTCGTTTCTTGCCAAGACTTCTGGATGAAGACAGCATCCTTGGGAAAGGATTCACCGCCAGAGACAATTTACGGTACTTTTTACTCTAATAAGGGGTAAATTCAAACAAAATTGTTCAAAAAACCACCGCATAAACAAACGTTTTAAGGACGTTTATGTATCAAAGTTTGGCTGACCTCCTCCATCACATTCGATTCCAAATGTCGTTTCCTCTCCTCCTCCAGGCTTCGTCCATCTTCTGCCGACAGATGAATGATCCAACCATCTCTTTCCAAGTAGATTTTTCCTTTTTTCTTTTTGAAAACTAATCAATTTAGACCCAGGTTATGTGTGTTCGATTGCTTTGTTCAATTTGTGAAGCCCTTCCAAAGATGGAACAACAAGGAGAAGCGACGAGAGACATTCTCTGGCAGATTCTCGACAATTTGGCATATAAATTAGAGAGATTGGCCACTTATCATCTCCCCTTGTTGGTTAGATATTATGGGTTAGAGGATGCAAACGGAAGGAGAATTGTTCACCACGAGATGTTGAGAGAAAGCAAGAGGGAATCAAAGAGACGAGAAGATCAACTCAGAGAAGTGGAGCCATTGATTCCAAAAGCACAACCTGAGAGAACAGACAGCCCAGAGGAGGAAAAAAGTGAGAAAAAAAATTTTTTTTTTTTAAAAGCCGATGATGAACCGTGCAGGGGTCCTGAAAGTGGCCAGCATGTGAGCCACTACCCCTGGGGAGGTTGGATCAAATCGGTTGGTCACTCCTCAGTCGGCAGAAAGACAGCACACTCTGAGGCTTTTCCTTAATTTTTGAGAATATTTGAGGATTTAAAAAAAGCTATTTTAGAACAATCTTCGACCTCTTCTGAACCGCCATTACCTCCTGTAGAAAAATCGTCGAGACATACCCAACCGGACGTCATGCTGACTAATTTGTGAGTTTCTTCCATAACAGATCCTTCATATTCACTTGAGTTTTTTTTACTCAACTTGAAATCAAATCGCTGGGTTTAGAAAATCTTCCAGAAATGCAATAAACTCCCCTTCCATGACAGTCCCTGAGGCGAGAAACTACGTGAAATATCTCCTCCAAACGGTCCGAAACTGTTGCACAAACATTCAAACGTCTGCAAGAAGCAATTGTAAGTCTTTCTCTTCGTCTCTATCCAATTCCAAATATTAAATTACAGTATCCTATCCAGTCGAAAAAGAGCGCGATATAATGGAATGTCTCCTCAAATATGGCCTCGTTTGTATGGATGTTTTCTTGCTGATCTGTCCTGGCCCCAAGTATTTATATTTTAACTTTATAAATTACAAAAACGTTCCAGACAAATGGTACAAGGGCAAAGATGTAAAGAGGAGAAAGAGGCCTTGGATGGATTCGCCAATATTTTCATCGCGATGGATGCACACGTTTATAAAGAAGTCTTCGCTAAGCATATTAAACTAATAATCGATCGAATTCATATGTAAGAACAATTGAAACCAAAGAAATATGAATTACAGCAATCCGACGGTACAGCTCTTCGCAAATGCCTTCCTTGTTCGCTCAGATTTTGTCTGTAAATTTGGAGGAATTATGATCCGATACCTAATGGCTAATATGGACAAGCTGGCAGGCTCGCGTTAGTTTCCTTTATTCTCTCGAAAATGAATAAGTTCAGTGAGCACAGAAAAAACTACTCTCTATGTGAAGCTTTTCAAAATTATATTCTCTGCCATCGGCTGTGGGAATGCTGGACTAAATCCAAGAGATCCCACTACTGAGGGAGAATTAATGCTCAAACCCTATCTATCAGATTTGATACGAAAAGCTACAGAATATGCGTTGACAGCCAAAGAGCCTCTCAACTACTTTTTGCTATTGAGAGCTCTCTTTCGATCAATTGGCGGCGGAGCTCATGACATTTTGTACGGACAGTTCTTGCCTCTTCTCCCCAATTTGCTTCATTTTTTGAACAAACTACAGGTATTTTATTTTACTCTAAAAGTAAAAAAAAAATAAATTTCAGTCGTGCAACGCCCGTCTCCAGATGAGAGAGCTCTTCCTCGAGCTGTGTTTGACCGTTCCAGTTCGTCTTTCCAGCCTGTTACCATATCTGCCGCTATTGATGGATCCTCTCGTCTGTGCTCTCAATGGAACAACAAGCCTCGTTCAGCAGGGATTAAGAACCCTGGAATTGTGTGTCGACAATTTGCAGCCGGAATATCTTTTCGAGCATATGGCGCCAGTTCGATCGGCTCTCATCCAAGGACTTTGGAAGGTTTTATCGACTGCAGTTGATCAGCAAGCCTCAACAGTGGCTTTCCGAATCCTCGGCAAATTTGGCGGAGCAAATAGGAGGGTTTTGAATTGTCCTCAGAATTTGAATTGGATCCAAAAAGGAGAAGGAGATCAGACGGCTTTCATCTTGGAATTCCCAAGATCTCATCCAGAGATGCCGATTATTGTTGGAGAATTGACAATTACGGAGGTGATCGCCTTCTGTATGGAACAAATGGGTCATCTCTGCTACCGTATCCCGAGATATCAGCCCGACTCAGCGGGAAATCTCGTCAGTCTGCTGCCCTACTCGATGACAGTAAACACCGCTCAAATGGCACAAAATCAGCTCATCAAAGAATCTTGTATGGAATTGGCAAGAAGTGTTCTGATTTGTCTCTTCTCTCCAACGAATAAAACCAATATCCCAGATTATAAGAATAATATCACGGAGAATTTTAAAGAATATGTCAAGAGGATCGACACAGCACCCACATCTTCCGTTCTCTTCAAAGGAGTCAATGAGCACGATCGCAAGGTCGTCATCCAAGCTCTCAACATAATTATGAGTCAGTTTTCTTTTATTCTAATTTTTAATACACCATTTAAAAAAAATATAATTATATTATTCATTTCAGTGGGAGTGATCCAAAAGGAACTTCGCCCAAAATTCCTCTACTTTTACACGTTGCTCGTCCGTCAATTGGCTTTACAAGGCTTAATGGAATCCGTGACTCCGTTGGAAATGTTGATCGGTCCGAAAAGTCTCTTCGGAGCACGTTCACCCGATTCGCCTCTCTGCGTTGACAGTGCCATTCTCGTCGATGCAATCGCTGTCATTCTCACCGACATCAGCAAGGATTTCTTGAGTTCAGCCGTCTTTGCTCTGGCTCAGATCAACGACGTAGCCGCTATGTGTATCAGCGATAAGGAGAGATACAAAGACTATCCATTCCTCCGCTACACCATCGAAACAGTCACCAATCTCTGCTATGGTCCATCGTGGTGCTCCAAGCTGGGAGGAGCTAATGGCCTCTGCTATATTATCAAGCACATGCCAAAAGTCTTCCTCGCCCATTATCACAGAAGCCTAACCGACGCTCTGATTGAAGTCATTGTCGGACTCAGCGATGAGATCTCCTCCGGTGCCTGTGAAATGGCCCTCCAATCTATTCAAGCCCTCCACGATCGACTACTAAAAGTAAGGCAATATTTTCTCTTTAAACTCCACTCTAGGGATATGATATGATCCAAGATCCCAAAGGCTACTTACGCACCAAATTTGAAGTCTATCTCCCAAAATTGTTTGCAACCACATTAGCTCCGAGAAACACTATTTGGGAATTAATAATGTCGCTGGAGAAGGAGAGTGGAGAGACTTATCCTATTATTGACATCATGGTGAAGCATGTGGACATCATCAGGAAGGAAAAATGTGAGTTTTCACAGTTCTTATCCTATTTTCAGTGACAATCATCCAAAACCTTAGCAGAATGACAATGATGGAACAGGAATGCTCTCTCTCGGCGTTGAATATCCTTCTGGATAATGTGCCCCAATTAGTTGAATTGGATTTCAACGACGGCACATTGGAGCCATTTTTCGATACTATCTTTGATATCTGTGAAACTGAAGCTCCTTCTCTTCTTCAACGAGACAGCTACAAAGCTATGGAGAACTGTACAGCTCATTTCCTTCCCCCATCGCCGATTGTCGACCAAATGGAAGGACTTCGATCCATCGCTGTCAATACTCTTATTTACAGCTATAAAACACTGTGCTTGGGTAATCTCAATCCAGACGAAAACGAGAGGAAAACTTCCTTCGCCAGTCGGGTTTTAACAATCGCTGTGAAGTGTGCCCTTCATGGAGAAAAGAATATGCAAAATATTGTGGCAGAAACGCTGAGGAAATGCAAGCCGGTTCCGCTGGAATATCTCACAGGCGAAGCCAATCAAATAATCAACAATTTCAATGACGGAAATGGCGATGTGGAGAGTGTTGTCAGAATGGAGAAGCTGATCTCTTTTAATCACGAATTGTGGAGCAAAGAGCTAGCCGACAAATTTGTCGATCAAATCCAATCGTGGCAGACAACCTCTTTGGAGGATGGATTCCCCTCCCGTTGTAGGGACAACATCTTGGGAATTCAAGCTGTGATGCAACTTATTTTAAGAGGAGAAATTTTGGATTTTAATATGGTCATGAAATTGGTTAATTTTATCGCCTTCTTCGAGCTCAATTATACCACTGATGTGAGTTCTTCAATCTTTTTTAGATTTCTGAAATAAGAAATTTCAGACTGATTTCGGATGGATTCCTTCGCTATGCGAACTCATCTCATATTTCCCATTGGATATGGTGAAAGTTTTTTGTTCGAAGGAATTCCTCGGCTATCACACCACTTTTTTGTGCAAAATTTTGGAGCAAGATGGAGCCAAGTTGTTGAGACAAGTCCTCAAAGACGATGTAGTCTATTTGGACAATTTGCTACTGCTCAAAACATTAGTTTGTTCCTTTTTGACGAAGGTAAACTTCTTCTATTTTAGGAGAAAGGCAGCTGGGAAAGGTACATAGCCAAAGATTTGGAAACGCTCAATGTCTATGAAGAGTCGATTATGAGGATTGTGGATACGGTAATCGAGAAGGAGCCAGAATGGTTTGAGAGCAATCATCATTTGATTGAACAAATGAAGCGGGTAAGACCTTTTCCTTTGACAATGAGCGCTTAACAATTTAGGTATGGACAACTCCAGAATTCAAGGATCGTTATTCCATCGCCCCGGTTTATATCGAAGAGGATAATCGGAAACTCGTCAGAGTTCAGACATTCCCAGCCAGCAAAATGAATGTTCCTCATTTGTTTGGGAAATGCTTTATTCAATATTTGAGGTCAGTTCATTTTTTGGTGGGAGATAAACTACCAATTATAGGAAAAATCACGATGCTTTGGATATTTTATTTGAATTAATGCTGGCATTTGATGGATGTTTTGCCACCGATTTTGGATTCATTCGAGACTTTTTGGAGCATGAAATCATTCCAGTAGGTTTTTAGAACTTTTTGAATTCTATCTAGGCATATTCCCCTGGCATTTCAAATTTTTCAGCTGCGATCAATCCCTTGGCGAGTCCGTTGCTTTGAAACGATTTTGAATCGTCTTCAAGATCACGAAGATGTCTTCCTGAAGAATTCTCTAATTGCCCGAATGATTCAATACGTCATCCATCCTTGTTTCCAATTCGTCTTCGAACGATATCCTTCTGCTGATGTCCTCGGTCCTGGCCTTCCAGCAGACGAAGAAACGATTCCCGATCCAAATCATTGTATGGCCAGGCTGACTGCACTGATAGAGAAGCATAAGCACGGATTCTCTGAGCAAAATACCATAGCGATGTATCAACTTTGCACACTTTTGGTGGAATACGCTCCCAATCATATTCATAACAACGAATGTAAGAAGCAGGGAACCCGACTGAGGGTTTTTATGGTCTTCGTTTGGACGACTCTGACCTCCTCTACTGCCAATTATATGATAGATCCAACTGTTCGTTTCACCGGCTATTTCTTCCTCGCTCATCTGATCGACAAATTCAACATCAGTCGGAAGATTGTCCTTCAAGTAAGATATTCCAAATTAAATTTTAAAAAAAGCTATAGGTGTTTAACACTCTTTTAATGCAATACCAATTGGATAATCGAGATTTGGTCAGAAGAGCCATCGATGTTGTCACTCCCGCTGTTCCAGTTAGATTGCAAGATGACGGAAATCAACAGCTACTGGTCCATGTCAAACGGATTTTGACTGAAGAGGCTCAAAATATTGCACATGTAGCGCATGTAGTGTGAGTTTTCGGTTATTTTTGTTTACCTGATCCAGCGAAAAAGTCTTAAAAAATGCAAAAATTTCAGTTTTTCAATAACTCGCAACTACAAAGTTTATTACAACGTCCGCCACGAGATCATTCCTACTCTCATCAACATAGCCATCCGAGTCATGCAAGCTCATAATTATGGAACGAGTGAAGGGTAAATTTGAATAATTTAAATAAAGTAGCGTGATTTCTAGCCATACTATTAGAAGAATGTCGTTGGATATCTGCGAGATGGCAGTCAAATGGGAATTGCTTCGCCATCATAGAGAGCGCTCAATGGCTGATCCAGATTATATTGGGATTGAGTCGATGCTGGAAGTTTTGAAGACGAACGATCGAGATGAGAAGGAAGAAGCTGATAAGAAAGATCGGGTGACAACCATTTCGAAGGAACACGTCGATACCATCATCAATCTTCTACTCAAGTTTGCTTGCACTGTAAGTTGCGTCTTCCCTGACTAAGGAGTGAACACTTTTTTTAGCTTCAACATCAAGTCCAAACTGCCAACACATCGCAGCAATTTGCTCAACAAGCCGCCGATATGGGAAGAAGGGCTCTCGGTCTATTGAGGGCTGCATTGAAGCCAGGCATTTGGGGGGATATCACTGGAATCAAATACCCTTGGTGAGTCGAATGAGACGATAAAAATAAATACTTCTTCAGGCTGGAAAAGCAGCTGACCATCCCTACGGAATATACCCGTAATGATGGGCAGCACCATGCTTATGGTCAGCATCTTGTAACAGCTCAACAGACAATGGAAACTCTCCTCCAACTGTCGAACACAATGAGTCGAACCCTACTTTTGAGCGTGTTGAAGCCTTTGCAACGAGCTTTAATCACTTGCATGATGCAGACCAGCCAAGGGGTTTGTAATGTGGTTGACGAAAAATATCGTAAGCAGGCACATCAGCTCATCAAATCAATTAATTATTTACTCCAAAAATTGTTTGAAAAATCTAAGATGGCTGGGATATCCAATGGTTTGGAGGAATTGGAGACTCTAAATCAATATATCGTCAAATATCTTAACGATCATTTTACCAATTACTATAAGTGAGTCATTTCTTGCAAATGCCTATAAAGTGAGGTTTAGGACTCCAAATTCTGCGATCTCCTTGATTTTCTCAGCATTTTCGGTCCTCCGCTCGATTTGTGCCCATTATCCGAGCTATTTGGACAACACTTGCTTAGTTACTTTCCTAAAAGTAATGGAGAAAGTTGTGAGAGATCACATGCACACTCACAATCCTCATCAAGACCCGGCCAGGGAGAAGAGTGAGGATGTAGCCAGGAGAGAACGAGTCCTTTCAGCAATGATTGATTTCATTACGGTTGGCTTGGAACTTTTAAGATTACGCGTTGCTCACATCAGCGCTGAGCATCGGAAGACTCTTTGCCAGAACATTTTGTTGCCTTTAATAGAGAAATGTATCTATGAGAAGGTCACCGAAGTTCTGATCAAGATCACTCACGAGATTCTAATCACTCACACCGATAAGGTTTTTTCAGTTTTTAAAATTTAAAATCTCTTCATTTTATAGAATGCTGCCAATCCTGGTCTTCCCTTAGCTCTTCGTCTCCACGTTCAATGTGAACGTCGTTTTTTGTAAGTTTCGCTTAAAAACGATCATATCTTTGCTCATTTTTTTCAGGAAACATTCAAAAGACTTGAGCCATCATCCTCTAATGCCGCCCTATCTTGCCATGGTTTTGGTCATCTTCGAAAATCCTACGTTCAAAGCTTCTGAAGCTGGTGTCAAGATTGCAAATGCCTTCTATTGGGGTCTAATGTCTCCAGTGAGTTGTCTTTTGTCCGAATAAAGTTGCCTTTAGGATCCAATAACTCGGAGTAAATTCCTCAAATGCTGGGAGAAGAGCCACGAGCCTTTTGTCGTTTCTCGAATAATGGCCATCCTCAAAGATGAGTCCTGGCACCATTTCCGGAAATATAATTGGCTGAGGCATGCGATTTGGCTCCTTCTTCAATCCAGTGTTGTCAAGCCATATGGAGAATTCTCCAGCAATCGACCAATCTATTATGGCAGTGGCTGTACCTCGTGGTTCCGGACAATCGAGCAAATTATCGTCCCAACCGTCCCAGCTCTTGGAGCAACTTCGATGGATTGCACCGCAGCTTCGAGCTTCAGTTCACCCGGTCAAACCCAAGACAGTCAGAATCCTCCTCTAGTTTATGCGAGCGATCCATTGGAATTATTCTCCAACCCAACAGAAGCTTTTCCCCATTTGCCTCCAAAGGAGCGGCTAATCGAAGGACAAATCAAGTTCTTAAAAGATGTTATTCACTACAATCCGGAAAATCTTTTAACAAACATCTACAGTCTCATGTTCAATACGTCCGATCAAAAGTTCATGTCAAAGATCTTTGTCCGATTATTTGTTTCAATCTGGAAGAAACTCCTTCCAGCTGAGAAACAAGATATTCAAAAAGCGATTGTTCCCTTCTTAACGTCAGGAGCCCACAGCAGCCATATCAACAATCCTCAACAGCAGTCAGTCCTGATTCCGTGGTTGGAGGCTGTCGATCAGACGCTAGAAATCAAGCTCCCTGCGGATTTGCTTTACTTCATTTCGAAGTCTCATCTGGGCTGGCATAAAGGACTCCTCATTTTGGAGAGAGAGACCAGATTTATGGAGAATAACTACCTCAATTTTGATATAAATGCTCGGAGAGGATTCATGAACCAAGCTTTTGGGGAAAATGAGCACACTCCCTATAAAGAAGCATTGGATCATCTAGCTAATTTATATAAGGACATGGAAGAAATGGATATGTATGCGGCCATTTGGGATAAGAGGGCAATCAAGCAAGAAACTGTCAATATCTTCAATCACATTCAAAGGGTACGTTGGATAAATCTTTGAATATTTTTAAAACTTCTTTTCCAGGGAGAGACTAAAGAAGCCTTCAAAGCGATTGATAATTGTATCTGCGAAACGGGCGATCTTCTTTCCACTCCAGGTCATGGAGCCCTGATCACTCCACCATTGGAACAAGAGCTCAATGTCCTCTATAATGAATATGCCGTTTGCTGTCAAGAACTCCTCGAATGGGAGAAACTGCGGGATTATGCCAACCATCCGACATCTGAAAATCCTGTGCTTTTGATGAAAGCTGCCATGCACTTACCAGATTGGACGATGGTTCGAGATTGCTTGGATCAGCTGATGGGATGCATCCCTCAGAAATTGCTATCAACTTATCATGTCTATCAGATGATGAGTCAGATAATAGTTTGTTTTCGGAAATAACGATATAAACCCTCAATTCAGATGAGAAGAGATCATTCAGAATTGATCTTGAATCAGCCTGTCCAAAACATCTCGCAGTTCAAGAACAAAATCGAGAAATTCATGGAAGAGTCGGTCAACCATCATATCACCATGTGGCGAGGACTTCCCAGCGTCGTTTCGAATGCCCACGTCAAGATTCTCCAAGTAGGTTTTACAGTCATTCACAGGTTTTTCTATAAATTTGTAGACCTTGATCTAAAAGGCTAGACAAAAGCGAATAAACCCTTTTTCAGGCCTCGAGTATCATCCGAGAAGTGGCTGATTGTGTAGATTTGCGAATAGCTTTAGACGCCAATAGCACCCAAAACTTTAGCAACGATTTCATGAACCAATTGAAGCACATCACAAAAGTTTGGAGGTTTGTTCCCCCCGGTATTCCAAACGACTCGCAGCAGACATCGGGGGCTTTTTGACTAACCAGCCTATTCGTTCATTTAATTCTCAATTTCTTCTGACATTTTTGCCAAAATTTCCCCTCTGCTGCAAATTTATGTTGTGCTGTTTGCACTTCCGAACCCTGCATTCACCTTCATAATATAGATCAAAATGTAGAAATCGGCTTTGTGCCACCCAGGACGAGTTGTCCTTCCAAGCGCTAATCTACGGCTGGCGGACTCAAATCCATCATATGGCGATGAGAAGACTAGAAGAATGGGACCAAAGTGGTGTCCTTTTGCCTTTGGGAACCAACTCTTCGCTGATTCTACCCGTTCACTCTTCTGCCCAGGGACAACTCTACATAGCCAAAGCTGCCAAATCAATGAAACTCTTCGATCTCTCCATTGATTTGCTGAATAAGTAAGTAGTTTTTCTCCTCTTCAACTTGATCTTTCAGACTTCATACTCTCAGCGCAGTTCCCGCTCTCGACGCTCACAATAAAATCTGCAGCCATTTGAAGATTCTAAAACTCCAAGCTGAAAGAACTGCTGATCCCAAGCAACGTCAAGACTTTTATCAATTGGTTAGTATCAACAAATATCAATCTGAATAAATAAACTCTAGGGATTACATTTGATAAATGAGACGAGTATCACCTACTTTGCCCCGGATCAAGTCAGCAAAATCTTCACTTTGAGAGGACAATTCCTCAGCTGTTTGGACAAGAGGGAAGAAGCTGTGAAGGTCTTCTCGCTGGCAACTCAAATCATATTGGAGAAAGCACCATCGACATTAACCAGTGCTTACAAGTGCTGGGGAGATCACCAAGACAGAGTGCTGCAAAATGATCAGTTCGTTTTGGATTTGATTCTCAGAGAAAAAAAGCATTTTAGAACGGAATTGTCGGCCATGACAGCTGGAGCTGGTGGGTTGTCTTGTTTCTTTGAAGTGGCCAGGGGAATCGACAACGACAATCGGGCAAAGAAGTACATCGGAAAGTGAGTTGTTGACTGTTCTTTTGTAGTCTTCTCTTAGACTCCTTTGGACATCAAAACAGATGATCGCTTCTGGTGAGATCGCCACAATTCGAGTTGACGATATCATCGAGAAAAATGAAAGAACAACCATTCCATACAACTGGCTCTGTTGGCTGCCTCAGCTGATAAATGATATTCGTCAGCGTCCTAATTCCAATTTCACTAAGATTTTGTCAAGGGTAAGTTTCCTCCACTCTTCTCCTCTCTAAGGATTCTCATGTATGATTCTCTCAATTTTAGATTTGCGAAGACTTCCCTTTGCAAATATTCTACAATCTCCGTTGTGTCTTCCCAGCTTATGTGACTGATGCTTTAATCGAAGAGTTTTGTCAGAAGACCCAACAACTTCAAACAGAACATCTGGAGTCATGGATTCAAGCCCTTATTCCGATCATGAGACAAGCCATCACAATGCGTCCTCCCGATTGTCGAGTTAGTTTTCTTTCTATTTGGTTTGAAATTTGGTTAGATTTTCAATACTTTCTTGAATGAGCTGAACACAATGAAAGAGTTCTGGGCTGAGAGACAATATCGCTTTGCCCTTAATGCTCGAAATGAGATCACCAGAGCTATTCATGCTCAAACTCAGCAAGGAAAAGGAGCAAATGATCTCTATCTTGATCAGGATTGCATAGCTGCCATTCAGTATTGGAGAGATGACTTCGACAGAATCGGAGAAATGGTTTTCCTACGGGAAAATGAATTGAATTACATCTCAACAGAAGCCAAACCGGATATTGATGAGGAGATTGTAAGTCGTATTTTGATTGAGTTTTAACGAGCGAATTTCTAGTTCATCTATAATACAACCGAGACAATTCGAAGCTTCTTTGCTGGGTGTCCCTGCTTGCCTGGACAAGTCATTAAATATTTGGATCTTCTGGCCAATCTGATCAAAAGTCTCTATTTGCGAATCCAAATGCTCCCAAAGTCAGTCTTTCCCTTCTATCTTTTCATTCTTCAGAAATTTAACTCTAAAATTGGCGAGTCAATGGTTGGCAGAGTTCACCAATCGTATGGGTTGCATCGAATTGCCTCGAGATTTATTCAACGTCCAAAAAACTGTTGGAAGCAATGGTCGAATCACCTTTCCCTCTCCCTTTTCGAGCAAAGACCAACAGTACACAGCCAGCCAATATTGCTCGATGATAGCGAGAGTCGATCCTTTCTATTCGGTCTCAATTGAGGGTGGAGAGGTCGTCAAGAAGCTTGGCTTCAAATCGACCAACGGAAAATGTTGTCTTTACTACCTGAAGAAGACAGTTAAACAGAAGCCGGGAGTTGATAATTGCAACAAATTCCTGGAACATATGAATTATCTTCTGACTAAAGAACGAGTAAGTTCTATCCAGTTGCAAGCAATTATTTCTTCAATTATTTTAGGAAACAGCTCGACGTTATCTGTCGACTCCCACAATTATTCAACTCCAAGTTGCCTATGGTTGTACTCTGCTCGAAACGGCTACCAATATGCCAGGAGACAGTAATCCAGAGGCCAAATTTCCTTACTGGCATCCCATGGAGATATTTGCTCAAAAGATTCTGCCAATCACAATGCATCCCGACAATTCAATTGTGTTCTTCTACGAACGAATCTTCGCTCCAGAAGTCACTAAAGAATCCGAGATGTATGCCAAATATAGCCAGTTGATGTGAGCTTTTGATCTTCTTATTTATACAGAAAATTATAGCGAATTTGGAAATCATGACTTCGTTGGTCAAACGAATCTCCTGGAGCATTTTATGACTTGCTACCCGGATGCGACTCACTTCTATTCCTTCCGCAAACAAATAGCTCGTCATATGGCTGTTTTCAACATTTTGGACTTCTTGTTAAATCTCACTCCGCCCAAATTACAAGATATTTACATTACAAGGAATTATGGACAATATATTGTTCCCAACTATGCCTTCCAGCTGCCTCACAATTGCGGTAAGTACGATAGTTCCTTCCTGAGCGAGGGCTTCTATGTCTAAATCTCTCTTAAATAATCCTTCAGAACAACGAGCTGTGCCCTTCCGACTAACCATCAACTTCCAAATTCTGCTGGGATACTCGATCGAAGGAGATTTCCGATGGGCAGCCGAATCCACAATCTCTTGCTTGAGATACAGGAAGCCGGAGACTTTCCTTCGTCCCCTACTCTACGATTTCATTACCGAAATGCTGCCAGGAACTTATGTATGTTTATACTAATTTTATGTTTGATTCGAATTTTCAGAAAGATCACGTTTCCCTGGTAAATCGGATGATTTATGAGTTCCAATGCCGAGTGAAAAGTCAGTTTCTATCTCTTCAGCTTTATCATTAAAAAAAACTTTAGATTATGATGCTCCCGAGCTGCCTCCAGGAGCTATGCGAATGGATGGAATTGAAAATTTGATACGAGTAGCTACCTCTAGCGAACGGATTTCTCTAATGGATCCCAGTCTTTATCCATGGTTCTAGTCCGGTTATTTTTTTTTACTTGTTACGATCTCACTCTTTCACATGTAACTGACTACGTGTAATTTTTTAATCTTTCTTTAATTTTCTAATTATCCATATTGATATCAAATAAACTATTATCTTCTTGTTGGAGATTCTTCAAAGAATATTTATTTAGCCTATACGATGGACAGTCTAGATCAAAAGGACAAAATACAAAATGAGGAAAATGATAAAGATCAAAGGGAAGAGAACTCTCGAGATTACGTCCAATCCGTTGTTGTTCCTAAAGCCGGCACAACGCGATTGGCAGGCAACTTCAACGGCATCATTAGCAGTTCCGACTGGGTTGTTATCCTCATGGTTGGTCGTGTATCTGACTGTCGACCTCCGGATTCCGCAACAGATCACAAAGAAATATTCGACGAAGGAGAAGAATGTGATCACAAGACAGAACGTCAGCCAGCAATGGAGGCCGGGAGAACTCGTTACCCAGCTGGAATTGAAGAAGAACATGGAGGAAAAGATGAAGAAAGGAGTCGCCGCTGTGATTGTTCGAGGGACGGACCAACTGCCGTGAATCCAGAAGTGGAGCCAACTGGCTACGACCAGCAGGAGGGAGGGAATGAACCAGCTGAAGAGAGATCCTGCGAATGATGAGCTGAACGTCACTGTCACGTCAATGCACGAGAATTGACCTGAATATTTGACTATTTTGGATATGGATTTCTTGGACATTTAACTGGATGTTTGCTGAAAGGATAGAAACTGACCGACGGTGTAATTTCCAACGCAGTCTCCAGAATTAGCTTCCTCGAAGGAAAAAGTTCCAGACATAAGTTCATCGGACACTTCGACAGGGTTGACAATAGGTGGAGAGTTGGCCCAAAGATAGGCGACGTCTTGCATCGGGTAGCTATCTGCAACGGAAGCCTTCGAATGATCTTCTTAACTTACAGCTGGAAAGACGAAGAATGAAGGAGCGACGATTGAGGAAGGGAAAAGCAGCTCCATAAGTCACAGGAACGTCAATGGTTCGTCTGAAATTCTGCGAGTTTTCGGATTTATGCGGCGATTTTAGTCAAATGTGGCGAAAAGCGTTTTTATCTTATTTCAACAATCAAAAAGACTTTTCCTTCAAAAAAATTTCAAATGTGTCCTTCGAATTTCTCTCTTGTTTGCGATCAAGATGGATTGGAGATGCGATTGGCACTTTGACCCGGAAATGTGGTGCAATACCTGGGGTAAGGAGGAGGAAAAATTGAGAAATTCTTCAGAAATTCAATTGATCTTTTTTATAAGCATTTTTATTAGAAGAAATGCCTCCACTTTTCCTCGAAGATTACGACAAAAAGAAGCCGAATGTCGTAATTCTTTCGAAGCCCCATCTCGCATTCGAATTTATTGCCGACGAGAGCTATTCGCAGCTCCCTTTTGACCAATCGTTTTTGCTAAAATACACTTCGCGCGTTCCTGCACCTCCCCCGACTCATGCCCGCTTTACACACACTCTCTTTCGCTGCCGGCTGTACTGCCCACCACTGAAAAGCCATTGGCAGGGAAATCGAAGACGCTGAAATCAACAACTCACTGTTCCGATGAGCGCACATGACCGCTTGGCTCAATTCGAATGGACCGTCGAGAGCCAGCTTGAGGTTTTTCATTTCCAGTGGAGAAATAAGTATCGGGAGACCAGACTTTTTGATTGGATGGCAGGGAGACCTATGGGAAAATATGTCGATCAAACGAAATATGACAACCTCTTCGATGTTTTCTTGTTTGAGAACTTCGTACGATAGACGAGAGTCTTCCCACTCCTGGCGGAGATACAAGTCTACTTCCTGAATTTTTTGGCTGTCAATGTAATACGGTAATGGATCGATTTAAAACTAAACTTATTCTAAAAATCAGATGAAAAGATTCAAAATTTTTGTAGAAAATTATTCTTTTTTTACTACATCAAGAAGGGCTTCATGCGATCGATTTTTTGAGTCTTTGAGCGATTTTTCTAGAAAAACAATGTTTTGCAAAGTTGTTGAGAATATTGAGGTCTACAACTTTGCAAAAAGATTGAAAACCAAAGCTATTGAAGCTCTAGAAAGAGAAAGACCCATTGGATGTTTTGCTCATTGTTTTGACCTTGAAATAGCCTTCGACATTTAAGGTTTTTCTAGGGAAGCGGTCACACCCGTCCTCCAGCCTTTGACGGTCACGGTTTGTCGAAAAACTTACCGCTCGTTCATCGTGCCATCGAATTCGATTGATGAAAATATTGGCAATAACAAGAATGGTGGAATGATCAGCGGATTCTGCAATAGTTTCGAGTTATTTCTGAGAACTGTTTCCCCCAGAACTTAAGAATTGGGGAAATTATTGTGTTAGAGATGCATACAGAAGCAAAACCTTTAAGGCAGAGAATGAATAGCTCTTTGGAGACACAACCTCGGACGGGCGGTCGTTGATTTGGATCGTAGTCAGATAGCATTCGAGAGATCACTTGGCCTTCTGTGGCTATTTGTCGCGTACGGAGGACTTTATCTTGAGCTTCTGTCAGCCTAGAAGAAGGAACATCGATCAGTTGTCAATTATACTAACCCTATGCCAAGGACGACGAGAACGAGGCAGCGCAACATGACGACTAACCCCCGAGGCAACAGTTGCCTCTTTCAGTCGTCCCTCTCTCAGTAAAGAATACACCACCTGAGTCTCGATCGATGGCAACATGTTTTGTTATTTTTTCATATAAATTTTTCTCTACTTAACTCAAGACTTATAGATACCACGTTATCGCTTAATAGACATGAAAATTGCTTCCAAATGGTTGCTGTTCAGCGAGGAAATGAGATTTAAAAAGTTCCATTTTTCCTTGGAAAAATGGGACCAAAACATTAATTTTTCAATTTTTATAGATTAATTTTAGATTTAGAATTTTCAGCGCCTCTTTGATTGTTTCTCCCATAGAAAAAAGCTCAACGAGTAATGGCGCCTCTCCGGAATGAGCGAGAAAAATAGGTTCCACTAGGCTGCTGATGGAACCGAAAGAAAAAGTTCGAGACTATAAAAGCGAACTCGTAGCAGGACGAAGGCACTTCGGTCAGCCAAGATGGACATCGACTCGAAAATCAAGGTAAGATCTCTCCCAGTTAAAACAAAGGAGTTGTAGGCCTATCGCTTCGTCGGCTATGCCGCTGTGACCTTCTCGACAGTGGCTGTGCTCTCGGTCTGCGTGACTCTGCCAATGATTTATAATTATGTGCATCACGTGCGAGGATCGATGCAGAGAGAGCTGAAGGAATGTCAGTTGAATGCCAAAAACACCTGGGCTGAGGTCTATGCACTTCCATCGCAAAACAGCTCGAGGGTGGCGCGTCAAGCTGATGCTCAATGTGAAGGCTGTTGTCTCCCAGGACCAGCCGGACCTCAAGGAGTCTCTGGACGAGCTGGACGCCCTGGAAAGCCTGGAGCTCCTGGATTGCCCGGCAACCCGGGACGACCTCCTCAGCAGCCTTGTGAGCCGATCACTCCTCCCCCCTGCAAGCCTTGTCCTGCTGGACCCGCCGGACCCCCAGGACCTCCTGGAGCTGCCGGAAATCCCGGACAACCCGGAGGACCCGGAAAGAAAGGACCTGATGGCGAGCCCGGACCTGGAGGCAACAAGGGAAATGCCGGTCATCCTGGCGCCCCTGGAAAGCCCGGAGCTCCCGGATCCCCTGGAGAGTCTGGCAGCTCTGGAGAACCCAAGCCGGGAGAGCCTGGACCCGCTGGTCGACCTGGACAACCTGGACCCAAAGGACCCAATGGAGAGCCTGGAAAGGATGGGTCGCCTGGAGAGCCGGGAGAGAAGGGCGAGCCTGGACAGCCTGGACAGTCTGGAAACGATGGGGAGCCTGGATCTCCTGGACAGCCTGGAGAGGAGGGAACTCAGGGAGAGAAGGGCATTTGTCCCAAATATTGTGCCATCGATGGAGGAGTCTTCTTCGAGGACGGAACTCGTCGTTAACAATAAATCTTTTCTACTCAGTTTTTTGTTCTTTTTTCAGACAACTCATTTAATTATGACGTTTATTTCCTTTTTATACAATAAGCCCAAATCGTTGATTTACTAGAGTATATAGCAATTTTCATCACGTTTCTAGTCTTCCTTCTTTTCGCGACAATGGACTCTTCGTGTTGCTCGAAGAGAAAATATAGAGTCTACTTCAAAGCCCGAAGCTATAAGATCCGATTCGAGGGTTGGACTTTAATTTCCAGAGTAGCAAGAGCACGAGAGCCATAAAGACAATAATCTCAAAAGTATTTACCTCGATGTATTTCAAAAGGATCTCGGAAGTGCAAACTGTGTTAGTAACGAATCTTTCAGCCTTTCAGTCTATCAGATTTTGCAGGAAGACGCCGTAAACAAATTTTAATTTGAGATGAGGGTTAAGAGTCGATCGCTGAAAATCAGTTTTATCTCTTTAACCTAAACACGTACAATTTGCTTTGAACTCTTCATAATCAAAGTTAGGTGGACAGATCCTTCAGCTACCCAGCCTAGACGATGAACGCATCGAACTGCATGCTTTAAAGGAACATAATCACTCTAAATCTTTTCTACTCCGTTTTTGGCTCGTTTTTTTGAAATTTTTGGAGAATAGATCTATTAATTTTTCATTTATAACTGTGTTAGTTTTGAATCGTTCATTTTATGATATTTTATTATCAATGTAATGATGGCGTTTATTTCCTTCCTTTCTAATTGACTCGAATCGAAGTCATTAAAAATATGTCAGAGGTTACAATAATTGTATCAGGTTGTTGACCTTCCTTCTTTTCGCAAAAATCGATTACTCGCTTTGCCCAAAAAGAATCTTTAGTAGCTTGTACTGAAAATCCCAAAGCTAAAAGATCCGCTTCGAGGGTTGGACTTTGAGGAACTGCAAGTTTCAGAAAACGAAGAGCATAAGAACCATAAAGGCAATTCTAGGAATCATTTTGTTCATCTCCGAAGGATTTACCTCGATGTATTCCAAAAGGAATTTGTGAGTCACAGTGCAGACTGTGTTAGTTTTAAATCGTTCAACCTTTCGGTCGATTAGACTTTGCAGGAAAGCGTTGTCAACAAATTCGAAATTAGGGTTAATATATTGAGATAATGGGCCGATATGCAAACTCATATTTTTAATCTAAGCACGCAGAATTAGTTTTGGACTCTTCTCGAAACTTACAGTTTGCATACACGGAAGTTTCAAAAATCTTTTTGTATCCATTTTGAAGAGCACTGATCCAAAGAACAAAAAGTGGTGTAGACCTTAAAAGTTTTGTTAATTTTCATCAGACTTGGGTGGGTATAGCGATTTTTTCAAAGCTGCACTTGTCCAAGTCTATAAGAGAACTTACCCCTTAGGTTCTCAAGAAAATACCATTCTTCAGCACTAAACTCTCTTTCTTTTGCACAAATCACAAATTCGTTTATGTCGATGGTTACTCCGAGCTTCTCGGAAAGAAGATATCTTCTTTTTTTGAATAATTCTGTTGCTCTTTTAAAGACCTCGTTATTTGCGGAACACTAAACATATTTTTTTCTTCTAAAAATACCTACAAAATGGAATTCTTGAATTAGAAAAAGTGACATCAGTTTTTCAATAAGATACATGAAGAACTCGAAATGTTGTGAGGTAGGCAAGATGAGTTTAGTTCCCTTTGCGCCTGAATAGAATTCCACGTATGGATCCCCGTACTCAGTACTGGTGGCAGCAAAGAATTTTCTTTCGAAATTGTTATAATTCACTTTGATCAAGTTAAGATAAAAGCCTCTTTCCTTCTAAATGATCTTATTAGACGTAAAAAAAGCAACCCACAGTTGTGATTTGCAGAGAAAAAGGAGTCGTATGAATTCGTTTGCATGGCAGATATCGGAAACGTCTGGCTACTCCTTGCAAACGTAGAATATCCCTACAGGGGAGGAAGCCCACAATATTTAAAAGAACCTCCTCACGACAGGAATTCATTAAACAATAGGGATATACAGAGCGGGACAATCGATTTTTCCTAGAAAATAATAAAATCAAACTGCATTCGAGATATTGAATCATCGAGACCCATCTCTCGATGCTAAGACCTCCCCGTGAGACCCAACCTGAATTTCTTTATTGTCTCACTTACAACAAAGGTGGATGGAATCCCTGAATTTTTGTTATTCCTTCGACAAGACAGGAGTCGGTCAAGATCAAGCATTAAATACAGGGCTTTGGTTCCCAAAAAAGGAAATAATTAGATGAGGGTATCCTAAATTCTGACGTTTTTTTAGAAAGGCTAAAAAAGATGTTGCTTTACAGCATTATCAAAATTTTCTAAAAAAAACTCAGAATTATCTCGAATTCCGGTTCTGTCCTAGATATCCTTTTTTGGGAACCAAATTAACTCTAAAACAAAAGTATTAAAAAAAGCCGAACGATACCAATTATTGCATTGATAACTAGAGGATGAAAAGCGTGTTTTCTTGCTATAATGAACTGTAAAGTGTTCAATAATTTATTGTTTATTCTATCATAATTTCTGTATGTATACAATGCCTTTGTAAAAGAAATTCTTGAGCAATATACATCAAATTGCACTTTATAAGTATCTGAGAGAACTGAGCCAAAATCGTTCGCCTAAATATACAAACCGGGGAAGACACCATGACAAATCACACGATACAAATAGACCCGGCACACAGGAGAAATGGCCGACCAAATAAAGAGAAATCTCATTTGGAAACTTCAAATCGAGGGAGGAAAAGTCCAAATTTGTGTTCAATTCCACTGAAGGTGGCAGCAGCTAGTCGATAACCTCCAAAATGATCCGGATTCTGAGAGCTCTCGTCAACGAGACTCTTCAAAGCAGCTGATTCCGATCCAGTTGGTCGACTTCCTCCGAAATCAACATAGAAGACTCGTTGTAAAAACTAAATTTGTGATTATTTGAGGCAAAGCAAAGGAAAATTACTTCGTAAGTTAGAAGAGTGACGGCAAATTGTGGACTCGAACGACAGACTCGAGCAACTGATCCTTTCCAGAAGGCGCGAGGTCCTTCTTCTTTCATTATTTTTACCGCACAATCTAGAACATCGTTGGTTTATAGTAGCTTTTGTATTTTTCTTCTAGAAGCAAATGAATGGGGTTACGATAGCCAGATTATTAGGTCAATTTGTTCGAGGATATTTTCTAGGGAAAAATAGATGAAACTGACCAATAACACCATTGTAGGTGGTTTGTCCTGCTCTAGCAGCTACTTGAAGACGCGTTTTGATTACATCAGCGGGAGTGACGAGACCAGCAGCGGGAACTCCGGCCACAAAAGAAGAGCCGAAAAGTGAGGCTGGGCTGTTAATTCCCTACAAAATCAAACTATTCTCAAAAAAAGTTAAAAGAGAAACTCACATCCTCATCAGCTGTCATCAATTTCATATGAGCATATGTTGGGAAGAAGATAGCCGAGAAGGGGATGTCTCTCAGGAAGCAGGCACGAGCTCCCTTGTAGAGTCCCATGAATCCGAGATCCTTGAAGATGGTGAAAACGCTAATTTTTGGCCCGGACTGGATCTCTCCGGCTACTTGGAGCCGAATTTTGACAATCTCGAGAGGATTGGTGAAGACAACTTGGGAGGCTCCAGCCATTCCTCCAGCCATAATTTCAGCCCAAAGGGCAATCTTTCCATCCGTTGTCATTTTATCTCTAAATTATCCTCATTCTCCCTAAAAATGAATCTTCTCTAACCTCATAAAATCATTCATCGTAAGTTTGATGGCTTTCTCTGGAGCCACACCGACAATTTGTGGTAAAAGACCACGATAAAGACCAAGAAGTCCTGAAAGGTGCTTGATTGAAAAAAGGGGTAAAATACCTTCAAATTTGACTACTTTTTTAAAGCAATCCAAACTGTTTTTATACATCACTTCGCCCACAAAGGATCCCGACCGTTGGTTTTGCATTCTCGTTTTGACTAGATCAATTGGATAGACTGCCGTTGCTCCACATGCACCAGCAATGGATCCCAATGTGAAACGATAGGCACTTTCCATGGCCTGAAATACGTTTAGATGGGTGAACAATTTCGTTGTATTATCCCCTTCTCCCTAGCTAGATGGCAAGTAACTTACAGCGGTTCCAATGCCTCTTTCTTCTTTACTGGAAACAGCTTTTACGTTGATGAGTCTCTCGACATGGGATACCCGCTTCAGACGCTCAGGGTCGATTAATTCTATTTCCTACAAATTATTTTTATCCGGATTATCCTAGGATATGACAAACTTTGATAGAAAGAGTTTTCTTTCCAGGATGAGCCAATTCGGAAAGGTGGAAAAGTATTTCGACCTCATATGGAGTAATGTGAGCATATGGTTGGGTTGCTGCTAAGAATTCTTCTTTTGTAACTTCCAAATCTAAATTTCCTCTGGCCTAAATCAATTGATTCTTTGAAAAGATGGTGTCTTACTTGACTCAAAAATACGCGTTTGATGAGTTCCATCTTGGCCAGAAGACTGTTGAAAGCCGTGTAATAGGGGAAAGTAACCTGAAAAAAAGAGGATATTTTTAATTATACGGGCTATGTTAGGTCAATTACGGAGACAAGCAACATAATATTTTGGTTAGGTAAATTGCTTCTAAAACTTGACAGGGTATGACAATTTACTGTATTTCCTTGAACTCTTATGATTGATAAATGTGAGTTATGGAGTGAAAAAATACAGTAAGAACGCTTTAAATGGTTAGGAAGAACAGAAGGGAGCAAACTCACTCTGCTGCCATTGAGATCACGAAACTGCAATAAAGCATGCTCACAACTTCAATTGTTAACTCATTCAACTCACAACTCAAAAATCACACCAACGGCCAGAAGAGAAAATAGAATCTCGCCTACCTTATGCCCACTGGCTCCTCCTCCTGAAACAGCGATCAGATTGTTCCTCACAAAATCAGTTAGAAGATGTCCCTTCACTGTTGACATAATGTGTTGGAAATCGACAGAGCTAATCGTGCCGTCACTTTTCTTGTCGAATTTCTTGAAGGCTTGGATGCCTTGTTCCTCATAAAAATCATGAAGCAATTGAGTAAATGCATGATATCCAATCGACCGTTTCTTATCTCTGAAAAGTTTTATGCTGAAATTGAGAGAAAAACTCACGCTCCAAAGTATTTCTTAATAAAATCGGAGTTAAAATCAAAATCCATTTCCATCAATGGTGAGGTGTGTCGAATTACGGCTTCAAACTCATCGCAACTGATCGTATCCGAAGCATTTCTATCGAAAATTTCAAATGCTGTTAAATAGAGAGCATCCGGACTGAAAAGTAGCTCCTTTTTGAGACTAAAATGGCCCAAAAATACCTGCAAAGAAGTGCTTCGAAGGCACAAAATTCCTCAAAGGAAATATCTCCATCCTTTGTTGTATCTGCAGCCGACGCTAGTAGCCGAACTGTTTCTTTATTGTAATTATCTTCTGTATAGAGTCCCAAAAATCTGAAATATTTTCAATTGTATGCGCAAAACTGTGTTCTTACCTTCGAATAAAGTCTTCGGATGTCATAAAAGGCTTTCCATTCTTTGATTTCGAAGCGAAACGTTCGAAAATTGGACGGAGATGGTCTGGATTTGCACGGGGAATGAAACCACGATTGGCCAAAGCTGTCTCCGCATTGCAATTGACTCTACGGAAGGGCAGAATCCCCATGAAGGGGTCATTCCTTCTATAGATTGACTGTGTCAGATAACGTTTCCTCTCACTTGAGAATAGCAATCCGTCCATCTATTCTATAAATTACCTCTGAAATTTATTAATCTGTATTCAGTCAATCAAGGAACAAAGAGGCCACAAGGAAGAGCAGAGATAGCAAATTTGAAGCAAAAAGTGGCGAGTGACAACGAAAGCTAAAAATTTTGTGTTTTTGGCATTTTGCTTTACTTTTTTATTCGATTTTTGTTGTCTTGTACTAAAGAATATAAAGGTCAAAGAATAAATAGATAAAAGAAACGAGGAAAGCATAAAGCAGGGAATGCTAGACTACGAGTTGTCTTTGATGGAGTCCATTGGATTGAAGAATGGGAGGAGTTACTACGACTCCTGTTTTGTCAATTAATCAACAAAGGCCAGTTCAAATCCATCTTACAAGTTATTGGCTTCTTGTCAACCAGAAGTTGGGGAAACTTGAAATTAACAAACGTTTTCGTATAAAACGGCTAGACTTCCTTGCTTTTTAGAAGGATGATTTTAGATTGATGAGCCGCTTGAATTAGACTGGCAAAGAACTATCAGAAAGTGTAGTACTCAAAGAGAGGAAAACAGAATAGACTAGACCGCCCAATGACCTAGTGATAAAGACGGAAGAAGCTATTCCACATGGAGACACGTCATTCGTGCCAAAATAGAAAAAAAACATTCCCTTTGATTGGGGTCTTTATCGAAGAGAATTGTCAAGTTCTAAGTGAAACTTGCATCAGCATCAATGTATACTATTAATTCGATTGGCTTTCAAGTTGCACTAAATCAAAGATCAAACTCAAAATGAGATAGCGATGTGACTTTTCACAAAAATGCGCCCTCACACACGATGAATTTGTGGTAAATACAGGAGAAAAAGAGTGACACGTGCGTTGCACATGAAAACTTTTCGGCAGTACAGCCAGCAGCCCCGACAGCAGCAGTGCTGGACTGACCCTGATCTCTCTTACTCTCGCCTTCGCATCACAAATCGGCTCAAGCAGACGATGAATAATCGATGGACAAAACAGCTGTCGTTTTGTCAAAAATAACTCAATTTTGGCCATAAATAACCGGTTTTTGTGACTTAAACTAAACAAATTCGGTCACCAGACAGTGAAAAAAGCAATTAGACGTCCTGATAATTAGTTGGCAGCAGCGGTGATTATCCTGGCTATCGAAAGACGTTTGAAGTTATACAATCGCACGATTATAAACTTCCACCTACCTTTCGCATGAAAAAGTTTGAAAAATCATATTTCGCGGGGTAAAAATGGAAAACGCCAAAAGGGAAAATAAATCCCACATTGCAGACTTGACATTTCTTGGCTCACGAACTAGAAAAATGATGCTGTTATTTTCCTCCGAGGTTTGTGCAAAATGACAGTGAAACAAATTGATTTCAGTAAGAAAATACGAAAAATTATCTTCATTCTACAATCTAAAAGCAAAGTAACAGGTTACCGGTATCGCTGGGGGAATGTAGCTAAATTTACATCTTGAACAGTTGCTTACATCCAAAGACATTCAGAGCCTTATCGACAGCGTCTTTTCCTTCATCCAAGGAGCGGATCTCACATTTTGGAGGCGTTAACTTTCCTTCTTTGATTAGTCTTCCAAGATCTTTGAACATAATATTTTTCTCCTAAAAATTGGTTTTAAGAAAAGTTTTCAACCTGGTCGTTTTTCCTATCTTTACTCCAACGGGTTAGCCAGAAACCGGCTAATTTAATATCCTTGAAAATTAGTGGACCTGTGGGAATCTATTTCAAGGAATATTGAAGAAAATAGATAATTTTACCTGTAAAGGTTGCTTACTCATGCCTCCATAAGTGACCATAACTCCACCTTGGCGTAAAACGCTTGCCAAAAACATTGTTCCACGGCCTCCAACGCAATTAAGAGCTAAAGCAACATCCTTAACTTCTTTTCTAAAATTCTCTTTAAATAAAAGCGGTGTTAAGTTCCGAAAAGGACTGAATGGATTCAAAAGCTCTACTTACCGGTACTCCTTTATTAATTGTTCTTCTGTAATGACTAAATCAGCTCCAAGACATTTCAAATCGTTTATGACAGGTGTCATATCATCCCTTGATCGGACTAAATTGACTGACTTTATTCCCCACGCTTTGCATATCTAGAATAATTTTTGAATAAACAAAAAAATAAAGAATGGCAACCTGTATTACAGCCCTTCCAACAGCTGAGGTAGCACCGTTCTGAATTATAACATCACCAGGCTTCAAATTAACAAAATCTTTTAGCATACGGTACGCAGTTGGTGGGTTAACCTAAAGAAAGTAAATATTTTACTGTAAAAACCATCATTACCTGAAGTGTAGCGGCTGCCTCAAGAGGTAATCCAGGTTCAATTTTGTACAAATCATCAGCTTTATGATGACCAAACGTTCGCCATGTTCCGGGCGGACTTAAGCCACGCAGAACATTGTCTCCCTTTTTGAGACAAGTTACTCCAAAGCCGATCTGAAAGAATAAAAATGACAAACAAAACTTACTTGCTCAACGACTCCATATCCGTCGTTCCCACCGACGGAAGGCAGAGAATTTGGTTTTTCTGGGTAGACTCCTTGGATTTGATTTAGATCTGCTGGATTGATTGGAGCAGCAAGCCAACGGATAAGAGCATGACCATCTGGTACTTTGTCCGGAAGTTCTACAGTTTGAACATTGATAACCTAGACAGTTTTATAATGACTTTTAAACTATGCGAGACCTTTGTCGGGTCTCCATATTCATTATACATTAGCTGTTTTGAGTGTAATTTTCGTGCCGAAATTTGAAGAGCTCGGCGGAACATATCTGGAAGAGCTAGTGTCTAAGCTCTGGAAGAACTCTGGAAAATAAGTCTAGGAAGGCCTGCAATTTTGGTATTTTACATAGGATTACGATTATACTTTATTGAGAAAACGACAATATAATATTGTTGGTGTTACTCTATCGAATAGAATTGAGATCATTAAAAAATATTACCAAAATGTTTGATTACTGTTTAATCACTGTCACTGGATCTACGTTTACGTTCATTTCGTATTTTCGAGGGTGTTTTGGATTCGTCAGTGTCCATAGACCTATAAACGGGCGTATTTTAAAATTAAAATTCCTTACTCTGAGTGACCATTTTTTTTGCCTGCAAGAAGTTTTTCACGTAGTGCTTCTTCATTCATTTCAACGTCACTACCTTCATCTTTCTTTGTTCTTTTTTCAGGTGTAGGACTTGCTGCTTCCATGTCAACATCGCTATCCTCACGATCTTTTTTAGACTTCTTTTCATGACTACGATCTCGTTTATCCTAAATTAAATTAGAATTGATTAATAAATTTTTAAGCAACGTATTTTTAAGCTTACCTTTTTACGATTGCGATCTTTGCTACGACTTCTGCTGCGTTTTTTTTCTTTTCGGTCTTTATCCTTCTTACGATCCTTGGAACGGGATCGTGAACGTTTTCTGTCACGGTCCTTACGATCACGGTCCCTTGATCTTGAACGTCTTCTACGATCTCTGTAAAGCAATGTAAAGTGTGAAAATATTAGCTATTACCTGCTTTTACTTCTTCTTCTATCTCGGCTGCCACTTCTTTTTCGGTCTCTGCTGCGGCTCCTTCGTCTTCTTGGAGTACGGCTACGACGGCGTGAGTTTGACCTTTTCCTGGAACGACTTCTTTTACGAGGTGATGGTGAGCGACGACGACGAGGTGATCTAGATCTGCGCGCACCTATAGCAATTTTGAGTAAATTATCGAGAAAATTGTTCACCTGTTTTGTCTCTGCCCATGCGAATCGCTTCTTCAATTTCTTCAACAGCTTGAACAGCAGTTTTTTGCTGTGGTTTAACAATAGCGACGCGCGAATGTTGAATTCTGAAAATTTTATTTAAAATCTGAGAAGTTTACTCACTTTAAAGGACGACCTTGAAACTCTATGCCATTATTCTGTAAGGCGTTGGGCACTGAATTTTGCTGGGAAAATTCTATGTACGCATATGCACAAGGTAATGAATCTATCTTTTGAGCCATCCGCGCATACATTACCTAAAATCTATTAGCGCTAAAACTAAAAAATACCTCTCCGAACATTGCAAAAAACTCAAGAACGTCTTCACCGTCAACATCCTTTGGAAGATTTCCTACGTAAACCGTACGACGAATCTCTTCAGCTTTTGCTGGGTCGGTACTACCGGGAAGATTGGGATAGGGGGGAAGACCGAGCTCATCCAAATTAGGGTCGACTGTAACCAACTGAAATATGTGAAATTAAGAGCGAATACATTTATGTTTTAGAGATTTGCATAAATCGTGGACAAACCGCGAATCAGCAGGAAATCGTCTCATGTAGAGTGTGAGACAGACCCTGTAATTTAAAAATACGCAATTAGATCTAGTTGTGGAAATACTATGTACAGAGTACAGATGCCGAGCGGGCTGGATGGGCCAACTGAAATGTAAAAGGATTTGCGCAGAAACAAGCTATTCCGAAAAGCGCTGAGCAAAAAGTAAAACTTACAATTGAGCGGCCATCAGCATCTTTTTGAACACGGTTTTGAACATGAGGTGGAAGAAGGCGAATACCCGCAGCTCCTGGGCCCCCACTATTCATGAATGTTGTTTCGTCGGGAATAGTATCTGTAAATTTTATTGAATTTTATAAAATTTGGCTAACCGTAAAGCCACGGAACGCAAACTAATGCCATGTCTACAAGTACGGTATTAGTGAGATGTTGACCAACTTCGACGCAACGTTCGTCTTCAAATTTCACAAAAGCCACTTTTGATGTTGTTGTCGATGTCATGTTGGCATCACTTGGATAAAGCTGCAAACTGATTAATGTGAAATCTATTTTAAAAACAATTTTTTTCTATATATATTTTCTGTTCTTTATTATCAGATCTATTGTGATGCATACTAACCTTGATATCATCTATTCTTCCCAAGTATTGGCATAAAGTGAAGATTTGATCACGAGTGGCCGTTATAGAGATGTTTGATATTTGTAAAATTTTTAGCTTCATTCTTCTATCGCCATTTGTCATATCTAAAACTAATAAAAATGTTAGTGCTAAATAACTTGAAGAAGACGAAATAAAGAAGAGCTTGCAGCTTATAAGACGGTCCAAATAAAAAAGAAAAGCAGAAAGTTCCGGATTTAAACCACCTTCGAAAGTTTTATTTGCTTCCACAGCCAAACAGTGGATTACCGTAACACTAGCGTGCCAAGACACAACGCTATTCGAATGAGCTTGCCTGATTTTGGGCCGCTTTTCGAATTCGACTTTTTTATGCGCAGTTTTGTTTAGTTTTCTTCCAATCACCTTCCGCATCAACTTACTGCTCTTCTTGTTATAATTTTTGCTAATAAATCGTAACTTTTCAGCTCTTGGGTAATTTTAGTTATCCAAGCAAAAAACAAAGAGAAAAATGGCCGATGAAGGAGTGAATCCCAAGGCTTATCCCTTGGCCGATGTTCAATTGACTCAAAAACTGATGCATTTGGTTCAACAAGCTGTAAATTACAAGCAGCTCAAGAAGGGAGCTAACGAGGCAACAAAAACCCTCAACAGAGGAATCGCTGAGGTTAGTTCTTTCAATACTAATATGTAAATTGGATAGTTTAGATCATCATCATGGCGGCAGATGCTGAGCCACTTGAAATCCTTCTCCATTTGCCACTTCTTTGCGAGGACAAGAATGTGCCCTACGTCTTCGTCGGAAGTAAAGCAGCTCTTGGACGTGCTTGTGGGGTATCTCGCCCTGTAATTGCTGCTTCCATCACTCAAAATGAAGGCTCTCAACTCAAATCTCAGATTCAGAAGCTAAAGGAAGATTGTGAGAAACTTCTCATCTAACTTGTTGTTGTTCATTTCACCATTGTTATCTGTTATTTTTACACATTGATAACCGGCAATAAAGCTGAATCGTTGCAAATGAATTCCATTTTAGTGTTATCAGCGCTATTTAACTCAGTCCTTAGAGGTTCTGATGATATAAAAACGCACAAAATCATACTTACTAGATAGCTGAACATCTATAGAAATTTTCTTGATGTTTTAGTCGTATTTTCTTTCACAATTATAGTTTTACATTTCAGAGTTAGAATCAAATGCAATGAAATCTTTTTTTAAATTAGCAGCATTTGTAATAGTAATTGCATGGCTATATCATCAGTTTGAAGAAAATCTTCGAACGGTGTTGCCTGTAGTTATTGACGGAGCAACAGATCCACGGTTCGGTAAAATCAGAGAAGTTTTTGAGTAAGTTATTTTTATTTTTAAAAGGATTTTTAAAGGGAAAACTTCAAATATGGTTGGGAGCACGAAGGTAGTTCGCTAGCTGTGTTTGTGAACGGCAAACAGGTGGTAGATCTTTGGGGCGGCTACGCTGATCGGCAATCAGCAAGAAAATGGAAAGAAGATACAATGACCATCACTTTTTCGACAACAAAGGCTGTTGCTGCTATCTGTATTGCTCTATTAGTTGAGCGAGGAAAACTCAAGTTAGTTTGTCTTTATTTTAGTTTCAATTTGTATTAGTTACGATGATCTCATTTCAAAACATTGGCCTGGTTTCGCTAAAAATGGGAAAGAAAATGTGACAATCCATCATGTACTGGCTCACATGGTTAGTTTACATTTTCTTTTGTATTCGCTTATAGGCAGGACTAGCATATGTTGATACGCCTATCACAGAAGCTATGGCCCAGGATCCCGAAGTGATGCGAGCTCTTTTCGAAGACGAAGTTCCAAAATGGATACCTGGAACAGCAACAGGCTATCATCCTTACACTTATGGGTCAGTTTTTTACCAAACATTTTTTAAAATAAACGCATGCGTAAAAATCTATTTCAGATAAGGCTGCTTTATGTTACAGGTAACTTTGCTTTTATAAAAGTTGTTGCTTTTGCTTGTCATTATTACTGAATTTGCACATAAAAAAGATCATTGCAATAATTTAACATCCATTTTTCCAGTTGGCTTGTCGACCAAATCGTTCGACATGTGGATGAAAAGAAAAGAGGAATCGGCCAATTTTTAAGGGAAGAAATAACTGGCCCAAATGGTAATTTTAGCTTTTTTTAATAATGTTGGTTTCAGAAATTGATTACCATATTGGCTTGCCTCGATCTGAATCTTGGCGTGTAGCAAGAGTTCATACGCCAACTTTATGGGAAAGAATCACTGAAGCTGCTCATAATTGGAAAGTTCTCTGGTATTTTCGCCATCTTTGGAGTCTTCATACAGTAAACTTATTATTATTCGAATATTTCTTTAGGATACTCCACTTGCTCGAGCTGCGCACAACCCTTCTTGGTTAGAGGCTGTACATCGCGCTACTTTCAACAATCCTGAATATCATAGCATCGAACAAGCTGCTGCTATGGGGATTGGAAATGCCAGGTCGCTCGGACAAATTTTTGATCTAGTAGGAACAGAATTTTTTATTTACTTCCGTATTTATTAAGCACGATGGTAAGTTAAGTAAAATCTATTTTCCAGTTTGTAAACGAGAAGATTGTCAACTTTAAGTTGTTGAGCACTCTACAACAATACTACATAAACGAATCCGATATTATTTTTGGAGACAAAGTGGCAAAAGGGCACGGATTTTTATATCTACCATTGAAGAGAAAAGGGGTAAATAAAAAACTAAATCTTTTTCAATGCTTTTTTAGGTTCCCTATATTATCGGCCATACGGGGCATGGGTGTCAGTGCGCAGTTTATGATCTCAAAAACCGCGTTGTGATTGCTTATGTAACAAATGGACTGAAGACTGGTCTCTATGATCGCTGCCGTACATATAATCGTCTTCAAAAAGCCATTTACGATATTCTTGAAGATACTCAATGAGCTTCAGTTACACATATTCCTTTCCGGTCTCATTCTTTCCCGGTTAGAGAGTTTTTATACATTTTTAATTTCTAGACTTAATAAATTATCTTCAAATCATAATATATTTTCCTTGACTTGTCATTACTTACATATATTTCTACTTTCCAAGCTTATTTGGTACCAGACAGGGATGTTTTCGGACAGATAGAATGCACGTGATCGGCACGCATTGCTCACTGGCGTGATCACCAGAGGCTATAATTGTAGCCAATTTTATTAAATCTCCAACATAAGTGCTAGTTCGTTTAGAAATTGGCCTTTTCTTTTGTTGTCTGGCGAAATAATCGCTTGCCCTCCATCGCAAATAATCTTCTGTATCCATCTCACTCAACATTGACTAATCCAACTCATTCCTTTCTTTTCGACCATTACCTTAGCGTATCAATAGCAACTTTCCAAGTGCTCTTTAACTGATGACTCTTTTCAAAGACATGAAAATGCACTTTATTGCGCCACTTTGTCTTTCTACCATTCTTTGATATAAGTTATTATTGCGCTGCTTTTTAGCAGTGTACCAAAGTACGTTTTCTGCCTGGATCAAAAACTCGTTGAAAAAATTGCCCCTCGGCGACGAGGTTGAGGGTTGGTTTGGGTTTGACTTAACAATTTTGTTAATTTTATTTTTAACCCGCATGCTTTATTCTCTTATGATTTATGCATAATTTTATTTTCTAGGATCTTCAAGCAGACACAACTGGCTATGAAAGTAGACGAGGAAATGTTTATTCACGCACCATTTATTACTCGTCTCGTTGCGTCTTCAATTTGTATATCACAAAGGGCAGGAAGAATAATTAAAGTAAGCGTCAATTTATCTCTTAAAGGCTATTTTCAGGATGTTATGGCAGGTGGCGATCTTCAAATTGTTGAGAAAGGCGTAGGAGGTGTTTCTGATCCACAAACTGAAGCAGATAGAAGAGCGCAATACTGTATTATTCAGTCACTTCAGCAACGATTTTCTTCTCTTAAAATTGTCGGAGAAGAGGTATTCCAATATTCTTTTAATTAATAAAAAAATTTTTTAGGAAACAACTAGCGCTTGTAATGAACTAGAGACTAAATTCGATAGAAAAGCTTTGGATTTGGCAATTTCTGATGAGTTGAGATCTATAAAGGAAAACGAGGTCAAAATTTTTTTTACATATTAAAGAGCAAAGAAACTCAAATATTAGCCAGAATCTATTCTCCAATTGTGACAAGTAATTTTACTTATTTATAGGTCGTCGTGTGGGTTGATCCTCTCGATGGAACTTCAGAAGTTGCCAAAGCATACAAAAATAAAGATTCAGGTAAGATTTTATTTTATTTTTCTAAAAGATTTAGCTCTTCTCGAACAAGTAACTGTACTTATTGGTGTTGCATATAAGGAGAGGGCAATTGCTGGAATTATTCACCAGCCTTATTATAGTACAGAAGGAAGAACAATTTGGGCTATCGAGGGATGCGGTATAAATGGGATTATTCCAGCATCAGGTAGATTCTTAGTTTTCTTTTCAATTGCCTTTAGGTTCTGAATCACGAACTGTTGTGACTACACGAAGCCATTTGACCCAGTCAGTTACTGATGCCTTAGAAGCTCTAAAAGAAAAAGGTCTTGCTGATAACGTTAAGAAAGTTGGTGGTGCCGGATATAAAGTAATTTAATATTCCATTATCTATAAGCATCTTTTCAGGTTTTGCAAGTTTTAGAAGGAAGTGCTGCCTATGTATTTGCCAGTCCTGGATGCAAAAAATGGGACACATGTGCTGTAGAAGCGATTTTAAAGGCTTCAGGTATCAGTTTAATTTATTTTTATCGATATTTGTAGGTGGAGCTTTGACAGATATTTCTGGCCGAAATCTGCGGTATCATGCAGATGTTCAACGTAATAATACCGGAGGAGTTTTAGCAACGGCTAAATGGGTTCAACATCAGGTTACTTTTAAAATTACACTGTAACTCCTACTGTTTTGCAGCATTATATTGACGCCATTCCTAAAGAATTGAAGGATTCTCTTCCAGAATTCGTATCAAAACAGTAATTTCTCTTTTGCTTTACTTTTTTTAAAATAGATTGTGATTGTTTTTTCGGTTGTGTATACGGTTTTATAAACATTATTTATAGGTGTTAAGTGAAACAGTCTTTAATTTAGGTCCCAATCGAGAGTTGCTGAATCGAGGTAAAGGTTTAGGAGTGGTTTTGTGCATAAGATGTACGCTATCGAAGAAGTCAAATTGATTTGGATCATAGAAGATTTCAGCTATTGTTCTTCTTGGTTTGTTGACCGAGACCACAACCTTCTGGCCGATGTCTTCTTTTAATAAGTTTAGGCGCACTAGTGCTAACTCGAATTTGTTCCTGAAAGTCGAGGATATTTCAACATGAACCATCACCTTTGGTTAATTGGGTTAGTGTTTGATACAGATGCCGTATTTCGAATGAGAGGTTCCTGTGTATGTGTTATATTTAGCGTGGTAGTTCTTTCAGGCATTATTATAGTGTTTTGTGAATTAGGTCTATTTAGAATTTCTTCGGATACGGTAGTTCTTTTCAAGCTTTCTTGTTCGAGTGGAATAGCAGACGGGGCAGACACATTTAGAGACTCATTCCATTCTTCTCCCGTGTCTTCATATTCTGAATGGTTAGTCAACGCTGTTAGTCTCTTACCCTTTTCAATATCTTCAATTTCATCTAAATTATCCAAAAATTTAGAAAAATTTTCACGAAAACTTTCTCTCGTAGTTCTAACCTTATTTTGGATCACTTGGATGAGTTGAGATCCTGGTGGCGGCAGAGGCATATCTTCATCATTAGAAGTTGATCCTCCCACATCATTTGAAACCAGTGTTCTTTTTCTTACCGGGATCAACCTCCAGTATTTTCTCCAGTCCGGTCTTTTATTATGCTTTTGTGGAACTTCTTCTTGATCTCGGAGCTTTATCTTTCTTTTATGAACAACATTGCCATCATTTAGTTGAACCAATTTCAAATGAGGACGGTGGTTTTCTTGTCTTTCAGGCTTTGCAGTTAATACTTCGGGGGAAGACGTGTAAGTGACTTCATCAACAAGTAGAGTGACGAATGTCCCGATAGCTGTGGGAAAAACTGTAGGATTTGTCCATTGAACACCGGATTGTGTTGAGGATTCAATTGTCATAGTGGTTCGAGGGTTCACAGGCATAGTTTCAATTTGCTCCTATATTTGTAAACGAATAAGAATGGCAAAAACCTTAGCAACTCCTTGTATTTCGACTGCATCATCATCATATAAATATTCCTCGTAGAATTTATCAGAGACTTTTTCTACTCCATTCTGACGAGAACTTATATCTCTAAATTTTAATATACTCTCTTGGGAGAAAAACACTTGAATAACTGTCTTCCACTATGAAAAGAAGAGTTTCCTGGCGAAAAACGATTTACAATTGGGCCAACTGAAAGGAATTATGGATTTTATAATCTAAACTATACCATTAATGTTGTCGCTAGAGCTATTTTCTGAAGAGACTAGGGAAAAAACGAGAAGAAAGACAACTCGCCGCATGAATCAACAGATCTGCCAATCTTATTTCGACCAGATCGTGAGGATTGATGGCTAGCGAGGACAAAACTAGTAGGGAAAAAGACGATGGCATAAACAGTGTTCGATGAAATGGAACTGATGGATGGAGGATTGGAGGACATACTCTTTTTTTCAAGGGCATTTCCCTTTTTTGAGGGATGGGAACATTTTTGTTATTTTTAAAGTTAAACAACCAATCAAATTATTATAAAAGGATAGCAAAGTATCTTCTTGGCTTTTGTTGCTTCAAACCTTCTTTATCATTTTGTTTCAGTGAATGTAATGGCATCTTTTTATAAAGTAACAATCATAATATTAATAACTGCGTGTCTAATTTATAAGCTCGATCAAGGTCTACGAACAATACTGCCTATTTCCATTAATGGTACTACAAATGTCTACTTTGAAAAAGTTCGACAAGTTTATGAGTTAGTTATTTTTACTACTTCTTCCTTAATCACGCAAATTACGGAGAAAACTTCAAATATGGTTGGGAGCACGAAGGTAGTTCGCTAGCTGTGTTTGTGAACGGCAAACAGGTGGTAGATCTTTGGGGCGGCTACGCTGATCGGCAATCAGCAAGAAAATGGAAAGAAGATACAATGACCATCACTTTTTCGACAACAAAGGCTGTTGCTGCTATCTGTATTGCTCTATTAGTTGAGCGAGGAAAACTCAAGTTAGTTTGTCTTTATTTTAGTTTCAATTTGTATTAGTTACGATGATCTCATTTCAAAACATTGGCCTGGTTTCGCTAAAAATGGGAAAGAAAATGTGACAATCCATCATGTACTGGCTCACATGGTTAGTTTACATTTTCTTTTGTATTCGCTTATAGGCAGGACTAGCATATGTTGATACGCCTATCACAGAAGCTATGGCCCAGGATCCCGAAGTGATGCGAGCTCTTTTCGAAGACGAAGTTCCAAAATGGATACCTGGAACAGCAACAGGCTATCATCCTTACACTTATGGGTCAGTATAAAAAATTTTTTAGTTTATTTGCTCCACAGATGGATTATTGATCAAATTGTGCGACATGTTGACGATGAAAAACGAGGAATCGGACAATTTTTAAGAGAGGAAATTACTAAGCCAAATAGTAAGATTTTAGCCATAAAATATACTTTTATTTTAGATATTGACTATCACATTGGGCTACCTCTTGCAGAATCTTGGCGTGTAGCAAGAGTTCATACACCAACTTTATGGGAACGTATTAATGAAGTAGCGTATAATTGGAAAGTTCTCTGGTATTTTCGTCATTTTTGGAGTCTTCATACAGTAAGCATTTTGTCTACTAGAATAATTCTTTAGGACACTCCATTTTCTCGAGCTGTCCATAATCCTTCTTGGCTAGAAGCTGTTCATCGAACCACTTATAATAACCCAGAATATCACTTTTTTGAACAAGCTGCTGCTATGGGAATAGGAAATGCTAGATCGCTCGGAGAAATTTTTAATTTGGTAAATTTAGTCTTATAATTATTGTTGTGACAAATTTCAGTTTGTAAACGGACATATAGTCAGCTTTAAAACACTAAACAAACTGCAGCAATATTATATCAATAAAACCGACATTATTTTTGGAGATAGAGTAGCCAATGGTCATGGATTTCTATATTTACCTCTAAATAGAGTTGGAGTAAGAAATTATCATTGTTTCTCAAAAAATTACAGGTTCCCTATATTATCGGCCATACGGGGCATGGGTGTCAGTGCGCAGTTTATGATCTCAAAAATCGCGTTGTGATTGCTTATGTAACAAATGGACTGAAGACTGGTCTCTATGATCGCTGCCGTACATATAATCGTCTTCAAAAAGCAGTTTATGATGTTATTTCACGCCTTCAGGGAGTTGCGATTACCTGACTTATTTATATAGATTATTTATTCACCGAGTTTTAACGGTTTCTACTTACGCTTGTACACTTGATACCCTATTCTATGCTATCAATACTGCACATATTTTATGAACGCTATTAATAAATGTTTTAATAGCTAGTTCTCTTCTATTTATTGATCAGACTGTTCGGATTACACATGGGCAGGATTGAACTCTTGTGAACATGTTATACCAGCTGCCGATTACGAGCACTGACGAAGGCCAATTGACAATCGAGGTTTTTTTTTTCCGACGGACTTTATCAAAGGACAGAAAGAATTCGAACAACTAACCATTTATCCAGAAATAACGAGTAACTTGAGAGGAAAACAGGTGTATTGTTGGGGGTCAGATGTTCATATAGGGGATAATCTCATCTTGAGGAGATTTTGGCCGAATCTCATCAAGACTGATTTGTAATAATAGTAAAGAGTGACCGCTTATCAAATCTACCACAGCTTGTGAGCAGCAAAAGATGATTGAATGTGTGTGTGTGTGTGGTTTAATTACAGCTGTGATAGAGGATTACGGTAAAAGGTAGGGACAGGTCTGCTAGACAAAAAGTGTGTAGGGGCTGACATTTTTAACAATTGCAGAAAATAGTGAGAGAGAGGGAGGGACTGAGAGGACGTTTAAGCCTCATTTTCACCGCCCTTATCGCCTCCAGCTCCTCCGCGTCCACGTCCACCGCGTCCACGTCGTCCACCACGTCCACGGCCACGACCACCGCGATTGCCCTCGCCTTGTGGATGATCTCCTTCTCCATCTCCCTGGTGCTGGTCGCTTTCGCTGCGTCCACCGCGGCGCCCTCCTCCACGACGGAATCCTCCACGACGACCACGGAAGCTGCGACGCTGGCCGCCCTAAAATCATCTCTTATTCTACTCGGTTGGTTGGAGGACAACCTCTTCCTGATCATCGTGTTCTCCATTTCCTTCACCTCCGTTTCCACCACCACGGCGTCTGTTGAAGAAGCGGCGATGACCGCGATAGCCTCGGCCGTTCTCTCCATCACGGTCGGCAGCATACTTGGATCCTTGGACGGGTCCCCCATCGGGTCCAGTGACGTTGGAAGCTTCCGGTCCTTTAGCTCCCTCGACTACGTCAAATTTAACCTATAAACTTTTTTGGTATTACATATTAGTTAGGAAGCGGACCTCTTCTCCATCACCAAGGCTTCGCAAGAACTTCTTGGGATTGTTGTTGGTGATAGCAGTTTGATGAACGAAGATGTCTTCATTGGTATCATTGCGGTTGATGAATCCATAGCCGTTCTTGACGTTGAACCATTTGACCTGGCCGGTGACTCCTCGAGCCAACACGGGCTTCTCTTGCGCCTCGTTCTTGGCGGCTTCGTTCTTATTGTCGGACATGTCGGTTATTATTTCCGTAGGATGAGTCGACGCTCAGATCTTACCAGTTGGAATTCGAGCGCACGCTCCCTTGCAAATGATCTTGCGATCTTTTGCGCTGAAATTTTAAATATTTAAAAAGAAGAAAGAAGAGCTGGGCAGAAAGGAAGGAAAATGGCAAAAAATGACAGGTGCCAAATTCGTGCTACCGATAAGAGAAGAAGCTGTCTAAAGCAATAAGGGATCAATTTTCTTGGATCGATCGGGATTGCTAGCAAAAGCGACGCTCTTATTAGCGACGCGAGATTTGAATTTGGCGCGCGACCTCATCGCGTTTAGGATAAACCAAACAAAGCCATCGATTGAGCCTCGGCTCAATCCCCCCATTCCATCGAGAAAAAAGGGGCCAGACGGAGAAATAAGATAGAAATAATCTGAACTCATTCAATTCTATTGAAATTCAGCAAGACCTTTTTCAAATAAATAAATAGTTCATGATCTTTCGAGAGTGTATTATTGCCTGATAGGGAGATATAATTCAGAGAGACCCAAAGTTGAATTGTCAACATTTACGCACACGTAACAAGATAAGCTTATCTAGTTTTGCTTGTGCGGGAGAAGGTCACTTGGCCACGCAGCTGGACGAGCTCTCGGAGCCATCTGTTACTCCCGTTTTAAACTCTAACATATGGCTAAGCTCAGACTGCTAAATTGAGGCATTGATAATGTAATTAGCGGTGACACGAGTCAAAAAAGAGTTGTCTTTCTTCGGAGAAATTGAGAGAATGGGAAGTGACATGTCAAAGGCGGGGCGGAGAGGCAAAATCGCTTGAATTTCCCCCCTGCCTGACTATTGAAATTTCCATAAATAAGGGGAAAGGAAGGTGACGCAGTGAGTGAAATCTGAGAAGCACCGAATGTGCTGCTTGCTGTAAAGAGAGAGAGAGACAGCGGACAGCCGGGGTCAAGTACAACCGACCCGAGCAGGCGGGAGAGTGTGAGAGGAACGGGGGGACAGACAGATGGCTCTCTTTGAGTCAGTTGTGTGACCGCCACGTTTATCCCTCCTATATACAGTCTCTCCTCTTTTTTCTGGGCTGTCAGGCTTTTATTGCAATCGGGCCATTTCATATGAGAATTGTCTGGACGCATCAAAGATCTTTCTAGAAGAAAAAACATTTTTTTTCAATAACAATTGATTCTTCCATGGGAGTCATTTGATTCGGTCAATTGTAATCAAAAGACTAGAGGATAGCCTAACCGCGACAAAATACTGCTCATTTCGTAAATTGCCGGAAGTCTCCGCCGGCTTTCTCTCTCACTCCCCTCTGCGGATAGAGAGAGAGAGAGAGAGAGGCACACGTTGCATTGACTGGCTGGCAGACATAGAAGGCGGAGAACAGATGATGGAATTCTGAACTGAAAAGTTGATCGCTGACGTGGTTGATTCACGGAAATTAGTGATAAAAATCGAGAAGCGGTAAGGTGGAATGACGCATCTCTCCATCGACAACAAATAAAGGGAGCTACCCCAGAGCAGCTAGTCAATATGACCGCTGGCCGCCCGCTCCTGTGAGAACGGAGACTTCGTGCGCCGCCGCCTGGTTGCCCGGTAACATTAAGCGCACAAAAAACAATCGAATGCGAATCAATCTACCGAGGAGGAGAAGAGAAACCATGAAGAAGTGACTTCAAACAGAAATAGTGGGGAAGTAGCATTGCTGGAAATCATTATAAAAATTTGGGGAGTGGCTGGGGGCAGTAGCGAGCGGGGGGAGGACGATCGATCGAGCATCCATTGAAAGGACATGGCGGACCGCCCACCCAGCGGCGCGAGAGGCACCACCGACCCTGAACGGCCGAGGTCCTCCTTCTTTCTCTCGATGCTATGTGGGGCTGGGCACGCGATCGAAATTTGATCAAAGACTTTGAGAGGCGACAGAGAAAGAGAGCGAGACCGCCCGGGCATAATCCATTGCCCACTAGAGAGAAGGGAAATTTACTCAAGGACGGATCGAAAACCTCACAAAAAAACCAAAGTGCCACCTACACACCCCGTGGGAACGAGTTTTTCTCTACCTGGCCCGCGAGATGAAAGATGATAAAACAAGTGCTGGCTTTTCTCTTTCAAAAAAAAGAAGACTTGTGGCAAATAATTCGAGTAAAGAAGGCAAAGAGAGCAAACAAATACCGAAAGAAATGGCGTGGAATGCCAAAAATTCATAGAGGGAAGTACTACCCAAAGAGATAGACAACCGGTCGCAGAGGCATTTGCATGTTTTGCACGGCTCATCCTAGGATCGACATAGCCTCTTATGGTAACTATGTAGCGGACTGACACTCGCAGCTGCAATCGGACAGAATGAGATGTCATAGTCCTGGTGCAATGTTTCATAAGCCTTTGTAGTGTTTATGAAAGAGAACTAAACAACTGTCATACTCAACGCAAAAGATATCACATTCCAATCGGTAGGAAATAAACAGAGTGGGCAGAGAGAGGGTGGAATGTTTTCATCCTTTTTGGAATCAAAATTGTATGTTTAAATTTACGAAAGATTGTAGCTGAAAGAAATCTAAATCTTATAGCTATGATTCTAATATCTTATTCTCAGTCTGAAGACAAATGTAGGAAGTTTAAAAATACGCTTTATTGTTGTCGTTATTGCGTTGTTTGTCATTGACAATAACGTCATAAATCTCTGGCACTAGCAGGCCTAATTAATAGATTCATTTCAGCACGTTTTCTTCTATTTTTCGTGTTAATTCCTTCTGTTGATTCGATTCCAAAAATTTGTATTTTTGTAGCAAGTAAGCATGCTATATTGGCATCGGCGCGCCAAGTTGAAATTTGAATGCAGCCGTTCGTTTTACAGTTCAGTTCTCTTTTCTTCTTCATTTTTCAATCCCGTCCCTAATACTATATCTTTACAAAATATTGTTCACTAGTTTAAACGGCTATTGCAGATCATGTCTGGCGAAGGCGCCATTGTAACTGAAAATATCGAAAATCAAAAAGGACGTGCAAAGTGGAGTCTTGATGACTTCGAAGTTGGCAGACCACTTGGAAGAGGAAAGTTTGGCTCAGTCTTCCTGGCTAGAGAAAAGAAATCCAAATTCGTATGCGCACTAAAGGTTAGTCCATTTTTATAAATGATTTGAAAATAATTTTAAGGTCCTGTTCAAGAAACAGTTGAAACAATGCCAAGTCGAACATCAATTGCGCAGAGAAATTGAGATTCAGTATCACCTTCGACATCCAAACATACTAAGACTCCATGGATATTTCCATGACCACGAGCGAGTCTACATTATTTTGAATTATGCAGAAAAGGGTGAACTCTACAATTACATGAAAGCAAAAGGAAAACTTGAAGAAAAGGAGGCAGCCCAGTAAGTTTTTATTTATTTCCTAGTAGAGGAAGAAATCAATTTTTATAACAGGCGATCGTATTTGCAATTAAACTTATTTTTTTAGCTTTATTCGTCAGCTAGCACGAGCTTTGCAATATTGCCATTCCAAGACAGTCATTCATCGCGACATCAAGCCGGAAAACTTACTAATCGATTCAGAACACAATCTACTAGTGAGTTATATTTTTTTTCTTTTCTATTCTATTCAGGTTAGCGATTTTGGATGGTCAGTCGTTGCAAATGGACTCAAGAGACAAACAGTTTGTGGAACATTAGACTATCTCCCACCTGAAATTACAAATAATGAGCCACACGATCACACGGTAAGCATAATAAAAATCTAAAGTTTTTTGCTTTAGGCAGACATTTGGTCGCTCGGAATTTTAATGTACGAAATGATATGCGGCAAGCCGCCCTTCGAATGTCCCAATCAAGAAAATACTGTACAGCGCATCAAGGAAGTGCGCTTCACGGTTAGTTTTTGCTATTTTCTTTTATTTTCTTCAGATTCCATCGCATGTCAGTGACCAGGCAAAAGAGCTACTAAGAAAAATTATTCAAAAAGACCCACAAAGTCGCTTATCCTTGGCAAATATTGTTGCTCATCCGTGGATTGTTAACAATACTGGAAAGAAACCCGAAGATGACCCTCCGGTAAGCCTTGATCGTCTCCTTTTAAATTTGTTATTTTAGCGCCGTAGACGCAGTTCTTCCATTCCTCCTCCACCTACAAAAGAAGAATCTGTAGAAAACGCACCTAGCATGCCAGGACCTCGTGGTCGCCTTATTTCCGACGTTCCCAACTTTGAAAAACCAGTGCCACTCTCCGAAAATTGTAAGCAGTAACTTTGTAAAATAAAGTATTTATGTGGTAATTATTTGTCTTTTATTTAGGTTTTATCAAATATTACTGATTTTGAGTGAGCAGGGAGAAGAGAGACCTTTAAATTTGCATTGGCGCGCTTCTATCTGGACTGCTTCTTTTCTTCTAAATTTCTTATTTTTGTTTACTGAAATAGCTTAGAAATTATATTTCAGGTGAATATATACCTAAAGAGGACAAATGAGATGATTAATATATGCAGAAGTTCTAAAATTCTATGCCGCTTAGGACAGCTTCCTTCAACTAGTTATTTTCACTCAACAGCATGGCATAGAAGTTTACCAAAAGTAAGTATTTTATTATTTTTTTATATGTTTAGGCGGTACCTCATGAAGATGAGCTAGCACCAAGCTATTCCCGTGCTACGCCTAAATCAAATATAATAAACCTTAGGAATAAATCTAAAAGAAAAGATATTAATTTAATTCGTAAGTTTGTTTTATAATCTAGCATATTTTATCGTTTAGTTGCCGATGAGCATTTACAACAATGGCATAAAATGGAGCCAAGAGGCCTTATATCAGCGTATCTTCAGTTATCAAAGTCAAAATTGACTCTTCTCGTCACATCTACAGGTCCTTTCAGCTATTTTAGGTACTCCTTAAATTTTTAGCAGCAGCTGGGTATTTCTGTTCTCCTTTGGCCTTTTCAGCGCCTTCTTTTGCTGCATGTGTAGTTGGAACATCGCTTTTATCTTCTGCTGCAAATGCCTGCAATCAGCTGTTAGAAGCACCATATGATGCCCAAATGAAAAGAACTCAGAGTAGAGTTTTAGTTGTTCATAGGTAGCTTGACCATATTTTAATTCAGTAACTTTTAGATTTTCACCACTTCATGCTTTTTCATTTGCTACTGTTTGTGCTTCTACAGGATTTGGACTACTTTATGCTTATTGCAATCCATTAACAGCAGCGTTGGGAGCGTTAAATGTGTTTCTTTATGCAGGAGTTTATACTCCATTGAAAAGATCTCATATAGCCTGCACTTGGGCCGGAGCTGTGGTAAATTTTACTGACTACGTTGTATATAAATTTTAGGTTGGGGCTATTCCGCCGTTAATGGGATATGCGGCTTTAAATGGAACTTTGGATATGGGAGCAGCTTGTCTTGCTGCAATTCTTTATTCTTGGCAGTTTCCACATTTTAACGGACTTAGCTGGAATTTAAGAGGAGATTATAGCAAAGTAAGTTATTTTTTATAAGCGTTCTTAATTTTTAGGCTGGTTATCGAGTAATGTGCGTGACTGATGAAAGGCTATGTCGTGTGACGACAATTCGACATGCCTTGTCACTTGTTGCCCTTTGTTCAATTGGTGCTCCTCTAACAAATTTAACTACAATGTCTTTTTCAATTGGTACGTACTTATCAGTATTATTACATTCTTTTAGATTCTCTTCTGGTCAACATCCCACTTGTTTATCTATCTTACCGGTTTTATAAAGCACCCGATGCTAAGAACTCACGGCAGCTGTTTTTCGCGAGGTATGTTTCTTTGAATCGCAACCTATTTCTTCCAGTTTATTGTATCTTCCTGTCATAATGGGCTTAATGGTTATTAGTAACCTTGGCCGTACTTCTGAACAAAAAGAAAATCCAACTACTAAAGAATTTATAGATCAAGTTATGAAGATCATGCGCCTCTAAAGTCCTATGAGATATTCTACGGGTAGACTTGTTATTGTTACTGGAAATTTTTAGGTTTAGAATTTTAGGTCGTTTTTTTTTGTTGATTTGTTGTTTCAGATGTTTGTAAATCATTAGATTTAAAAGTTGTTTTATTGAATTTATGGGGTTATCGTCCCAACAAATTTCTTTGTTTTCTAGAGAATTGAGAAGACATAAGGTAAGCGGAATGAATTTAATAGAGGGTATTGAAGTTATTGAACGTTCTTATAAATTACGAGCTTTGCACAAGCATGACCAGGCCGCGCAAACGGATTACCCCGACCGATTATAATCCATCGCAAAAGCCTTGTATCGAGTTTTAGAACGAGAAGTTCTGCCTATGTGGTTCGAGTGTTTATAGCCGAGTCCATAGTTGGCAGAGCTATTGGATTTCAATCAGTAGTGCATCTCATTTGTGTCAACGTGGTGGCGAATTCCATCCACTTTCTGTGCAGCCTCATTCTCGAATATTTTCATGGAAGTTTTATGTAGAACACAGAAGGCAATTGGGAATCCTTGTGCTAATTTAATCTCCGATCAGTTTCCATTTCAGAGCTGGAATACATTCCAGCGCACGTTCCTATGCAGCACGCTAACGATAATTTGATGCGACTAGCGGAAATCTGTCGCATAACTATGACTCTCGGAAGTTCTTTTCTTCTCCTTTTGCCTCTGGACGAACTTGTAACATTATCCGCTCCAAAATTCGGCAATCTCGCACTCTCCCGTTTATTTTGAATAGGGATTTTGCGTGAAAAAGCGTGTGTGTGCGACACAGTGAGAGAGAAAGGGAAACCGGCCCCGCAGCGCCTCCCTTTTCGGATTTGTGCTATTCTTTCCCTCTGGAGCAGCATCACCCAGCCTCATTAATTGTTTATTTCCTCTTGTTCTCAACGAAGAAAAGACTCCTCCCCTTCATAATTCAATTCTTAGTGACCACGAGAGGACACGTGCATGCGTATGTGTGGCACCAATCACGCTAACTCATTTCTTTTTTGGCCTCCTGCGCGAGGGGCTCCCAATCACCCTCTTGGGACCAAAATGTTTTTTCGTGGCCTCTTTGAGTCGTGTGTGACATCGATTTCTCTCTCTATGTTTTTGAGTTCAATGCACTTTCACGCTTGACTTTGGAAGCTGGATTGTACCCTCTGGGGTCAGTGTATACCTCCGGGTCCACAGGAAATCAAGTGCCATTCATAGTGGCCTTCCGCTCTCTCTAGGCACTCCTCTAGATTCGAAATATTATCCCCTGAGCACCTATTTTCTTTATTATTTACACCGAAAGCTGATTACTCAAACCCAATAGAATGATAGTTGAATGACTAAGCTGAGTTTTATCTAGGCCAAATAGTCCCTAAAGACATTTTTCCCTTCTGCTTCGGAATGTTATTCGCTAGAACAGTTGTTTTTGATATTTATGTGCTTATCTTCTTTTAAAAGCACATCTTTCACTCAAAAGTTGGTCTTTATTTCCCCCTAGAAACGCATTACTGAAGCAAGTTAAGTTTAATATAAATCATCCTCCCAAGTCCCATTGAACTTGACCCTCGAAATCTCTTCGACCATCAGACCCAGTCAAGTGTAAAATCAATGCTCTTCCAGTTACATAATTCAGCTTCCTCTTCTCGGCGATAGACGTTTTCCAAAATATTAGTCACCTCCCGCGAAAAAGTTCCCTCCATCACTAAATGTCGTCTTTTTCTATTGACTACAGCTGTCAGCCCACTCATTTGATTATTTTTAGAAGAAGGAGGATGTTTAACTGATGGCCAACCAGCAGCCGAGACTACTTTCGTATGAGCGAAGGGCTGAGTACACCTTCAACAACAGTGACTCATATCATGGCAATTTATCCCGATCTCCATATGATTTGTCTTCTACTCCACAACGATCCAGTTCTTTTCAGCGACGACCAATCAGAACTGAACAAGAAGAATTCAAAGTAATCGTCTATCCCCTTCCTTTGAAAATGATTCTAGCCAAATCGTCCTCGAAGAATATCAAATTCAATCGCTCCTATAACACATCCCGATCATGAGAAGAATAGATATAATGATAGGAGAGGAGTAGACCAGCGAATGCTTGTCAATGGGTGGGATATTTTGCTAGAAAGAAAAATTGAAATGTTTTCAGGGCTGTGGACTCAGAATTCTCTTCTTATGAGTTCCACAATGGATATCGAGGCGGCGCAAGAGATATTTACAACGCCCAGGTAGACTATTGAGAATTATTTTTATAGACTCAGATCGTTTGAATCAATCCTTTCCAGTAGGCTTTTTGAATCACTATAATCTCTCGATTTTGATGGTTATAGACAACTAAAAACTTGGACACCTTTTTCTCCCTCTTTCTCGAAATGTGCTCTCATTATTACCGTAACTAGTGGGACAAAATGTCCAAGCTAATTTAATCTGATAATAAGAGAGACCTTCGGGTTTCTGTCCCATTCAAAATTCTGCAATGTTTCAGCGTACACGAACGATAGACATGGATGACAACACCTATTCAAGTGACACGCACTACTACAGTATCCCCAAGTAGTTCCCATCTTCCTATCTCTCTCAAAAAAGCCATTTCAGTAGCGAATATTATGATAATGTTGATCGCTATCCAACGGGCTCAGATGGGCCGGAGACTGACATTGTTGATGATGGAAGCGACGCCGTCTCGGAAATGTACCAGCCTGGAAGATATCAAGGTTCGTTTTTATCCGGGAGGGGGAAGTAGCAGATAAAGCAATTGAGGTCAGCCAAACATGCTATTGGGAATGTTTAGCTGTGAGAAAGCCCGGAATTTGTAATTACTTTCTCTCTCTCTCGGAGGATCTTTCTTGGACTTTCCCACCAGCGATCTCTGCCCTTCTCAGGTTCTGTCTCTTTCTTGATGAGAGTCCTAATTTTTCTCAAGGAAGGGAATATTTCAAAGCCTTTTTTACTTCAGAATTCAGCTCTATGAAAATTAGAGTAGAACCGCTTTTAGCTCTCCTTTTTGTTGTCCAGACTGCAATTTGAGGAAATCGCCAAACCATAGGTCTTTTTTTCCTATAATTCGACAATTATCGTTTTATTTCGTCAAAAGCGATCTTTATAAACCTAATTTTTTTTTGTTAAAGCTTTAACACAAATATTTTAATCTTTCTACTTTCAAATACAAAAATTCATCGAAACTAGGTAAAAACAGTAAGTTTTTTTTTTTTTTTGAAGAGTCACATCTGGCCTAAATTGTTGCAAAAAAATATCCATCTGATTGATCTTCTGCAACGTCTAGAGCTGATAGCCCGCGCAATTAGTGTCAAAAGGATCTGGAAATAAGGAAGTAAATTGACGGCTGTCTAGAAAAAGACCATGTTATTTCCATCCGGAGTGTGATTGTCTCTCCCTCTCTATCAGCTGGCTCTCTCGTAAGGTCGATGGAGCTCGCGTGGGCAAATTATAGTCGACTGCCCTCATTTTTTCCCAGGGTTATCCAGATACAGAGAGAGAGAGAGAGAGTCTCCATGGCAATTGCTTCACTCCTCCCCCTCAATCATTCCTAGACCAATTCATTTCTGATCCGAACATCTCGCAGAGCAAGCGAGTGATCCCCAGTTCCTTTCGCTGTTTTTCCCGGAATCTCTCATTGAAAATGCTTGGCTGATGTGCCCTTTCGAATGTTGATGATGGTCATCAGGTTTCGTATTCTCTGTTGTTTTTGATCAGACTGAGGAAATTGTAGGAAGGAGAGATCATTTATTCTCTTCCTTTGCGAAGAGGTTCCCAGTAATCTCATTATTATCTATTTCTTTCGCTTACTCGCAGCACTAAAGTCAAAGTATTTTTAAAAAATATTTTCTCCTTCTTGTTTCTCTGCCTTGTAGTCCCAAAATTAAACTAAAAAGACGGAAAAGTCATCAAAGAGCCAACTGAAATATTCAACAAAGGCAAACAATGCAAAAATAGTCTTCATTTGGCGAACTTCTCTTCCACTTCTCTTACAAATATTTATATTTTATTTTTGTTTTACAGCCCAAATACATAAAATTATATAAATGGAGAAGAAATTAGTTTAGAAACGCCCAATAAAAGCAGTTTTTGTTAGTAAAAATGATTTTATTTTAGCTGTCGTTAGCATTTTTTCTGGCAAAACTTGTTGAACAAAGGTGTGTATTGGGCAGAAAAACAAGGGGAAAAATTCATTACCCACACGTTTTGGACTGATTCAATTTAAAAACGAATTCCACTGAGGCAAATCCCGCTGTTTTTCTCACTCATTCTCATCCTTGTTGTTCCCCCATATATCCTGCAGAAAGAGAGAGAGAGACCACATCCGCGAGGCACAAGATATTCAGGAGAGGCTAATCCTCAATTTCTCGTTCTCCATACCGGCGGTCGTGTGCAAATCCGACCAATTAGCGTGTATTTAACGAAGTGTGTTTTAATGGGGACCTCACGCTCTCTCTCTCGCCATAAAGCCAAAAGCTCTCCTATTTGCCGAAGGCTCCTCCAAACGGAAATGCTTCATTTAATGTGGCGTAATTTGAGTTAGGCCCTCTCCTTCCATGTGCTTTCCTTTACGTGACTTTCTTTAATTAATGTCCTCCTCATCAGGCGCAGAGAGAGAGAGAGATCTCTTTTGTAGTAGCTCTCACGAAGCAGCAGCTAAGCGGAGCTTCCCTTCAACGTCATTAATCTCTTGAAGCCTTATCTGTTGTGTTCTAGAAATGTCCTTTTAGTCAAAAGTTGGAGTTCCATCTGAAATGCTATCGGAAATCCTTATTTTTTGCAAGTTTAATTTTTCACTTCCCGTCGGCCCATTGTGCACTAAATAATGCATCGGGTCGGGCTGTTATTGTGGCCCAAAACTTTCTTTCGAACGCCTCCACTCTCGCTATAATTGGAAATGACTCTTTCTAAGTAGTCTAGACTCGATTCGGGCTTCACTCATTATGTCTATCTCTAGACAATGAGCCTCTTACTTGACACTACGGACTCGCCAAAAGCTGCTGGGGGCTCTATCCGTCGCAGGAGGGAGATCCAACTGAAAATGGACCTTGGCGACTCGAGTCCGATGCCATCGCGCCCGGTCACTCCGTCCTTCAAACTTGGCAGCGCGTCGCCGAGTCTCGTCAAGGAGATTAGTCCATTTATTCGGAGCGCCAGTGTGCGCGTAAAACAACAGCTACAGTCTACTTTTAGCGAGCCGCTTCGCGCCACAGAACAATTGAAAGCTATTCCGAGGATTTTCATGGAATCAAAGAATAGCCTCAATTTTGACGGTAAGCAGCAGCAGGTGTGGTCGGATACACTTTTTTATGCTTTGCCATGTTTTGGGGAAGTAGAACGAATGTGTGAATGCGAATTAATGGCTTATTTTCAGGAGAAGACGAAGGATCAACAAGCGACGATGCGGAAATCGACGATCCAGACTTTATGGAACTCCAAGAAAGGGAGAATATCATAAAGAAATATTCAGAAGTATGTTTTTCTTTAAATTTTATTAAATTTTGTTGTTTTAGGGGCCAGATAGCAAAAATATAGATGATTGGGAGAATCCAGAATCAGATCTTTTCAAAAAAATGGATCGCTTTGGTTTCTTACAGTGAGTTTATTCTACTTATTTTTAAAACTACTTTAGTAAATCTGATGCGGGATTGACGGATGAAGAAAGAGCACATAAATTACGAATAGAAACTGAATATAAACGAGAAAAGAAATGGAGATCTATGATCGAGGTTTGCAAATAAGTTGAATCTTTTATGTTTTTTTTAAAGCAATGGACAAAATTACGACCAGGAGATCGTCCAAAGAAAATGTCTGAACGAGTTTGGAAAGGGATTCCGGCTAAATGGCGATTAACCGTAAGTCTCTTTCACAGTTATTACCAGATTGTCTTCAGGTATGGCCTATGTTATTAGAAGTGGAAAGATTAAAAAGTGCTAAGCCGAATACTTATACAGAGCTACTAGTTCGTGCACGACTTGTGAGCAAAGATATCAAGCAAATAGACTTGGATATAAATAGAACATACAGAGATCATGAAGCATTTAGAAGAAGATATGATGTCAAGTGAGTTTGATTAGATTTTTTCTTGTATTTTTCTCCTTCAGACAACAATCTTTGCTTAATGTTTTGGCCGCATATTCCATGTATAACACCGAAGTTGGCTATTGTCAAGGTAAGCTGCATAATTTCATTTTATTTTAAACAATCTAGGAATGAGCCAAATAGCTGCATTATTTTTGATGTTTTTGGATGAGGAAGACACATTTTGGTGTCTTCATTCTCTTATGGTCAGTCCTCGTCACACAATGCACGGTTTTTTCGTACCCGGGTTTCCAAAGCTCACTCGATTTGAAGCTCATTTCAAGAAAGTGCTCAAAAAATATCGACCAAGAATATACAAACATTTGGTTAGTTATTTCTGCCTCTTTAATGGCTATATTATTTCAGGAAAAGCAAGATATACCATATATTTATCTAACAAAGTGGTGGTTTGGCTGCTTTCTGGATCGAGTACCTTTTTCATTAGCATTGAGGCTATGGGACGTGTATTTGATAGAAGGAGATTGTATTTTAATAGCAATGGCTCTAAATATAATGAAGATGCATGAGAGTAAGTCATTTTAATTAAATTTATTTGATAAATTGCTCCAGAAAGGATATTAAAATTACAAATTGATACGTTTATGGAATTCATCCAGATGAAAATAGCAGATGATTTTGGATATACAGATAATGAAGTAATAAACGCATTACATGATACTCTTAATAAACTAAAGGTTAGAAACTTTTAAAACTCTAAAATAATTTATTCTCCAGAGTGATCGTCAGCACATTCCGCAAGCGCCAGCTAACGGAGATCTATCAGAAGTGCCAACAAAAGCTCTGGGCCCTGTACTAGCAAAAAAGCTTGGAACTATTCGAGACGAGATTTCCGAAATTCAATCTCGTCATAGTCTCGCCGTCTGTAAGTTCAATCGAAGGGTCTATGATGAAACCTTTAAACTCTTTTACAAGTATTATTTAAATGGAGGAGTTGATTAGTTTTAGTCACTTTTAAAAGTAATAATAAAGTTTTAGAGCTTAAATAGACTCTTCAATATTTTATATTATAGCTAATGGTCGATCGCCACATCCTGGAAGAAAGAGGTCCAAACATCGTTCAGGATCTAGAACGCCACACACCGCGCCGAACAGCTCAGTTGCAAGGTAATATCCACTCAAAAATACGGTAGATGAAAGCCTTTTCAGATTGGCAGAAGTTGGCTCGGAGCAGATTCGTCTGCCGCAAGGAAACAGCTTCCGTGGAAATGATAGCTACACCAATGGAAGTATGAAAGAAGTCCCATTCGAGGTGAAAATACTACAATTGAAAGAAAGTTCTATTTAGATTCCACAAAGAAGATTTTCTCAGCGCCGGAAACAACAAAGCACCCCTCCACCAGACCCTTACCATCAACACGAAACGATCCCGAGTAAGCTTCGGAATGGGTTAGTTCTCTCCGTTCATATTGCGTTATCGCTTCTTTTCTGTCCTTTGAGTTTTATTTTTAAAAACCAAATTCAGATCGACATCAGTGTACGATAGTGATCGTGCTCTCCTCCAAGGTACCTCTTCCATCAAGGACGAGCGAACCGGCCAAAATGTGACCATCGTTCGAGCCGCAGAAGATGAAGACGAAGATAGTTTGCCGACCTCTCCTCCATCTCATTTAGTAAGATTCTTCTTTTTTTTTAAATAAAAACGAAAGAATTTTCAGAGAAACACATCCCAATCAAGTGCAGCTCGCGTCACACACGGTTTAAATAACATAACCTACATTTCAGTAGGTGATGAAGGCAATTCTGTTTTGTGATTCAGTTTTATTTCAACTTTGTGCCACACTTTCTAGTCCATTTGCTCATTCCCTCTCCGTGTTGTGAAACCCTCGCATAATTTTTATAAATATTCCACTAATTATTGCAACAGGGTGGCTGGCTACTCCAATAAATTGTGATCACTTTTTCCCTGAAAAGCAGTATAGTGGACGCCGCATGGGCGGCTGACGTAAGCCGGCTCCCGGCAATAGACACTATCAGAGAGCCGTTTGAGCTGAGAGTCCTTATCATTACGGCTCAGGACGTCTTCCAAGATCTGAGAATGACCCGTACGGCTGTACTTTTAGGGCTTCTCGCCATCCTCGGGTCTGTTTTTTTATCTTCTAAAGATTCAGATTGATCTCACTTTTATGTATACAAATTGGACATTTACATAGCTTTTTTTCACACATATTTCGATAACACTTATACAACTCTTTTCCACTGAAATTACGAGTAATCAAAATGCATTGAGAGCGTATCTTTCTGTGATGGCTATAATTTCTTTAGAGTTCCTTTTAGCTGCAAAGATTTCGCTGAAATCTGATAAGAATTGACGTTTAACCCCACGTGGCCGAGATTCAACTTAAAAAAACCCAAAGATTACAGTAGCCAGGCTACTCTGATCACAAATCTTCCTGGAGCCCCAGCCGTGACTTTCAAACAATATTCTGGCTATTACACCACTGGAACCAACAAAAACCATCAATTGCACTATTGGTTTGTGGAATCTCAAGGCAATCCGGCTACTGATCCCGTCCTGCTCTGGCTAACTGGAGGTCCTGGTTGCTCTGGACTTTCGGCTCTTTTGACTGAATGGGGACCGTTCATGGTAAGGCTTATGCAATAGAAATGAACTTTCTTCTTTTGATAAGAGAATGATAAGCGATTTCGTATTAACAGGAACTTTTTTAGGTGAATGATGACGGAGCCACATTGAGACTCAACCAATATGGATGGAATAGAAATGCCTCCATTTTGACGTTGGAATCTCCTGCTGGAGTTGGATATTCTTACGCAACTGACGGAAACATCCAAACGGGAGACGATCAGGTAAGAGGAAGCAAGAAAGAATTCTTGGGATCTATTGTGATCCTAAGGAGAGATCCGGATTTTTGAATCTTCTTCTTATCTTTTGGAAAACCAGGAAAATTACAGACAGCCAGCGAGAACTGGGAAGCCTTGGTCGCATTCTTCAACGAGTTCCCCCAGTACAAAAATAACGATTTCTACGTGACTGGTGAATCCTACGGTGGCATCTACGTCCCAACTCTAGTTCAAACTATCCTCAACCGTCAGAGCCAATTCAAAATCAACATCAAAGGAACAGCCATCGGAAATGGTTGTGTCTCCGAGAACGAAGGAACTGACTCCCTCATTTTGTTCGAATACGCTCACGGCCTCATCGACGATACGTAAGGGAGAATATTTTTGATGAAAAAGAGAAATTACAGTCAATGGCAAAAAGTGAAGATCCAATGCTGCAACAACGACACAGATGACTGCCCTTTCCACTCATTCGGCATTTTCTCATTCTGCGGAGAATTTGTCAACACCGCCGCCAACAATGCCTGGTGAGAACTCAACTGACAATTAATTAAATCACCCATTTGACTTAACTACCGTAGAGAAAGCAATTTTCTAGGAACTCTGGAATCAACGCCTACAACATGTATGCCTCGTGTTCAAGTGCCCAGTCGATGCGTTATGCAATGGAGTACAGAAACAAAATGAAGAAGACCTACATCCCCGTCAGTCAGGACAACTCTCCTCCTTGTCTCGATGAGGACCCAGTGACTACCTATTTGAATCGCGCCGATGTTCGCAAGGCTCTTTTCATTCCATCTAGCCTTCCCAAGTGGGATATCTGGTAAGTAATATAATAGGAAAATACTTTTTTTTTTAGCAATGATTACATCAATCAACATTATAAGCGCCAGTATGGAGACATGTCTCCTCAATTGAAGAATGCTACCAACGCTGGATTGAAGGTGATGATCTATTCTGGAGATGTCGATATGGCTTGCAACTTCTTGATGGGACAACGTTTCTCCAGGAAACTCGGATATCCAGTACGATTTGATTCAATCGCAAATTAAAAATGTTTAGGTGAAATCCGCCGCCAAGAGCTACCAAGTGAATGGTCAAGTTGGTGGTTTCCACACCCAATATGGAAATCTCCTTCACTTTGTGACTGTTCGTGGCGCTGGACACATGGTAAGCTCTGATTTAAATCAAAATCTGTGGTGATAGGTTCCAACTGACAAGCCGGATGTCGCCTTTCATATCCTCGATTCATTCCTCAACAACAAAGCCTTCTAATTGTACATAAAGATGCAAATAAAGAGATCCAGACATTGAGGCTGTTTGAACTTTCGAGAGAGCCAAGACGTGCCGGGGTCAGAGGACGATTGCCAACTGGCGACTGGCGGAGTTTCTTGATGAATGGTCAGAGCTAGACAGAGGCAGAATGACCTGGCACTTTTGAGGTGGAGATGGACTCTCAAAAACAATTGGAGAGATGATAAGGATCGACGATAACACGTCCTCAAGCTTGAGCGCTTTTTAAATATTATTTTGGCATCAAATCTCTTTGTTGAGGAATTGATTTTTACGAATGGCTTCTATCCAAAGTTGCAGTCGTTGATCTTCTCTACAACTTTTCAGAACGTTACCTCTTAGAAAAATCCTTCCAGAGCCAATAAATATTTGATTTTTTTTCGCTTTAGTACTACTGTAACTCCAAGATAAGCATTTTCTTAATAAGCCTTTTCTTTGACTTTTAAAATGAACATTCGCTTGCCAAGCAAGCAATAAGAATAATCGTTCGATCCATTTAGGATTATTGTAAAAAATTAGAAGCACTCCCTTTTGCTTTAAAAATTAGCCATCGCTTTGCCCTGCGAGCCACGAGACATAGTTTTCTCTGTCAATCTCGTCCATCCTTATCTTTATCATCCTATCTCATTGTCCTCAGCAACACATGCTCATCAGGCCATTCCTCCTGCCTCCCTCCGCCCCTTTCGTTCATTCCTAACTCCCCGCTGACCGTTGTCTCTTTCGATCTTCACCAATGGTGAATTTCAGATATGCGATTTGTATTTCTGACGGCCTTGTTGGCCATCGTCGCAGCTGTCGACGAGATCAACGAGTTGCCTGGAGTCAACTGGGATTTGAACTTCAACCACTATTCTGGATTTTTCCAGGTTTCCGAGACTCATCTTCTCCACTATTGGTAAGTTTTTATTCCTCCTGAGAAGTAATTCTTCCAAAATCTGATTTAAATATTTCAGGTTCGTTGAGTCCCAAAATAACCCGCAGACTGACCCATTGATCTTCTGGTTTAACGGAGGGCCCGGCTGTTCTTCTCTTGATGGTCTTTTGAATGAAATGGGTCCCTATGTAGCCCACAAGGATGGAAAGACTCTCGTCAAGAATCCCTATGCTTGGAATAAATTCGCTTCAGTCGTCTACATCGAATCTCCGGCTGGAGTTGGATATTCTTATTCAACTGATGGCAACATCACTACCAACGATGACCAGACTTCTTTGGAGAATTATGAAGCTGTAAAACAATTCTTTGAGGTTGGTTGATGACCAGGAGGGGACATTTGGAGGGAAGAAGAGAAACGAGCTATTCGAATGGACAGCTGTGCCAGATGCGAGAAAAGTTATTGCTCAAAAACAAGGAGAAAAAGCGTTTTGGGCAAAGATCACAAAGAAAAATAGATAGATAGCCACATTATTCCTTTTTTTCAGACTTTCCCTGATTTCCGCCAACACGCCACCTTCATTATGGGAGAATCCTACGGTGGAGTCTACGGTAGGACTAATAAAGCGTAAAAAATATGAATTTAGTTCCCACTTTGACTACTCGCATCATCTCCGGCCAGAAGGATTTCCCCATCAACTTGAAGGGAATGGCTCTTGGAAATGGCTACGTCAGTGAGACTCTCAACATCGACACTTCCATTCGTTTTGCCTATGGCCATGGAATCATCGACGAGAAGACTTGGAATACGCTGGAGACGGAATGCTGTAAGGGCTGCATCGATGGATGTGATTTCACCAAAGTGGAGGGTCATTGTGCCCGAATGGTGGAAGACATCTTCCAATTCCTTTGGGCTGGCGGATTGAATCCCTACGATTTGTACAGAGATTGCGACCCAAATCCTGATACAAATAGCGAGAAGATGAGCTACATGTTGAAGGGAGTTGCTCCCAAATTCGAGGACATTGACTTCCCTGAGAAGAACATCAGCGTCTTGGATTTCTTCCGCAAAAATGCTCCTCTTTATGGAGATGCTCCATGTCTCAATGATTCCGATGTCATCTCCTACATGAATGATAAGAAAGTTCGCAAGGCCATCAACATTCCATTCAACCTTCCCAAATGGGATATCTGCAGGTAATTTTTGTGCTCATTTTTGGGGAGAAAATCGAATTGTAGCGACAAAGTGACCACCACCTACCAGAAGCAATATGGAGATATGACCCCATTCATCAAGAAGATCCTCAAAGCTCATGTCCGTGTTCTTCTCTACTATGGAGATACTGACATGGCCTGTAACTTCATGATGGGACAGCAATTCGCCGCCTCTCTTGGTCTCAAGGTTTTTTTTTTCTAAAATATTCCTAATGCAATATTTTTCAGAGAATGCTGAACAAAACTCCCTGGAAATATGACCGCCAGATCGCTGGATTCAAGACTCTTTATGATGGTTTGACATTCATTACTGTTCGTGGAGCTGGACACATGGCTCCTCAATGGAGAGCTCCTCAAATGTATTACGCCGTTCAGCAATTCATTCTCAATCATCCTATTTGAATAAATTATAATTAATTTTTTGCGTTAATGATATGAAAGATGACGTGGGAAGGGAGTTTTTAGGCAAAAATTAAATTCCGAGATTAATTTTTAACCAAATCCGAAGAATAAAAAATCTAATCATTAATCTGATCTCGTTCAAGATGGGTCTGTCGCTCTCCATTCTGCTGGCAGTCGATCCTTCTCGCCATAAGAACTTCGCCGAGACGCGTGAACTCTTCCCTCAAACACCGAGATCTGATCCAAAGGTTCTCAGTTCTGGCGGGAAGACGAGTCTCGTTAAAGCTCTTGAGGAAATCTTCACGAAGAGAGTGGAGAAATCTAAGAAGAAAGATCCGGAAGAAAAGAGAATCGATGTTAGTTTTTTTTCGCTCTGCCAAACGAGTATAGATGACTGAAAGCGATCATATTACTACGTGGGACTTTTACGGCGAAAAGGTGGATCATTCGAAAGGAAGTAAATCGTGGCTGGGACCCACGGGCAATCCTCTTACTTCTGAAAAAGTGCCGATTAAAACTCCACCGCAGAAATCTCTCAAAACCAAAACGGCGGCCAGCACAGGCCCGGAAAAGTTCAAAATTCCCGAGAATCGAGAGAAAATGGCACCGGCTGATAGTAGCATTTACGATACTTTGCTCATGACACCGGGGACTGAGAGCCAAATCTTCAAGCTTAGGAACCCGGAAAATACAAAATATGACAATCTCTCGTGGTCTTCGTCCATCGCCGGCGAAGAAAAGGACAAAAAGAAGAAGAAATGAGCCAATAGCTATAATATGAAACTATGAAAGCTCTTTTTTCTCTATCCGACCATCAAGGATCTTTCAGATTTGGGCTGGTCGGGTTATGCTGAAAAATAATGAAAGATCGACTGCGAGAGGGGAATCAATAGATTTTCATGGGGAAATAGAAGAAATATCTCGGACAAACACCATTCTATGGTAGGTGCAATGGCCCTGAGAAAATTGTCCGATCAGGATCATTATGACACTTTTATACGGTAAATTGTCGTTCTTGGTTTTGTCTTCTTGCTGGCTATAAGTGCTGTTCGCGCGTTTTGGACACATTTTTGACGGTTACTTTCAAAGTACCACTGGTGGAGACCGTTCTCGAGACATTGGATCTTCAAAAAGCTGTTAATACTCTCTTAGTGATTGAAGGATTTCTGTAGGGAAATAATAATAATATTTAGGGAATGGTTCAAGATCAATTTGGAACTTCATTCGAGGTCGTCCTCTCGCCTTACGACGACACTTATTTTTTCGCACTAATTTTAAAGCAGAAAATTCAAGATTGAGATTGTTACCCAGGACTGGATCAGGAGTATTTTTTCCAAATGAATTTGTACTAATTTGTTAGTTTTTTTTAAATTTCGTTTTTTTACTGTTTTAACACATTTACCTTCCCTGTGATAGCTACCATGTATCGGGTCTTATAGGTTATTATCAATGTTTATTAAAAATATTTTTATAAAAACAGTTAGGATCAAAAATAGTTTTAAAACAATATGAAATAGAATATCTATTTTGGTGGGTGCCATTCTTCTTCAAAATGTTTTAGGTTCTTACGGTAGCACTCCTTTCCATATCTAAAATCATGATGTTTAAAAGTGGAAAAATGGAAAAGCCAGCATCTTTGAGAACTAATCCTTTGAGACCTTCATCAATCGCTTTCCAAATCATAGTATGCAGCTTGGTTTTATCCTCAAATTTAGCTAAAAGAAAAGATGCACACAAACTCCATTTTCGATGAAAAATGAATTGGAAAGTTTGATGGAATTATCAACTTCGATCATATATTCTTCCAGAATGGCTCTGCGCTCTTTTATTGGCCTAATTTGATAGGTTAAAAAAGAAAAGATGCTTACCTGTCTGTAAGATCTTCATCATTATATCGAAGAATATCGAAAATAAAAAGACAGGGACTCGCATCTGCAAGCTGAAATTTCTCGAGTTTTCGGATAAATGGAGGCTTGCCTTATTTTTCTTATATTTTCCTAAAGTGCCGAAAGGGAGTGGCTTTCCAGCATTGGAAACAAGAAGAACTTCGGCGTCTAGAGCCAAATTATCTCTTTTTGCAAACGCCTTTGGAATAACTTCATGGAATGAAGAAATCTACATTTTAAAAGCCACAAGCCTACTTTATGGTCTTGACCAGGATTTAAACTACGAGAAGAAACTGAAAGATTGTGTTCTAGCCCATCAAACAGATCTTTTTGAAATCTCTTTAGAGATATGAATTATTTCTCTAAAAGGGTAGCCTTCTCATAGATAAACACCACTCTTTCCGTAGAGATAAACAGTGAAGAAGGAGATATGGTGACGACATTCTGGGTCCGACGGTTTTTGAGGAAAAAGGATCCCCATGATTGTGTGCAGCTGTGTCTTGCTTGCCCCCTCCCGTTCTCCATTTCTACAGAGTTTGCTGTTTGAATATTCAGTCTCTAGGCTTTTTTGGTCTTTCCCCATTGTTCTCCCAATTGGAAATTAAAAGGCAGATTCTTGGAAATGATAAATCTTGCAGGCATTCTCTTTCAAAGGTTCCTTCTTTTCAAAAATTTCCTTTGAAATTTTCCCAATAAAAACTACTTTTGCTAGAATTTTTGTTCAGAAAGATTTTATTTTTGATTCACCTTCAAAAATCAAGTTAGAAAAACAGTAATCTGCTTGTTTGTGAGAAGATCAAAAGAGTAACGTCAAATTTGGAATAAACATACTTCCCCTTTTAGGCACCCAAAAGTGCATATTTATTATTTGCTAGTATATTCCTTCCTAGCTTTCAGCATCTGGCCAATAAGGAAAAATGGTGAACGAATCTCCTCTGGTTCATCCGGCCTTTTGGATCTTCCTTCTCCTATCTGCTATGTTGCTTCTGGAGGAAATCATTATCCACTATAAGGTTTTTATTCCTCGCTCATCTCGTCTGTCTTTCTTTGAATCATATAGCACTCGCTGATAAACAGCAAAGTGTTACCCAGCTCAATAAATGTCATGAATCTATCGTTCGACCGGATAACCCCGGAAGAACATTCCAAAAAATAAAGTCTGACGCTTCCTTCGAAGGTCGGACATAGGCACAAACCTTTAGTTTGAGCACTCAGGCTGGAGAGTAAAAGAAATACTTAGGTTGTCATTTAGGTTTAATGCCGAGATTGAACGGGTGCGAGTTGCTCTAAAGTTTTTGGTAATTACTCGAGTGTAAACTCTTTCGTTTTATCATCTCTATTCTGTTAATAATCTGCTACCACACGATTTGTAGTCTAACGTGGAGACTTTTCAACATAAAATCGTGCTTCTGTGTCATTTTGCCAGCCTAATCCCGCCCCGTTTAGTCTGAACTGGACTTTTGCTTCAATTAGCTACTTTCCTCCATGCTTCTTCTCGTTTTCTTCGTTTTAATCAACTGTTCAAAAGCTCATTTTCCTTTATCTATTTTTGAAAGTTATCTGGAGAAAAATGGCTTGCCTAGAGGGAGTATAAGTCAGTCTGAACTGACTCAAGTAAGCAATTATGATCCAAAAGGAAATTGTTCAGCTATTGATTCGAATAGAAAAAGCAGCAGAGTCTGACAATTTGGAGAATATCGGCCAGTCAGAATTCTCTCTTTCCATCAGTTCAAATATCTCATTCGCCACTACACTTTGGGATATTTTGGGAACAATCAGTGGAGTCGTCTATTGGATTACTGTTTTTGAGGTCAGGCCTTTGGTATTTTGATTTTATGGACTACAAGTGATTGTTAATTTCCTGATGGCCTGTAAAGGAAAGTGATACCAATAGATTTCCAGCAAGAAGTGGCAGACGCGATTTCCTCGGCACAGAAGTCATTAGCCACTGCGAATGGTCTCAAATCGTCTTTGAGATCGGTAAAGCCGCTCATCCCCTCCCAAATTGTTCCTTTTAAGAGTAAAAAGTACGAGCAGATTGTACTTCGCTATAGAGGAGACCTGAAAAAAGCGCATCTGAATTACAAAAAGGCGTTGACAGTTGAGGCCAGGAGGATCTTATCTCCAGCAGAAATGATAGATTTCAAGGTTTTTTTTAAATCACTTTGTGGGGGAAAACCCCAATTCAGAAGAGAATACGTCGATTGGAGGAGCAAGAAAGTTCCAATTTGGAGATGGTTTACGCAATAACTGGCTCCGGAAAGAATAAAAGAAGACGTTCAGGAATTGCCTAAAAATTGCTTTTTCAATAAATAGATACTTTGTGTGAGAGAGAAATAGAAAACAAAAGAAAAGATAACATTTTCGCTTCACCGTTTATGTCTTGGCTTGGAACTCTTGGTCAGCTACTTCTTAGAATTAGGATCATTCAATCTAGCCAATGGAGCTGTCGGCATCTCGAGAGGGTTGGTCACTTTTGATGGCTGAGCAGGATTGACCGATTTCAAGGCAGAAGGAGGCGGTAGAGCCGACTTTGAAGCTGGCAAAACGGCAGTTCTTATAGGAGCCGAGCTAGAAGGGATAGCGGTCTTAGAAGCAATAGCCGCCGGCGGAAGAGAAATAACTGATGGAGGAACAGCAGTTCTAGGCATATTCGAAGCGGTCGATGGAGGAATGGCTGTCTTAACAGGGGTGGCTAACTGCTCAGCACTTTTAGCCCCATGTGTCTTATCGTCATCGCTGCCTTCACTCCCAGAATCAGACATCGGTGCCTGCTGTTCTCGATACATCACAATGACTGGACGCTTATCGCCAGGAGCTGCAGGATCTTTTTGGTCTTCCTCGTCGACGAGTCCAAATCCTTTTTTAATTGTGCCGCGCGGAGCATCAGAAGCCTCAGAAAGTGGCTTGACTTCCATGCCAGGCTGATCGTTGTATCCTTTGTAGAGAATTTTGAGTTTTTTCTTCTTCAACTTTTGTCCAGCCAATACGGCGTGATATTTGTGCTGAGTCCACAACTTCTGAATGTCTCCAGAAGATAACGGTGCTATGGTGTAAATCACTGTGAAACGGTCTTTCAAGGGTACGGCCATATTCGGCTTGAGTCCCTTGTAAATGAGACGAACGTTTACGGTTTCTCCCGGCTGTATTAGGCCATAGACAGGACGCATTTTATAAACGCCCGGACGAGTCGACTTCATCTTGTAGGTCATCGGCGTGTTGGAGTCGTTATTGATCGTCAAGACGGACTGCTGCTTCGTTCCTAAAATTCTAATCTGCAAAAATGGAATTGAATGATATACCGTCTGGCATGTAGCAAACACTTTCGCTTGGGCTGAAAGAGACTTTTTCGAGCACCATTCACTTTGCCACAATCTGATCCTAATAAATGAATTAAAACTTTAACTTTAGCATAAGTTGACAAAATTCAAATGAATCAACGCATTTCTAGCAGCGAACGTCGTTTTTGTTTTGGGAAAATTGCCTAGTCGAACTTTTTGTCCCTGTATTCAGTTTTGCTTTTGCTCCTTATTCTTTTTTTGTTAATTTATTATTTGCTATAAAAAGGAGCCACTATAAAAATTAATTTTATCGACAGCTAAGCAATGACTCTCTTTATTTTTTCCTTTCTTTCATTATGCATCAAATTTTCATTTGTTTCAGGCAGTTATGAGTCAAGACAGCCGAAAATCACAAAAACTCGACACAAGGAAGTCGGTAAGATAGACAATGTATGCAGATCATTTAATATTTTAGATATTAGTTCAGAAATCACAAGATGCTGCCATCAATAACCGACGCGTATCCTTCCGGAATCTAAAAGAAGTCCAGTATGTGTTTTAAATAATAAATATTTTGCAGATTCTTTGATAGAGATGTGGGAAATAACCCGGACTTACTTCATGCCGCCTCACCATTAAAGGAGAAAATTAATGAAACATTAGGATCTGATGGAGTATTTACGTAAGTATTTAAAATTATACTAACTTAAATTTATAGGCCAGGCAGAACGACTATCAGTGATGATGCCAGTGGACATTCTTCCAAGAACAACACAGCCGAAATATTTGGTGAAGCTGCTAAAAGTAATTATTTCTGACTATACAATCGTTTTTAGAGCCATTACAGTCTATGCCCGTGGAAAACAATGCTAAATTCGAAATCCAAGCAACTCCGCCAAAAATATTAGCCATTCCAAGTTGCAATTCACTTAATATTTCTATAGAAAATCCTCTATCTTCAACTATGGCATTGTTTGAAGAATCAGCTAACACGAATATGCCTGAAATCAATGAATCTACTCGAAAAAATGAGAGCCTGAACGACACAGCTCAAATATTTAATAATAGTCAAACAACAGAAGTTCCTGAACAGTAAGCTTACTTTATTTTCTTTGTATAAACTCTATAGGACTGTCTCCATGAATATAACTCAAGACATGTTCAATACAATAACTGAAGAAAGCTTGACTACTAAAAACAATCCATTTATTCAAAAAGATGATAGCATGAACGATACAGCTCAAATGTTCAACTCATTTGTTGCTCTTTCCAAGTCATTAGATGCAGCAATTATAGAAGAGTAGGGATTTATAAATTTCATACTAATTTAATTTTGTTGTTAATTTCTTTAAAATTTGGGGAGCTTCTACAGCAAGGACAGATAGCATAAGTATATGATTATAGGTCTAACCCAATGGACTTAACCGAAGCTATGTTCATTGATGCCGAAATAATCAAACCTGAAAATACATCTATTGTTCCTAGCGAAGCGGCAGATACAGTTACAGAGGATAACAACATAACTGATATACCTGAAGAGCTTACAGTTGCAACAATAAATGTAAGACAGATTAATTAATATAATTGCTTTATAGATGTTCGAAGATAATTTAGCAGTCCATCTTACTGAAAAATCGAATATTAGTACAAAACCGACTTCTTCTCAAGAAAGTGTTAGTTTTAAATTTATAATCCAACTAATATGTATACATGAGACTATCTAAGCATACAATTTTAGATTATGGGCAAAACAGTAGATGCCATGATGACTATCGTAGAAAGGCGAATATCTTCTGTTTACGAAACCACCCGTGGAATGAATGTTTCAACAAATTTTTCGGACATGATTGAAAGAGTTGAGAATGTGAGCTTATTATAATTATTAATTAACTTTTATAGGTTGCTCCAATAGAAAAGGATACTGCTCATGAAAATAGTGATCTTTCTGTTGAAGAAAGTTTTAACGTAGATCTATCGCTAAATTTTTCTACTAGATCCAAGAGAGCTTCAATATTAAGTCAAACGGTTTGTCTTTATTTATTATTATACATTACATCCCATTTACTCAAATTTTTGAATGGGCGTATATTGAAAATGTAATATAGATTTCTTAATTTACCGAGAGTAACTTTCTGTTTTAGATTCGATCACGCAGGCGCTCATCTCTAAATAGTACGCTGCTTGATCATATGCCAATATCGACACCACCAAATCTTAATTTATCCAGAGAAGATCAACTTTCATTTATAATGAGAAGTTCTATTTTTGATCCTTACACTACACAGGTTTGAGTTTTTCTTAATTGTATTGGTGGGTTGAGGTTTCATTTCCCGAACCAAAAAAAGATGCTACGAAGAGTATTCACAATGAAGGTGTTTTGGAACTCCAGAAATTTATTGCAACTGAAACTAAGAGGTAAACCCATAATAATTTTTATTTTTATTGCTTTTAGAAGCAAAATGGAACTAGAAGGTGTTTTGTTAATCATCAAAGAAAAAGCTCCCGAAAAGGTTTCAGCAATTGAAACATTAAACAGTCGTAAAGTAAGATAACTAACAAATAGCATATTTGGTTTCAGCTTGGACCACTTGATACAGATATTATGATGGCCGCCAGAAACATAGCTGAAAGTGAATGGCTTCTGAAAAGAGCACATATTGCTAAAAATTCTACCGAACAATATCAGGTTTTTTAATTTTCTTATTTAAAATTTTTTAAAGAAAATGTACACATCATTAAAACCAATTCTTCTAGAAGTTGAAAAGGATGCCAATATATGCGAGGAACTATATGAGCTAAGGGAAGGTAAGGTAAAACACTTCTAAATAAATAAAGCAACGACTTATTTTTATGGCTTTGGGTTACGGGAATGTGTGCTGTAATTTTTAGTAGAATCATTTTGTTTTTTCGCTTAAAATTTGCTTTTATTGTTATACTTTCTATTATACAAATTCGTTTAAAAAATCCAAAATTTAATTTCGTATTTAAAATTAGACTACTTCATTGAGTCTTTTTTCAGATGTAGAAACATTGAAAAACATTTGGAAGGAAGTAAAAGATATAAACATGGAAGCAGCGAAAGAAGCCGAGGAAGAACAAAATAGACTGAAGCAGGCTATTAGAGATGCAGAAAGGGACTTGCTTTTAAAGAGAATTAAAGTACTATTGCTTATGGTTTCAATAATTTATTTCAGAAACTTCAAGAGGAAGAAACATTTATAAAGGCTAAGATTGAGGAAGCTGAAAAAATCTGTAAAGTCTTGACGGCAGCTCAGAAGGAAAAGCAGTTGAACCAGAAACTTTTAGCGGAAAGGGTCCGTAATTATGAGAGTAAGCTTATCATCCTATTTATTAAGTTTATTTCAGAGAAACCATTAGAAAGTGAAGCAACTGAATCAATTATTACTTTGGAAGACTAACTAAATCTGTGTGTAAATGTATTAGTAAACTTTTTACAGAATTATTGCGATAGGCTTCAAATCTTGTTCTGCTTTCACATTTCAGTATTCGAAAAAGCGGTAGATTAATTTATTTATTTTAACCAAGAGCATTAGAATTCCAAATACCAATTCCTCTTCTCATTATTGTTGTACGTTGAAACCCAGGAGGAGGTAGTCGGACTATTGGGGGAAGAACATGTGGAATTCTACCATGATGAGGAGGGATGACGGGTGGCGGGAGAGATGGTCAATAAGTCCGACCATTGCCGGCTTGAAAATGGTGGATAGCAATTGTCGGAAGGAGAAATAGAAGCACAAAAATATAACGCATTTTCCGTCTGGTTGTGCGATACGAATGTGACCTGAGATAGATAAATAGGAGGAAAAATAATTAGTATTCAGCTATGTAAAACGAAGAAAGAAAACACAAACTGGTCGAATTGACCTGATGCGAACCAGTTCGAATCAGCTAAGATTGGATCAGTCGCCATGTTGGCTCTTCTAGTCTTTAGCCTTCTTTCGTTTTCCTCTTGCTTTGGTTATTTTCCGATTCGAATTTTTGAATCATACTTGGAAAGAAATGGAATTTCTCGCGGAATTGTTGCCAGAGAACAAATAGCTAGAATTCTAAAAAATATTGACGATGAAGGTGAAGGATCTCGCAAGGGCATTTCCGTAAGTAATTTAGTCTTTTGTTGAATATCCAGTTCAAAATCCTTCCCGGTGTGAAGAAAGCATCTGTTTTCGACATTCTGGGCACTATTAGTGGTGTAGTTGATTGGGTAACTCAATTCGAGGTAGAAATTAATTATGAAAACGTAACAAATAAATAGAAACAACTGGCTGATGCAATCTGGGCTGGTTATGGCATTGCTAAGGCTTCAAATGCTCTTGGCAATGAGGTTGAGAAGAAGAAAAAGAAGAAAAAATTAGTTGGTTTCTTCTACGAATAAAATCAAAAGAAAATAGAAAAACAAATACCACAATTTGATTCTCCTTCATAATGGAGACCTACGGAAGGTCCATGCATCATTCAAGAAGATATTACTTGAAGAAGCCAAAACCATCTTACCCTACAAAGAATTTGAAAATTATAAGGTAAAAACCTCTCTATTTTCTACAAAATAATTTAGAGTAGAGTCACTGAGAAGGAAAACTATCATAAAGACCAACTAGAGCTTGTATTCTCCTTGACTGAAGAACTAAACAAGAATTCTGGCATTGCATGAATTTTTACTTTACTGAAAAAAAGTATTTACAAACGAAAGATGTAAGAGATCAAAAAATTTTCTAATCTTGTGTCTTCTGGTGCATTCTTCGTTTGTATATGTCATTTCTTCCCCCACCTATTCCAGCACTATCATCATCACTGCCAGAATTTTGACGTCTTCTTTTTCCTCCAAGTGAATATTCTGCACTGGCTAAGACCTGTAAAATAAACAAATATTCAGTAAGGGGTTAGACTTACAACAGAAGGGTCAGTTGTCGTGGCTAATAATTGATAGAAATCTTTCTTTACATCTTCAACCTTCATAGGACCAAGCATAGTTCCGTTTTCTATTTTTGCTGTTAAATCTAGACCAGGAACTAAAAAAACGTAGTTAAAAATGCAAAATAAACTAACTTGATGGTATTTCGAACCTTTGAATGCAATCAATTAAAGCATCTACATTAACAAAAGGTCCTTTGAAGGAAGACGGTGGTGGGATCATTGTCATAAGCTGAGCAACAGCAAGTGGTGGTGGAAAAACTCCTCCAGGAACTGGATGGTATGTTCCGGCTGTATTCGCTCGTGGCTTATACGGGATCATTTGTAAGACGTCCGGTCGTGGATAGCTACAAATTCTTTAAAAGCACGATAGTAGGCGTAATTATATTAATTTTAAATGCCCCTAGGAGGAAAGTCGCAAGTATTTACAAATAATTTAAAAAATCAGACTAACCCTCCAAGCTCAATGCTAGATCCTCCTCCCATTACGGAACTGGCAGCTTGTGGTCCAAGACTTTTATTTGATGAACCATTCGAAATTGCGGTTGAAGCTGTTGTTGGAGTACGAATTGGTTTCTGCAAGTAATTGTGTTTATAAAAACTAAAACAAAGCCTACATGGTAACCCATTATACGCAGTTGGTCTGAAGTGCATGGCACTAAATTGAGGAAACGATATCTATCGATAAGCATAGCTGTATTTCCATCACTATCTCGACAGACTGCTCTTCTTCGTTGATCTACTTTTAGTGTAGAAGCTAGATCACCAACTAACGATTCAAACTCTAAATATTTATCCCAAATTTCGCTGAAATACATCGTAATATTAAAAATTCTGTTTCTTACTGTTGTTTGTCAACAGACATAGCATTAGAAGTCAGGACGCGTTCAAAAACTACTCGAGTATTGTTATCTTCTGAAAATAAATTTTAAATAGTATATAGAGCATTTCAAACCATTTAAATGTGATAAGAAATCGACGTAAGCACATGCATACTCTGGATCATCGCCGTATTTCTTTAAACCTAGATCAAAAACACGAATTGCGACATCCTTATCCTGAAACAAAAGTATATAAACAAATAAATCTAACATACTTTAGAGCAATAATATTCCATTAAAGCAGCCGCTACGAAAATGTGATGCTTTGATCGATGATCATCTCTGGCTCGTTTAAATATGCCTCTAGCCGATTTAACACCTTCTGTTCGTCGAACAAATTTCATCATTTGAATATAAGTCTAAAATTATCATTTTTGATGTAATAAAATAACCAAACCAGAGTGGGATCGATGTAATCAATCATTAATAACTTTTCATAAATGGCCTTTACTGCCTCAAATTTCATCCTTTCTTCTTCAAAATCGGCATAGGCAAAGTAAATTAGTTGGGAATCTTTCATCAATCCATTGACTGATCGTTCAAATATCTCTGAAAATGAATTGTTTAGGCTAATTTTTTAACATACGAATAGTTTCAGCGGTAAATTGTTGAGAAGTTTTAACATCCCCTTTAGCTTCAAGCTGCTTAGCAGCTTCTTGGAGAAATTGTGATGCTTCATACCAAACGTCAGGATAATATCCAAGGCATAAAAGTGCCTGCTCATAAGCATAAACTACACGTTTAGCAAATTGTGCATACTCTTCAGTTTCTAATGGGTTGCTTTTCTCCCATTCAATATATTTCTTCCACATTTCGATCTACAAATCCATTTTAGTATACAAATTGTAAATAAAAACAACCTGTTTTAGCTCTTGGGTAGTTCCTCTTGAAGGTACTGATACTGCTTGTCTGTTAATTCCTCTTGTAACAGTTTCCAGCTGTTTAGTTATCTTTTTGGCTTGCTAAAATTTCAAAAGTAAAAAAATTGGTTTGCTTAGTTGACCTGATATTCCTTATTACGTTCCACTATCAACTTTTCAGCCAATGTTGAATTTATTCCTTTTTCATAGGCACAATAATCTTGCCAAAGTGTTTCAATATTTAACATGGGAGTTGTTACACCACGCTGAAAGATTTTTCGTACCGCAGTAATACGCTGATTTTCTGCATATTGACCAACTGCTGGACTAAAAACAATATTGATTTAATTAAAATAAAAGCTTACACTGTCTTGAGGAATGTAATATAATCATTATAAATAGAATAAGAATGAATATCAAGTCCCACTTTTTCTAAAGCAAAATCATAGGCTTTTGCCATTTTTTCTCTGAAAAATAATTTAAATGTTTTTGGTAAAATAAACCTGAAAGATTGGAGCTGTCCTTTTGTCTCTCGGACATAGAACACATATGTTTTCCATAAGTCGATGTTTAAAACAGGGCATAAACATCTAGTGAATATCTGAAATAATTCAATAACAATCTAATTTTAAAAAACAAACATTTTCGACGTTTTCCAGGTTCCTTCCTCGAAACTGAAAAAGTGATATTGTTAAGTTAATTGCTATTATTACTGCTTGAATATTTATTCCTAGTAGCCCCTGCCCCAAATATTTATTCGTGGTTTTGGCTAAGTGAATAAAGAAGTAAAGAAAGATTTATTTTGGGATAATTCTATTTTCCAATAGTAGGCTAGCAGATCCTGCTTTCGCCAATCGACAGATGGCAACTAAAAAAGGAAATGAGTACGCGTAATTGGATAGTGAACTATAGAAGATAGGCAAATGAATCTTTATTATGCGCAACAAAAAAACAACTAACCTCATGATCAATATAAGCTTTCCAGTAACGGCCAGAATTCGGGAATTGTTTGACAAGCTTTTCGTAGAAGGAGCGAGCTTGATCAATCGGTCGTGCCTAAAGAGTGATGCTTCAATGATAATCTTGAAAACTAACCTGTGATTCTCTAAGAAGGATGTTCCAAGCGTCTACATCATATGGATTATTTTCAATACGTCGCTCTGGTGCGAGGAGACCTATCGAAGAGCTCATCACTTCTTTAAAAAGAATATATAATAATAAAACTATGCCAAGAGAGAAATATTAAAGAAGAAAAATCATTATGAAAATTGTTAGAAATTAATGAATTCTTTAATTAGCTCTCAAATCAACAAAAAAATAACAATCCTAAGCGCTGTACAGAACTATTCAGCATCTTTGTTAGAAAGATGCGTAAGGCTAGAAATGAGTTGTTGTGGGGCAGAATTCAGAGTTATAGGAAGTTGCCCAAGCTGGTTTGTAAGAATCTGAACAGTATGAGCACGAAGATCTTCCAAAGAGTGAAGTTCGGCAAGACTTCGTACATCTTTCATAGAAAGAATTCTATTATCCGCAACAACAACTAAAATGTTCTTAAAATTTATATTATAAAAGAAACTAACCAAGTGGCACAATCCAATTTAATTTATCGGTTTCCAAAACAAGAGTTTTAAGAGCGGTGAGATCTTTTCCAGCGAGAATAGCATTTGATCCTACTAATGTTACTTCTAATGATGAAAGAGGTGTTCCTAATAATTAAAAAAAATACTTTAAGTTAAAAAACTAACCTTCAAAAACTTTTTTCATTATTTTATTACCATAATTTCGAAATTCAAGCCCTTTTGTACGTAACTGATTCTTGGAAAACCACAAATTTCTTCCATTTACGGGTAAAAATTGGCAAATTGCTAGGACACGATACTCTTCACTAATCATCCATTTTTTAACCAAATTCGCCAAGGCAATTTCCACTTCATCATACTGGAATTTATTACTAGAAAAGTGTAAATTACTCACCTTTTCGGCTTCAGCTCTTGCTTGTTTAATTCTAACAGCAGGTGGAATACAGGTTTTCAGCTCCTTAGGAAGAACTGGCTTAAGAGCTGCTTCAAAAAGTCTTCTTCTAAAATTAGTGACTAAATAATAAGCCAAATAATTCGCAAACCTATAAGGTCTCGGTGTCGGTCTAGGATATTTCGATGATACCAATCTTGCTGAAGCTGCCGTTAGTACTCTGCTAGATAGAAAAGGCGATTGTTGAAGCGGATTTAGCATCCTGAAAATTTTAAATTAGAGACTAAAAGTAAAAGATACTAATTATAAGTTTCAAAGACTAATGTTTCTCAAAGAAAGAGAAGTAAACCATAATTGAATAACGTAGATTGTCATAGATTGCGTGTTGGGATGCCTCGTCAGCAGGAAAATAGTGTGTATTATCTAGCTTTTTAACTTTTTCTCACTTTATTTCCCATATTTTTTGAATATTTTTAGTCTATTTTTTATTTCAGAATGACGAAAGTGAAAGGAGCTGTAGAATCAGTTGTTGATTCAAAAGATGTTTCACCTGCATGGAAGATCCTGCAAATGGTTAGTTTTTACTTTAATTTGCCTAATTTTTTAGAGGTTAAATGAAGAAAAAGCTGATAAGCAGCGCGAGTTAGAAGAAAATAAAAAAGTTGCTGAGGATAATGGTGGATTTACAGAAGTTTTAAACGTATGTACTATACATTTTTTGCTGTATTATAGCATTTTAGAAGAAGAATAGTAGGAAAAGAAAACTAAAGAAAGCTCTAGAAGACATGAAAGATACAGACACAAAAGAGAAGAAAATGAAACAAGGAGAAGTCGTTTTATTAGAGGCTGATAAAACTGAGTAAGTCGGCTAAATTATCATACTTTTTGTTTTCAGAGGAGAACCAACCCGTGTTCTAGCAATTGATTGCGAATATGTTGGAGGTGGACCAGATGGAAAGGTCGATATGCTAGCAAGGGTTTCCATTGTTAACGATCAAGGAGCAGTTGTCTACGACAAATATGTGCAACCAACGGAAAAAGTTACTGACTTTCGAACTCATGTTAGCGGCATTAGGCCGGAACATCTTAAATATGGTTGGCTCTTTTCCTACATATTTTATTTTAAAAATTATAGCGATCCCTTTTAAAACAACTCAAAAAGAAGTCAGTACTCTATTAAAAGACAGAATTGTTATTGGGCATGCTCTCCACAACGATTTTCGCGTTATGAGTCTTAATCACAGAAGAAAAGACACCAGAGATACTGCAAAGTGTCGTTGTCTACTTGAAATGGCCAATCTAAAAAACCGAGTAATCTAGCTTAAATTTTTTTTTACAATTATCATATCTATTCAGTATGTGTCACTCAAAATGCTCGCTAAAAATATTCTAGGAATCGACATCCAAGCCGGTGAACATGATTCAGTAAGAATGTCTTTTTCTCTTAATTTCAAGTTACAGGTAACTGACGCCCGAGTAGCTCTTCGACTCTATATGCAGGTAAGAAAGCGCTGGGAAGCAGAAGCCAAACGATTTCTTCATTAAAACATAGAAAGTTTTTTTTTGTTATTGTTATAAACTTCTATTTTCCAATGTTATGATTCCAAGTCAAAGTGAAGGATGATTTGTAAAATTTTTGAAGAGAAATCAAGCCAGAAGTCCTTATAAAGAGTCGTTTTGTAATGCCAGAGTAGCTCGAGGTTTGGACATTGATATTGACCTAGGAAATAGAAGTGAAGCCAATTAATTTTACCTTATTTCCATTTAACATGAACGAATTGAAGTCAGGATAATAGCTGTAGCCCAAAACTTCAACAACATCAAGACTGTTGATTATAATAGACTAAAAACGATCCTATCTTTTGAATGCAAATTACCGAGCAGCTTTCACATAGCCCTGTTAAAGTTGCGGACTGCGATGTGCTGCTAAACGTAAATTTCCAATGATGCCTGAAAGAACCAATATTTGATGGTGAGTTCAAACCTTGCATGGACTGCAATATCATCGACTGCATCATCTCCAGCATCCCAGTAGAGTTCTCCGGTAGCCGAAGAAGAATCTCCCGAAGGAAGAATCAACACTTCCATAGGATTCTGTCTCGAAGCTGTTGTTGTCGCATTATTTTTCTGTCGAGGAAGGATGCATCCTCCTCAAATCATTTTGTCTTCAAATTCTCTTTAAAAAACCTCTAGCAAAAACTGGAGTTAAGCTATCCTTCCTTGCTTCGACTGATCTTCTTCCTGGAGGTTGTACAGACCCGTAGTTCTCCGGGATGAGGGAATACCAAGTAGCTTGAGGGAAATACACATCGACTGTTAGAGCATGGAGTTTGACAGCTGGGGCAATCATCAAACATTGTCCCCACATGAACTGCTCATCCAGGTCTTGACTGGCTGGCTCTTGAGGAAATTCGAAGAAAATCGGACGAAGGACTGTTCCTCCAATAAGGGAGCTACGATAATGGAGACTAAACGTATCATTTTGTTGTGAATTATTCCCATTTACCTGTATAAGTAAGGCAGATAATAATATCTAAAATTGAGAGCAATCTTGGCCGCATTGGCTACAGAAGGCCACTGGCCCGGATCTTGTGGAGGCATTCCTTTCATATTGTGATTTCTGACGCTTAATTTTGAGAGATAATAAACAAAATACCGCGAAAATGGATGGAATGCACCCATCTGATGCCAACGAAGACAGAGTTCTTCAGTTGTTGGAGCAGTGAAGCCGCAAATATCTGATCCGACATAGGGAATTCCAAAAAAGTTGAACTCCATTGCAGCTGAAATATTAAAGGTTATTATAAGGATTTTCTACTCGTAGGTTAAAATCCTTCTCAACTCGAAATCGAACCTATTGGTTTTTCTCTTTCCGATACAGTTATTTTGAAGCTTTTCTGTCCACACTTTGTCCACTCCCTTCCGGCTGGACAATCAGTCGCAAATGGCACAAAACAGTGCAATCGTCTCAGCTGTCCCATTTTGCTTTCCCTTTCTCTATAAAAGCTCCTCTCGATTACAAAGCCTTTATCATTTTCTCTGCCATGTTTTTAGCTATATTTTGCTGTTTTTTCAGCTTACTTTCTGCCCAAATTTGCAAAAACGACCAAGGACGTTAGTCATTCCTTTTCTTCTTTTTGAAAATTTCTCCTGTTTTTAGCTTGTTTGAATGAATTCTGCCCAGGAGAAGGACATACTTGTATCGGAGGAATAACATGTTGTGCAGCTGAAGACATAGTAAACGAGGAGACGGACTCCTCTGAAGTTGTCGAGCCAGTAAAGGTCATCCCAGTCGAAACCGTCCCTCCAGTTGCCCCTACTGCACCTCCAACCATCCAGCCTATAAAGCCTGTAACCTCTACGTGCGTAGACAACGTCAAAGCCAATTGTCCTAATCTTAAAAACTACTGCAACGTGGAGCAATACAAGGACTTATTAAGTCGTCAATGCCCTTTTACTTGTAACAAATGTGGAAGTCAAGGCAACACTGGATCGAATAATAGTAGGTTTTAGCTTAACTTTTGTACGAGCAATTTCAGGATGTGCCGATGTTCCAACAGCTAATTGCTTTCGCTATACGGCTCTTTGCAACAATCCAACCTATAGGCTTCTTTTGACTAAAAACTGCCCTCACACTTGCAATCTCTGTCCAGCTTCGAGGCCTATTCTGCAGCGATCTTACTAATTTTCTGTAAAAATATCTAGTCTTTCGTCAAAATGAATATTCAAGAAACTATCAAAACCTCTCTTGATTTGTTAGAAAGTAAGATGTCTACAGTAATCGGAAGAACTCACTGATGACTGACGTTCGCAGGTCATCCCATCTGGCTGTATTGTCTCCCAGCCAATGACCAGCATATCGTCCAGAAGAAGGGAAAGTTGATCGCGAAATGACAGCTCCTCTTTTGCCTGTCGATTGTCTCAACGCAGTAGCAGTGGCTTTAGATTCCGACCAGCCGTAGAGACTATGAGTGTCGAAGAAGTCCATCGAACGACGAGCTGTCTTTCCCAACATACAAAGAGTTCGCGTACAGAGATGTTGATCTGGGATACGGTAGACCTAGGGAGATTTTGAGATTTCAAGAAAACTCACAGCCCAAGTTTGATAGGGAGGATTGTCTAACGCAGAGTCAACTCCTGCGATGGGACAGGACAATCGAGGAGTTGTTATTCCTGGTTCTTCTTCTACTTTCTCTGTGTAAGTGAGAGTCTGCTCATTGCTCGGCTCATTCATATCAATCCAGATGCCATCAAACGGCGTATTATTATGGAAGCGTTGAAACTCTTGACTCCACCAAGCCGTTGTGACACCGGTTGGATCAAGAAAGTCCGGGAAAGCCGTATTATTTACTGGCCACACATTTCCAAGCATATACTACTGTAGTTTAATTTATTTCTTACTAGAACTAACCAAAGTGTCTTTGGCCATTGGATATCTTCCATTCACATTGCTTGGAACGAGGCTTTTATTTGGCCATTCGATGAAGGAAACATTCTGAAACCGTTTTTATATTTAAAAAAAAAAGAGAAACTGCCATGTTTTTGGCTCTTTGGAAACTGTCATAGTCGACCTCAATCGCTGGATCGAAAATCAGAATAAGTTTGAGACCCTGTTGATGCAATTGAGCCGCGTAAGCGGGAAAATCAGTCCAGCCATTGCCTTCGGTGAAATCTTCGTCTCCCCGCATGTAATCGATGTCCGCATAAGGAATATCCAAAGGAACACCGGCTGCCTGGGTTCTGCTCACAGCGGCTTGCATTTGAGTCAGATTTCCATATCCCCATCGGCTCAACTGATTCCTTTATTTTGAGAAAGAATACAAAAAAAACCTGGAAGCCTAGAGCCCAATAGGCAGGGAGGAACGGCGTTCCGATAAAGGCCAAATATTGTTGGATTACTTGTTCGGGTAAAGGACCCGGAAAGAATGCCAAATCTAATTGACCTCCAATAGTTCGATAAATTAGATGAGGAGCTGGACCAGTTTCTACTTCTTGTGCATTGCTGTTGAGGAAAAACACTCCATGAGCCTTTCCATCATTTTCCATAACTAAAAAATCACCATCTTGCATTTATCGTTCAACCGATAAATGCCGGAAGAACACTACAAAATTTACCTAACACTTCTTTCGAAGATTAGCAAAAGGTAATACCTTGTTAAAATTGAGCTAAAAAAGCAACTCTTTGCTAAAAGAGTTAGACAGTCACGTAACCTCAACGATGAGATTATACGGGTGCGAGTTCTTCGCTCTTTTCGAACCTAGGTTTTTTAAAAGTATGCGCTCTATAGTAATCATCCAATCTCGATTGAGGAGGAGAACTAACCCAGATAGAAAGGATGGACTCCATATAAGTTTTGAGTGCTTAGATTTGAAGCCGAGTCTGGAGGAATGTCCCTGGCGAACATTGGCCACGGTCCAGTGTATCTCGACAAATCATGCTAAAATCCTCCTTCGTCATAGAAATAAGAAGAACGAAAACCTTCAGCTTTTTGTGAATATGATCCCCAAAGCCGAAGAGATTCCTCGAAGGGAGATAAGTCGCGATTTGGATGAATTTGTCAGCAAAGAGTAATCCTCCTGATGTTAGAATCTTTCATCAAAAGATCAACACTCCTCACCTATCGAAGTATCCCAGATTACAGTATTCGTCGTATTTCTCACAATTTGAAACGAGAAAAAAGTAGAATTAGGGTTGAAAATCTGGACAAAATTGAAAGATTCCGAGGCCGAAGAAGGACCTTTGGGAAGATCCAAAGGAGGTACATATCTAAAGAGAAGAATAATTATCGTTTAGGGAGTTAGATAAAACCTAGAACTTGTCCCAATAGAGATCGTCAATGTGGTCCCGAGATTAGCTACTTTTAACTTTAATGAGTTCAGATTTGTTCCGTAAGGGTTGATTGTTCCTGAAAACTTTTCATTCGATGGTGATACTTTTTCAAACGATTTGGAGTCCCATCTACTACCAAAAACCAACAAACTGACCTGGATTGAGGGTGAAAGTACTGCCACTCTGTGAACTCAAAATGTATCCAGACTCTCGTGGATAGAAACAAGAAGGAGTTCCGATCGGCGAGGCAGTACTCGTAGCCGGGTTCCAAATGCATTTCCTGGCTTCACAAAGGGATTGAGTACCACCCGGCTCTGGGAAGCAGTTGAGTCGTTGACTCTCATCCACATCGGCAAAGATTTGATTAGCAGTGAATAAAAGTAGAAAGAGCCAGCCGGGCATCATGGCGATAGTGTCTTATCTTCAGGGAATCTGTTTTATGGGAAAATGAGGACACACAACAAAATGATATGTTTATGCTCTTTTTTTCTTTAAAAAAATTCTTTTAATCAAAAAAGTCAATCTGATGGTGAATTTTCTGATTTCTCTGAGGCCGTTGCGACGGAAAATGCTCCTTGAGAGGTGGCTGTGGCGAGGAATCCTGTCCGATAGGCAAATTCTGGGAAGCATTGACCCATAATATTGTCCCATTCAGTCCTCTTTTCATCTGTACAAATATCCACCGGCTCCAAGTCCTGACCATGATTCATCATTGTATGCTTCCTCATTCCAGGTTTTCTGAAGGAAATCTAAGTTTCATTCAAAAAATGGCATTTTCTTGGAAAAGTCAGCCCTTTTTTCAAAGAATTTACGCAATTTCTCACACTTTTCAACAGAAATGCAATAATGAAAAAGCGAAATATCCTGAATCAATCAAAAGATCATTTTTAGAAAATTTCATAGAAGAAAATTCAAAAGCTACGGCAATGTTGTATAAAATTTGTTTCGAAAACGAACCTATAATCTGTGTAAGTACACTCGGGACATTTGAAAGGCCGCTTATGACTGTGGATCGCCATTATGTGCATCTGAAGGGTTTTCTTTTTTTGGAACGAAACAAACAAACTTGTAGATTCCATCTTCCTCCCCTTGGCGCCTTGACTTTTGTGGAGCAGAGCTGGCAAGTGTGGTAGTCCTTTTCGGGATCAGAGGAGATCTTCATCTTCTTATTACTCGGCGGCCCATTTTCTGAGGGACTCGCCGCGCCGGCAAGACAATGTGCCTGGAGGATTTCATCCAATTGGGATGTCGAAGCGCCAAGGTCGAATTGGAAACTTTCCTCTTCGATCGAATCAGCTGTTGTATCCTCGCTATCCTGGAATGGATGTACTGCGCTTCTTGGCGACGAAACCTCTTCTTTGACAGTTTGAAATATCTCGGGAGTGGAGAGATTGAATAGTTCGAGGAGATCGCTCGACTCTTTATCGGACTGGACTTTCAGCGGGGGTGGCTGCTTGTTTCCAGTGAGGAGATCTCTAAAATATTTCATTCCTTATTTCTCAGATAGTTCTCACTTCAAAGCATTATGGTTTTTTGATTTAGATTCATCAAAAGTCTTCCTGGGAGGCGATTTTCGCGAAGAATGTTGGAGTGAAGGATGTTTAGAGAGATCATCTAACAACATCAAACGGACATAGCCATGTTCCAGCTGGAATAAAATATACAGGCTATTACGACTATTTCTGCAAAATTGTAGAGAAAAGCACATACTACAATTTTGCAGAGAAAATTGATTACTAAGAAACTCTTGAGAGTTCAAATTGGAAGAGATTTTTCTAAAATAAAAGTAACGCTAAAGCGAAAGTCAACAACAATTAGGAAACATTTTTGATTAGAGGTTACTGTACTCTTCCTGAACCCTCTTGAGTTCATTTTTAATCGAATTAGCCGAGCTGTTAAAAAATATTTTAATTGTCACATGGACTGTGGATATAGCCACGTATAGTCCAGTCTGTGGCGCCAGTGTACGGCACATAAAACTCAACGTCAGCAGCATTATAAACGGCGGCTAAATTGCCATTGAAAGAACTTGGATTCTATTCAATTTGGGCTAATTATTTGAAAGAGACTGACCATGAGCTTGACCATCTCGAGAGCTGTGGAGTTATCTGTACATTCTACCACAATAAAATTGGCGGACATTCTGGAAATATGACTTGGAGAGAGAAAGATGAAAAGGCGAGAGGAAGGGGGAGGATTCTCAGCGGGGGCAATTGAGGCGCTCAGGAAGAGTAGCCACAATAGTACCCAGCGGATCGGGCCCGGCCTCACCACAGTCCTAATGTAGGCCACGTTAAGTGGGACACAGACCGGACTGGCTGGCGGGAAAGGCCATGCTGCACGGCTGCCTAGGAGACTCGCTGCCCGCAGGGGGATTAGCCACCTCTCATTTCGATGTATATGTCCTGCTGTTTTTGAAGAAAAAAGTCAAAGCAGCAGGACTGGATCGATCGGCGTCCTGACGGAAGGACGTTGACGCGGGCTGCGACCTTGGAGAGAGCACGGTCCTGCGAGAGAGGGTGGAGACAGGCCAGCCGGTACTTGTGTGTTGTGTGACCTCGATCGGCGTAAATAAGAGAGAAACCATCTCAATTTCATGCCAGACAGCCTGCAGTACCCATAATTCATACTGTACCCGGGGTCTTTCGCGAAAACTTCTTTTTTTAAATGACTACTTCCATAGGATTAATTGTACTGAAAGTGGCCAAAACAAAAGTGGAAAAAAGAAGCGATAAATTAATTTTTATAGAAAACATTCAAAAAGAACTCGTATTTGGTTGAAAGACTGAATCGAGTAAGACTGTTAGTTGATTCTTCATTGGTCGGAGTCTTGTTCTTCCTTACAAAAAAGAGCAGTCAAATCCGTCACATTCTGCATTTCTTCGTGTTCTTTCATATTCTCAAAAATGTCCGTCTAAATTTAGCGATATCATCATTGAGAAGAATTTACTCGAGGACGTTGGCTAGTCAATCTTACTTGAGCTTGGCCAATGGTTGGATAGCAAATATTCCAGTGTTCTTCGAATTTTTTGTAATATTCGGCATCCGGTTCGAGATCTATTATGACTGGAGTGATGTCTTTATGCTTCAAAAGATAGTGTCTCCTCACATGTTCTCGCAAAGTCCCCTAGAAAGATGGCAAATTAAATTTGTTGGCATTTTGGTTTGATTCCTACGATTTATATGAGACGGGAACTCGATTCAGTTGGACTCAAGCGACAGTTATTAGAGAAGAATTTTACCTTGAAATCACAGTGACCACATTTGACAGTTGGAAGGGCGAGATGTCTCATGACGTGTTCCCTCAGCCGTGTGCGGCCATAGCTGGCTCGCAATGTCATTTTTGAACTGCAGAGCTGAAAAAAGGAGAAGAATGTATTCCAAATGGGCGACTTACCCCACAAACGATGTTTGTTTCGGTTTGTCTTCTTCGAGCAGTTATAGGAGACTCAACAATCACTCGGGTTCTTTTTCTCGGTCCTTTTGGGAGACCTTCTGCCATAAGTGCTTCATTCGCAGCAGCAAAAACAGTCTAAATCAGAAGCTCTAAAAGCAAGCCTATCCAGCTCACCTTCAATGTGTCTCCAAGAAATTGTTCATTTGATAAACTATTCTACAAGAATAAAAAATGAATAATATCTCAGATCTCACCACTTGTTCAAAAATATAGCTGGTAGGCTCGCAATTTCCACTCGGTTCATTGATCTCTTTAATATTCGAATCCTAAAAGATCTTTGTCTTTTCCAAGACTCTTACTGTATCCACATCTTCATTCGATTCTCCAGGGGTTTTATCCTTTTCTGAATTTAATTTCTCTCTTTCTTTGGACCAAATTGGCGGAGGGCGACTGCATATTGCAATGCTGTTTGATTTGTCCTGGAGACGTCATATTTCAAAAAGAATTATCTACCTTAATGGCGTCGATAATTTCAAAAATAGTGTCGTCTTCGCATTCCACAACCAAATATTTTGGCATTTCTATAAGATTCTAACTAGAAGGTGGAGAAGTTAGATGATTTGAGACCAAATTGGGAGAGAAACGATAAAAAAATGGCGGGTTTTCGAGGAAAACAGCGAAATGTGGCTTTGTGAGGAGGCGGCTGCGGCGTTAAAACCGACACAATCAATACAACGACAGCCACAGCGAGGCCGCAAACAACGACGGGAACCACATTGTGGCTGGCTGAATGTCCCGTCCAGTTGGCGCCTAAAAATAGTCAGTACATCGGGGAACCAAATTCAAAAAGCGCGCCTTTTTTCAGATCTCACAGTTTGTCAATATCCATTTAGAAATCAAAGCCAATCAATGCTCACAAACAGTAAATGATTCTGTCCTTTTTGGGAGTCAAATGTCTCGTCTGTTGATCTAGTATTCCCTGATAAAATAAGACAAATGTTGAAAAAATATAGATTTATAACAACAACTAGTTAAGGAAGGAACTAATTACAAACAACTATAGCTTTACAATTTATTATTTGAGCATGGTCTCTCGTTCCGGTATTCGTGGCGGTTCTTTAGCTAAAAAGGACAAAATAACTGGGATGATGGCTATCCCATGGATCAGACCGAGACCCGCCACTAGACAAACCGTCCTAGCAAAGGAAATTATTATGTAAACTGGGACAAAGAAGAGCGGAATCATACAGAGCAGTGTAGATAATGATGCCTGCAAAATTACTGTTTGATAGGTTGTTTAAGAGTTGCTGTAGCTGGGAGAAGATTTTCAAAAAGATCTAACCTCAATCATGGGACGACCAACAGCCGCTAAAATGTGGGTGATCCTATGCTCCACAGACATTATTTCGCCCTTATCGATGTGATAATGATAGCAAACGTGAGCACTAAAGACTTTTCTAAAAGTTTCCTCCAAAGATTACCTAAAATCAACGCTGAATCCAATGGCCATGAGGACATTTATCATTGTAACTGGATCTAAATCTTGGCCCCAAATGCTCAGCCATCCTAATAATGCTATAACAGAGCAATGATTTGTGATTATAAACATTACAGTAAGAAATGGAGAGCATTGAAAGAGCAGCTAGAGAAGTTCCAATGACAGAGGGAATGAAGATGGCACAGGCGATTACCATACAAACGAATGTTAATAAAACTGCCTTGATTAATTCTTTCTGTAAATTGATATTTTTTTTTCTGAATAACGGTATCCTCACTTTGACAGTAATAATCAGATCGTAGATGGTGGAATCGTAGTCGAAAAGACTTGGATTGAGCTCCGTATATTCGTCGATAATCTTCCTGGTTTCATCGATTCGCGAGGCTCGAATATTCCAATCCAAGCTGCCACGACAAACGACCATAAAATTGATTCCTTCGATCTCAATTTGGCCACTAGAACTATAACAAATTACGAAATGATTTTTGAATGAAACCTGTTATTTCTGAGACGAATAATTGTATTCTCAGCCACCATTCGTTCCTCGAGATATTTTGGAAGGCCATTGTAGTCGAGGGTGAGGTTCTTCTCTGCTTGCGACTGAAATAAATCCTGTACTCTCTGTCAGTCGAGCCAACAAACCTCCATGAAGTCCCTCAAAATGAATTGACTTCTCTCCCTTCCGTAGCAATATTCCCTTGCTTCCAATCGATCCACCATTTTTAGAAGTCTTTCGAGTCCCCAAGAATTGTCCGCTTTCGGCACAGCCATAGATATAAAATTAACCGGACAATACTAAATTTTGCCCTCAATCAGCAACTAAAGATTGACGAACCTCATTTTGAATTTCCTCGAAACTTCTCAAAGCCATCATAAGATCTGAATCTTCTGGAAAAGTCTTCGACGGATCGAAATTTGGAATTAACTTTCTGACGCCAACTGTGGCCGAAACAAATAGGAGAATAGTGAAGACGATTACTGTAACTTTTCCCAAAGGAGAGATCAACAATCGGACATAATTGACCCAACTTATTTGGGATAAATTTCTAAAATTATTTATTTCTCTCTAAATAATATAAAATACCCGGATTCGAGTTTGGATTTTTCATTTTTCTCCTCATAGTGCATGATCATCACTGGGACAAATATTAAAAATTCGAAGACAAAATCCAGCAAGACAGCTATCGAAGTGCAGAGGCAGAATCCCGCCATCTAGATTTTGTTATTTCAAAAGGGGAAAGAAACCTGTGGTGTCGGAGAAAAGATGCCAATTCCAAAAGCCAAAGCATTAGTGGCTGAAGTGATGAGCATGGAGGGACCGATCTCTCTAACAACAGCGACAAATCTTCTCCGAAAAGAAGGCTCGGAGCCTCTTCTTCTCCAACAGTGAACCAAGAGGAAAGCATCGTCCACTCCTGGCTGTTTTTCTCTTTTATCAAATGGAAACCAACCTATTCCCATCACCAAAAAGGGTGTTATGCACATAATTGAGTTGAAAGGAACTCCTGTCCAGCCGAGGATAGCGAAACAAGAAGAGAATGCAATCACAGGGGCTGTTAGGGCAGCGAAGGTTAAGAGAATCTACTCGAATTATACTGAAAAAGGGGAGGAATACTTGAGACTTTAGAGTGAGGTAGTTGAACATGAAGAACATAAAGACAATCATTAGGATGACTCCAATAACGAAGAGTTTCACTGTGTGCATCGTTCCTCTCAACATCTCTGCATTTGCCACCTAAAAGGGACATTTTGAAATTCAGAAATTGCTCTTTATTCCAAAAAAAAAAATCTGGATTATTGCAGTCAAAAAGGGGACTGCCGATAAAATCTCAAACAAAACCGAGATTCCCCAAAAATATAAAGGAGTATTCTCACCTGGTCTCCGTACATCCAAAAGCTCATTTTAGAACTAAAATTATCGTGTTGACTCTCATGGAAAATGGCCATTTGAAGAGCTTCCAGCCGTTTTTTGGATTCGTGATTGGCCGCCTCGCTCATATACCAAAGGGCTATATATTTTGTTCGTTCCAATGGTCCTCTCTAGATTTTATATTTGGGAAAAAATTGAGAAAATTACATCTGAGATTCGATGTCGATTGACTCCAAAGAAATGACTTCCAAGGAAAAGACGATGGCCAAAAGCCTCGGCTACAGGAAATGAGAGATTGATTGCTGAGGAGCCGAATAAATCTCTTGCTTCGAAGGCTTTCTATGCTGATTCTAAAGAGGAGAACAAAAAAAGGAAATACCTTATACCAGCGGAATAAATAATTTATTTCTGATGCTTGGAGATCTTTGAAATGGACTGAGCCGCCTCCAGCCAGGGGAGCCGTAAAGTTATGCACATAGTTGTCAAGTCTTTCAACCTAAATTCCTTTTTATTCTCTCTTATTAAAAGACTGAAAATATAAAAGACCACTGAATCCCGTAATCCTTTTAAATGTCCAATCCTATCCTATTTGCTTCCTTGAACGATAAAACTGATTCGCGTTGGTTGCGATCTTTTGAGAAGTTGTAGAAAAGATCAAGGTCTACAATTTTGCAACAAATCGGGGAGCAAAAGAGTACTGGGTGATCAAAGCTCACCTCGTCTAAAAGTTGCTGTGTTATAAGGAGATCATCATCTGGTTCGTTCCTCTTCGGAGTAACTAAAACTACCCATATTTCAAGACCCTCATAAGTAATATTGTAGAAATCGGCGAATTTCTAAATGCTCTTAGTTGGCCTCCTGATGTGGAATACCTTGAACTCGACCGTTGATCGACCACCATGTTGGGCGAATCCTCGTCTGACGTCGGATTCAATTTCAAAGGGGAAAATGAAGAAATAACTGAAAAAGGTTCTCTCAGTCCCTCCGACATGTTATCGTTTGGCAGACGCCGATTTGATTGATTGCAAACAACTATCGCCGTAAATGGGCTTTTTGAACAAACGACTAATCTTTTTTAGAGAGGGAATTCCCGTCATTTTTATCAAAAAAATATGGGCAAAATTAAGTTCCAAAATTTCTATGTTTCCCAACAAAAAATCACAAAATTTCAGCCAGATTTCAAAGAAATTTCTCTGCGAAAAGAATCAAATTTTGATTGAAATTGAGAGAAGATTCAACCCAAGAAAATCTTTAAATTGCCTCCTCCTCCTCCCTGGCAGCAAAAGTCAGAGAATTGCCAGACCGTTCCCTTGAGAATTCTTTTCGATCAAAGACGAGCCTAATGGACGAACCGGTTGCAATGGTATCACCCGGGGGTCACAAGTCAACGGAACACGAATGCCACATCAACTTTTGGTGACTCTTTTGAACTCTCTTCTTACAAAATCTTCTCAGCGATCAGCCTCAACTCTGACATCATTTTCCACAAAGAATTCAAAAATTAGAGATGAAGAGACCACGCAAGATTTGGCATTTTATTGTTGGGAGTTAATGGGTTTTTTGGCGGTGAGGGAGAGAGCAGAGCACAGTTTTGAGGGTCAAAAATAATTGGCTGAAATGGTGGAAAAACGCTTTAAAAAATTGTTGACTCTTGAGCTTCTTATCAATAGTAAAAAGGTCTAATATTCAGGCTCTCTCGAGGAAATAGGTTCCGCATCTTTTTTGAGAGAAAACAGCTGAAAACTCTCATTGGAAGATTCATTGTTGAAAGTTCCAATTTTGTTTTAAAAAAAGTTGTTCCAATTTATGTTTTGATTTCTTGACTTTTTTCGGAACTTCTTGTTTTCTTTTGAAAAAAGCCCGTCCAAAGTTCTATTTCTTATCAAAATGTTTTCATTCGCTGTGATGCGTTTAGATTTTTGAAAAAAGAAAACTCCAAAAACTTTTGGAACAATTTTGAAATTTCTTCCAAGCTAGAGAAAAAAACCGACCTAAATAAGGGAATAAGAAAAAGTGTAACGACGAGAAGAAGACGTCGTGGGTGGTCGGCAAAGGGGCGCGCGAGCGCCTCCATGGCAGCCAGCTGAAAATCTAAAGAATTCTATTGAGTCCACGAGCGGGAGAGAAAGATAGCAAAAACAAGCTTTTTATGGTCGGAAATGTAAGAAAAACAATTTACGTGTGAGTTCTGGAAGGTAATGCCTTTTATGTACTAAAAGTGGCTGGGTTAAACCGGATGCCCCACTCTCTCTCTCTCTCTCCTTGCTGCTAACAAACATACAAGACACCTCAAGAAGTGTCTGGAAGAGAGTCAAAAACTTGTTGTCTTTCCAAAGATTACTGTACTTTTCCAGGCGATCGCTAAAAGATGGACAATATGGTCACAAGGCTCAGCTGACAAGAGTGAGAGATCAGCCGAAAGGTCAACTATTTTGACAGAAATAAAGGAAGCAAAAGATTTTTTTATTTATTAGCAACAGTTTAGACCTGCTTATTATTGTGCTTTGTAGTTTCAAAGCGATTGGAGATTTTTCTCCAAATTTGGAAGACAGCCTAGACCATAAAGAAAATTAATCGAATTGTTAAGCAACTGGAAAAACACACAAAGTTTACTGAAAATTAAACTTGGGCTTAAAATGATGAGAAAGATGATTTTGAATAACAAATTAGTGTTCAAGGCGAATTTCAAATGAGCTTTGAATGAAATGGATGGCTGAAGGAAATTCAGAGAAAAAGATATCAAAGATTGTATTTTTGGACAAAACCAAGCTGTGTTTTGACTAGCTGAAAAAGGAAATAAAACGATTGTATTTTGGTCAGCCTTTGGAGGTCTCTGCTGCCTTTCCAGCCATAAAAAGACCGCCTCAAAACAAATTTGCCGAATTCTTTTTACCAGTAAGGAGTCCTCAGATAGGTCGAAAAACAGAATCTCTGTCTTATGAAAACAAGAAGATGACGGGAGATCACTCTCCCCTTCGTTTTCTCCCCCTCTTCTCCACACTGATCAATCAGTGTGCCGACGATTTCGGTTTCACTTTTGATCAAGAGGTCTCATAAAAACTATCTCGAAAGCTTTTGATCTGAAAACAGGTTGACCCCTATTTCTGGGTCGTATGATACTTTTGATGTATTACAAAGTTGTAGAATAAATCACGGACTACAACTTGGCAGAACATTGCAAAAATCGTATACTTTCCTCTACAAGAGGATTGCCCTTGATAAAAGAAGGGAAAAGAAAGAACTACTGACAGAATAGACGAAGAACAGGAAGTGGGAAAGCACGTGGATCTGTGATCCGGTCGCGTGCCAATCAGTCTCTCATATTGCATACTAAAGCCTTGAGGCTTGGGAGGAAAACAAACTGACAATCGAGCGACTGTAATGCCCTCGGAAAATACTTGTTTAACCATTAACATTTTTTGTCTTGATTGCAGTGAAATTCCAGACAAACTAGATGCAACAATATGCTAGAAGGAGAGATCGAAAGCCAAAGACATTGGCAAAGAAAGCGAAAAGCAACCTGAAGGAACCTTTTGGAGAAGAAGGAGGAAGTCGTTTGAAAAGTTTCGGACAGAAGTAATAAAAAGTGAACAAAGAAGACGGTTGGACTCTTCTGATAAAAAGGAAGCAAATTGTTTTCCTTTTTGTTAACACCGTTAGGTTATTTTTAGAGATATTTTTAAACTAAGCGCAAGAACTATCGTAGTTCCACTCAAACTACTTTTATAGGGCTTTTCACAATTTATGGTCTGCTAGAAGTCGTCTAAAAAGAAGTTGAGGAATAAAAGAAGAAGCTGAGTAGCAAAAGGACGGTAGATCAATCAGCAGTGCGTTCAACTGGTTAGCGACCTCTCTGCTTCAAAAAGATCGAAATAATTGAATCAACTTGTTCTTGACTCAACTCTTCTTTCGAATTTTCTATCATTTTTGCAAACTACACGCCAGAAAAGAATAAAAAGAGTCGGAAAATTAAACTCGAAACGATTTGCCATAAAAGAGAGGAATGTTACAAACACAGAGGAATCACACTAGAGACTTCCTCTCTTTTGGGGGAAATAGAAGAAAGTCAATAATTTCGCTAATTGGAGAGAGAAGAAGCCTGGCAGGTTGTGTCTAAACGGCAAGTCGCCGCGGTGGCAGCGCCGTTCGACTTTCGCCTCCCAGAAAAAGGATTATACACAGGCTGATAGCATCTTCATTTTTACCCTCTTGTTGTCAATTTTGTCAGGGAATGTTCGGAGTTCCAAGAGTTTTCGAGAGGTTTCCCTAATTTAGGCTACTTTTAGCCCGGCTAGGTTTGGTCACTAGCCAGGCTTTGGATCCAAATTTGAGAACAAAAAGCAAATTTTTCAAATTCATCGTTTGGTGGTATCTAGAGATCGAAATGTCTAACAAACATCTCTTCTTTTATGACCTTGTAAAAAGTTTTATGTTTCGCCAAATGCGTTTTTTCTGTGTAAACCACTACAACCGATGAAATCGAGTCCAAATATTTTTAAAACACTAACCACTTCTTTTGTCTACTAGGTTTAGACTCGTAAAGTTTTCCCCCACCTCCCAAAAAGAATAAGAGATAGCATCTTCATTGTTACCCGTTCAAGTCTTGTTTTTTGATTAGCTGGTAATATCTTCCCTTGCGTTGCATCAACTGCGTATGTGTGCCGGATTCTCGAACTTTGCCGCCTTCGATGTAGACAATCAGGTCGGAGTTTTGGATGGAAGACAGTCGATGGGCGATGGTTATACAAGTCCTGCCCTCTCTTGCTCGATCCAACGCTTCTTGGACAGCCCTCTCCGACTCGGAGTCCAACGCTGAAGTAGCCTCATCCAAGAGAAGAATCTTCGGGTCTCTCACAAGAGCCCGAGCAATTGCTATCCTTTGCTTCTGTCCGCCGGAGAGTTGAGTTCCCTTCTCGCCGACTTCTGTCTCCAATCCTTGTGGCAAATTGGAGAGGAATCGCTTGCAATTGGCCAGCTCTAACGCGTGGTCGATCTTCTCCATGGGAACATCTTCCAGTCCGAAGCAAATGTTATCTTTGATGGTTCCAGCGAAGAGTCTTGGCTCCTGACCAACCAGTGCCATCTGCGTTCTCAGATGGTTTAGGCTCAAAGTCTTCAATTCAATTCCATCGAATTTCTGAAAATTAAGATTCAAAAGATAATTGTAAAGAAAAAAAACTTGCCAGAGATCCACCAGTTGTATCATAAAATCGTTCCATCATTGAGATACAAGTCGATTTGCCAGAACCAGAAGGACCGACCAAAGCTACGGTTTGTCCTCGACTGGCTGTGAATTGAAGACCCTTCATGATGGGTTGCTTCGGTCTTTGAGGGTAAGTGAAGGCAACATCTTCGAACAGAATATTTCCTCGGATGTCCTACAAAATCTAAATTTTAGAAGAAGAAATGGCTTACAATTTTCTGGCCGACTTCAGGATCTCCAGTTTTTGGTTTGCGATAAATGAGACTGAAGAGCAGACCGGCAGCCGTTTTAGCCTTGGTGAATTCTGGGAAATGGTGGGAAGATTGCATAACTCCTTCGGCACTCAACATCACAGCCATAATTGCGCGGAAGACTTTATCGGCTGGCTGGTATTCCTCATAGATAATATGAATTCCAAGGGCATAGCTGGTTGTCACCATTAGGTACATGAATGTCTGAGAGAGCGAGAAACTCAGCCCTTCGAAGATTCCTAGAAAAAAAAGATCAATTTCATAGCAATCAGAGACTGTAGTTAGTTCCTGAAATGTAATTACCTCGTTTGTATTCGCTGTGCTTCTGATGCTTGCTGGCAGTCTCATACTTTTTGTACATTTCCTTAGTCCTGGTTAGGAGTTGAATCGTCCGAACACTTTCGATTATTTCAATTGAAGTCTAGATTTTATTGAAAGAATCTGAAAGAGATGAAACCTTTCCCGCCTCGTCGTTTTTGATATGTTCTATAGTTAGATTCATGACAATCGAGCCAAGAACAGTCATGGCCAGAAAGATAAGAACAGTCAGTCCGGTTCCCAATATGGCTACTTGCCATGAGTTGATAAAAGCGATAATTACGCAAGCGGTGACTGCAGCTGCTGCATAGGTGACTGCCATGGCTCGAGAGTCCACAACGGCTTTGATGTTGGGAGCATCCGACGCCAAGCGAGTGATCAATTTGCCTGGGGTGTGTTCAGGATTGTCGAAGTAGCCAGCATCCTGTATTTTTTTATTGACGAGAGAGCGGGAGACCAACCTGATAAAGGAGATTCCTAAACGATTGAACTCTAAATCGAATGGCCAGATTCTCCGAGACTAAAGTATACAAAACGCTCTGAAAGTGTATTCCTTTCTGGAGATATTGGGAGTTACTTACACTCAAAATCTGAAAGATCATTAATCCAAAACCAACAAAAACATGTGCAACTACTGACATGGCCAGTCTGAAAAGTGCCTTTGAAAGAAGCAAATATTTGGAAAGTAGGTAATTTTGCCTCTCATTAGGAGAGGCGTTCCAAAATTCGTTGTGATAATTCCCATCAAGTCCTCAAGAGAGAGTCAATTTTTCTCGAATGCATCTTGCTTTCTTTAAAGTGCAATGATTGAAACAAATAGTGAAAAGCCTCGGTCCAAAGAGAGAAAAAAACCAACCGATGCATCATGGCATGACCGTAAGGAACGAGCTCAAAGGCAGTAAAAATCCACGAATAGAGTAGAGTCCAGGAAGGGAGATCCATTCCTCTGAACAATGCGGAAATGAATCCGAGAATCATGTAGGTGTAATTTCCCTCCGCGTTCTTAAAAATATCCAAAAATCCGGCGGTGATCTGTCCATCCTGAAGGGTTTCTTGAAATTTATAGAAGAGGCTCTTACCTCATCCATTGTTTTCTGCACTTCTTGGGCAAATGCTTCCGCTTCAGCGTCGTCGATTGACGAAACTCCAGTTGGTCTTCGAAGAGAATCATTGAGAGAAGCTCCTCGAATGAAAGCATCTTTTCCAGAGCGTTTTGAAGCAGTCAAAGTCGATGAACGAGAAGACCGAGAGGTGGTGAATGTCTCATCTCTGAAGAATTCATACTGGGAAAGAATAAAACCAACTCGAGAGGGATCTCCTCCTCATCTTCTTCCTTGAATTGTTGAGCTTTGACCAGCTGATAATATCTTCCCTGTATAGCCACCAGCTGATCGTGAGTTCCTTCCTCAGCAATCTGTCCTTTTTCGAAGACAACAATCTTGTCGGCATCGCGAACAGTGGATAGACGATGGGCGATGATGATGGTCGATCTGCCCTTGGAGGCATTGTTCAAGGCTTCTTGGACAATCGATTCACTTTGAGCATCCAGGGCTGAAGTCGCTTCATCCAGCAGAAGCACTCTTGGATCTCTTGCCAGCGTCCTTGCAATGGCAATTCTTTGCTTCTGTCCTCCGGAGAGTTGGACTCCTCCATCTCCAATAACTGTATCATAATCTTTCGGTAGCTTCATAATGAAATCGTGAGCATTCGCCATTTTGCAGACTCGAATCATTTCCTCCCTCGAGATCTCAGGATTTCCCATTTTTATGTTTGCATCCACAGTTTCATTGAAGAGAATCGGTTCTTGCTGGACAATTCCTACGGTATTTCTGAGCCAGTCGATGTTTAAATCGCGAACATCGACCCCGTCCAAGAGGACATTTCCTCCCTCCGGCTCATAAAGACGAGTCAAAAGTCCGACGGAGGTCGATTTTCCACAGCCGGAATGACCAACAAGAGCGACTGTCTGTCCGGGCTCGATGGTAAGATTCATTCCATTCAGAACCTTCGCCTCTTTTCTGCTCGGATAGCGGAAATGGACATTCTTGAACTCGACTCTTCCTATTACTTTGTTCGGTCTCAATCCTTTTTCCTCATAAGCGTCAATGAAGGGTACCTGAAAGGATCATTTGATTTAAAAAAGAGCAACTCACTCTATCAATTGTCTGATAAATGGTGGCAGCGGCGACTCTTGCGTTCAGGAGAACCATGAGATGGGGAGAGATCAATCCCATGAAGTAGGCTCCTAATAGCATCGACAAAACAACGATGAAGACCTCTCCCGGGTTCGCAATGATTCCAACTTTGAGCAAATATCCCCCATAAAGACAGCCACAACCAGTGAAACAAAACAAAATCCAGAAGAAAAAACCGCCAAAGAATCCGCTCCAAAATCCTTTCCAAACCGCGAAAACTTTTCCCTTTTCGAGCTCTTCTTCATATCTAAAAACACGACAATTGCAGTACGTTTGGAAGGGTAATATGAAGGGAAATAACCTTTTAACCATGGCTTCCTGGCCATTAAAAGCCTGGACTGTCCTCACTCCCATAAGAGATTCCTCAGCTATTGCTCCGGCTTTTCCAACTCCTTCCAGCTCAGCATTTGTGGTTGATGTCATTTTCTAAAAAAAAGAGATCTTCTCAAAAGATGTCGCAAACAAACCCTAGCCATGAGGGACATACAGACACAACAAGAGGGAGCCACTCCGAACATCATCAAGGCAAGTCTCCACTCGTAGATGAAGCTGATAATAATGGCTGCAATCATCATGGTGATTCCTCCGATCAAAACGCCCAATTTGTCTCCGATTCCTTCACGAATTCTCTCCATATTACTGTAAGAGGATTTTTGTTTTTCGAGGGAACAAACTCGTTGAGTTTTGTGGTCAAAGCTCCTGAGTGATTTTTATCAAACCAGCCGGCGTTTTGTCGCAAAATTGACCAGACGTATTTATGACGCGTTTTAGCTATAATTCGAGTGCAAACTTGTTGGAAACACATGTACTGAATTGCAATTTATTTGGTGGGGAGGAAGAAATCACCTGGATGAAGTTAGTGCAGAGAACAAAGACAAAAATTCCAAGGAAGATATAGACATATTCATAGCCTTTTTTTCGAAATTCGTGAGAATGAGCCGGATAGACGAGAAGAACATTCGTCAATTTACCGGCTAAAAGAGCCAAAACTGGCTGGCTGACCTGCAATTGTACTGTAATTTTAAAAATAAAGCAACTACTTACTCCTCCAATTACGGCACAAATACAGCCAATTAAGAAGAGGAAAGTGTCGAATTTGGTCGCATACCGAAACTAAAAAGCCACTTTTAAAGAAAAAAGTAGACTTTCTCGGTTAAAATTGATAAAAGAATTCGATTTTTTTGGTTATTTTAGTCCTAAATTAGCTTATTTTGATAGAGTTCAATTAAACACAAAAAAGTTGAGCAAAGATCTGATTCCTTCAGTCTCCTCTCAATACAACGAAAGAGGAGCATATTTTTGCAGGAAGAACTTACCAATCCGACTAGAGAAACTGGCTTGGCCTCTAATTTTTGTTCGCTGAGATCGCCTCTGAAATCCTTTTTTTGAAATTATAAACTGAATTCTCACCTGCACAAAAGAAAATTCAAACATTTTTCGAAAAACGAAGGTTCATAGGTGACCTCGGTCGATTCATCGTCAGGATCGGTGGGATATTGTGGCAAAGCTAGGATTGTTTTGTTTTTCGGATCGTTCTCCTCCTTCTCCGGAAGACTTTCCCTCCGAATGGAGGGTTGTCTCGGAGGCATGAGATCTGAAAATGGAAAGTTCAACTGGTCTTTGAATTCTCAACTCGAGCAAACTTTTGCTAGTCGTCGACTGGTCTCAGTTTTCCAAACCTAGCAAGCGAGGCAAATGGCAGATAAATGAATTAAATTTTTCAAAAAATTTGATACTGTAGGACTATTGGAAGATTCGCTCAAATTCAAAAAAAGATAGAAATTCTGAGAATCAGAATATAAGTGGAGGAGTCGGAGGAGCGTTCAGACACCGGGTTCAAGCATCAGAAGAGGAAATGTTTGGGACAAGGCGTTACAGAAGTTCAGCGGTCTTAAATACCAATGGCAAGCACACATGGCGGCTGAGAAGAGTTCGCAAGGAGCAGCGAGACCCAGACATTGTGCTTTTTGTGCCGACTGTGTCTACAGTTGTCGTTGAGCCAGAGGAACAATCAACCGGTCGAACTATGCTCATGGAGCCAGGTGAACGACTTTCCATTCAGCGGAGCAAAACACGGGAAGAACTTGAGAGAAACTTACGTGAACAGAACTTGAACTCCTCTGCGACAAACTCAAACAATTGAAACAAGTGACATTAGTTCATTCGTATTTGCCATGCCCACAAGTCTATGGAGGATGGTTTTTGGTGATGCGGAATGCCAATAAATTTACAACCAGTACTAACAATTCCTAAATTGAAAAGAACAAGGCAAGAAGATCTATTGTTCAACCAGATTACCCCGGAAGAACGCTCCAAAAAATAATCCAACGCTTCTTTCGAAGGTCGGACTGTATTAGTACCTTTAGATTGAGCACTAAGCTGAGTAAGGTATTAAACGGGTGGGTGTCCTGTAACCTAAATGCCGAGATTGTATGGGTGCGAGTTTTTCTTTAAGTATTACTTTAACATAACTCTTTTTGTAGAAAATCCATTTTGCTTCACCTTTTTAGTCAGAAAACAACCGGAATTTCTCCTATAACCGTTTCGTCATATAAAGCCAATTCAAACTGTCAGATTGCTTTAAAGTCATTTCCTTCTTCAAAAAGCCATTCCGACTGCCTTTCCATTAGCCAGCTACATCTAGCCACAAGGTCACCAAATGGCGTTTAGGTTCAACCCGGGGGTCAAACCTGTTGTGCCGTAATCATCATTACATCACCGAGAATCTCGAGAAACCGCTTGTCGATTGTCTCCATTGTGGCTCGCATATGATTCTTTTACTTTTTCTTCCGGTTGTTCTAGGCCAATTTATTCCCATCGAAAAGTTTGTTTCTTCTTTTCTCTTTTTAATCCTGTTCCCCTCATAGAGACAGCACAACCATCGCGCCTCCTGTCGCCCACGGAAATCGGGCAATTCTTCGTGAAAATGTCTATCCTCCTCAAAGGCAACAAATACAGCGACAATTTCAACCCCAATCACAACAATTTTTCCAATCTCAGCCGCAACAATTCGCTCAAGTTCAGCCACAGCAGGCATTTCTCGTCCCTGTAAATCAAGTTCAACAGGTGATGCCTCAGCAGGGGAGAAGAACACCTCACAGGTAGGGTTTACCGTTATTTTCAGGTTCAAAATTAGAACTATTGTTTGAAATTGAAAAAAAGATAGCTGAATTTAGAAAACATAATATGTCGCGACAAGAGGCTGCTTACCTTCGTCAATTGGAGAATTGGGATGATCAAAGAGAGAAATATAAAGAAGCGGCTCAAGCTCAAAGAGATGAATATTATCGCCAATATTTTGACCGAATGCGAGTCTATGCCATTCAAACGCACATCAGACGGTTTGTTTTTGGCGTCAGGAATCGAATAGCCTTTCTAGATATAATCAAATGATAGCCGTGCAGGCGCAAGAAAGAGAGAGATTCCAAAAGACGATGGGTGAATTCGGCGTCAGAGAGGAGGATATCATCCGCCAGATTGGACCAGATGCTACGGCTGTGGCTGGAAATACGGAAGCTGCTTCAAAACCACCGTCAGAACCTTTTCTCTGAACTTTTTACGTTGCACGCAGCTGCACTTTTCTGTCCATAATGTCTTTTCATAGAATAACATTCTAGTCATGTCTCAGTGTTTTGCTGTTGGGTGCTTCGAGGGGAAATATACTAAATATTGGAGAACAAAAATCAGGAGACAACTTTTTACCTTTAAAATCTGGAAAAAAAAACAACTTTTAGAAGCCCATTTGGAGATGCCAAAACGTCTAATGAGATTCGAGGTTCTAGAGCCCAAGCTGTGCCTGTAATTTTTTTCGATTTTCTTATTCTCAGGATTTTAGAGTCTAATTCAACCGCAAAGACCCTCAGTTAATGAGCCTCGTCCAGAAAATCGCGAAGTTCATCGCAAAGCCGCTGCTTTGGAAGCTCTCTGTGCTCGTTTTCTGCCAACTGTAAGAAAGCATTGTTTCGCTGAAAACAAGACGGAAGAACAGTTCAAACGCCGTTGTGCAGCTTATTTCCATGTAATTTTTCACTTGAAGCAAAGAGAAAAGGCTTTCAGGACTGCCAGACTTTTATTCCCCAGCCGGATCCACTCTATAGTATTGCAAATGCTTTCAGCTCAAATGTAGGAGTTGGCGTAGGCGTCGGGGTCAAGGTATTTTAATAGAGGAAAATATAAATTTATTAAGGGCATTCCCTATTATCCGATCAACGAGGAGGGCGCTGTTGAGGTGGGAAGACAGATAAATGTACCGTTTGGCTCCTGGGGAGGTGGTTATTCCGATCATTTTGGTGTCAGGTATTTCAAATGTTTGATTGGTCGAACAGAACTCGTTTTTATAGAGACTATTGGAGTCAATACCAAGAAGCTGGAGCTAATTGGTATGAAGGAAAATATGGCTATAAATCAGGATGGAGTGTGCCGTTGGTCCAAAGCCTTGGAATTGAAGGAGACACCCATGCTGTAGCTTCTGTTCCCATTAAACCGGGAGAGTTGGGAAAGCCGATCGGTGTTGATGTGGGAGGTGGCGTTGGTCCATATTATCAGCAGAATCAACATGTTGGAGTTGATTATCTCAATGGACAAGTGAGGCAAACTGTAAAAGCAATTAATTTCAAGGTTGGTACGAATTTCGGAGTCGGAGTGCCAATGGCTGGAGTGGGTGTAAATACGGGCGTCTCAGTTGGTTTTCCTTCTGTGAATGATATCATTGGAAAGTAATTATTATTGTCAAAACAAAAGTAGAAAAAAAAAGATTCTTTAATCAAATATGTTAAATACAACAGCAAACAATAAACTAAATTGTAAAAATTTACAGTCAGTTTTCTTTCTTTTCGATTTCTTTTTCAGAATCCTTTTTTTCAACATCCTTCTTTTGCTGTAAAAACTGAGAACAATTTTTTAAAAAACAAACCTCTTCTACCTTTTTGTTTTCTGCTTCAATTTGCCGCTCTTTCATAATAGCGGCTTCAATATTTTTAATTAATTCAATTCGTGCATGATGGTCAACTTTTCCTCCTTCTTCTTCTGTCAACTTTTGTCTTGTCATTTCAGCGGCTCCTAAACAATAAAATTTCTAAATTTAAATTTTAACCTTCTGGTAAATGTTGCATTATTGCTTTCAATCTATCGGTAAATGAAATATCTTCAGGCAAATAAAGGCATCTTGAGAGGAGTAAAAATGATGGTGGGACATTTTCATTCAAAGATAGTTCAACCCATTGTTTCAACTAAAACGAATACAGTCAATAGTAGAAGAAACAGACCTGCTCTTTTAGCCGCTCCTCGCTAACTCCGATAGCCCTCATTCCGCGCTTTCGGCAGGCTTGTTGCAGATCTAATGTATTCATTGCATCTACGCCACCCTCTATTGCAATTTGCTAAACAGCTATATGAGATGTTTATTAACTTGCCTGATCATCTATCTTTAATTCTCGAAGTTTCATATTTAATTGAAAACGAAGAATTTCTGGTGATCCAAATGGTTGAATTGACATTACTCGACATAGCGAACTGAAACATAGTTAGCCTGAAAAAAAAACTTACCGCAGCTGACTCATACTAAGATTGTCAAGAGTAAGCTCGTCTTCAAAAAGCTTCGAAAACTTTAGTATATCCGCATTGGATACATATCCACCTTCAGTTCTAACCTGTAATTGGGTGTTTTAGAGATACATTACAGAAAATACCCTTTTCATGAAATGGGCAAATTCCAAAGCTTGACTTTGGGAATCATCTGCCTTTAACTTGGATTTTCGATCAAGGGCGATTTCTTCTATTGTATCTTGGAGAAACTTTGCCATCTCAATTTTTTGTCTTGCCTGCTGTTTTATTCTTTCCGCCTAAAATTCAATGAAATTTTAGCTTAAATTTAATCCAAACCTCCTTTGAGGAATCTTGGAAAGTACTTGGAAGCATATTTGGGAAGATTTTAATAAAAACTGGCAGAAGAATTTCCATGAATGGCACCATTACAAAAATTGAGAATGGAACAAGACGGAGAAGATCTGCTATTGTTCTTTGCTGAATAAAATTATGTATCTTAAAATCATTTTACCAGCTGTTGTCTTTCTTTCCGAGAAAGCGCATAACCGTTTAAGAAACGCCAAGAATATTTAGCACTTAAACGAATTTCCAGCCATAAAAGCCGAGATCCGTTATAATAGTGCTTTATTTCTTTAACTACTTTATCTTTTAAAGTCAGCTTCTTTTCTTCAAGTTTGTTTGGCACCTGAAGAACAAGGAAATATATAGCTTACACAGATTACCAAGACAATTCTTCGTTTTTCTTCTTCCTCTTCATTTTGCTCAAACTCTCTTAGACTACGCAACAATTCTTGAATTCGTCCATCTTTATATATAAATGGACGTACCATTTGACCTGCAACAAATATTTTTAAAAATAATGCTAACCTTTTACTTCGTGATTTCTAAAAACAAACTCGCTTTGCTTACTATTAATGAAATCCATTTCCTTGCCATTTAAATCTTGCTGGGCTCTTTTATCAATCCATATTCGTACTATAATTAGCAAGTAAATAGATAAAGTGTAAAACGATACCGCCATCTTGTATAACTTCCTCATCGGATTTTGCCTTTTCTTGTGCACAACCTAGAAAGTATGTAGGTCCATTGGCTTCCTTTTGCCGAATGTCTATTTTCAATGCCTTGGCATCTTGCTGCTGGAGAAGATGTTTAACTCGTTGAACTGCTTCCGGCGTTAGTGTAATCGCATTTTGAGATGGTTTTAGGCGGGCGACTCCTTTTACAACTCTCGCTGTTGTATTCATTAACTTTGACATCTGAAAAAATGTTTAGAGTAGCTCGTACCCGACAAAGGGCAAAGAATATTATAATACGAAGCGAGTTGCAGAAGAAAAGTTTGAGTAAATTTTGTCCTATAATTTAAAATTCATTTTTTTGATTTTCTCGCTGAATTGCACAACATAGGAACATCAATAATCAGAAACCGTAATTTACTAATCCAGTAGGCAATTGAGAGAATTGTTCTTGCAACTATCAGCTTTGGCTGGAAGGATGGCTATATTTCCGCGGAAATATAGTTCAGGCGCGGGGATGCAGCTTGGTACGCGCGGAACTGTCTCACCTCACGCGTCTCAAAATTACTGAAAGGAATATCGTTCGAATTATCTCTCGCCTGGCGAGAACTACTGGAGGAAATGCAGGCGATTCAAAAGCCTTAGAATTCGCTAGATTCATCAAAAAGGTTCGAACACAAGGTGGCTATGTCTCCAATGAGGAGATCTTCAAATTTTCAAAGTTTTTCGAAGACGAATTGACTCTTGATAACTTGAGTATGTCTCAACTACGGCAGGATTTATTTGTTCTCTTTCAAAATCAATTATAGTGCTTTTTGCCTATCGTTAATCATCCAATCTTTTGGATTTCCTGAAATTCTTCGCTTTCAATTGAATATGAAGTTGAGAGAACTTAAAGCAGACGATAAAATGAGATTTATTTATTTTCTATGAAAATTACTTTTTTTTAAAGCAAATCGCTGCTGAAGGAAGTGTCGAGGCGCTGAGTACACTTGATCTGCAACAAGTGCAAAAAGAATGAGAGCTTTCGGTTTGAGTGAGGATCGTCTCCGCCAGCAGGTAACATTTTCTCTATTTAACTTTTATTTTTAGTTGAAACAATGACTCGAATGGTCTTTGAACGATAAAGTTCCTCCTACTTTGCTCCTCCTTTCGGGACATTGTACTTGCCAGAGAAACAACTCGAAGCCGAAACCAAAAAGAAGCTTGAATATGTCAGTGGCTGTCTTTTCTATTAATTTTCCCAAATATTCCAGGCGAAGATCAAAGTTGAAGAAGTAAAGGCTAAAGAAACTCTTGAGAAAGAAACTTCGAAGGATGCTGCTCAACCATTGGAGGGAATCTCTCTTGAACTAGCGAAAAAGTTCAAGAAAGTATCAAAGAAATTAAGGTTTTATTCATTTTTGTAGTGTAGTCATCTCATTTCCAGGTCGTTGTCGAGACAGCAGCTAAGAAAGCTGAAAAGCCAGAAGAAGCTAAGATTGATCCTAAAGATCTCTCCTCAATTAAACAAGCTTTGCTTGGAGGTCTTGTCCACGAAGCAAAGGGTGATTTAATTGACCTTAAGGAAAAAATTATCGAGCACTCTGAGACAAACAACCTCATTTGAAATTAATAGGGAGGGGGATTGAACCCGCGACCCTCCTGAGAACACAAAAATTGAACCATGGCTACTGGGGCCCCAAAGGTTTACTAGTTCCGAAAAAGCTCCGTATTCCGTTGCCCGGGATAGGGGCTCAAGTAGTGAAAAATTGCACATTCTAGCAGTAGTAACCTTGAATCGAAATTTCAAAGTGAAAAATTACATTTTATGGATTTTGTCGAACAAAATAACCTCTTCTTTATTATAAAGTAATAAAGTCGGCTTGACATTGATGATCAGAAAATTTATTGAATCACAAAAATGAACCCGCAAAAAGTGGCAGAAGGAAATCAAAGTTCTCGAGGAGAAGTCTCATCGTCAAACATATTGTCATAACCCTGGATTCCGAAGAAAGAACCAGACTTGGCTGGAGAAACCTCAGGATAAAGGATCGAAGACTCTTCATCGTCTGTTGGGTAATCATCACCCGTAGTTGAAGGATCCATCGTCATGGCTACAACAATTATTCCTAAGCAAAAAAGATATTGTAGGGAGGAAAAACAAACCAGCAATGAGAATTGATATGATAATGAGACAGGTAATCACAACGATAATGGCTGAAAGAGAAGTTTGTGTTGTTTTGGAGGTCGACGATGGAATATCGGAGCCTTCCAAGAGTCGAACAGCCTCGTCGTCTTCTAAAAATATTCTTTTCCTTATGCTCTCAACTAGAAGGACTGATTTTGATATCAGAATGTGTCTTTCGAAAGCTCTATCTGTACATTTAGAAAAGGACTATGCCAAGTAAATTGATTATCAAGGGGAACAGTTATTTGAAAGATGATAGCCAGTTCTATTTTCAAAGTATGTAATCCTGTTATTCAAAATGGCATGCCCTTTTTGCTGATATTTTTGGATGAAAATAAGATTCATGAGACTGTCTTTTGTGAGTCTATTTCAAAAAACATACCACCTTCACTGAAGGAGACGTTGACATTCGAGGAGGTGAGAGCCACGTAGAGACAGAGAAGAACAGTGAGTAGGGCAGCTATGAGGCCGCGCGCAACGCAGCGCATGCCATCGGAATCTGAAGTTTTTGAGTCAGAAACAGACGGGAATCCGATTAGTCGACAGGGCTGGTATCATGCTGCGCAGGAGGACAAATAGAGTCTGAGGCGCCAAAAATTGAGACGAGGAAAGGAGGCAATTATCGCTCGGAAATCTGATAGGGGGTAAGGACTGAGTGTGGTTGATGATTATTAACACAATGCACAGCTGACATTTCTTTCGACAAGAGCGTTTGTTTGGTCAGTTGCAACTCGTGGTAGATTTTACGTTGGAAAACATCAGAAAGAAAAGACGAGTTTTAAGAAACAAGTACACTAGTTTTTTGTATGAAAAATCATGGTTTTTAGATCTTAGGTCACTACAATTTATCCAAAATGATATCTTAGAGGAGATCAAGCACTCGCCGAATAACGCAACGCAGAAAAATCTTTTCTTCAAACCCTATGAAGCGAACAAAAGAGATGAGTCGCTCTATTAACGGAAATAGAGACCCCATTTTTTGTCGATGACAATCGATGATCAACAGAAAATAAATAGCTCAATTTACAGCAAAAACTGCCCCCGGTTGGGCGAAAGAAAACAAAAAGGACAAGAGATTGGAAAGACGAAATAATGAGACCAATTAGAAAGCTCTGAACCATTTGAAATTGCCATCCTCTGAGTTGAGAGAGCATCGTTGAATCATTTTCTCAGGGAACTGAGTTAAATTCCCAGAGAGGGGAAATTCCAAAAGAGAGGGAAAAGGACAAATCGGTTAGACACATAAAATAGACGAAGAGATGACTATTTGCACAAGCATAAAATAAAAATGGCAGGCTGAAAGAGACCCGAGGCGGGGAACTTGTTCGTCTGATCAATTCGTCAATTGTGACGTGAAGGTCGAAAAGGATTACGTTGCCTCTCAATCCAACGGATTTTCACACTCTCCACTTCGAGTCTGTTCAGGGAAAAAGAGAATAGATCAGAGATAAGCCGCTCTATTCATGAATCATTTAATTATCCTGGAAGATTGGTTTCAAATTCTGAACTGGCTCTGTTTCTATGAATCATCCAAGACCACTAAAAGTTCCCTCCCCAGTAATATTGGCCTCAAAGTTTTATTTAATTCAAGAATGAGACAGAACGAGAAAATATTTTTAGTGATAGAAGCAGGGCTTATCTGTTCGATTTTCTTTTAAAAAAAACTAAGAAGTATGTTGTCATTTTTGTGGCTCACGTGGGCAAGGAATACATGGAACAATGGATGACAACCTAGGATTAGCCGGGAATTTAAAGTTCATTTAGTCCAAAAGAGCTCAAAGTCAGACGTAAAACTTGGTCTTTTAAACAGAATTTGGAGATTACTATAGCTTTAGGATTTAAGAAAAAAGAGAGGCAATTTTTGGAGAAAGCGTGCCTGAACGAACCTCTGACAAGACCTTCAAAGAGATGGTTATCTCCGGCGACCAGTCGACTGGTGAGAAGCATAGAATCATTGGGCTGGGAGAGCGCCCTCAAGCGGTAATTACTTCAATGAGGTCATAGGAAGTTTCTTTCGTAAAATTACTTCGTGTAAATGAATCAGAAATAACTCGAAGGTGGGAAGAAGAAAAGTTCTTTTTTTTTCGACTAACCAATTTTATCCCACTGTTGTGAGCGCAACTTTTCGTATGGGATGTTCGAGGAAGAATTTTCCATTTCTCGTAGATGCTTTTGCGGCTGACTAATTCCCGACAAAATATGATACATGCTTTGTCTCGGGCTTCCCAGCATTTCCTTTCCTCGCAAATATAAGGGTAGAAAAATTATTTTTCCTAGGAACTTTGAAATTAAGAGTTGCAAGGGAATAAGTTTCTTGACAATGTTTTGAGCTGACTAATTTTTGATAAAATTACGGTAAGTGTTTTCTCCATTCAAGCGAATTTCCAGCAAATAGAGAATAAAACCTTCCTCAAATGAGAAACGTTATCAGTCGAATTTTAGAACCCTTTATTTGAACCGAAGACTACACGTTCCAGCAGTTATGACTGTAACAATCCCATGAGTCAATGATTCTCATAAATCTTATTGAAAATCACTTTCAGCGCTATGACTTTCTTTGAATTTGATATGAATAAAGAGCTATCAATTTTTTGCCCTTAAAACGATATCTCTTAATATTTTGTCACAATCAATTCTTTGTGAGAAAAGGGAAACTTCCCATTCAATAGAGACGTAAAGTAATAAAAGACAGAAATAGTAGACGGGAAGTGCTTTTCTCTTTGATTAGTCTAATGAAGCTGAAAACCAGAAGAGGCGAAAGAGATCTGAATAATGAGAGCAGAGTCAAGACATCTTTTAGCTCTCTGTTACAGCGCGTAGCATTTGGGATTGATTAGACTAATAGAGGGAGGAGAGAGAGAGAGAGTGGATCCAAAACAACTTCATTCTTCTTTTCTTTCCTCCATTTGACAACAATAAATGTCTTGGAAGAGAAAGAGGAGATCGTGAAGGAGAAAATAAGGGGATATGAGTGGGCTTATTTTTACCAGCGCTGGTCTTCAGAAAGCTATCAAAATAATGGATCTTGTACTCGTCGGCTTCAAGCAGCTGAAGATTTGAAGGGATCATATTTCCAAAGTAGGTTAGTCCTAATTATGAGAAAATGAGCTATAAAATACATATTTTGGCAGAATAGGTCTTCAAGTCTTAGAAGAGATGTGACTAATAATGTCCAGAAATGGCCACTTTATTTATCGGAACTTTTGTCCCAGAGAGTAGAAGGCTTGACTTGGGGAATAACCCTCGGGGGAAGTAGTAAAGAAGATGATATGTGGGCTGGATTGTCAACGATTATAGCCGGAGAGACCGGTTGGGGTGGCAGATAACCATTGCCAAATTGAGAGTCGGAGGGGGATTGGATTACAAAGGGACGAGAGGACGTTGGTCTTGAATAGAAGAAAAAAAACTGACAAGAGTAGAAAAAAAGAGCTCTTGAAGACATGAAATGACAGCGCACTTCAAAGAGTAGAAACTTTTTTGACGGGACTCTCGATGGATTCAACTCGACACAGCCTCCCCCCTCTTGTTTTCCGATGCTTTTAGACAATTTGAAGAAGTGGGAAACAGGAAGCCAGGTTTTCTCACCTTATTAGCTAAAACGAGTTTCTTTTCAAGGGGATTTTACTAAAATTTTCAAAGGGAAACTATGCTCCAAAAAAACTTGGAAAGTGGTTCATTTTTCCGCTGATTATTGATCAGACTCTCTATCGAGGTTGGTAAGAAGAAAAGATCACCAATTCTTACTGCTAAACTCCCAATTTTAATCCGAAGAAATAAGGAAACAACTGGCAAATTAGTTTTCGAATCAGGGGGAAATGCTGCCATTTGAGTACTCTAGATTTGCCTATAAATTCACTTCTAGATTCAAAAGGCGATAGAAAGAAATCTACTAGGAATAAAAACCTCTCTTTGAGTGATCTTTGTCCATATCCTGGACCAATTCTGATAACAATAACGTGGACTTCTGATAAATAGCTAGACTAGGCAGAGGTCACAATCATTTTGCAGACGAGATCAATTGAATTTGATCTGCTCTACAATTTTCAGAACATAATTTTTAGGGAAACCCTACCTCTTTTTGGGCAGAAGAAAAGATCTGATTTTAAAAAAATATTTTGCGCAAATTTGAAGTGTTTTGGTGTTTTGCAAGGTTGTAGCTCTTGATTTGCTGAACAACTTTTAAGAAACTATTTTTCAGGAAGGAATTTTAGAAATTGAGTTTTCAACACGGAACCTTCGCCTTATTGTTTTCATTTATCTTGTTGTTTTGAGAGGAATTTCGAATCAACTTGGCATCCACCCACCAGCACATCCATCAAAGTTAAACGGCTGACTCTACAAATAAGAAGAAAAAGGAAAGAATTCAGGTGAATTTGTCTTGAGAGATGTCCGAAGTGCTCCCCTCTCTCTCCCAGGTCAATTGGATTGTGAGCCAATTTTCGCGCCTCAATTTCGGAAGGGTTCGAGGCTGTTCTCTCGAGATAAATGCAGACGCTTCATTCGACTAATGCATGTGGTAAATAAACGAAGCGCAGCCTGGGAATGCAATAAGGATCGAGGTGGGCTAGAGGGAAGAGCAAAGGTTTCATTTTTATTCAGAGTGTTGTACTCTTTTCGGGAACGTGGCTGAAGAGTGGAGGGACTAAATCCATCGAGGAGGAGGGCGGTGCTGAATCCTATAAATGAAAATGGACTGAGATTGTGATGACATCTTCTTACCTCTTCTTCTGAGTTCATTTGTGTTTTCTCCGGAAGTTTCAGCCTTCCCTCCGAGTCCATATTGCTATTCTCCTCCGTTATCTCACTCAATCTGAAACTCATATTTTTTTCATTAAAAAAAGATTTAGGTAGTGAGAAAAGACCCAAACCTGTCCCTGATATCCGGCGGAGAGAGCATAGAATGTTGTGAAGTTTGAAGTGAAGTCAGCAACTCATCGTCACTGAGATCCTGGGAATGTCTGTAGGGAGGAGGTGGATGATGCTCATCATCATCCACCACTTCCATTTCATCGATTAAAGGTACAATATTCTCAGGCTGAATGTCTATCGCCTGATGAGGACGAGGCGATCTCCCCCAGACGTTCTTTTTAGGACTGGAAATTAGATGCCTATTTTATAGACAAAAAACTAACTATAGTGGTTCATGATGAATCCTCGAGCTCTTGTCTAACATGCTCGTCGTCATTTCGGAAGGAGTATAGCCTCCATTTCGCTTACTCTCCTTCTTTTCTGGCTTTTTGCTTCTGATGCAAATGATGCCAGATGGATCGCTAAAACACCAAATCAGCATTTATGACAGTTCTTTGTATATCCAAAGAAAAATAGAACCAACCACCAGGAGAGTTTCTCAGTCAAATCTCCGCAGTATCCATATTGAAAGAATAAATAGACAAGTTCAATAATTGTCAACAAACTGGCTCCGAGGAAGAGACCTAATGCTCCTCCGATGTCGCCTAAAGTTTATCTTTCTTCAATAATAAATTCATGTCTTACAAGCCAAACTCCAAAAAGTATAAGTTCTATCCTGAGACCATCTCTCTATGTACATTTGATGGAAATGGACATTAACCATGGCAAAATTATCGCTAAACTCTTGAATTTGAAGAACAAAAAAGATCTCCAACCTGACAAATTTACTTCCAAATTCGAAATTCTCCAAAAAGTCGGGGAGATCCTTCTTGAAAATGTTCATATAGGCAGCCTGAAGCTGTCGAAAGGCGGTTTTGAAGGAATTGAGCTCCTTCGTGGCGACTCTTTTCACCTCAGTCATCGTGCAATTATGCATATCCATTAGGAACTTTTTGAACTTCTCCTGGTTTTCTTCCGTCGGAGTTTCAAAAAATAAAATTGCTCCAGTCTAGAAATAACCCAATTCAAGTTTCTATCAAACCTTGTAGACAGTTCCGTTCGCTAGATATTTCTTCAACTTGGGCCAGTCATCCTTTTCAACCTCCATTATGCTTTTCCTCAAAGTCTGATCCAAATCTTTTATAATCACTTGATAATATCCCTTAAATTGCCTTTTAAAAAATACCCAACAAAAAGAGAAAACTTCATAGAATTCCTCCTCGAAAAAGTGCCTCATCTGTCTTGTGTTCATCTTCTCGGCCCAAGCTCGCCGTTGAAGGCGATTGTTTTCATAATCAGACATGAGCGACAGAATCCGATCCATCCTCCTCAAGTCGGCTGTCAATTTCGGAGTATAAGTCTTTTCTTCATAGAGATGCCACATCTTTTCAATCTAAAGAGAATGTTCAATTTATTAGGCAAACGAGTGAAGTGGTTCCCGTTTAGAAAACCTAGGAATTTGTAAGATCGACTCACAGTCAATAAAATGGTTTCCAACTCGTGAAGAACATTCTCTACCCGATCACCATAGGTGGCTTTGATATCTCCAATAGTCTTAAATCTATGTGGATTCCTCGCATGCGAATCAGAATCCACCAGCTGAAATTATTTTCAAATGGGAGATTAGAAAAAAACGAACGAAATGGACTTGTCCAGCCCGACGTTCCTCACTCTGGGGAGGCCTACTCCTCATGATTGTTGAGATTTCTTCGTGTCGTTCACCAACCGAAATGAAGCACTTCGCATCGGCAGTTAATCGTTCGTAAATACCCGTGAGTTCCCCTGCTCTCCAGCCCCATTTCAATAGCATCAAACTGAACGATTAGTGTATCGCTTGACACAATTTGCCCTACTCTTTAATGACCTCTCGAAGTCTTGAAATAAGTCTCTTTGTCCTCAAAAATATGTCATCTTGATATCGGCTCTGCTTTTCATAAGCCCTGTGAGCATCTCTCTTTATTTCTGCCACTTGCTTCTCCGTCAAATATTCGTCTTCATCTTTACAGAAATAGGTCTCATCTTTTTCTTTTGGCTTTTGTTCCACATATTTCTGAAATTCTTTTTAAATTCTCCACAAATGTCTCAAAACTCACGACATCATCATCGATATCCTCTTGATGAACCTCGTACTCATCCTCTTCTTCTGCTTCTTCAATAACCGCCGGCATAATGTTTGTCGGCATTCGATTCATATCCTGCCAAGCCATGTAGTCCATCACCTGGCATGGAGGAGGGCATTCTGCATTTGTTCCTTGCTTTTGTACGATCCGGATGACATCCTGGACACAGCTGAAGTAGTCATCCACTAAGCAGACAGCATATTCTGCGCTGTATTTCTAGGATAAAAGAAAATCCTACTGGTGTTATTATTGTGGAATAATCGTCTCATCGAACAATTGCAAGTCCTTTCAATCTCATCCAAATATCGACGAATAGTACAAGTTCGAATGTTTTTGTTTGAGTCAAATTCTTCTCGTGCAGCTAGATGCTCATCAGTCTCTTGGATGCAATTCACCCCAGGCAATTTTGTTCTCTAAAAGTGTTGATAACTTCTAAAAGGAGGTGCTTACATGCTGTATTCTTATAGGAATGCCAGTTGAATAGCCAGAAGGAACATTGATTCCATCCAAGCTACTCTCCGGAACATGAGTCTGGTTATATATCAAAATCTAGAGAAAATACTAAAGAAAAGAGGGAGCGTCACCTTGATTCCTGATAAAGATTTCGATCGGAAATAAGGAGTACAGGCGTCAATTCGCTCATAACTTTCAACATTTAAAAGTAGTTGCAAACCGTGGTTGATTCCTGAAAATGAAAGCTTCCAACCAAAAGAAGTAGATGGCTTTTACCGCTTCCAGTGACGGAAATGGCATGACTAGGATCGGAATTGATAGCCCAACAGAGGCCGGTAGCTGTCCAAACTGGTTTGAAGTCTTTTGCGGAGCATTTTGTTCCGTCCGGCCATGTGCAGCTGATTGAAACTTTATTTTTTTTAAAGAAATGTCCTACTCTAGAATCATCCGTGACTTGCCATGAGCAGCAAAGCGGAGGAATTTGACGGCATCCATATCCCACGTTTTTTCAATAATTGTGTTGAAAATTGACGAATTAGTTTCAATACGAGTTTTGAGATCTTTGATATTGCCTTTGGGCCGACGATTCATAATTTTGGCTCCCGTAATATAAGTTAACCTGAAATGTTGCGATTTTCCTCTGTGTCAATCAAAGTTGAAATAGATTTCTCTTTTTCGAGTCCGTTCCCCTCAAACTCTTCGCGGCAATTGACTGATGAACTTTACGGCCGCCGGCTGTCCTCCCCGATCGCATGTAGCTATTCGTCATCAGTTCTTGATTCCGTCTTTCTGACTCACCTGAATTGATTATTATTGCAAACGGCTACAACTGGAAAAGGAATGCTACTCGGATACTCGGCTTCGATGTTTGTCGCTACTGGATGCTTGAAATATAAAACGCATTGAGAATAGATTTGATATAGGGCTAATAAGACGAAGAGCACGATCACCGACAGCCAGATATTTCTGAAAAAAGGAATTTCTAGGCTAAAGCAACCATGAAATATGGGTAGATTAAGGAGACTTACCGTGTGGTGGTGTTTTGAGCTCTCAAATGCCGTACTCCGTCCATATTGGCTTCTTGGATCACAGCTAGGAGATCAGCATCTGGACCTTCGTGATCATCAGGGTCACTTGTTACTGAAACTGTTTTCGACTAATTTAAGGAACTTCAATGTGCTTCAATTATTGTGAATAATACTGACTATTCTTAAGCTATAGAAGGAGAAATTTGGGTTCTTGTCCTAAAGCTTTTCTTAAAAAGTTGAACAAGAACCATAATCATTACATTTTGAAAATCAAATAACCTAATGAATGGGATGAAATAAAGAAGAAACTGACTGGATTGAGTCGGTCGTATGGAGATGACGCTGGAGGGATATCTTGGTCCATAGAGGCCGGAAGCGGTGGAAAGTTTTCGATTGCCGTATAGGCTATGAACCATGGCATCCGAGTAACGTTTGGCCTCCAATTTGGGAGCCAATGTCCCGGCGATCTTCTCCGCCAATCGGGGCATCTTTAGCTCTTCTTCTTAAGAGATATTCATAAGGGAAAACTGAAATCAGCTTGAATTAGAAAGAGAGTAAGTCCAAGGAAGATCGTGATTACACCTGCGGCTTCCTCCATGCAATCCGGGGAGGACAATTGTTGCAAAACATATATTCGTCGCTGGGAGAGAAAGTGCCAATAAATCTCGCAAATCTTAATGGACCCAGGAGGGTATCCGAGAAAAGAATTAGTTTTTGAAATTCTCTTTGCGAAGGCGATGGATTGAGGGAAGAGCCCACGATTTATGTGGGGGGAGATCCCAATCTGACAGAGATTTTTCTTCTTTTTCTTACTGATTGGACAGATTGCCGAAGAATTACGACTACGAGAGTCTCGAGTTTAATTTTAAACCGAAAAGTAGAGCGTAAAATCTTTGCTGTTATAAATCTTTCAATTTTTTCAACAAAAAAACTGCCAAAAGCATAGATCAAACTGACTTGTCTAACAAGAAAGACGTTTTTTATATTGTGATTTGAAGATAAAATTGAGAAAACAATATTTTTCACGGCATATTCTCAGCCGAAAGCCCATATATTGGGGAAATTGGCGAAATAAATATGGTGAGAGTTTCGTGAATTTTTCGAGAATGAGATCAACTGGTGCGGAAGAACTCATAATGAAGAAATGGGATAGACTAGCAGAGCTCCAGACGGCTTTTTAACCGCTAAGCAATTGCTTTCGCTAGTTTGAGGCATTTTATGAGAAAACAACTGCGAAAATAACGAGCGAAAGAGCACAGCGGCTCTGCAACAGCTGGAACTTTCTTTTTGTGAATGTTGGAGGAAAAGAAAGAGGAAAAATTAAATAATTTTTTGGTTCCTCTCTGAGACTGAGAGCCGATTGTTCTGCTGAGACAACTGTCCAAGAGGATGTCATTTATCAAAGGCCACCGGAGTGGCTTTTAAGATTTTTCGCATTGCACTTTTTTGATCTCTCTATTCGGGACTTTGACTCGGGGGAAGAGTCAGATTTTGGACATCTTTGTCCTTTAGAACTGCTGAGAAACTGTCTGCTGGCTAGTTTTTTAAATATCTTTACCTAAATTGTCATTTTTTTTTCTTCAAAAATACACTTTCTGATTGAGTTCGCTGTTAGATTTCCATTGTCTCCTAAAGTCGAACAAAAAAAAATTTCCCCCACTTGTCGTCAATTTCTAGTGTTAACCTGCAATAACAACGAGGTTGTCTATCACCCGTTCTCTGTTACTTTTCGCTCTTTGAAGCGCAAAGAAATCGGAGCCGATCGGGGGATACTTTCTGAAAATATTCCTTCTCACTTGTGGTGGATTACTCGCTCCGTTCGACATCTTTAATATAAAGAAAAAAAAACCAACAAAAAAGCTGAGAAATCTGATCCCAAGGTAAAATCATAAAAAAAAGAGAGAAATACACGTTTCTTTCACGACCACATCAGAAGCTATTTAAAGATGCGTTTCTTGGGCGTCGCTGCAGAGAACAATCCGAAGGGTTTCGCTGATTCGACGGGAGCTCTGTTTCCGTGGAGATGGTGTGTGGCGAGGCGGAGAACTATCACTGAAATTGTCTTCCTTCACCGGGAGATCAAGTCCCAACCTTGGCACAGTAAATACAGAAACTTCGCTTTCTTTAGCCGTAATAGAGGGGAAGGCATCATCCAAAATGAGCAGACACTCGTCAGTATTGCAGATATCCGATACACTATGGACATTTTCCTGATGGCGAGAGACTCGGAATGTTCCTTCCTCGGCATTTGTCACATCTAAATTATAGATGGGCTGGTCAAACGAACAAATTACAATCCAGGAAACGCCAATCTCTGGTTGGCTCGTATGGGAGATTACTCTTTCCGAGGATCATCTTCGCGATCACTAGACGAGCTGAAGCTAGTTCACATTCAGCTTCCACATTAATCATTCCCAATTCATAGGCTGGAAAGAAGATTTTCTCCAAGATTCCACCTACCTGTGTCTTTTAGCCGTTCGAAGCAATCTTTATATGTATCGTAGTCGGTTCTTCCAACGACAACCACAGGGATTTGGATGAATAGAGAAGTGGATTGAACTCTTGAATCCCTTCGTCCAGTTCGGGTATTTCTTCTCATCAAATTAGGAGTACAAGCCGACTTTTTGTCTCTTCTCAACATCGGCACTTTGCTATGGAAAGTGAGGTTGATAATCGAAGGAGCTAGGAGACAAGGCTCACCATCCACCTAGGAATTCCAATGCTAAAAAAGAGAAAGAAATACCTGCATGGGGATAGCTTTGTGGGAGACGATTTTGACGGAGGAACATTGGGCGAGACGTTCGCCTTTTCCTCCCATTTGTAGGGCTGCAAGAGTGGCTGTGGTGAAGCCGAGCACTTCGATCTTTCCATCACAACAAGATGGCTTCGAGGAGTCGCCATTCGCATCGGATGGCCAGGGAATTGTTCCTAAATTTGAAGAATAACTATGAATTTACTGTGAGATTGATTTGCCAACGGAAATGCAATTTCCCCCCTTGAATTTTCAACTGACGTAGAAGAGATCAGAGAGGAACCTGTTGACACAAGAGGCCCTAATCTTTTTGTTTGTTGTGATTGTCAAATGACAAATGGACGACCCACCTCCAGCATAGTACGTGATATTGTGAAAGAGAATACAATGAAGTTTAAGCTCTTTGATCCTGGGAGTCACATCGACTCCGTCGCATTCGAGATAGATGAAATCCGAAAGATCTTTCCAGCTCCTTTTAAAGAGATCAATCGTTCCCAGTCCGCCATACGCAATTCGATTCTTCAAGCGACTATTCAACATTTGTGGATTGGCGCCTAAACTTCATTCAAAAGGGGCCAAAGAAAGATTCTACTTCGACTGTGATGAAATTGCAAAGCCACATGAGCATCAGCTCCGATTGAGAAATAATTGTTCATCACCGTCAGGGGAAGAGAAGACTGAACTGCATCCGAGAGCTCATCCACTTCAATTGGAGCGTCAGAATTTGGCTCCACGTCGATCCTCCACCTAAATTAATAATTTTGAGATTCAAAAGCTTCGCGAAAAGACCTACCTATCGAGATGAGTTACAGTAGTCTCATGAAGAATGGCTTGAAGTAATTGACTCAAAGGCTCGTCGGAGAAAGTTCCTCCCCATCCCATACATCGAGAGAGGTCGTTCCCTGTCCCGAGAGGCATTATAGCCATTGGTGGGTATGTCGGCCAATTCAGCTGAAGCGAACGATCTTCGAAGGAGAAAAGAATCTTACGTTGTCAAGAGTCTGAAGAACCCAGCCAACGGTCCCGTCGCCTCCACAAACCAGCAGTCTCAATTGAGTTACGACCTTTCGATACACTTCCAGTCTAGAAATCATGGAATATTCTTGAATCTTTTGTGATTTACCCAAATTTGGGGCCTTTTAGAGCTGTGATATCGAAGACTTGACGAGGATTGAGCAGCCAACAAAGGGTGTGAAGCGCCTTGGATCCCTTGTTTCCTCCCGATTTTGGATTAACGAAGACTATCAACGGCTGGGAAGGACCGGAACTCCACAATTCTGTCGGCTTCACTATGAATTGTCTAGTCGGCTAGAATGACTCAATTCATTGGGGAGAATCGAAAAGAACTAACTCGTTTGCTTTGCTGCTGATTTCTGTTGATCGGCTGCTTGTGCTTATTTCTCTTTCGACAAGGAAGACGGAGGATCCAATTCGGAGGAACGATCATGTCTCTCAAGGTTCCGCGGTCACACTTCTCGGAAAGTTTGTCCTTATTGAAGCAATTCTTCAAATGATAGGATTCTTTGCACCAAGAGCACGCTACGGCTATTGTCTCCTGAAGCCTCGAATTACTGTAGGAAGTTGAAGGAGCAAACCTTTTTCTCTTTTTGTTGAAAATTGAACATTTTCTGTTGGAAAGATTTGCCACACCCGTTGCAACGACCCTCATGCCTCCATTTGTGAACCCAGTGATGAAGAGTTAACGTGTCGACGAGCTCCTTCGACGGCTGCTTCTTTGCCGTATGATCTCGGAACGTCGTTTTACAGTTCAAATTCAATTTGGCCAAGAGTGGAAAGCACGACGTATGGGCGACGATGTGACACGCAGCACAGCGTCTCTTCTCTCCTACAAGTTTGTAGTTTAGACAAGGAGGGGGAAATTACCTTGTTTACGACAATCTCTCTCGCCGACATAGCACTCCGAGTCGACACTAGCTGAAGAAGATCCGGGGCCCGTGGATGGCAGCCAAATGTGCTCCGAGGGAAGCATCTAGACAACCGTTTTAAGGGAAATTCTTTTGAGATTTTTGACTTCATTCCTCAAGAGTGTTAATTTCCCCCTACCTGGTCATCCAGCCAATAACGACTAGTACGATGTTTGTTGACAGTTCGGACTTCTTGTTCAGCTGAACGTCTCACAACGGGCGATTTAGCCAAGGCTTTTCTGGAAAATCCGCTTATTTAGTCAAAGTGAGTGTGTGTGTGTGTGTGGGAATAACAATATTTTCTTTGGTTTCTACCGTCTCTGAACCCCTTAGCAACCTGAATAATTCGGAAAGATGTTCGATTCGACTCGGCCTACGAAGAACTGAAGTTGGAGCAGAAGGATCATGACTCCGAGATCTTGTAGTCCGAATGGATTCAGCAGGAGTGGGTGGTTCGAATTCCGACTCGCTACCACCATCACTGTCTCCTGAACTGACGGAGAGGAGTTCGATATCTCGCCGCAGAGTAGACAAATCGACTGAATTGCTCCGAGGGGGACTAGATGAATCCGGATAAGGGGAGAGAAGAGTTGGAGGTCGAAGACGTAAAGGACTCGGAGGGAAGAGATCTTGGCTTGAGGAAGCTGTTTCTGATGCTGGGTCCAGAATAACGTCGTTGTTGTTGATTGAAATTCTTGGAGATGGAGGGGTGGAAGAGCTCGGAGAACTGAAATTTATTCGTTAGTTTTCTATTAATTATTTTTGGGCAAATTTCAATTTCATCAAAAAGTCATCCCTCCGCAAAGTTACGGCCTCTATAAAATTCAAATAAAAAAATGGACTTGAAGATCAATTTCTCCTAGTCATTTTCAAAGCGCTAAAAATGACTTTTTTCCCCTTTCGGAGCCCAAAAATTGGACAGAGAAGTCCCTTTTTAGCTGCGCGTGCCAGAATGTCGTCAGAGAAGTGCCCTCCTAATGACACCTCGATGCATTATGCGTGTGGCCATTAGATAATTAGCATAGAGAGATCAGCGATAAATAAATAAGCTGGATGTCAATCTAATCTCTCTTTTGAAAGAAATCACGAGGAAATAAAAGACACGTCGTTTCGAGTGCGTTAGTACAGAGAATATAATGGCTGTTTTCGTCATATGAAGTTCTTCAAAGACGCTTCAGTTCATCTAATGTTTTCAAATTTCTGCAAAATAATACTTGGAAACTAGGATTCTAGGTACGAGGAAGTTATACTATTTTCTCTAAGATCGTTCATTTTTATGGGATCAACTAAATTGTTTGTTTACTTTCCAGACTTCCAATAAAATAAATAGACCTCGTAAAATTGGCTCCAAGTTGACGACTTTTTAGGGTTACTGTGGCTTGGAAATCGAATCGACCCGCCAAAATCAATTTTGCAAGAAATTCCCCCCTCCCCATCTCAGTCATTTCCCGAGAGTGTTTAGACTCCCATTCATGGGATTGACATTTGAATTTTCTTTTCTTTGGGAAACTTTTAAATGTCGGAGGGATGACTCTTCCGACAAAACAAAGATCGAAAGAAATTTTTTTTACAAATTCCTTTGAGGTTCCCAAAGGAGAGAGCTGACCATGTTTCGCTGGTTTGAAGACTGCTGTTGAATTCGCTGCTGGTGTGTCTGTCATGACAGGAATCCTCTTCATCAGAGCTGATCGACGAAACTGAAAAAGAAATGGTTTTTTTATTTATTTCTTTGGAGGCTCTCCTGTCCCACTTTGCCAGTCTGATAATGACTTTGTGAGGTGGAATCTATTCGGGCCACCAGGAAGATCGAGTTTCCTCGAATCATTACTCGCTTATTGGTCTTGTCATTTGCACTCGCTAGCTCTATTCCAACTCAACATAGTACACATTAGAATGGCCATCCCGGTGAATATTTTTATATTTCATGGGCAAATAAGTTCATCGGAGGATAGGATAAAATTGGTGCTTTTACCCATATTTTTTTGTGAAAAAAATGACTCAAATAATTTGATTTTTTCGAATTCTGGACTAAAATGAAACAAATTAGTTTATGATGGAATTGTTTTCTCCGCTAAGATTTGAGGAAAGTTGGCCTTTTCCCCGCAGCCCCCTGGGCTCCAAAATTAGAGCGGGCTTCAGTCTTTTCTTTGCAGCAAAATCAGTTAATTAGAAACAATAAGCGTCTTGATTAGGCGGCGTAAATGTGGCGAGGGAGTAGGAGAGGGGAAAAGAAAGAAATCTCACCTATAATATCCGGAGCTCCTCGGACTCCATCTCCCCTTCCACCCAAATGTCTTCCATTTCCGAGACGGCGAGCCAATCTCAATACGGCTGATTCCAACTCCGTCTTGAGGATGTGTCTTCTGAAATTCTTAACAGATTAGAAGCTCTACGTGATCAATTAAGGGGATTCGGAACCAAAGTGAGAGAGAGAGTGATGACAATTATTACGTGCAATTTCCCCTCTCTAAGCATAGGAAATGTACTATTATTTCTTGTACTTTGTTTTTTATTCTTCTTTTTACCAAGAAAGTTAGCATCAATGGGCAGTTTTTTGCCTAACAAGGGGAAGAACTCATCTCGAAAGAACTGTCAAAAGTTTATTTTAGAAGATTCCCAATGAAAACCGCGATTCGATAGAGAAGTGGAAGAATAAACAAATCAGTCTCGCTAGGCAACTGTCAAAATTCCGTTTGATTCTAATTAGTTCAGACAGACTTGACCTGAACCTGGGGTAAAAGCTAGCGTGCCAAAGGATTTGAGAAACGATTACTTTTTAGTTTAAATGGCAACAGTTTTTTTTTTTTAAATCTCTCTTTCTCTACAAAATAACCCAATTTTTGAAAAAAAGAGAGACAAAATATTACTTTTGATGTTTATTTTTTAGAAAGAGAGAGTGTATCTAATTTTTCTCAAATGCACTTACCCTTTGCTGCAAAAAAAAATCTTGTGCAGGTGGTAATTCAATACGAAATATTTGAAGAGTTCCTAGAAGGCGCTCTTTGAATAGCCTAGCCTAACGGTCTACAACAAATTAGCCAATTTATCAAGGATTCGGGAAATTGCTGTGGGAAGTTATGAATGAGAGATCAAAAATCTCTAAATTTTCTTTTTGGGCGAAAAGGCTATTTTCTGTTAAACTTTTAGAGGATATTTTAGTTGGAAAAAGGCTTAAAATTAAAAAAAAAATGTCGATCTTTCAATTGGTCTTTTCTTGTTTTTGAAAGCAAAAAAGTGATGATAATTTTTCCAAGTGATTTGAGCTGAATCTTCCCATTTTCTATGAACCTCAGCGACCAGTTTTCTGACCAAATGAAATGGAAGAACCGAAAGTTCAAGACGTTAAGAAATCTCTGAGAGAATAATAGAAATCTCACTGGAGAAATGGCCTCCCCCTCAGCCTGATCTATTCATACTCGATGAGGCTCTGCGAGACTAAAGAGAGGAGAGAATGCTCAAAGTATTTTGGCTGACAATCAGGCGCTTGTTTTCTCTCCTTCTCTCTGATTGTCGGAGGAGCCGGAAGGGGAAAGGGGAACCGCCAGAACACTCTCTCCTCCCATTTGGGTGCTTGCATTTTGCAGAAAGAGTGAGGGGGAGATCCAATCGAGCGAACCAAATTATTTTCGTTGCGAGATTATTTGCAAACTTTTTCTTTTGTCGAAAAGATAAAAAAAGATATTTGGAACTTGAACGAAGCTATTTTTAATCAATTCAAAGATCTAATTTTTTGAGATTTTGAAATAGAAGAATCAAGAGATTGATGAGATTCTTGAATTTAAATGCATAAAAAGGAGGAAATTTACAGTAATTTCTGTCGAGTTTGCCCTGGATTTTATCAAATAAGAAGGGAAATAGTTTGATCCCGACAGCTGGATATTGCAGGAGAGAGAGGGACTCGACATAAAAATCAAATCTGGATACGTCTTGAGAGAGGAAGCCCCGTCAGATAGGCTTCATCCTCACAGCTAATTGGAATCCGTACCTGTATTCAGCCACCAGGGCACAATGGAGACAACTTCTTTCGAGCGCAAACCGGGGTCCTTCGAAGTTCTCACAGTCGCTTTCCTCCTTTCCAGAGGCTTCTTCGCTTCCACCTTCTGAATGAACTCGACTTCGATTTGTTTGACTGGGTGATCGAGACCTGAAATTAGATCGGTCAGCTGAAAGGAGCGAAGAGGAATGGGGAATATGGAAATGACCCCAATTTGGAGCGCATAATTTCTCGAATTGGGAGATGAAGAGAATCAAAGGAAAGTTTCTTCGCTTTTTTTGATGACCGGATTAGGGAGCTCATTCACGTGGATGAGAGAGTATTAGAAGAACAATTTATTGTTTAGAAATGATTGAGGGAGTTAAAACGACCAAATATAAAGATGCATTAAAAAGACTCAAACAGAATGAGGAAGTAAAAATGTTTGATCAAATTTAAAAACTAAGTCACTTCTTGTGGAGACCATATCTCCACCAAAAATAGAAAGCTTAAAATTCTGAACGCGGGATTTATAACGTTTTGCAAATAATATGAGAGGATTTAAGGAGTTGCTTCCAACTTGAGTCATTAATTTGTAATTTTTATTTTTTCCCCGAAAATTCTAGTTGGAAAGGAGTTCAAACATCTTGTCTCTTTGATGAGATTTTTAGTGGAAAAAAATGCCTTGAAATTGGGAATTTTTAAAAGAATTGATTGTGTTGAGGATCTTATAAAACAATGGGAACTAAAGAGGAAGTTCAGCTAAATCAAATTAACAAGCTAATAAGATTGACATTGAGGATGAGCCGGGTTCTTTTGACCGGAAATGATGATCAAAAATCTCATCTAGGACTGGGGATTCCCCGGCTGAGTTTAGAAAGAGAGAGAGAGAGAGAGAGAGAAGGGGGATTTAGCCACAAAATGTTTTAGACAGACTGAACCCATTGAAATAGGAGATATGTGAAGTGGAATGAAACTGATCCCTCTCAAATGGACTTACCTGTGTTCGGGATCCCAACTGAGCGAAGGACCGAGTGTCTTTTTCCGTCGAAGGATGGCTGTGGGACTTCTTAAGGCGGCAGGGAGAGCTTCGGATAGCTTACGGGCGCCACTTTTCTTCTTTTTGACTTCTTCTTTGAGTGGCGGTGGCTTGTCGGCTTTGACTGATTGGGACTGTCTTGATGCCAGCGATTTCTTGCGTTTCTTCTCCTTGGGTGGAGGGGAGAGAGGCGGCAAGAAGACCTCGTCGCTGTTCTTGCGCAGGGTGAGCATCATGATGATGGCAGGGGGATCATCCGGCCCGAGAATTGATAAGGAATAAGCGGCGGCTGGCGGATTTGCGCCGGCTGGCCACGCCCCCTTCCGCCACCTAATGTGTGACAACCCAAGCACAGATAGAAGCACCTAGTAGCCAATGACTTCTCCTTTCTCTCCTCTTGTATCTTCTCTTCTCTAATGAAGAGTCATTTCGCACATCAGCTGACTAAACAATTTCTGTGAAACCTAGTGAGAAAGTGAGCAGGCGAAGAACCGTGAAAATATGGGGGAGAGGCTGAGAGGAAATGGACAGGTAATGAAGCGTCACGAGGGCAGGAAACGTTGCGGGATGCACGGGATAAGGCCAACGAGGCCACGAACTCCCACCGCTCACACCTCGTACTTTTGCTCTTCCGGGTTTCCGCCAGCTACAGTAATTGCCGAGAGAAAGAGACGGTAGAAACCAATTTCAGGAGACAGTTTTTAAAGAAATTTAGAGATCAAAATTGCAGGCAGCTGAATTCTTGATGAGAGCAGAAGAGACAAAAGTCGAAAAATCAGTGGAGTTTGCTCATTTGTAAGAGGATTTTCAGTCTGTTCCTATCGTTTTTCGAACAAAAAACTTTCGACTATAAAATAAAGACGAAATCAATGGCTACTTTCTTTTTTAGATAAAAAATCTTTCCTTAGAGATAAGCTAGTTCTGCTACAAAATAGCTAAAAGTGATGAGGATTTTACTTAAAAATTCGAAGTGCGTCTCTATTTTTGAAAGGGAGAATATCTCTATGGAGAGTTGATTAAATTTTAATGTTTTTAGTCTTAAAATGTTCGTTTTTGTCTCTTCTCTCAGAATATATTCATCTGGGAACAATCATCCAAATCTTTCTCATCAAAAATTAGAGTTTCTGTCTCCTGGTTTTACCCTTTTTTCTTCAATTCAAATTTACCGCCAGTGTTCACTCAGTTCGGGAAACATTTGTTGAATTTGGAGAGAAGTCAGCTCAGGATTGGAGATTGAAAAACGAGAACTCGATTGAGCCAAATGAACAGATTCAACTTGGAGATGATTCCTTGACTCCTCGCCACCGGAGGAGATATCTGATCGACTTGAGAGACTCGACTCGGAACTGCTCCTTTCTGAAATATTTCTTGTGTCATCAGGAGAAAAGAGTAATCCCCACACTCTCTCCTACGTGTACAGCGGCCATCTAGAGAGAAGAGGAAATCCAAATTTGGCGATAAGCGAGCGAGCAAAAGTATACGAGCTATTACTTTTTTTACATTTTGCTACTTCAATTCGAGTCTTAGAAGCAAATTTCTTTAGTTCTTCCTGATATCGACTAGAATTTTTTGAAAGAGTGATCTCCAGCGCGTGGAAAGGTTAAAAATAGAAACCGGGTTCTAGAAGTCTTGTTTTTTTTGGGGTAGACCGAATCTCATTGAAATATTTTCCAATAAATCACGAGTTCTGAGTCAAAACACAAAATTAGATTAAAATACTATAACTCGACCTAACCAACGACCTTCTTTCTCTGTTGGAGGCAATTTACTGTCTTTCACGATATCTTTTTAAATTCAAAGCATAAGGCTGCGGTCCAAAAGACCCTTTTTTATAAACGCAAAAGAATTGTAATTTCCAATTTCCGGCCAACCTGATAAGTTATTAGAAAATCCGTTTACAAGTCTGGACAACTACGGATTTGGCTAGAAGGAAATGGATTTTTTATTTTGCAAACTATGATAGGCAGAAAAAATTTCTGCTACCGTAGCTTCTTGTAATAAATGTTTTCTATCTGTTACATAATTGTGGCATTCGCTGACTCTCCTTTTATTATGTCTAGCAAGAGTGGCGCATAGCCTGCGTCGTCGATATTCGGTGTCAATTTTTAACAACAATCTTTCTCTTGTTTGATTTTCGCAACTAGAGATTGCAAACATGAAAGAACCCACCTAGACTGAGTCGAAGAAGATTGCTGTGAATGTCGTGCCAGGTGGTGATGGCTCCAACGAGTTTCCTTGTAATATTGTCACAAAGAATCGGGTTCGATGCAGTTTCATCGGAGGATACTGAAATATTCCTGAGAGTTAAGAGATTCTCTTTTTTTTGTACAAAACTCTGGTAGTTTTTGTTTGCTAAAATCTTACATTTGCCGAACCAACGACGCCTGGGAGGAGCAGAGACGGAACGAGTTGTAGTCTCGGCGAACTTCTTGCGTCTCGAATCCGGCGATCCTTTACTTCGATCCTGGAAGACTTTGACTCAAAGAGGAGAAAGCGATGAAACCATTGTGCTGATTGCTTGCATGATTTTTGTGATCGTCTGAGAGAGCGAAAGGGGAATAAACAGTCAGCGAGCGGGCAGCGAAGAAATAATATTCGCCTTTCTCTCTCCAAATTAAAAACCATAAAAGTTGAGATTTATTCGACATTTCATTAGCCAACTCGGGAGAACTTGCCTGGCTCGACTCGTTACTACGACATCTCGACCAGTGGTGTAACAGTTTTTGCATACAGCAGGGGACAGTGACTGTGGTGGACGCGCGAGGACGATTATGCTTATTGAGGGAGGGAAAGAGGGGAGGAAAAGAGTACCTGGAGGGACAGTTTGGGCGAATTCATTTCAGAGCAGACAGGAGGAAGGACGCAAAATGTGCTGACGGAATTAGAGTAGCCGTCAGGTAGAATTAGGACGTTTAGGGGGACTTTTGTCCGAGGAGAGCTAATTGGGGGAATTCCTGGCAGAGCCGAGTTTATGACGTGTTCGCTAAATGTGAAAAAGAAACGAGTCGAAATACTTTCTCGATGGATACATTTTTTGTTTCTCCGGAGAGTGAAATTTCTAAATTATCCACTTGTTTTTGAGGTCACAACTGCAAAAGTATGAATCCATTAAGCCAGAAAACCTACCAACGTTTTGAATTTACTTCTCTTCAATTTTTTTTTGACAAATTCGAATCAAATTTTAACGCAAATACTTTTAAAAGACAGATAAATACGGTATCACTTTACTCTTCCAACCCAAAAGCTCATAATCATTGAATAAAATCAAGAATTGATCTTTTTCCTCTAAGAGGGACCCAGAAACTGTACCCAACTATCCGTAGTGAGGATCCTTAGCCTCCCCCAAAAAAAACGGACAGACACGTCTCTTTATTTTAAAGAGAGCCAAGTCAATTGACGCGACTTTCAAGTTTATACGGGCGCGAGATCTTTTTAAAATCAATTTAAGTTACTGCAATCCATCATGACTAAATCGAAATGTATGAATTAAAAAGTATAATTTTGATGAAATTGAAAGAAACCGACCTTGATGCTGACAAAGAGAATCATATCGAGGAGCGAACTGCACGACTTGCTGAATCGCTCCGGCAGCAGCGCTCCTGGCTGCTGCAAGAACTCGACCATCCAACCGGCCTGCAATGTCTTTCTCTCTCTCTCTGATCTTAAAAAGTGCTTCCAGGAAAATGTAAGCAGTCAGATGGAACGAGCTGCATTGTCCCCAGGACCCCACGTGGACCAGGAAAAGGCAAGGGGGCCACAGGAAATGGATGTTTACACCGTATAAGGTGGCCCTAATAGAATGTGTTCCCAATGACGCAATGCGACTAATTTTTTGCATTTTTCATTTGGAAAAAATTCAAAAACTACAGCATTTTTTTTTTTACAAATTGAGGGCATTTCTTGCTTGGGGCCTACAGTATTCCTCATAAAGTTGGACCTCGACTGGAAAAAGTTCAATTCCTTCTTTGAGCGATTTTCCTAAAGAAGGATGTTGTTTAGGAAGTAAAAGAACTACGGAATATAGTAAGACATCCATCCTGAGCAAAATAACCAAGAAATTGTTCAATATTAATAGGAAAGATAGCTACTTTTGGACTACAGTAGCCCTAAAGAGTCGTAAATGTCAGAGTCTTGAGAAATGATGTTTTGCAATGCGACAGATGATTTCAAGATCTCGAAGTTTGCAGAACAAGATATACTGCGAAAACCAATAAATAATAGGGAAAGGTAGACGTCAATGGTGTCTTTTTCTAATTGAACATTTACGATACTGCTCTGGAATGCAATGACGAAAAGAACTTGACTCACCGCCAAATTTGCTGAGAGCGTGTATGATCTCAATTAATTTCTCCCACTGGATCCCACTCAAACAGGTGAGGCGACAGACTCCCAATTATTTCAGCATGGGAGGCGAGAAAAAAGTCCAGACTAATTGGAAGAATGACAAAAAGTTGAGGAAGAAAGGACGACCGACCGACGCCGGCGGTTATTAGAATGCAAAGCCCTCGGCTGACTCTAATTGGCGGGATTCACACATAGGCCGGAGGGGCAATTACGAGAGGTCGCAACAGGTAGCTTCTTCCATTATTATCCAAAATCTTTTTAAACTGTCTTCCTCTAAGAATATCCTTGAAGACCCAAAAATAAATCAAATTGAGAATTTATGCCTAGGCTATTTAGGTTGAGGTTTCTTCTTTATTTGTGTTTTTAGCCGATTACAATTTGATTTGAAAAGGCTGCAGTTCTTCGAAATCTTAAAAATTCCAATGATTTTAAGTGGAAGAGAAAACCAAGTCATTCAGCGCTCTAAATTCATTGTCGCATTAATTTTCTAACGAGTTTTATCATTATTTTTCGTTGGAAGTATAGCTAAAAAAATGAAAAAATACTTCATTTGAGGGGAGACGTTAGAAGCTACAGCAATGTTGCTCGTTTGATTTCGCTGTGAAAACTCGGACTATTGAGTGCCTATTGAAGATTAACTACCAGCTACTTCTTCAACTCAGCATTTTGAGCATTGATGAACTCCCACACAAGACAGTGAGCTTTTGGATTGACGACGTTTTATATTAGTGAAAGGGCAAATATAAATGAAAAAAACTCCTTCCGACAGCTGCGACTCAAAAATCGGAAAAGTTATCAAAACAAGACTTCATTAAACTCGAAAGTGACCTTTTTATTCCTTTCGAAAGATCAAAAAACAAAGAAGCTTCTTTCCACGCTTCTAAAGGAATCTAAGCCCCTGCTGAGAAATCTTTTGGACAAACAGAAGACGGAAATCTGAATGGAAAGAACAGTCTTTGAGAACACATTGGCTCCTTTTTAAGGAAAGTAGGTGGTCTGGAAGTATTATCGGACCAATTTGTTACATCTTAATTGAAACGTCGCAAATATTAATTGATAAATCTTTAACTCTTTCTGATATATTGGAGTCAAAACAATAAATGCTTGAGACTGGAAGTGAAAAAAGAAGAGCTTTTAGCAAGAAAGAGAAGGGCTGCAAAATGTAAGAGGATCCTACAGTAGTTCATTCACTCGTGATTAAGGATTTTCCTTTATAAACCTGAAGCACAGAAGAGCCAACATTCTTTGATGTATACCTAGTGAGTTGAATTCTTTCCCCAGGAAGGTAGAGGAAAAAATCTCGCTTTTACAGGAGACTGTATCGGCTGTACTTCAACTGTCCTTGTTTTTCAAAATATAAGACATATCAGTGCAATTAGTTCTCTTCTTCAGTGTCCACTTCTCGGCTCGGAGTCAGAGCCTCTGACTCTTAAAATTCAGAATTTTCTTGAACGCATCGATGGAGTTGGTTACTTTCAAAGTTCGTTTTGCTGTCTTTTCTTTAGAGTTCTGAAGTACACAATGTATGCTTTTTGTGACACTTCTTCACATCATAGATGGCCTTCTGATCTTATGGAACATCATACATGTAGTTGACGTAATCTCGGCACCATGAAAGATATTCGTAATCTTCCGTCTCTCATCGTCCAGACGCCTCAGTTAGACAGAAAACTTCCGAAGCTTTTCTATTTTTGTCTCTTGCAGTCCCCTCGACAACTCGAGAAGAGAAATATAGTCGATCTCACCCTCGAAGAAAAAGGTGAAATCACCTTGCATTGAATATAATATCAGCCAATCTAAAGTCTGAGTTGTATAAATCGACCGGAAATTGGTTTAATTCTCGTTTAATTCATTCCTCCAGATTTTTGAGCCTTCTTCGTACATTTTTTCTCCACTCATTTTGAGGCATTTGACACCCGCTTGTCACACGCTGATCAGACAGGTTAAGTACATGATGACTCGGAAATAACTTCCTACCAATTTATCAAGAAATATTAATTTTTGACTCAAACTTATCCCGTAAAACGTCATTATTTTTTAAATCTCAAGTGAACAAATTTTAATCATTCAATAGTTTACAAAATGGATAAACTATTTTATTACAATTCCTCCATCTTTTGTTTTCTCCTAAAAAAATCAAAATTCACTGAGAAATCATGCTCGCTTCTTCTAGGCTTCCTCTTAGAAACGGAGGTATTCGCAGGTTGAGCCATTCATATGTTTTATTCTTAATTTATAGGAGAAAAAAAAAAGAGAGGATGACGCTGTGTTCTGTGCCTATTTATGTCGTAGCGAACACGTCGTTTCCCAAGAAGTCAGAAAGGTCATCCCTAATCCACTTTGGTATTAGTATTCTCCAGGCTGAAAACAAGATCAAAAATTCCCAAGACTTTCTCCCTTTATGTCTTTTTGGCTGTTCGTCGTGGTCTTTGGCATACGTGCGTCCAGGCAATTCCATAACTTTGATGGCTCAGAATTATGTTGTTTTCGAGGAATAGAAAGAACTTTTTTGGATCATTCCACGGAGACAAATGGGGCCGAAAAGAGAGGAATTTCGTGAGCCAAAACACACAAAAAGCAGCATAGAAATTCTAAGAATTTTTGAGACTAAAGTATGAGGAAAATTGATTCAAAATCAGATTGATTCCCTCTCCAATTCCTATTTGTTTCTAACTCTATCCAGATGATGCATTTTCCAAAAAAGAGATAAACTAGCCATTTTCGAATTAGTTCTACTGGAGAAAGATCCACAATCTGATTAAAAGCCTCATCACATCGAGGCTTTTCTTGTTTTTGAAATTTGATTACAAATCTCTTGATTACTGGGAGAAAATCAAACAACAAGAGAGAAACACTTCTAAAAATAAGCTCAAAAACTGCTTCTCACTCTATCTGAAAATAATCAACCAATTTATTATTTCTTGCACATCAAGAACGGACCCTTAAATTATTATCAGTAGTTATATTTTCTGCACAAATTTCTAATGTTTTTGCAAGAAATGCACACACCGCTTTTCCTGCTTAATAGTTCTAGCTATTAAAAAAGAATGCACCACATGTGATTTCTTCGAAAAAAAACTCCCCTATAAGAGCATAAAAATAAGCTTCTTTGTTGGCTAGGATTTGGGCCAAACAGATCAAATTTTCATTTTAAAATTAATTTTTTTTACCACAAAGGTCCTCTCTTCCAACCAAGATTTTTCAGTTTCATTTGATAGTTATTCTCTTCATTCTTTTGAAAGCTTTATCTTAGAATCAAAACCATTCTGATGCCCTGTTAGTTTCCCTTTCAGATAGATTTTGCTATGTTCAGATTCTCTAATCCAGAAGCCCTTGCCTCCTCTTTTGATTTTAGAGGATGTTCTCGTACGAATTGTGAAGGTATTTCAAAGATCCATCCAGAAATAATCCTCGATTCGTCGCTTCTTCGAAAATGATTCCCACCCGGATCCTCTTTTAAAAGATTGACAGCCAATTTCCTGTGGACTCCTAGTACCAAAAGGGGAAGTCGGCTGCAATATTTTCTTCTCTGATTCAATGTACACCATCCTTGCCCTTCAGCTGCTTTTTCTCTAACTTTTTTTGCAATCGACTGGTACATGCGATTCTTTCAAATACTTGCAAAATACTTCCAACCAGTTCCCTTCCCAACACAAGTATGCACCTGGTTCTATTTCTTGCCACTTTATTGCTCAGACAAATCAAAATCTAAAATGTCACGAGAATATTTTAAGCAAACTGCTGAGAGAACAAACTTTCGTAGACTCCGTTCTTTATCCTAACTACTGTACCTCCTAGGAGCTCCTCCCTTATTATAGCATCTTTCAAAACTAGTTTCAATTCATTTCCATTAGCCATTTTGTTTGCAACGTTATGATCTTCCCTCCCTACAATTTTGAGGAACGACTAGCAATTCTCTAAATTTTAATAACCCACCTAGAAATTAAAATAAGGCAGTTGAAGAACCAAACTACTGTACTTCAGACTTTGATTGCTGCTATTTGTCCAATCAAAAACTATGTACAATATTCGTATTTTCTAATCTGGGAGAGAACATCTTAAACTTTCTGATTTTAGCATTTCTCTCTCATTATCGCGTGTCATTGTGAACTTCTTTTTTGGTTAAGCAGTTTCAGAAGGAGGCATCAATTTTCTCAAATTTCTTCAAATTAACAGGGACCAAAGTTAACATTTTAGAACTCAGAATTACTGAATTTTGTGAAGAAAACACTTCAATGTTCTAAAAAACTTTTTAAATTATCCAGACTTCCTCATCATTAGTCGGAAAACAAGGAGAACAAGTTTAATAGGAATATATAATAATCACCTGCCTTTAAAAACTCTATTCTCTCGAAAGGAAACGCCCGATTTCTTCCGCATATATCTCACTTTTCAGCTCTTTTAGTCTCTCACTCCGTTTGCCGTCTGATTAGTAGTTCATTGAGCTTAAGCCCGGTAAGACCCAGAATTTGAATGAGGAGATGAGCTAAAGACATTTCAGATGAAGTCGCTCTCGCTGTTCATTCTTCTGCTTTCTCTTTTTTCCATAGTCAGTTTCAAAGTTTGGTTCAATCAAGGCCATTCAGATACAAGCTGCATTATTCCTCGATAAAAGGGAGAACAAACTACCGCCTCATCTCAATAGGAAACTTTTTTGCTATCGAAGGGTGGGTTGGGACAGCAATTATCTCGCAAATATTTTTCATTGAATACTTCTTTTTAAAGAAGAAAAAAAGCTTTTAAAAGTACAATTAATTCGAGATACCATAATCTCAGCGGAAATTGTGATAAATTTTTTAAAAAATGTTTCTCTTGTCATAAGAATTTCAAAGTATCGTAATTCTACAATGGAAGTGACGCTAGAAGTTTTGAAATTTTGCGAAAGAAGTAGAGGATGTGAAGTAGTTTGAATTTTTTAGTCAGAAAAGGATGGAAAGATCTCCTTTTTTTCAGAAAATGTTGAATCCCGATGGTGACCAGCCTCTGAGACTTTTCGTTGGCAACCGAGCTCTGCCTCATTTGTGCTGAATTTCTTTTTCATCTCTTCCGGGACGTCATTCTTTTCTTCGTCTTCCTTTCGTATCTAGTTTATATTTATTTTTGAGCCAATAAATTTTTTCAGTTTTTTTGCTTAGCTATTCCCAAGCGGGATGTTTATCGGCTCGGATAGATTTTGCCGAACCATTTGACTTTATATTTCGGGCAATTGGAGAGCCAGAAAATGGGGGATTTAAGCATCGGGATGGCCATCAAATGGCCCGAAAGTTAGAATGATTTCCCTAGGATTCAGTCAACATGAAGATCGTCATCTTGACTGTTCTTCTTTTTGCCTTCCTCCCTCTTCAGGTATTAGTTTTAATTGGAATTTTCTTCCTAATAAGACCAGAATGTTTCAAACAGTCCATTTAAGTCGTGAGATTACGTTAGCTTTTAGAGCGAAGGTTTTTGCTTCATGTATCGCTGCCTCGTCCCTCAAGATCCAAACATTCGCCGAATTCAACAAGAAGCTCGTCGTCTTGAGCAACAAAAAAACCAGGTTTGGCTTTGATGAGAAATGACGAATTTAGAAGTCACGTCGCTACCGTACTCGTCCTATGCTACACAAGCTCTTCCTGGGCGATTCATCTCTCGGAGTAAAGATGAATAACTGATTGAATAGATAATTTTTATACCGAAAGAGAGCTGGGAAAATAAAACTTTGTTAACGGAAAAAACAATTTATTCATAATCTTGACGCAAAGAAATGGCTTGTACGATGACAGAAAGAATCTTGACTCTTCCAGCAAAACTCTCCTCAAATGGCTGGATTGCCTCATAAGTTTTGAAGAGGGCAGAGCAGAGGGCGTCGATGGTCGTAATCATTTCCACTTTGTCTCTTTCCGTTGCTGGTTGATGGTTCTGCTTGAAGTTAAAGATTTCATTGGAGATCATTTTCACATTCTCCATCGCCTGGATAATCTTCTCGCTGGTGTTGAATTCTTCCTGGAAAAAGGAGTTAACTTCTTACGGATTACTGAGTGAATCTCAGTTAAAATTAGACTGAAAAACTGACCATTCTTCGTGAAATTATTTTCTTTCTTTAGCCAAAGTGATAATCCAAATTTAGCTTTAGACTTAAGCATCCAATCACACTCAAAGAGAAAAAAGTCAAATAAATGATCTCATCTATTACTCTGCATTGATTGTATTTCCACAAAAACAGACATAAATCGGAGTCTCAAAGGCATTTCATTACTCAACTCCTCCCTTTTCCTGTCAGTTTACCTCCATTCATCGAGACGGACTCGACTCTCTTCCTTTAGTCTCTTAAGATTCTTGGTGATAATTTCTCAGAAGTCTTTAGCTTCCTTTTATTTCCTTTTTCTTATGGGCAATTTGCCGTCATTTTTCGGTCAGCGGGTGTTCATAAAATCTCGGGCCATCTAATAATGGCTTTTGACAAGCAAGTGACAAGCGAGTATAAAAGGCCAGAGTCTATTATAAACGGACTCTTTCCTTTGATCTTCCACTTCTCTTTTTTCATTGGTCTGGTTATTCACTAAGAAATTTCAGAAATGCGATTTATTGTGGCGTTTTTCATGGCACTTTCTCTCTTCGAAGCTGAAGCCCTCTTCCTCCCCGACAGGAACCAAATCATGACCGCCCTCCTAAAGCTCCCCAAGAGCCAGAAGCTCGCAGCTGTGAGTTGTTTGTACCCCTAGAAGAGTTTTTGAACTCAGTCAACCTAAATTAAAAATAAGATAGTAACTGTAATCTTGTTTTCAGAAAGAACGAGCTCGCCGACTCGAGTTTATCCGAAGGAAAGAAGAATACGCTAAATGTAAGGCTTTTGTTGAAGAATATGAGAAAGAGTTTTCACCAAAGAATCTGTGACATTTTTTTAAGGTTGCTTTGTAAGTACCGCCAGTAATAAATGTTATGAAAAAAAATATTTTATGAAAAATGATCGAGAAATCTGTAGTTTCTAGAGTTTCTTCTCGAAAGGCTGGAGAGAATTTTTTTAAAAAATTCGAGTTCATCTGGCTCTATTAGTTTTCTAGATAGATTCAATCCCTCCTGGTGAAATCGTCTTGACATTTATCTTTTTGAGGCTGGATATCCAATCCAATCTACTCCAAGAAGAAAAAGAAAGACGACCTTCCATCCATCACTTCACTCGATTGTCTTCTTCTCTTATTACACCAGCATCCCAACCTTCTGATTTTAGAACTCTTCCAGGCAAACAATTTTTTCAGACCTCGGATCACCCATAACAACGAGAGTTCGTTCATCGCTTGTCTCATATACTTCACTCAAAGCGCCAGATAAGGTAGGTACTACCACGCATAAATATATCCCATGACGGCAGATGAAATTCGTCATACTTTTTCTCCTTTTCGCAGCTACTGTCTACAGTCATTTCCTCCCTCCAAGAAAGGACATAATTAGGCTAAAAGATAGAATAAAGTATGAAATATATGTAAGTTGTTTAGAGCTTGATGGCTTTTCACTTTAACTTTCAGCGACACAAACTTCACGCATTAGAAGCAAAAATGAACCAGAAGAGGGTTGAAGACTGTCGGCGTCTACTAGAAGATTACCGGCAATATTAATGTCTGATAATTAAATGAATTAGAACGTTAAGCTTTGATGGAAAGATTTATTGTTAACGAGGAGTTTCATCATCATCGAAAAAGGCTCCTCGATCGACTCGCCAGTCTCCATGCCCACAGCGTCACCTCCTTTTTAATACGTTCAGAGCAATCTTTCATCCTAACTTTTCCTTTTAGCTCGTCGTTGGAGATCCTGTCTGTTCTCCTTACTCCTAGCATCTGCCTCTACATTTTCCTCGTCGCTACATTTAACCTTGTTTCTTCTCTCTTAGTTAAAGCTGTCATTTCCAACCCATATGTCATTGCTGATAGGACCTTCATTTCAAACAGTTTCTTCTTGTTAGTCTCTTCAATCTTTAAGTTATATATTTTCGATAGTTCACCAAAAGCTGTATAGTTGAGCCTATTGTCTTATAAGAAAAATCGATTGACGAAGAAAGGCCAGAAACCTGAATACTGTATACTCTAGTAAATCAACTATTTGGGCTTATTGTATAAAAAGGAAATAAACGTCACAATTAAATGAGTTGTCTGAAAAAAGAACAAAAAACGGAAAGAAAAGATTTATTGTTAACGACGAGTTCCGTCCTCGAAGAAGACTCCTCCATCGATGGCACAATATTTGGGACAAATGCCCTTCTCTCCCTGAGTTCCCTCCTCTCCAGGCTGTCCAGGAGATCCAGGCTCCCCATCGTTTCCAGACTGTCCAGGCTGTCCAGGCTCGCCCTTCTCTCCCGGCTCTCCAGGCGACCCATCCTTTCCAGGCTCTCCATTGGGTCCTTTGGGTCCAGGTTGTCCAGGTCGACCAGCGGGTCCAGGCTCTCCCGGCTTGGGTTCTCCAGAGCTGCCAGACTCTCCAGGGGATCCGGGAGCTCCGGGCTTTCCAGGAGCGCCAGGATGACCGGCATTTCCCTTGTTGCCTCCAGGTCCGGGCTCGCCATCAGGTCCTTTCTTTCCAGGTCCTCCGGGTTGTCCGGGATTTCCGGCAGCTCCAGGAGGTCCTGGGGGTCCGGCGGGTCCAGCAGGACAAGGCTTGCAGGGGGGAGGAGTGATCGGCTCACAAGGCTGCTGAGGAGGTCGTCCCGGGTTGCCGGGCAATCCAGGAGCTCCAGGCTTTCCAGGGCGTCCAGCTCGTCCAGAGACTCCTTGAGGTCCGGCTGGTCCTGGGAGACAACAGCCTTCACATTGAGCATCAGCTTGACGCGCCACCCTCGAGCTGTTTTGCGATGGAAGTGCATAGACCTCAGCCCAGGTGTTTTTGGCATTCAACTGACATTCCTTCAGCTCTCTCTGCATCGATCCTCGCACGTGATGCACATAATTATAAATCATTGGCAGAGTCACGCAGACCGAGAGCACAGCCACTGTCGAGAAGGTCACAGCGGCATAGCCAACGAAGCGATAGGCCTACAACTTCTTTCTTTTAACTGGGAGAGATCTTACCTTGATTTTCGAGTCGATGTCCATCTTGGCTGACCGAAGTGCCTTCGTCCTGCTACGAGTTCGCTTTTATAGTCTCGAACTTTTTCTTTCGGTTCCAATGGGAGTGGAACCCGCCAGTGAAAAAGTTACCAGATAGCTGCGAAGTCAGCAAGTGGAACGGGAATTCTTTCCAGAACGGGAGCGGAAGGTCTCTGAATACTTTTTTCTTTTGATGGAGAACGGAAGAAGATATTATACAAAAAGATACTAGATTTTTTATTAAAATTGTTATTTAGATTGAAATGATCAGTGTGAACTTTGTTTTTGAACGAGATTGTAGTAGACGCCTTTGAGGGCGATGAGCTGGTCGTGAGTTCCTGAGAGAAATGAGAAATTGAAAGAAAAGAGCCACCTCTCTCAGCCACTTGGCCGTCCTTGAAGACGAGGATGAGATCGGAGTTGATAATAGTGGATAGCCGATGAGCAATAACGAGACAAGAACGACCCGCCTTGGCCTGATCCAAAGCCAGCTGGACGTGCTTCTCGGATTCAGTATCCAAGGCCGAAGTCGCCTCATCCAGAATCAAAATTCGAGGCTTTCGAACCAAAGCTCTCGCTATGGCGATTCGTTGCTTTTGGCCTCCCGACAGCTGGGTTCCCTTATCTCCCACCTAAAACTCTCTTCGACTACCCCAACTCGACTCACTCTTGTTCCATAAGCTTCAGGCAGACAAGAAATGAAGTCGTGAATATTGGCCTTTTTGGCAGCCTCAATTAGATCCAGATGGCTGACTGTCCCTTCTGGAAGACCGTAGAGAATATTCTCCTTGATGGTCATATCAAAAAGAATCGGCTCCTGGCTGACAATTGAGATATTTGCTCTGAGATGGCGGATGTTGATCTGACCAATGGGAGTTCCGTCGATTTCCTAGATTGAATGTTTTGCTTTTCCTTCAAACCCACTATTAGACCATTTTCTGGCTCATACATCCTCTCCAAAAGCGAAACAATTGTCGATTTTCCACAACCACTTGCTCCCACCAGCGCCACTGTTTGGCCTTGTTTCAAATCCAAATCGACCCCTTTTACAACTTGCACATCTGCTCTCTCTGGATATCTGAATTGCAGATTTCTCACCTAAAAATAGTTTTTTTTTAAAATTTTTCCAATTTCCCTACATAAATATTTCCTTCGATTTCGACACGACTCCCTCCTTCGGCCATCGAATCGATCTCTGGTTTTTGATCCATCATCTTGAATAAAAGTCCAGCCGCCATTCTCGCCTTCACATAATCCGGCAAGTATTGTGAAATGGAACCAAGACTACAAGACGCCCATCCAGTTATAAAAATGGAACGAAGGACTCCTTGAGCATCAGCCATATTGTGATAAATGTAGTAGAGTCCCACACGGAAACAGATAATGGCGATGAAGAAATACATCGCCATTCCAGAGGCAAAACTGGCACTCTTCAGATTATTCTTGGAAAATGCAAGTAGAGCAACAAACCTGCATGAAGGTTTTAGACAGATTACTTTTTGTCATTCGATAGAGGTGTTTACAAAAATTTTCGTGGACTTTCTTTTGGAGATTCAACGAATGAACAGTTCTGATGTTCACCATAGCCTCCATTGCTATCTGAAATTTCATACGATGATTTCTTTTTCTAATAGCCCTATCAATCTAAAAAAAAAGGGATCAGCTCTATGAGCCATCGCACAGGAATTCCAAAGGCGAAGAAAGATTATGGTTGCCTTGTCTCACCTTGCCACAATTCTCCATCTCCTTCTCATCTTCAAGAACTCTTTTAGTAGTAAATCGCTGATAAATAGTGAAGCTGAAGAATGCCAAAGGGAATATTGGAGCAGCCTGGAAGTCTTCTTTTTTCCACTTTAGAAGCCATAACCCACCACAAGAGCCATTTTCCAGCAGAAATAAAGGGACAATCCATTTCCGATTATATCAGTCGCAACTTCAGCAAAAATAACTCCTAGACGACTGTTGATTGCGGGCTTCATGTTATTTCCATCGCATCCCAATCGCGTCAAAAGTCGGCCAGACGAGTGCAGTGGTTTATCGAAATAGGCCGCATCTTGTCGAAGTAATTTGTAATAGACTTTTTGACGCAATCGACTGCACAATCTCTCGCTGATCACTCCAAAACAATAGTTCTAAAAGATTATTCTTGAGATAATTCTCTTCCTTACATGTGTCAGTTGAGTCAATCCGTAATAGACCCCCATTCCGAGGAACATAAAGAAGAAAATGAGAGCCATCTGCTGCATCTCTTCCTTTGGCCCTGAGAAGATCTAAATTCTCAAAATGTTCCTCAATTCAAAACCTAAAAATACCTGAACAAGTTCGGTGAAACTAAAGGCCATAAGGGGGAAGATGATTCCCTCCAAGAGAGTGGCCATAACGCAGATGACCATGAACTTCTTCTCGGGAGCGGCCTCTTTGACAATCCTCCAGAGTGAGGCCTTCTTCGCATTTTCTTCGATTAATTCTAAAATTTCAGAATTTTATAAACTCGTCAGAATCACCATCTTTCAATCGTTGCATGTCTTTATCCTCCAAAACTCCTAGTTCCTCTTCAATCGCTTCTTGTTCATTCAAATGAAGTCTTCTATGCTCATGAGCGCCATCAGAACTGACTGATCGGGACCATTTATATTCTGCTTTTTCCTCTAAATTATTTGAATATCTCTTCTCCACAAAAGGAATTACCTGCTGGAGCAGTATCGACGAAGACTTGGTTATTCACGAGATCGTAATAAAGACCTTTTTTATCCATTAATTCAAGGTGAGTTCCCGTTTCCAAGATCTAAAAATAGGCTTAAAAAGTAGACAGGAGTTACTTCTCCGTGCTTCATCGCAATAATCTTCGAGGCATTTCGAATCGTCGACAGTCTATGGGCAACTACGATCGTCGTTCTTCCCTTCGATGCCTAGACTCCACTTTTTATGGAAAAAAGAGAAAAATTCCTACATTTTCCAGAGCTTCCTGGACTACAGTTTCGCTTTCAGCATCCAAAGCGGAGGTAGCTTCATCGAGGAGAAGAATCTTAGGATCTCTAACCAGCGCCCTGGCGATGGCAATTCTCTGCTTCTGTCCTCCAGACAACTGGGCTCCACGATCTCCAACCAATGTCTTCAGTCCCTAGATCTGATTTTTTTTGAAAATTAGTAACCAACTTTAGGAAAGGCTTTGACGAAATCATAGGCGTTGGATTTTCTGAGAGCTACCCATATCTGATTCTCTGTTATATTTTCCCTTCCGTAGCGAATATTTTCTTCGATTGTTGTGTTGAAAAGAATTGGTTCTTGAGAAACGACTCCGATGGTTTCTCTCAGGTATTTGATATTATATTCGTCTATATCTAGTCCATCAATTAGAATCTAAAATGTCTTCTTTACAAAACACCAACTAACTCGTCCATTGATAGGATCATAAAATCTCAAAAGGAGTTGAACAATGGTACTTTTTCCACTGCCACTGGCTCCCACCAGGGCTACAGTTTGACCCGGATCGACACTAAAAGAGACGTCTTTTAGGATTGGAACATCACTCCTGGTTGGATATTTGAAAGATAGATTTTGAATGGTTATTCGACCCTCAACTGGTGGTGAAGATCCATCCTCCGAGTAGGAATCAATCTCTGGGATCTGAATCATACTGTTGAAAGCTACTGTAATTTTCACCTTATCAATAAGTTTGTAGACAAGTTGAGCAGCAACTTGAGCTTTAGTTATTTTGGTCCAATTGTTGCTGATGTTATTCAAACGAGACAAACAGACTTGAATAGTTGTGAAGATCTGGATCCTTCAAGAGGAAATCAAAAGAGTCTTACAGTAAGAACAGCCGCAACGCTGATCTCTCCCTCATAAACCCCTCTGATTCCAACAAAAACTACCAATCCCAAGGCGGAAAACATCAAAAGCTGAGAGCCAGCTGACCAGAGTCCATTGAATAAACCGAACTTCTCTCCCAAGGCTACATAACTCTTTTGAACTTTTTTGTATCTACATTATCTATCAGTTATTGTGGAAGAGACTCACTTTGAGATTTCATGATCTTGGCCATTAAAATACATTACAGTTTTCATTGAGCTGAGAGCTTGCTCACAAACGGCTCCGGCTTCTCGATCCACCTCAGTTTGTTCCGATGTCACATCCGCCATTTTCTAGAAATAATCCCATAGTTTTTCTAGCTTTAAGTCTACATTTTTCTGGAAAATAAGGAGAAAATCTTCTCAATGATTATGGGGATTCAAAAGATTGGATACAGTATATTTTTGAATGAAAATTGCGTCTTTTAAATTCTCGAACCTTATTGAAGTACCAAGACCAAATGAAAAGAAAAGGAGCGAGACTCAATCCAGCGATGGTCACCCTCCAGTCATAATAGACGCAACTGATAAATCCTCCAATTTGGAGTGACACATGAAGAACCATATATCCCACAATACTTCCAGTTCCCTCTTTTACTCTTTCCAGATTACTGTATTTTTTTGCTACTTTTTTTTAAAAGGATGTCTACCTGAAGAGATCAGTAGTCAAAGCTCCTGTGTTCTGCTTGTCGTACCACGAGACATCTTGTCTTAACAAGGCTCTCATGAACTCTTTTCTTAGTTTTGTGGTTATATTATCTCCAACTATATGGAAACAACTATCCTGAGGAAAGTTTATCAAGAATTCCTCCAACTGACTTGGAAAAAGGCGGTGATCCAGGTGAAAACAGCCAAAATTAGCCATAAATAACAATAATAGACTATATCATCGTGGAATTCGTTATAAATTGCAGTTCTTCTTGTTGGATCTGAAGAACTCAAAGAGGAAAAGATGGCAAACCGGTAGAGTTGAGATCAGATATTTCACGAGTAAAATTAACAAAAGAAGCCATTAGATGACCTTGGATTGTGGCCATAAAAGGCTTCGAGAGACCAGCTCCAACAGCTACGATTGTTCCCAAAAGAAGCAGCAATTTGTCCCATTTGGAGGTGAAACGGAACTGAAATTTATCGGAACTCGAATTCGTTCAATAAAAATGGATACCTATATCCAGTTTTTTTTTCTTTAATTTTGCGCGCAATGAACTAGCGGTTTTTGAATGATGACCTTTTGGTCTCCAGCGTGACGTGAATATCTCAAACTTGGGTAATTGAACCAGTGTTGTTTGGCTCTATTCTAGTTTTTCGAAACTATTCGCAATTATTTGTTCAAATTTTTCGAAATTAGAAGACTAAAATTAAACTTTATGAAAGAGGGCTCAAACTAGAGAGAAAATCTTGTTTATGATAAGCAAAAAAGGGCCAAATTATCAAGAGGAGTTTTTGATTGGAAAACTTACTAATTTGAAGAAGGAAACTCTTTTCTTTTCTGATTCAATTTGCTCACTAAAAATGTTTCGTTTCAATTAAAAAGTTGACCAACCTTGAATCGAGGAGATTCTCTCTAGAACTGTGTAAATCCTCCATTTGTCCAGCAATTTAGATTAAAAATGGAATAAAATACTAATTTAGTCGACGATATTCCAAAATAAATAGACAAAAAATTCAAGGGCAAGCTCGTTTCTTGGGTTTGAGACTACGTATACGAGACAGCCGATTGCGCCACAGCGACGGCCAGAGAGCGGAGAAGAAAGAGTGCAACTGTGGGAGAGAGATAAGCGGGGACAGCTTCCAACTTTATGTAGCAACTTTGCGTCTGGGAAAGTGATGAAACTTGATGGCTTAAGGCTTCAATAGACTGGGGAAGACGCCTCAATTGTGCAATATTGGATAGAAGGAAGTGACTTTTCGATCTCTGATTAGAAAGACCAATAAGATAAACATTTATTTTGCGATTTGAACCAGCAAATGACCCGAACGAAGAGATCACAATTGGAACTTTTTTTGTCACAGATCAACGGATATTTTGCTTCTGAGTAAGGTTGTAGTAGACGCCTTTGAGGGCGATGAGCTGGTCGTGAGTTCCTGAGAGAAATGAAAAATTGAAAGAAAAGAGCCACCTCTCTCAGCCACTTGGCCGTCCTTGAAGACGAGAATGAGATCGGAGTTGAGAATAGTGGATAGCCGATGAGCAATAACGAGACAAGAACGACCCGCCTTGGCCTGATCCAAAGCCAGCTGGACGTGCTTCTCGGATTCAGTATCCAAGGCCGAAGTCGCCTCATCCAGAATCAAAATTCGAGGCTTTCGAACCAAAGCTCTCGCTATGGCGATTCGCTGCTTTTGGCCTCCCGACAGCTGGGTTCCCTTATCTCCCACCTAAAACTCTCTTCAACTACCCCAACTCGACTCACTCTTGTTCCATAAGCTTCAGGCAAAGACGCTATAAAATCGTGGATATTGGCTTTCCTAGCAGCTTGATGCATCTCCTCTTGGCTGACAGATCCATCCGGCAATCCATAGAGAATATTCTCTTTGATCGACATATCAAAGAGGATGGGTTCTTGAGAAACCAAGGATATTTGCTCTCTCAAATGGACTGGATTCATTTCCTCAATCGGACATCCATCTAGCTCGATGGTTCCTTCGATCGGATCGTAAAATCTCTCCAAAAGGGATACCATAGTTGATTTTCCACAACCACTTGGTCCAACAAGAGCCACAGTCTGTCCGGGAAGAATCTCAAGATCCAGCCCCTCCATAACTGTCACATCTGGCCTCTCTGGATAGAAGAATTTCAAGCCTTTAGCTTTGATATGTCCAGAAATGTGGGGCCTCCTTCCAGCTCCAGTCATTCCATCAATTTCTGGCTCTGCTTCTAACATTTTGAAAAGCAATCCAGCCGCCATTTTGGCTACCATATAATCCGGCAAGAAGCCAGCAATAACTCCCATACTGCCAGAAGTGAAAGAAATAGCATAAAGCGATCGAAGAACTGCTTGAGGCTGCATTATTCCATGATAGATGTAGTACAGTCCAACACGGAAGGAGATGGCATAAAGGATGTAGTGAATGGCTCCACCTATTCCATAGGAAATCCCTTGCATCAACGCCTTTTGACGATGAGTCTCCATTGGCCTCTTCAGATGGTTAGAGAACTTCTCATAGAGCTTGTTCTGTAGTGTTAGAGACTGGACTGTCCTCATGTTTTCCATTGCTTCCATGGCTATTCTGCCACAAAGCTCCATATGTTTCTCGTCTTGTCTCCATCTCTTCTCCAAGTAGCTTCCTCTCAAATGGTGGATGAAGCCAGCCAGCGGGAAAATTGGAACAACCTGAATGTTTTTTTGCCTGAAAACCATTCAAAAACTCACAATTAGAGCCAGCTGCCATCCGAAGTAGAAGGCGACACAAATAGCCAAAAAGTCGGTTGCACACTCGGCAAAGATGCCTCCCATTCTGGAGTTGACAGCCGTTTTCATGTTGTTTCCATCGGTCGCCAGACGAGTCACAATCTTGCCAGGAGCGTGGGAAGGCTTGTCGAAATAGGTTCCATCTTGACGGAGAACATTCCGGAAGACTTTTCCTCGCAGTCTCTTGACCATATTCTCAGCCGCCGTTCCATAGCAAAAGTACTGAACATTTTTCATTTTTTATACAACTTTTCAGATATCTTGAGGTAGTCCATCTACTACAAGACCTTTAAAGGATTCTAAACTAACCGCAACGAATTGAGTCAATCCATATAGACAACCCAAGCCGACAAATCCTATAGCGATGAGATGTCCTTCCCTCTGCATTTGGCTCAAATCTTCATAGGAGAAGATCTAAAATATTTCTTTCAAAACAAAATGAAATTACCTTTATAAGTTGAGTAAAGAAGAGGGAAAGTACTGGATAGATACCTCCTTCGATCAAGGAAAAGGTCAATCCGATGGCGAGATATTTCCATTCGGGACGGGCTGCCATTATGATCTTAAAGAAACCAGACTTTATGGCTCCTTCTTCAGCTAGCTCCTCTTTTAGTCGTTTCATAGTCTCGTCTTCGTCATCCTCAGCTAGGTCGTCTACAATCGAGGAGAGGTTTGAATGCATCCTCTGCAACTCTTTGTTAGAAAAATGGAAAAAGTTCATCTTACAGTGTAATCATGTCTTCCCTCGGAACTGATGGATCTGGACTGAAGGAGTTGGCGACTCTTGGCTTCTTCGTCGAAATCAACGAAGACTTGGGCATTGACCAAATCGAAGTAGAGACCCTCTTTGGCCATCAGCTCCGCGTGGGTTCCTTCTTCAACAATCTCTCCATGCTTCATCGCAATAATCTTCGAGGCATTTCGAATTGTCGACAGTCTATGGGCAACTACGATCGTCGTTCTTCCCTTCGATGCCTAGACTCCACTTTTTATGGAAAAAAGAGAAAAATTCCTACATTTTCCAGAGCTTCCTGGACTACAGTTTCGCTTTCAGCATCCAAAGCGGAGGTAGCTTCATCGAGGAGAAGAATCTTAGGATCTCTAACCAGCGCCCTGGCGATGGCAATTCTCTGCTTCTGTCCTCCAGACAACTGGGCTCCACGATCTCCAACCAATGTCTTCAGTCCCTAAAGGAAAGAATCAAAGGTTCGTAAAATTCTTTACCATAGGGAAGTTTTTGACAAAATCGAAGGCGTTGGCTTTCTTGAGGGCCTTCCAAATATCGGTCTCTGAAATATTCCCTCTTCCATAACGGATATTCTCCTCAATAGTTGTGTTGAAAAGAATTGGTTCTTGAGAAACGACTCCAATTGTCTTCCTCAGATGGTCGATGTTCCATTTATCCACTTCGATTCCATCAATAATTATCTAAATTTCTTATGAAATCTGTTCCCGGAATCAACCCACTTGTCCTTCAGTAGCGTCATAGAATCTCAAAAGGAGTTGGACAATGGTACTTTTTCCACTGCCACTGGCTCCCACCAGGGCTACAGTTTGGCCGGGCTGAACATCGGAGGAAACTCCTTTGAGAACTTTGACTTCTGGACGGGTTGGATAAGAAAAGTGGAGATTTTTGAATGAGATTCGGCCATCCACATGGTAAGGCTTCTCTCCTTCTTTGGAATAAGCATCAATTTCTGGGACCTGTTGGGATTTTATTTGGGATCAAAGAGGAATCTTACTCGATCGATTATTTCAAAAATGATTCCAGCTGCTCCCATGGCCTTTCCTACTTCGTTCAACATCGGGGCGATACAGTCTACATGGCCAACACTCAACATGAGAGTGATGAAGACCTGGAAAGAGAGATTCCTAGGAACTTGAGGCTGACTTACAATTATGACAGTGCTTCCTTCGAGTTTCCCAGCTACCACCATGTCAGTTCCAAACCAAAGAGAGAGGCAGTATGAGCTAAAGATTAGAAGAAAACTGATGGCCATTAGAGTCGCATGCAATGTGGCGTATTTGATTCCAGCACGACGAATCTTCTCCAAAATCGAGTTGTATCTAGATTTTGAAGAATGCAAGAAAATCGAGATCTGTTTACTGATTGCATTCATGTTCCTGCCCATTGAAAGCCATCACCGTTCGAATTGAAGTCAAGGCTTGTTCCGCGACAGCCCCAGAATTGGCATCTAATTCCTCGATTTCTGATTCAACCGCTGCGATTTTCTAAAGACTCTCTATATTTTCTCAAAAATTGGCAAAACCTTGGTATCAAAGACTCCCAAGAGAGCAATAAATGGAGTCAAAGACAATCCAATGAGGGAGAGTTTCCAATCATAATAGAAGCAAATAGCGAAGGATCCAATGAACTCCGCCAGAAACTCGAAGATATATCCCACATGATTGCAGGTTCCATAGCGGACTTTTTGAAGATTACTGTAATTGAGAGTTCGCTGAAATGGAAGAGAAAAATACCTAAAGAGTTCAGTGGCTAGTCCTCCACTCTTTTGGCTGTCGAACCAGCCGATGTTTTGTCTCATAATGGCTCTCATGAAGGCTTTTCTCATTCGATTTAGGTTGTTTTCTCCAGACAACAGAAAGCAAATATCCTGGAAATTGGAAGGAAAATTCCCAAAGATATACCTGAATCGAAGCTGTGATGAAAATATAGAGAGCGATGAGTAAATATATCAAGCAGCAATGCTCAATTTGGACGTGGAATTCATCGAAGATTTTCTGCCTCTCCGGATCTAAAAATCATCCTTCTATCCTCTCCTCTTCAGATCAATCAACCTGTCTTATTTAGAGGAGCCAATCGATTGGTGAAATTGATGAAAGTTTGGGAGATGTCCCCCACAATTTTGGCTGTAAGTGGGACGCAGAATCCGACAGAAATGGCTGTCAGCGTTCCTATGAGCATCATCAGTCGATCTATCCATGTTGTGTAGCGGAACTGAAACTCCGCTTTTTTGGTTAAATTTGAATTCAAAAACGCGTCTCTTCTACCTCAAACTGTCAAGGTCTTTTGCATCCAACCATACTTCATTTGATTGCATTGTACTTTACCATAAAAGCTCCCATTGAAAGAGCAAAACAATCGTCAAAAGGGCTTTTTTATTGAACTTAGGAAAGCCAAATAATTCAAAAAAATCTCTCCTTTTGCTTTTTAAATGAATAAAGATTTTGTGAATTTTCAGCCATCGAAAATTCAATTTCAATGTATTTAGATGGCACTCAAAAAACCGATCGATGCTCAAAAACCCAAAACGACATTAAATTCCCCAAGTGTTTGGCCTTTTTGGCCCATAAAAATGCACTTTTAGCTGGGAATGTTCTCTGCTCTTTCGGTCTTTTTGTTCCGTCGTTATGGCGATCGATCAGCTGAGGGTAAATAAAGACAAGAAGCCGGCAATACGACTTACAAGTTGAATCAAAGTGGCTCGTCTTGGTGTATGCTCTTCCTCACTAAATCTTCAATTATAAAAGAGAAAAGCAGTGGAATCAGACCTTTCGGGTATAAGGAAGTCGGTGGTATTAGTTCGTTCACGTTCATCCATTTCTTTGAAGAATCAATTCTCATGGAAAGATAGGAAAAGAGGTTGAAAATGCCTCAAATTGGTGTGGAGGAGGGGAACTTTTTGATCTTTTATACTCAACGAGAAAGGGGAGGCGGCGCCTTGGCGAAAAATTGCACAATCGAGTCGACAGCCGGGGAAGCCCGCCGTGTTGACATCACGCGGACACCGGAAAGGGCTGTGAGTAATGGCCAAAAAGCAGAGAACACCCTGGGGGTCAAATGATCCGAGGCAAATAAATGGTTCTTTCTTTTTCATGACGACGGATAACGAAATATTGCATAGATGATTCGGCTGATCTTACTTTTGGAGTATTTTCACGAGGGAAAATTCAAAAATTCAGCAGAAAGAAAAAAAAATTATAGATCCCTGGGATTGCTCTAAAGTGGATACGATTGGATAATTTATTTTTGAATTATAAACAAAGAATTCCATCCAGCTATAGTCTGTTCATAAAAAAGACGACATCCTTCGTATTCAAGAAAAGGGTTTTCGAGGCGAGACCAATTTTATCCTTAAAAAAAGGCCTTTGGTAAATTTTAGGATAAAAATGGGTCTCGCCACAAAAACCCCTTTCTTGGATACGAAGGATGTCGTCTTGTTTATGAACAAACTATATTTGAGTAGAGCAGTGCTTTCATTAATTTGTTATAGCTATGTAAATGCCTAAAATCACTGAAAGGGCTAGACAGCTTCGACTATTCATTTTTATATTGTTTGCATACGTCCATTCTCATCTGATGTCTGATTTCTAAAGTTTGTATTCAAGAGGATCAATCAGTATGACTTTTAAAGAAATCCAGCGATGAATTGCTGTAATATCTAGAAAGCATTCTTTTTAATTTTGCAACTACCGTATTCGTTTTAATTGAAAGTTTTAATTTTTGGCCGGGCTTTATCAAAAGTTGGAATGCGTTAGTCGCAGCTGAAAATACGAGATTACTCTCCCCAAGTCGAATGGCGAATGCTGTTGGTATGATGGATGGCTTCCTTCGAAATTACAATCTTTCGCTTCATTTGTATTTGGAGGACGATGAGATTTTGATTATTTTCGATGAATTTCAAAATCAAATGCCTTGGCATAATTTCTATCGAAATATTCTTCTTTATATTTCCACTTTTTCATTTGTCTTTTTTATTTTTACAGGATACGTTGTTCTTAAATATGGGGCTAGTCACCAAATTTACAGGTTTTGTTTACTTAGACAAAGTAGAAAATTTTTTAAAGAAATGTCCTTCTAATAGCCATCTTTTTCCCAGCTGTTTTAGCCATTTGGACGGCCATTTTCCAGCCTTACTTCATTATTCCTCATTACGTTTTATTCAGTTTAAATCCTCTTTTTGAGGGCCTCAATTCTACCAGAATTTTCATTTTCGGATTTATTTGTATTATGATTCCGTGGAATATCAGCCTTCTTTATACAGTTTGGTTTGCATATTTGATTCTCATTCGTCAACAAAAGTTCAAACAAAATGTAAGTTGGTGGACTATCATATACCAAGGAGGAGGAAACTATGAAAAAAAGAGAATTCAATTTAGATGGGCAGACTGGAAATTTCTTGCCTTTCTAGGGGAAACTTTTTCGGCAAGAAAGGAGATAGAAATGAGAGATATAAACAACAAAATGAGAGACGAAAAAAGCGTTTATATAGGCAATTCAGAAGAAGAGGGAATATCAATTGACCTTTTTTTTCCAGAGCTGTTCATTCTATTTTTCGATCGCATTCGCCATAACTCTAACTATTTTGAATATCTACGTGATCAACGAAAAACTGGTCAAAGTGAGATTTTTCCATTGAAGCCAATCTTTAGAGCTCATTCACTCTCAGTCGAATATATTCCTTGGATCCGCTGTTGTATTCTCTCTTTAAGAAATACTCTGCCATCACTACTGAAGGCCTGAATATAAATTGGAGTTGGGTTGATAGCGTTTTAGTTATAGAGGGCTCCATCGCTTCTGTTTTCTACATCATTGTGATGCCTGCGATGGAAATATTGTGAGAGGAGGATCGTCCAAACAAAAAGTTCAGTGTATTCCTTCGAGTCAAATTTGTGAATCGACCTGAAATAAGCCAAAGAACTTATATCCTCCAACTCAAGATGATCTTCGTAGTTTTATTGTATTTTATTATTTATGTCATCCTTATGGGCTATCCGACTCTCATCATCGTCGCCAATATTCTACTAAAATGTCGTATTTTCTCAAAGTAACGTGTTTCTTTTCTCGAAGATATTTTTTAAAAAAATGTTTAGCTATCCGATTGCAATTGTCTTCATAGCTCTCTTCTGCCTGCCCTGTATTGGATATTGTCTCTCAGTCCTCCTTGTGCTTCGAGTTTATAGAAAAGGAGCGTCAAAAACTCTCGGATGTATTTATCTCTTTTTATTTTCTTGTAATTCCCCCCAGAAAGACCCCATACAGCCAAATGACAACCACAAAACGATCTTTAAATAGGTTTGTCATTCCACCTGTTTTCTTCGTTTCCAATTCAAATTCCTCTACTTGATTTTATGAACGAATCACTTGTTGACATTACTCTGAAATATATGACAATTCTAGTAGTTTTACGGCAAGGGGAGAAGTCGATCGCAGCGAAGAGAAGAAAGGTCAGAAACCTGATGAAATTACTGTAGCCACTAATGATACAACAACTTCGATTAATTGTATAAAATACTCTAAAAGTCTCCCGAGGTTATATGATACATTTATTTACATTAGTAATTTAGGAAAGCTAGTTAATAGCAACAAAAAACAATATAACAAAAACAAAAGTGAACCATATCCTGAGATAGCTCAAATAGCCAATAAAATGCTGAAAATATTCAATTCCAATCAAGATGAAAAGAAAAAAACTAAACCTCTCCACTCCACTAGAATTCATCATTACCAAGATAAGATGAGACATTATTGATTGAAAGTAATTTATCTTGTTGTATTCTTGTCTTCGATCTTATGGACTCGTTTTAAATGGGTTCTCAAAATGGATAGTGTTGCGAATTCTTTTGTACACTCTGTACATGTAGGCTTAGGTTAAACTTAGCGCATGTAATAGCTTATAAGTAAACTCAACCTTGTGTTCTTTTTTAATGTGATAGTCACGTTTCCCTACACTAAGAAATTTCTGCCTGCAGTGTCTACATGTAAAGCTTGTCTAAAATTACCATTCATACCAAAATGAAAAACTAACTCGGTGAACACTCTAGAAATGGCATCGTCGTGTTAAGATTGTTGGAAATTCTTGATCACACTTTGTGCATTGAAATCTGTTCTAAAAATACGTTTTGTATCAAAACGAAAACTAACTCGGTGAACTTTATAAACGTGGATGCTTCTTGCTTTTAAGTTAGGAAAGTTCTTACTGCACTGAGTGCAGCGAAATGAGTCCTTGTGTTGTACCATATGCCTGACTCTTCCATCCAGCAACATGTAAAAGGTTGAACATTTTATACAATGGTACAAAGCCTGAAAACTTATTAGATAGTAAAAAAGTTAACTAACCCTGTCACCCAATAGTATCTGTCGGACTTATTACGGACGGACCCCCCACTGTTTGCAGTGGACCCCCAACTCATGTTAATGCAAAATTCTATTCAATCATTTACATACTACTGATTTATACTTTCAAGTAAGTGAAGAAAATCTTGGTGAAATTGTTTCGCTCATTCTCCCTGACAACGGATTCAGAAATATACGACGGAAGGAGAGCATTACTTGTTCCATAGGCTTTCTTTAGTGGGTCTTTTTAGTGGTTAGTGAAGATTTTTCTCAAACAAGTATAGGCCTTCCACATATCACTAAAAATGATCGAGCTTTTTTCCGATATTTTGCTCCAAAACTGGAATCAAAACTTTTGCGGTTCTATTTTCGACGATCTTTGCAAATACACGTTTAGAAGCGCGACCAAAGCCACCAACAATCCATATAGTTTCTTGTTGAACTTCTCCACGTCCATATTTACGACTGTGGATCGCCATCTCGTCAATTTCGCATATTTGATCAAAACCTCCAATCTTAGGATAGTCTTTTTCAATCCTTTAAAATGAAAGATTTGCAAACAAAAACTAACTTTTCACAAATTCTCCTGAAGAAGTTTTTGTAATTAACTATAGTTGAAAATGAGACTTTTGTCTCATTGTGCATCTGCTTGGACGTATATTTGAAAAGCCACATATAAAGTAGAATCATAGACGTATACAGATCAAGTGAAGCCTGCTCAAAAAAGCTTCCAACTTTGATCCCTTTTACTGAACAATCTTTGCTTTTATTTATACGGCATCTCCACTAAACAAAAATAAATACCGAAACTTTCTTACTTCCATGTTTTGTCCACGTTTTCTTAAATTCATTGGCTCGCCGCACTTCGAACAAATAGCTTGCTTTACTAGAAGACGTTCTTCCGGCATCTTTTTAATTAATGCATGTTGATTAGCGAAGAGTGTGCGAAATTCGGCGATTGAGCGAATGTCATCCATTGAAATGAGAAAATGTAAAGTAAACCAAAGGATTAAAAAAAGGGATCTTAAAAAAATAAACAGGATTAAACATGCAGTTTGGGGGGTCGGTTGCTATAAATAAAATATATATTAACAACTATCTTTATTGGTGGGGGGCTAGAAAAAACGGACCATTTGGGGGGGGGAGGTCCGTTGAAAATATACCCTATCCCTTTTCCCAGGACTTGCAAGGCGCTGCCATACGGCAGCAGTTATTTCGTTTTCTGACCATTCGTTCAAAGAAAGAAGTTTCGAACATTTGCAAAGGTCCAAATTTTCAGTCGATAACCCGCGAACTACCACATCCTTTTAGATGACGTACTCAAAATAAAAGGCTTCCTCTCTTGTCGTTGCGTTTATTCTTAAATAGCATACAAAAGGATGCTGCGACCATATATTATGTAAGAAAGACGCCTTTTGCTTGAAATGAGCTAGGAGTCGGCACTAAAAATAGTATAATTTTAGCTTAAAAGGATTTACTACTCCGGCTCCAATGTATCCTGAAGGGGTCAGCTTGGTTCGCAATATCTCCGCACTAAAAGTCTGGCTCAATGAATTCACACCAATAATTAGATATATGTCGGCAGCTGATGGTCCACCCTCCTAAAATTGTTATTAAAGTTGAGCCACGCAAATAGAGCTAACCAATAGATGTAACGTTCTCTCCCCACCTATACGTTATTTCTGTTGTAGAAATGTTCATCTGAAAGATATCATTACATACAAAGCAAACATAAGAAATAAAACAAATAAAAGCATGAAAATAAAATAAAAACGTAACTAAATCATGAAGAAAATTTTGGAAATTCAAAAGTATGATAAGAGCATCGCAAAATTTGAAAGCGTCAATTCTGAATAGGTATTGCTAGGAGGCCATGTCGTCTTATTTTTAAACAGACTTTACAATTCCTTTTCCTGATCCTTGAACTTCTTTGCGCTTTTCGTTATGAGAATTCATCTGTAAATTCCTTTGGCATTAAAACACAAAATAAATAAAGATATAAAAGTTGTAGGGTTAAATCAAAAAAATTTTTTAAAACTTTTTTTTAGAACTTTTGTAAGAAATTCTCCAATACTACTTTCTATGAAATAAATTATATAAGAACAACTTGCAAATTATTTCTGACAGTCTCTTTAAGAGAATATTTAAAACCACAGTAAAACAGGGCGAAATGGAAACGTGTTAGGGTACACATATTTAGTGAAAGATCGTACAGAATTCGTGTTAGATGTTAGAGTTTGTAAACTGTTTATCCTTATAAGCGAGCCATGCTATGTCCTATTGCTAGCTAAAGTACTACCAAATACTGAAGGAAAAAAACTTCATCGTGATATGAAATTAATAGGCTTCCATTTGTCGAAATTTTCAAGAAGACGGCCAAAAAGTTATAACTCCAAATCTAATAAACATTACTTTGGGCTATTTATTCGATCCTTAGATTCAAATGGAATTGCTCCTCCTCGGGATTTGTCGAGCCTGCCGCAACATATCAGCAATGTGAGGAAGGGCTTCTTGATTTTTTCGCAACAATCTCCTGATGATTCGAATTGCCGCTCGTCTGTAGACTCGTATTAGACAGAGGTAGATCAGACAAAAGCATATGCAAGGCAGGATAAATGGAATAATAAAGAAGATCGGCGAAGGAAAACTAAATTCTTATGGTTTTAAGAGAAAAAAAGACTAACTTGGTAAAATAGCGAATGTCTAGGAAGATAATGAAACAAACTATAGTGGTTGGAGTGCCCATTAGGATCACATAGAGGAGCATATACAATTGGAGCATAATCAGGATTCTAACTTGCATAACATAGGTTCCGAAATAAGGATGCGAAAATTCTTTGAAATTCTTACCTCGGGAGACTTCCAGCCGATTCAAAACCAACACTCTCCTCAACAATCTGCAAATATTTTCCCAAATAAAAAGCTTACAATATTTCGATGACAGGCACATAGGTGAGAGAGATGAAGACAGCAAAGACGACTTCTATCAAGATGACCAACGCCTCCCAGTCTTTATTTGCGGGTGTGATCGGAAGAGCCCCGTACGCATCAAATATTTTCAACAATCTATCGTCAGCTAGTTGGATTTCTTCGCGGAAATGAGAGTCCTCCTGAAAGATTTATATGCTTCTGACAGCTGCTAACCTTGTGAATTGCAAAGAAAATCAAATAGGCATTCACCACAATGTCGATTGGAACGGAAATCAAGAGAAACAATCGTGAATAGACCTGCAAGTTGATTTCTATCAAAATCTTTCTGGAAGAGACTATTCTCTCTACTTCGAACTTTCTATTCAAAAAACACTAACCTGATCACTGACTCTGCTGGTGTTATTGCTTAAAACCTGATAATTAAACCAAAGAGAAAAGAGTTGGCAGAAGAGGAACGGCCCCAATAGGCAGACAACAAGAACGACGCAAATTTCAGTATGCAGCCGGGAGTTGAACCACGGATTCAAGTTGAAAACCACCAAATGTGGGAGAATAATATAAGGCTGCAAGAAGCCAAAGACGTTGGTTAGGGCAGTCGGGAAAAGAAGGGTCATCAGCAGAACTCCCTTATAAGTCCGATGGACCGTACTGCTATAAGTTACGATAATATAGACAGTAAAAGCGACCAGAATATCCGAGATGATTACAATAATGACTAAAATTAATTGATAGATAAGGTGCCATTTCTTCTGGAAAAAGATAGTAGTTTGGAAAGAAATTACCTGGGCTTCAAACTCGTCGTAAAGGGCGAGCAACTCGTCGAAGGAGACAGCGAGATGGAGAGACAATTCGTCAGATTAACCTCTCGAGCTGTTGCACCTGTTTACATCATTTTGACAAGGAAGCGGGGGAGATAATTATATTTTATACTTTATTCTGACATATTTTAGTCTGATTTCTAGAATAGGTTCGAATAATTTTTTAATAGAGTTTCTCTTTCTGACACAGATAAATGCTCTCAGCGATTCCATATAAAGATTTATTAGTTCTGTAATTGTCATTGAAAAATACAAAAATGTCAAGAACAGCCGGCGGAAAGTATAATTGGGAAGACGCTATAAGTTTGTTGCGCAAAGCTGTGCCTTGCTAGACAGCCACACAAGCTGCGGACACGAGAAGGCACCGTCGGCAGAAAAAAGGGCAGTGCTCAATAGGGGGATTAAGGCTGACGTTTAAGAGACTATGACTTCTGTGTATACACGGGAAATTAGAAAAAAACTACGCGAAGAAAAGGCTTTGAGAACACTCGGTTGGGAAGAAGAGGACGGCTTATTGGCCAGTTTGGATCGTCTTCTGCGTGTGTGTGGCGCGTTCCTGCAATTTTTGGGTATGTAAAAAGAGTAATCCAAAAAGACTTACATCTCCTTCCTTGTTGATCAAAGAGGTGACGACATTGGCGCCGATGCCCCAAGTGTTCTCCGCGTCGAAGACGAGACTGTCAGGGGGATTGTGAACTCCTCCTTGGTCACGAGCATAGATCTTCATAGTCTTTCCTGGCTTCAAGACGACATTAGCCGGGATGGTGTAGACGATTTCGCGGCGATTTCCATCCAACTTTCTCTTTAGCTTGTATTCTCCCAAAGGCTCTTCCTAAACGCTTTTGTTTTGCCTCCATCAATCCTCTCTAACCTTGGTCCTGTGAGTATTCTCAAGGGTGATGAATTTGCCGTTGGGATCGCATTCGGCAATGGTCACATTTCCCTTGGCTGAGCGTTGGAAAGTAGTCTTTGTGGAGACCTCTCCTCGGACTGAGCGAGTACTATCCGTGTCTTCTTGCTGCTGGAGCGAGTGCGTCTTCACTACCTGCTCCACCATTTGGCGAAGTCCGACACTGAAAGCCTTATTGAAATCTCTAAAAGAAAACTGACCGGCTTTCCTCTCCCTCGAGCATCTTCCTGTAGATGGCAATCTCAGCGTCGAGCATCTGCTTGGTATCCAAAAGACCTTGCAACTCAGCAACCAAGGTTTGACACTCCTCGCGCATTCGACGAAGAGTGGCATCACGATCGTTAAGAGCCAATTCGTATTGTCTCTGGTCGTCGGTGAGCTGATAGTTGAGGTTCTGGACTTCCTTCTCCAAAAGAGCGTTTTTGTTCTCCAAATCGCCGAGTTTTCCACGCAAATCTCCGATGTTATCACGCATGCGTTTGACTTCTTCTCGTTGATAGTTGGATTCCATAGCGGCGCGATTCGCGCTTCCTTGAACCTCCGAAACCTTGAGCTTGTACCAGCTCTCCATGTCTTGCTTGCCTTGTTTGGCGATGTAATCATATTCGTCTTTGATGTCGCGAATAGCCAAAGCCAACTCGTTCTTGAAGAATTCGCGAGTGTCAGCTGGAGCTTGAGCCAGAAGGGCTTGCAGTTCCTTGACCTCTTGCTCGTGGACACGACGGAGGAATTCCAACTCTTCCATGAGGGTTTGAACTTGGTTTTGGAAGTCAATTCGGCCGATGGTCTCCTCGTCGAGGTCGTTGCGAGCCTTCTGAAGTTCCTCCCAAATGCGGGCGTTGTCAGTGTTGAGGCGCTTCTCCTCGTCGGTCAGCTGCTTCCAACGGGCACGAAGCATCTCCAATTCGCTTTGGGCGTCAGCAATCGCGTTGTTCCATTGGGAGATCTTCTCTCGGTCAGCCTCGCGACGGTGTTGGACATCCTCATAGCTGAAAATTACTTTTTGAGGTTCCCTCGATGCTTTTTGTTGGTCCAATTGTCTCTGGGAGAAAAAGACCGGCTCGTAATTTGAGGCGCGGAATTTGTGGCGGGGCAGGCCTAATCCAGAGTGGAAATATTTGCCACCTGCGCGGGAAACAGTTAGGCTGAGGAGAGGTTCAAGTTTCCTCCTCCCTGCACGCAGCAGCTGCTTTTATCAAAGATCGAATTCACTGACCTATCCAAGAGAATCAGAAAACTTCGAAAAAGAGAAAGATAAATATCGACCAAATTGAGGATTGGAGTCGCCAGACGAATCATAAAGCGGGGGGAGCAAGGCCAGTCCAATATGGTCTTTTTGTTGACCAAAGTCATAATAAACTCTTCCCTTTTTGTTTAGAAAACTATTAAATTAGCCACAAAATCGATTAATTCGCTAGCTTTGGTCTCCTCGAAGGCAGAAACGATTCAAAACTGAACATTTTCTCGCAATTAATTCATTGTTGGCTTCTTTTTGCCACAAAATTTAGTTGGATTTGTCTAGAGACGAAGGAGAAGGCAAAGCTTGGGGCTATGATAGTTTGAATAAGTTCCAAAATTCTAGGATAATCTCAAGAATTTCTCTTTTTTTATGCAAAAACGCATCTTTTGCCCTCTCTTTCTGTGCCAAAATCAATAGTCGATGCTTGAGCTGGCGCATTTTAGCACGTCTTGAAGAGGCTCGAACAAACAGAACTGCGGCTGAACGCCTGCCGATGGCATCTCCCCCCGGAAAAAGAAGACAAAAACATTTTGCGTGTTTACATTCGCTCTCGTTTAATCTCGCGCAATCATTCGACAGACAACCGGTTTCGAATTGATACGAAGACGGGAAAGGGAGCTCACCGACTGCGATATTCGGCTAGATCGTCGCGGAGACGAGCAGCTTTCACGTCGATTTCGGCCTTTCTACGAGCTGAGTCATCGATGTCCTTTCTGGCAGTTGAAAGCGACTCCGAAAATTTGATCTACAATCGAAGAATTTCTAACAAAAAAAGAAGGGAATTGCCTTAATTTCAGAGGTGTCTTTTCCCCATTTGCCACGGAGCTCATCCAAATCAGCAACCAGCTTGCGATTCTGCTCTTCGAGTCTCTTCACACGGTCGATGTAGTTACCCAAGCGATCATTCAATCCCTAAACTTGGTTTCAATTTGGTTCAAAGAATTCCGGAAAATGTTTCAAGCATTTATCAATGCGACAATAAAAGCGGCTTATCTCGGTCAAAATGCGAGCCTTCATCTTGATTATGAGCAAAAAATGTGACTTTTCTCTACTTAATTTCAAATCAAAAGAAATAAAAAACAAACCTGGAGCTCCTTCTTTTCCTTATCGGTGGCCTCCAAGAAGCTCTTGGCGGCGTTGGCTGAAAGAGCGGGCGAAATGCCACCAATGGTGGCGGAGCCCATCTCCGTGACCATCTTCAAAACACGACCTAAAAGTTAATTTTTAAATTGTCCTCCAATAAGACTACCCCCATCTCTCCTAAGCGGTATATGACTATATTCAAATTGTGTTCTATGGGAAAAAGCTAATGGACTCCTAGCTCTAAAATTAGTCTTAACGTTGATGTTATCCGTAAAAGATTCGGTGGTAGTCTCCTCCATACTCTCCGTGGTTGTCGTTTCCTCCAAAATATAGCTCGAACTCGGCTCGTTAGTTGTATAATATTTTGGAATTTGGGTTGCTTTCTCTTCTTTCACTGGAGAAGGAGGAGGCGAAAGAGCTTCTTTCTCATAAATAAATTCTTCTTCAATCTCTGGTGAGGGCACTGGATTCTCAGGTATCATAACCCGAGGAAAACCTTCCAATGCTCCTAGTCTGGGTGGACTTTCTACCATAACTTTGGGAAATTCTTTCACCTCTTCTTCTACACTTTTCACCGAAGGAGCTCTTGTTTCATCAAGAACTTTCGGAATTAGAGGAGGAGTTGTTTGGAAATGATGCTTCTTTTGACCGGGAAGAATTGATCTTCTGACTGTATCACTTCGAGAAAATTGTTTTAATTCTTCTTCATCGGATTGATCATTTGGAGAATAAGCAGCTTCTGATCTATCGAACGATTCATAAAGAATTGAGGAAGAAATTCCCGGAGGAGGAGAGACATAGCCCGTCGTTATCATGCTGACATGTTCTGTGATGACTCGGCTCGTTGTGATATCTTCATCTTTCTTTTCTTCCATTTGAATAGTTGGTTCTCTACTAATTAAGGAGAGATTTTCTGCAGCTGAATAATGGGATGCTTGGGTTGAAGTGAAAGGAGTCTCATAAAACGAAGGTTCTCGACTGATAGCTCGGTCGAAAGGTGATGGATTTGAACTCATTATTAGTCTCTCGGGCGGCGGGGCTCTCGAGAGGTACTCGTGTTTTTGTCGCGATCCTTCCGAGAGCTCGAGATTTGAGCAGAACTTTTTTGGAGTTTGCAGTGACTCCAATAAATTGTCGACAGACTCCAAAGCGTCATATTCTTTAGCCAATTTGGTGGTGACATCCAAAGGAGAGATTAAGTCATCGACTTCATTGAAACTAGCGAATTCCTCATTGATTTCTTCTTGCTCTTTGGGACTTTGCTGTGGCTCCAATAAATCGCCGACAGACTCCAAAAAGTCATATTTCTTAGCTGATATTTTGGTGAAATCCGATATTTCTCTATCGACTGGACTGAAATTATCGAATTCCTCATCTTGATAATTTATTTCATCTTGAACGGGAGTAATTGAGCCACGGGGAGTTAAATCGTCTGGATAGTCATCAACCGATCCGAGAGAAGGTGTTTGTCGCGCAGAGTCTATACTCTCAATGCGAAAAACAGAACGCAATGACCCTTTCTCAGATCGACTCCCCGATCGACTCAAGTATCCTACTGGAGTTGTAGCCGGAGATGTCACATACGGCTCTTCCTCTTTCGAAAGATCACTAGTACTGGCTGAATATTTTCTACTGGAATATTCAGAGCGTGTAAACAAGCGATTAAAGTTCTCTTCGATAAGAAGTTGGGTCAAACTTCTTGAAGTAGAAGGACGAGGACCGAAGCGGCTGCTGTGTACGTAGAACATTTGCTGCGGGAAGAAAGAGCTCCTTATCGGAGATGGAAGAAGGGGTTATCAGTCGCCCAGGAGGAATTTTATTACTATCAGAATCAGTATTGCAACTGTGGCGGAGGGTATTAAACCTTGAGAAGAATTGCTACTCTTTTCCGGGTATTTGCTTCTTTTCTTTAGAATAAAAACCTTATATGAGTGACTAAAACTACAGTAAGTTCCGAAAGAACAATCAGGTTCAACCCCGATATATTTCTAATCCTTTCTATTTTTAGATTTTGTCGTGTTTTTGGGTTTGAAACCCTGGATCCCTTGACTTGGAGGGAAGTGGCCTTGAAGTGCCCCGGATCTTTTGTGCAAGACCTGAGAGAGACTCCCCTTGAGAAAAACATGTGATCCCGAGGGATGTTTTATTTGTCACCGAGAATCCCCCCACCACCACTAGTTAAATAGAAAGGGTGTTCTCCCCGTTGAATCAAAGCTGGCTTACCTCCAGAAGACATTGTGGAACAAATATGCGAGTATAGAGAGAAAGAGAGGAGTGGCGATTGCGGTCAACTGCGCGCCGGGTGCGTCAAGGCTGCCTATCCCTGCATGCAGGGCGTCGTCGTCGGTCCCTATCGACAATCACAATCAATTAGAACGACACTAGCCACACCCAGACCTAGCTGTGTGAACCTGAATTGGCAAAAGGAGAAAAATGTGTGAGAGAGAAGAAGAGGAAAGAAGCGGGGGGAGTGGGGCGTAAATAGTCTTCGCAAATGTGAGTCAGTCGGTTTTTGTGGAACAGATCGGCCAAACAGATCTTCTAGAAACGGGAGACAACAGATGGAAACTCTCTCTCTCTGATGGGATTACCACGAGAAATACCCAAATCGCCGTCAAATGGACCTACATTCTTGAAAAACAGGCGTTTTGATGATCTTTAATGTCCTCAAGAAACCGACCCTAAAGCTACCGTAAGAATTAGAATTAGCCTATGTTTTAGGCGATTTTTCTCAGAATTCAAGATCTCCAATGGGTTGAAAAATTGTAAATTTCGAAGCCATGAAAAAGGCAAAAAGTTACAGTAGAACTTAAAATTTTTCTTCGATTCCAAACTAATTTTTGATTAATTGATTTTCTACAAAATTTAGCCTCTTTCCTAGACAAAATTAGACTAAATCATCTGAATAGGATTACGGTAGTTTGTAGTTTAAATACGTGGTTTTTTTTCTAAGCAAAAGAGGCCTTTCTCATGACATTGAGGTGTGAAAAATAACTGGAAATTCGTATGAATCAGCTCTATTGATATAGGCAATTGAATTTCCATAGAAATTCTCCAAAAAGGTTCCGCTGTTATTGAGAGAACTAGTCTCTCTCCAGTCTTTTATCAAAAAAGAATCCGAAGAATTTTGAGAGTAAAATGAAAGTAACAGGAGACCTCTACAACATCACTCGACGAGCGACCCGGCCTGTTATTTGTATTGATGGTGGTGAGAGTGTGAGAGACAGGAACAGCAGGCCAGATCATCCGCTGAAATTGGCATGCGGCTGCCTCTCGCTCTCCCAAATAGTTTTGCTATATACTAGCGATGGCTTACTTTTGAAGGAAAGCAGAGTCGATGGACGCTGGAGGGAGAGATAACCAGGGAAATTACTCGCCTGTTATGGAGCTCTTGACGCGTAGTTATCGTCTCTTTTGATGGAGACAAAGACAAACAAAAAGCCGACAAAATGCAGTTAGACACAGGCATAAACAGTCTCTGTTACAGGGAACTCTGATGCAACTGGGGGTCCAACTTTTTTCACTTCTTTTTTTTCTTCTAGTTTGGACAGAATCCTTTATTTTCCGGCTTTTTCCGCGAATTTTTTTTCTAAGATTTCTAGAAGGAAATAAAAATTCTAAGAAATTTGGCTTTTAACCCAATTCTCTAACCTAAAAGTAGACCGAAATTCAATTTTTTGAAGAAGTCCAAGTCGATGATTTCTACGAGCCCTTGCCGGTCAATTGGTCCTTGCCAAAAGGTGAAAACTAGTCCGAGAAATTAGCATATTCCCATTCTCAGCCCACAAAAACTGTCGCATCACGTCCGACCTTTTACATCTCGTTTTCTCTCGCAAGGGCACTTTCCCCAAAAATACTCACCACCTCCACCAGTTCCCGTTCCTCCGGAGACATAGTTGCCACTTTGACGGGATTGACTACGCACAGCCGTACGCGGCTGGATGGTTGAGCGGTACTGGATCTCGTAGTCGGAGGACTCCTGCTTCGACATCTTCTCAGCAAGCACTGCAATTTGTTGTATAAGAGGACAATTCGGGAGAAGAAGAAGAATGCCAAGGAGGAGGGGAGACGAAAACGGAGGATTAGTCCTCGTGTATACACAGAGAGGGCGGAGGGGCAGACGAGAATTTTGAAACTTCTAATGGGATTCCCCCTTCGATTGGTCATCAGGGTGTGGTCGGGTCATTTCGCGCTGTAAAAACAACATTCTCCTGAAGGTCAAACAGACTGAGTCAGGACCCGGAGACTAATTAGGAAATCGAGATTTGGAGTACGATTAGATGGCGAGAAAACACGCCGACGACGAGAAGCTTTTGTTGACTTTTTGGGGAGGAATGATAGGGAGCCAACGAGGGAAACTTACAACTTCCATTTTTGAAAATCTTTAATTTTCCGCAATTTTAGGAAGATTACTGTAAGGTCCTCCTTCTAATTTTGAAATTAAACGCCAAAGGTTGAATTGTCTTTTACAGTAACTTTTTGAATATAATTCGACTCTACAAATTCAAAAAATTTATTTTCAAATCAATCGGTTCAAATCCTATTGAAATTGAAGAATTTTCTGACATTTTGGTCAAGATTTCTATTAGAATTATGGTAATTTTGCTGGAAAAGATGTGAAAATTAATAGAATTGGAGTTTTCTCCAAAGAAAATGTAAAGTTGGTGATTTTTCTAGATAAATATCTGTGTTTTCGAGAGAGAAAGTAATCGAAAATAAGTCGGAGAAATTGAGGTCGGAATATCAGCCGTCGTCATTCGAGAGAGGAAGAGACGACTATAATAACTGTTTTTTGGAGAAAGTGGTTATGTGTTGATTTGGCAATGGAATTCGACAACAATACGATAAGGAGACGAATGGAGGAATTGAACTGGCTTCGCTCAGCTGAAAAAGGAGCTCGAGAGATTGTGATCGCGGTCGGTGCTATCACACAGAACATGCGCAAAAACGCTGTTTGTCTTTCATTTACCGGCCGAGCGGCGACGCGAAATCGAGCTGAGGAAAATGACCAGCGAGGGGAGGAGGAATACCGTCCATGTTCAATGGGATGAATGGGTAATTTGTGACGCTCTCCTGGAAGTGATTTATTGCGTCTGGTTTATTGGATTGTTCGACATTTTCGAAGGGAAACTTCCCGACTCCTGGCTTCCCGAAAAGCGCAATGAACAAATATCTCGCTTCAAATAAAGGGGAATCTTCTACAAATAAACTTTCCTTGCTAAAATGTAACAAACTTTTAAAAGACTTATCCAAAGAGAGGAACTTTCTGGAAAAAAATTAAATAAAATGTTTTTCATTGAAGTCAAGAGTCCTTCGAGAGACTTGGCTTTTTGATCTTCTCTCTAAAAATTCGATGAAGGTCTCTCAAAGAACACAAATTCTCAAAAAAAGGCTTGATTTCAGATTAAAATCCTCTATTTTTTTTTAGCCAAAATCTCTCCGAAAAATTTCATAAAATGAGTCCCAAAACCGAGCCTTTGCTGTTCGATTTGATAATCGCGGAATTTCATTTTCTATCGGTCACTTTGGTATTGTTTTTGGAATGTAGTTCACCTCCTTTGAAACATCAAACAAAGCTATCAATCTTGCTGATTTTCTCTTCGAATTTGGGAAGAGTCCATTTTGTAAAATTGACAAAATATTTTTGCTTCGAAAACTGGAAATAAGTAAGTAGCTAGTTCGATTTGGGAACAGGAAAGTACTTTATGAAAGGAGACCACGCCTTTGAACTGTCAACAGGGAATGTTTCTCTCCTGGTTTTTGATGTTTTTGAGGGAGAGAATCTTTTCCTCTGACCCTGATTAATTGAGACGAGAAGGTGCGAGAGACAAAAAAAAGCGGATCTATCACTTCCGATTATCGGCGACTCGCCGTTCCAAGGTTGGAAAAACAAAAGGGGAAACCGTTCGCTGTCGACAGACAAAAATGGCAGAGCGATAGGAGTGAAAAAGGGGAAAGGCCTGAACCTGTCATGCAAATATTTCGCGAGAGAATGCGCCAAGCTGGGGCGAGAGGTGAGTCAAGCTCTCTTTCTCTCTTGTGGCGAGAGAGTCAACACCCTGATATTGCAACAGTTCGTAGGAGGTGTTTTTGAAGGGGAACTGGAAGGGAGAGTGGGAAAGTCAAAAGGGTGCGGCTGTTGACAAAACGGACTAGGAAGTTCACACAGAAGTTCTGAATCAGAAGAGCAATCTTTCGGCTCAATTTGAGCTGGATTTCTACTTCAATCTATTCTTTCTACATGATGAAAAGAGTCCAATTTGAGTGAAGGAAAGGATTAATTTCACAAAAATCGGTCCAACCCCCTGAAAAATTGAGTTTTGTAAGCGAAATCCTAAAAATTCCGTATAAAGCTGTAGCATTTGATCTTGCTTAAAATTTTGCCAAGAATAAAATCCATATTAGTTTGATTTTAGACTTTTTAAAAGAGATCCTCCATAGAGACTCTTTGTATTTGATGGATCTCTTTGAGGCTTTTTCGTGACAAAATAGAATGAAGAAGTGATTGCCAAAAAAAGAGACGGTCACTCGGTTGGGCGTGTCCTCTCATGTCCGTTCCGGTCCCATAAAATGTTGTCCCTTTGAACTCCCTCACAGAGGAAACGAGTAAATGGCCCGCAGATCGCGACGATGAAAAATGTTCGTGGCCTTGCCCTTGAAATGTTCGAGAAATCGACGTAGGTTAGGCACAGCTTATCCTGCACCCGGCTAGTAATCTCCCGCGTTACGGTAATTAGCAAACAGGGGAGGGAGGAGGGTACTGGTTCGAGAGAGAGGAAAAGAAGTTGCCACGAATCATCCGCTTTGACAGGTGGAAGGCGTTTTGGAGATTTTGAATTTCAAGGCGATACGGTAGATCTATACTTATGATAGAGAGATGAATCGATTTGGATCCGTTTCAGGTCTTTACAGAGAGCGACACGGCCACAATAGCACACGCTGTTCTATTCACAGACGGGGAAGAGACTGTCGGCAAGGATGGGATTAAACAACTCAAACAAAAAGACGCAAACGGATTACGGTAGAACTCTCCTCCGAAGATTACACGACGATCAGCGACCGAGGGTGGTCAAGCTTCACAGAACTCGGTTGAATCAGAGCGTGGGAGAGGAAGGCATGAAAACTCGAAAGGACTTTTCGATTAGTCACTAACCTCTTTGGGTTAATGGAATGCGAAAGAGAAATTTCACAATGAGAGCTTTAAATTACAGTTTTTACGGGGAATACCGTAACACATTTCAAAGTTTTACGCAATCTAAAGTGATTTTTGTAATTTCCAATGTTTTACAAAGTTGTAGAGCTTGAATTCCTCTAAAGTTTTGTAGAACATTCTAAATTCACAAAATTGTTAGAACAACCGAAAAATTAAACTTTTCTTCTCGAGACTAATTTTTTAAAGTAAAATATCGTTTAAAAATAAAGAAAATTAGAAGCGAAGCCAGATATTCCAGTTTCTTTATGATGAGACCTTTGAGAAAAAATCAAATTTTAGTTAAAATCCAAATTAAGTGGAGGTTTTTAAAGAGTGGACCAGGAAATGGTATCCTTTTTCGGGTGTGCTTACCATCAATTGGATTAGTCGCGCTCTGAAACGTGCCAAAAGGAATGAGCCTCCCTCGCAGGTCGTTTGGAGTGATGTGTTCCCCCGTGAAACGAGTTAAATTCGCCGTTAGAGGTGTCACCTTTCGATAGATAGAAGCATGTCAAATGGCTACCAATTTGAGTCGGGAGAGGGAAAGAGAGAGAGAAAGAGAGGAGGGCATCGATTGAACTGCGAGTGAAACCTGTCCGAGGGAGAGCCCCTCGGGGGCACCACGCCCATCCACCAGCCACCGAAGAAGCTACAGTTCGGAAAAAGGACGTGCAAATAGTTTCCCCGTTTACGGGTTGTCAAACAAAAGACATTTTTTTGGAGGGCGAGAGGGCAGATTTTGCCCGCCAAAGAGAAACTCACGTCTAGAGGTCAGGACCGAGTCACTTCCTTTAGAGGTTCTTCCTCTTTCTGGAAGAAATTCGAAATTCGGATAGAAAAAGGTCTCTTTAGAGAAAAGACATTGCCAATTACTGTAATCAGCCATTTTTTAGGTAAGGATTTCCCTTTACAGAGACAAAGATAAAAGGAAAATTTCTCGGGAAATAGGTTTAATTTTTGAATTCAAAATGCGATCGTTTTTTACCAGGATCTTCCTTTAAAAATTCCCAATTTTGCAAAAATTCTGAGGAATTGTGGAAGTCGAATGATAAAGCCCAAAAACCGCGACTTGTCACAGTCCATAAGGCCTCAACCGATGGCAAATGAAGCGAGGCTAACACAACTCGAACGCTGTTCGCTCAAAATAAAAAAAAGGTTGGAGTAAGTAACTAAAAAATGCTCTTTCGCCTCTCGCCGTCTTCGTTTGCAGTTAGAGAGTGAGGGAATAATACGATTAGCGGTGGTTTGACTGACGCACGGAGCAACGGACTGTTTGGCGGAGAAACGCCCTCGTTTATTTTATTCAGGGAGAGACCCCGCCTCTCTCTCTGAGTCATGTAATAAGAAGAAAAACGGTATAGCTATTACTCAACGCCTGTCGCGCACTTATCCGACGACTTCAATAGCGGGGGCGACACCCCGTCTACCGGACGCCGCTGGTTTAAATCCGCTGCTGGTTGTCTTTTCAAAATACCTGGAAAAACAAATTCGAAGCTCTTATATCTAAAGAGGATACTCTGGCGCTCAAGGAGACTCATTTTTAGGGATTTTTGTATCCAAAATTAATTTTGTTGAACGAAGCTTCAAAGCGAAACTAAACAGAAATCAAGATTTTGGATTCTCCCAAGTTGATCGTTCAATTTGAAATCCAAGAAAACCTCCAATCAGCTCGACTACGACAGTTCGATCAGCCTGCTTTTGATCAATCGCTTTTTATTTCGTGAATTCTTTCGTAAAAAGATTGAATACACGTCTAGCTGTCACCAATAGGACCAATGCGACACAAACAGGACAACTCATCGCACGGAAGCCAAGTCGCATTATGGCCAAGAGATTGTACTTGTTTCATTCGTTTTCTAGAGAAAGAATGGCAACATTTTATGAGGCACATTGGCAAGGCATCCGAGCACATTCGCAAACAGGACAACCAATGGGGAAAGTTGCTTTTTGAGCAAATAGGAGAAAGGACGATTTGACAACAGCAGAGAGCAGTCTTTGTGGCAGATGGATTCTCACAGGGGACTTTTCCAAACTCTGAAGGCTTCTGATAGTTGCTTCTGATCGATATAAAATGAGTTTTAAAAAGAAGGATTCATTTCCAACAATGGAGAAAAGTCCTCTCCAAACAAACTCCATTGGTTAAAAAGATATTTTTAAAAAAAAATTCTTCTCTTTTGGATCATTTATTCCTTCTTCTGATAGAAAGACATTTCACCTTCTCCCACGAAATTCTTTTTCAAGGTTTTTATAAGAAAAATAAATAATTCTGTCCTGGGAAGAAAAGAGGATTTCTAGCCTAAATTCATCTAGCGAGTTGAGAATTTTCTCGAGTTGACCAGTGATTACGCAATTTGTCCTCTTTCTCTCTCTCTCTCTCTCTGCACTATTTGGCCTACTGCCGTTTCGCGCTTCCGTCGAGAATCCGCTTAGCCGCCTACGATGTTGACTCGGCTCCGCGCGGCATACCGTAATCCCTGCTGCACGCAACAAAACGAAAACTATTATCCGATTGGCAAGAAAAAGAGCCTTTTTACTCTAGAAAAGTCTCTTCACTGATTTCTACTGTATTCTCCAAAAAATTGGAAAATCTCCTGGCGGTTCTTATCGGTTGAGAGAAGCACGTAATCACCTCGTCTGCCTGTTTACACGACATAAAAAGCGTCTCCGATCAAATGTTGCATGAAATGATTGGAGGAATTAATCGAAAACCGCCGGTCTCAAAGGGAGCAAAAGAACGCTTTTTACTAACGGCTTCGAAGAAGATTTGAAAGAGAAAGCGTTGAGTATTATTTTACTAAGAGTCTAGTCATTTTTCCTTTTTCGGATCGAGACCACCTTCTTCTTTTTCTTTTTATCCCTTTTAGTGTTTTGCTTCCTGTTGCTCAATTTCTCCTTACTTCCTCCATCTTGTAATGTTTCGGCGCTTGTGACCACCTCCGCGCTTCTGTTATTTTTGCTTCGTCGCTTACCTTCTGGAAGTGCTGAGGATTTATTAGCCACAGGATTCTCAGCACAGGGATGGTCGGCCTCTTGCCTTTTGGCAGCTTGGTGACGTTTTTTCGATTCATCCGATGTCGTGTAGACCCTAGCATAGCAGGCGAGCTGATCACACAGATAGTCCATCGGTGGGCGACGCTGAAACAAATCTTCACTTTGAAAAAAGTAACAAATTACATTTGGATGATGATTCAAGCACATGCCGACGATTCTTTGCAGGAAAAGAGTCCAGTTAAGACCCTCCAGCTTCGGCTGAAAGTTCGGATTCTTCAACATGTCTTTGACATTCAATAGATTATATTCGTGGAACGGTTCTCTACCATCTTCGATTACTTCGAGCATCACCAGCCCAAAACCCCAGACATCGCTATTTCTCACATAGCGCTTCTCATTCAGCACTTCAGGAGCGCCCCAGCGGATTGCCACCTGAAAAAAAGATTCAACAATTTTTAAACTCTCTGATTTTATTGATTTGAAGCCACGGACCTGTTCATCGCTAGCCAGATTGTAGCTCTTTGCTTTGACGGCAAGACCGAAATCGGACAATTTAGCGACACAGCGATCGTAATCAAGAATGCAATTTCTGGCAGCCACATCTCGATGCATGTATCCACAGCGATGAACGTAAGCCAAAGCTGAGGCGATATCAAAAAACCAGCTCATTCGCAATCCCACATCTGTGGTTGGATGCTCTTTGACATAAGTACTCAACGATCCAGATTTCATGTATTCCATCACGAGATAAAAGTCCGGATCCTGAAAGAAGCCGCCATGAATGCGGACGATACATCGATGAGAGAGTATTTTCATTGCGACTCCTTCAGCTCGCATCAGATGGCCTTTCCCCTTTGTCTTGGAATTATGCTTCATGATCTTCAAAGCTACCGGAGTTTTGTAGTAGACCGCGTGTTTGACCTATACGTTTCAAAATTGGCAAAAAAGAAGCAAACTGACCTCTCCGAAAGCCCCTTCGCCTATTTTTTCATTAATTTGTAGACTGCTTTTCTTGATCTCACACATGGAAATGTTATATTTCTGAAATTTTCTTATTTTCCAAGTAACAAAACAACTGACACTTCTTTCGATGGGTCGCTTGCCGATGGCGGCTACATAGGCTGTGTAGCAACTGATTGGATCCCTTGTAGTCTGAGAGCCGATGGAGAAGCTAACTATTGCTGTGCATGGATCCAGGGCTGTGGTCATTATAACCTCGACAATTTTGTTCTCCACAAGAAAATAGGATCCAATACCGAAACCATTCTTGCCGAGATTTTTCAGAACACAACCATCCGTGTATTGCGTCAGAATAGAGTAGAGAATATCTTCTGCCACCGTTCCGTGATAAAATCTCGAGCTCTCAATGGCGTCAATCTGATCTAGAGTGATATGATCGAAACACCTCAACGGCTGGTATAAGACGTCGGAAATCATTGGACAAATCTTCCACATATCGTAAGCGGGAAAAGAGGCCTCCTGCCCAGTTTTTTCTTGAAGGATCCTTTCCGGTCTCATTCCATTTCCAGTAGTCTGCAAATTTCCGATTAAAAAGCACGTCTATTCCTGGTAGGTTCTAATGGATACTTTATTTCTTTTAGGAAGGAAAAAAACATACTACTAGATCTCCATTGAAAGGCGCCATGGGTCAGCTGATTAAGTGGCGACTTGACTTATCGACGAAATGATTAGCTATTTTGATCGAATTAATCTTCACAATTTCTTATAGCAGTATCGTCCAAAATTATTTAATTTTAAATCTTTTAAATAATCGATGAGTCACAAGGCTACCGTCTTCGGGGCCCTTGGCCCGACATAGCTTGAGGCCTCAAAGGATTTTGCATTCAATGACAAGACTCCAAAAATTGATTTTGATGATGGCTAGAGTGAAAACCATTCTCTAGAGAGTTGTCTCCGCTAGATGATAGTTTAGTTTTCTGTTGCATTCTTTCCTGCAATCAGTCTAATAAAATAAAAGAAGGAAGAACCTCGGCCATTCGAAGAGGCAGTCATCTTCGCCAGCAGAATAAATTCAAACTTTAAAGAGAGAAGCTTCAACTAGATTTTATCCAGTCGCCAAAGCTACTTCCCTTATGGCGGTTTTTCATCTTCAAAAGGTTCAATTTTCAATTTAAGATGCTTAGGCCTCTTAAAATGTTGTTCCTGAGCTATTGCTGAGACACATTCTGACAAGTGGTTATATAACTTCTGAACACCTGTTTTTTGGGCTTTTGGTCATAACTGGCTAGCAAACTTGTCTAATCCTTTTTGAAGAATCGGCTTATCAACTCTTCAGTCTTCATCTTCTGTGATCGAATGGTTGGTTTTTTCTTCTTTTCAAAAAAAAAAAAAATTGAAATGCCGGAAGAATTTGCCCTAGACTTTCCCCAAAATCCATTATATTCAGACAGAATCTGAGCATTGGAGGCCTTCGTCGACGCAGGAATTAGTGACGGCCGGAATCTGGGTGATAGTCTCGTTTGGATTCTTCCGTCTCTGCCAGACGCTGGTTCGATTCTATATTTTTGGAGAGCTGGCTCTTGGCGAGTTTTCTCTCTTTGGATGGAAACGTGACGTGGCCAACTACGAAGAGGAGGAGGAGGAGATGCCGCCTCGAACCAAATGGCGCATTTCAAACGAAGTCATCTCCACTCTCCATTCGATCATCAGCGGCTTTTGGGCTGCCTATGCTCTTCTTCTTTACAAGGAACTCGTCTACGATATGGACGCCACCAACAACGTCTGCATCTATCTGGTCAGTTTATTTGAGAAGGAGAATCTTTTCAGCTCTTCGTCTCGGCCGGCTATCTCATCCACGATTTTTTCGATCTTCTAATCAATGAGGGCACTTGTCGCATCGCCGAGCTCCTCTATCATCACATCGTCGTCCTCGTGGCTTTCTTCATCCCTTTGGTACTCTCATTCCTCTGCTGAAACTCTTCAGGGTCTAAATATGGCGATGGGAATAGTGGTCCTGGGCTTACTGATGGAAGTCAACTCGATTTTCCTCCACATTCGCAGTCTCTTCAATCTCTATCGCGTCGAGAAGCGTTCCCTGCCATTCCGCTGTGTGGCCATGCTGAATTTGATCACCTTTGTGCTCTTCCGTCTCATCGTGACGGCCTATCTCTGCTATTGGCTCTTCATTCAGCTGAGTCTCATCGTCTTGTGGAAGTGGTTCATCATGTTCTTCGTCATCGTCTCGCTCGCTGTCTCCAACCTCATTCTCTTCTATCGCGTCATGTCCGCCGACGGATTTTTCGGCAAAAAGAAGGAGAAGAAACCATCGGTTCGAGCTGAGGTTGTTGCTGCCGAAATTGAGTCAGAAGAATCGACGGAAGAGGTGTAAGCCTTTCATATTTGTATAATAACTAAATAAAAGTTATTTTTCTGCTATATTTTGATTATTCTTCATCCTTATTTTAGAATATTTACACATAAAGGTTAGTAAATTGTATGCTTTGCTGAATTACAGAGTTAGAGCAGCTTAGTGAGCATTTGAGTCTAGGTACATCTAGGGAGTATAATGGAAAAACTATATACGATTTTCTAGGGGTTTATTACAGAGTATAATACCTCAAAGAATGAGATTTCTTCTTATTCCTCGTTTTATACTTTAAATTCATTACAAATCAGGTATTTCTTTGCTATTTGAAATTTTCAGGCGTTATGAAGTCCAAAAAGCCGAAACCACGCCCCATAACTTTCACAGACGATCTTAAGAAATTTAAAGCTGATGCTGCCTTTTTTATAAATCAGCAAGTGTTTCATGTTCATAAGCAGGTGCTCGCATGTAAATCGCAGGTTTTTAAATGGCTATTCTATGGGAGATGCAAAGAAATTAGACGAGAGATCTTAAAAGATGTTAGTTTTTTTTAAATTTTTGATTATTTATTCCAGGTGTATAGGGATGGACAGAAAGTAGCCATCAGTATTAGGAGTAGAGAGGTGTTTCAAGATCTTTCAATCTCATCGGAAGACAAAATGGAGTTATATAACATAACTAACATTTCATCCGAAATTTTAAAAGGAATTCTTGAGATTGTTTACACTGGAAGAATGAGCACGGTAGACAACATTTTGAGATATCCAGACAGCCATCTGTATACGGATTGTGAAAACGACGAAATACTTATTAGTAATAAAAAACGTTTTATACCAGAACTTGCAATAAATGACTTAGAAAGTAAGTATGTTTAGCTATTATTTATTGCTTATTTTTCAGTATTCTGGGATAACGCAGAAGAGCTATTAAAAGTAGCCACAGCACTCGATGTGCTTGAACCCGTTAAGACATTTCTTTCCGGGGCATTCACCAACTACATTTGTCAGAACAGCGATTGTATTTACTGCTTAAATTCACAGATCTTCGCTAAAGAGCACGAATTTTCTATCTATATTAGAGTTTGTCTATTATTTTTTTAAAAAAATATTACTTTGAAATTCAGACCTTTACTCGGCCATTAATCAACGTTTGGATTCATGCCCTTTGGCATCATTTACCCTCTCCTTCAAATGGTCCAGGCCACGCTTCAAATAATTTTTATCGTGAATATTTGCACCGTATGGTTCAAGGCCCAATTGATCCAAAAGAAGAAAAAGAGGCTCAATCAAAGGATCAATCACAAAAAGTTAATTGTAGTGTAGACTATTAACTTTCTACGTTGTTATATTTGAAATCTAGTATTTCAGAAGTTTATCTTAAAAGGGGTAATTTTCATTGTACAGATTGTAATTCATACGGCACAAATCGATGCACAAAACAATGGGCGTGTCCCCTAAAATTCCACGAGCTGAGTGCGGAATCAACTGACCACTGGCTGGCAATTTATTCTTTCTATTATGAAACTCCAACTTGAAATATTTTAGTCAATCTATAGCTAGATTTATATCAATTGCAGGCTATGAAATGGGAGGAATAATCAGCAGCGAGGCGGATATTATGGAGAATGTCCATCTGAAGAAGTTGGCAGGCTTGGAACCGATCACAGACAACGAACCGTTTTGGAATAAGCTTCTCTCATTCAGTTTAAAGATAGATGAGGTCGACAAGTAAGTTGCATTCGTATTGTATCTTTGAAGTAATTTCATGCCTTCTTCCCTAAAAGCAAAAAAATCTTCCAGAGAAGTTGGAAAAGTTATGGACGAATCCATTGCTGATTTGCTCCAAGCCTTAATGTACAATACTCAAACAACGGGAAACTTCTCAGCTTTGATCAGGGTCTTCCTTCGTCGAGCAACTGAACTAGCCGCCTCTGAACAATGTGACAAGTTAGTTTTACCTTCTTTCTTTTTTGGACACATGAATTTTAAGTAAAATTTACCTTTGGCACACCGCCAATAGTCTCACGATCCTCCGATTTATATTCAAATTCCTAACGGAGAGAATGAACGAGTCGGAATTCGTGAAGGTCTTTGGACCGACTGTGGCTAGATCGGGCTCAAGCAGTGATGAAAGTTCAGATGAAGGTAAGTTAAATGAAACCAATTTCGGCGTAGAATAGTGCAAAGAATAGTGAAATAATAAGAAGCTTACAGAAGAAGGATTGGCTCCATCAATCTATGAGAACACAGCTGAGGAATTTATCGCCAATCTGGTTGGAATTTTAACCAATCTCCCAGTCAAGTTGGTTCCTTCCCGTAAAAAAAAACAACTAAAAATTTCAGTGAATGCACGATGGGAATTCATGTAGAAACTGTCAAGTGCATGTTGACACTGTTGAGCTCACAACTGTATAATGAGAATATTGTAACAACCAGTGTCATTTTCGGTTATTTTATCAACGGAATTTGGTTGGTTTAATCACATTTGTCAATGAGGATCCGATTTCAGTAGTAAACAAAGTGCCGAATTATCAAAAGCTCTTCTGAACAATTACCTCAATCATAGCGACTATTCTCCTCAAAAAAAGAATGAAAGTCTCATTCTGAGTGCTGCTGGTTGGTTTTTATCCAAATTCTATATCAAAAATAATCCAGCTGGCCTCTGGTCGATGATATCAACCATGGTTGTGTCTGATGAAGAAGAAGGAAAAGATGATTCTCCTCCCATTACGCTGGGCAATCTCTCCATTCTTTTGCTCCTAAATCTGGCTTGTCATCATCCAGCCAGGGGAAATAATCCCTTCAAAGAGACTCTAGCTGCTTTCCAAAATTCCCAAGGTATATCCTCCTTTTTTCTAAAATAAAATAATTTCAGAAGTCTCTTCACTATCAAATTCATCATCATTTTCCATCCCCTACACTGCCCTCTATGAAAAACTTTGTTCGACGGTCAATCACGAGCCTCCAATGCTCTTATTATATCTTTTATTGCATAGGAACTCCGGCTTTAGGAATTTTGTTCTTTCGCGGATCAATCTAGAAAATTTGGTAGGAAATTGTCTCATTTTCCCAAGAAAAGCTTCAGGTGATACCGGTATTGAAAATTCTCCACGACGGAGTCACATCTTCTGGAACTAATAATCATCACATTTATCTAGCTCTCATTGTGATGCTAATCCTCAGTGAGGACGACTTTTTCTGTAAAATTATCCACGAAACGGTTTTTAAAAATACGTTTCCACAATTAACGTCTGTTTTTTCAGAACGTGAGCAGTATCGACTGGTTGGATACAGAAGTCCCCTTGAGGGAGATCAGTCTCGGAGGTCTTTCTGCTCTTGTTTTGGTTCGAACAATTCAGAAAAATACCATCAAAATGAAGGCAAGATATTCTTTAATTCCTCCCTAAAGTCTAACTGTAGGATCGATATCTCCATACGAACAGTTTGGCAGCCCTTTGCAATATGTCGGCTTGCTTTAAGAATCTTGCTCCTTTGGTCTGCCAACGGCTGGTTGGATTATTAGAGGTGATTCTATTCTTGGGAATAGGAAGGAGAATTATAGATGTTGAGTAAACGACATGCCAAGTTGGTGGAGCACATGAAGTTGAGAGCTGATTTGGATGTTGAATCTTTGGCTCCAAATTTCGTAAGTTTTTCTTCTCAAGGGATACGAGAGAATACAGTAATTTAACATACAGATTGTTTTCTAAAACTCGTATAATTTTGCCAATTCAGCATGAGGACATAACAGCTTTGGAGGAGGGAATCCGTGCCATTTTGGAAGTAATCAACAGTACTTTGATCTCATCTCTCCGTTACAATCCTAATCTCGTCTACACCATCCTCTACCATCGAAGTCTCTTCGATTCCTATAAGCAACATCCCATGTTCCAGGTTGTTTCCCCTTTTTTGGGCCAAAAACTCTAAATGATTGTAGGATCTCCTTTCAAACATCTCTACAGTAATCGGCCATTTTTCGACAAAACTGGTGAATGTGAAGGCGGGCGATGCAACTGCAATGAGAGAAATAATTGAGAAAGAAGTTATCGCTTGGCCGACTGATCGTCTGCTCAAGTTCCCCGATTTGAAATATAGGTGAGCCTTGCTTTGGGATGATGTTCGTTGGAGTCGCTTTATGGTTGTCTTTATGGAGGACGAGCAAGCCGGAAAGAGGAAAGAATAGAAACTTGAGAGAAAACTGATAAATTCTGACGCGGAATTGCTGAAGTTGTTCCGATTGAATAGGGGATAACTGCGATAGGTTATGACCTTTCTGAGCTATTTCGAGCACGAGCAACAGACTTCTTTAATCAGAGAGAAGAGAGAAAATGAGCGATTTCTGTAGAGTGTAACCTCTTGATTTCTTCTATCTTTGGCTTTTAAATCAGTGGGAATTTCTTCGCAAATAAAAATCCGAAATCTTCACATTTCTCGGAGAGGGGGGTATTTCTCAAATTTTCTGTAGAGATTTGATCCCCTATTGACACCCTCTAAAAATTCCTCGTTGAAATAGACAGCCATCTGTCATATTTCTGAGTTGATTTATTTACTAAATTGCTTCAAAAGTTCCAAAGATTGAATCTCCTCGTAACTCTCTGACTCTCTCCCCCTACCTCATAATGATACCACAAGCTAAGTAGCAGCCATCTGTCTCTCCGAAAAGCAATAACATAAATCGAATTTCCTCCAATTGAACTTAAAAAAAAGAATATTTTCAGGTACATGGAAGACGAGAACACAACCGACTTCTTCGTGCCTTATGTCTGGCGGTTGACCATCCAGCATTCAGCCATTCGGTTCGATCCTCAACGAGTTAAGCTTTTCAATGCCCTCAGTATATAAAGAAGGAGACAGCCGTCTTTCAATTTCAGCGTAATAATATGAGAAAAACGTGTGTGATTAATGATTTTTTTGGGTTCTGCTGCCTTATTTTTTTCCCTTCTAACTGTGATATTTTATCCGTGTTCAGGTTTAAAAGGTGTAATAAATATTTTTTCACAGTCCAGTCCCTCTCAATCTTGAAATAAGCATTCAAATTATGGAGAAGAAGAGCGGAAAAACATCGCATTGTTTTGTCAGCCATTTGAATGGAGTTTGAGCGTTTTGATGTTTTGATAATTCAGAGAGCTCGTTGGAATTTCTCCGAGAAAAGTTTCTGGCTTTTATGCCCCTGATTTACGACTCGAATCAGCGTCATTTTTCAGAATTTCAAATTTGATTTTAGGTCGATCAAAACACAAAAAAGAACTCTTTTATTCTAAAGATCTCTGACATTCACTTTGACGTGTTATGAAGTTTATGACAGAACCCGTCAGATGAAAGAGACCTGAAATTCAATGCTCCCTGGAATATGTTCGCCTCTATGTTGGCAACGTAAAAACGAGCTATAGAGCTCCCTTTTATGACTCTCATTGGGCCGACTAATGAAGAAGAAAGACAGACTCTCTGATCTCAACAACGTTCCGCAACTTTATTCGGTTTCCGAGACAACAGGGAGTCAAGTCTAAAGGAGAGTTTTAACACTGGAAGAATGAAAAAGACGAGACAGATTTCAGTAAAGATCTGGGGAAGACCGTCCGAAGCGGATGAAAGAGGGTCCAGCTCTCTTTCCAAAACGAATGAATGAAGGTCCTCCACGTTTACCGAAGCGGATGAAAGTCGGCTTGCCGTTTGCAGAGCTACCCGATCTAAAATTGTTTTTATTTTTAGAAGGCTTTTTTGATCTCTCGCGTCCCCATAAAACCTCGGGGAAATCGCACAGCTAAAGTAGTTTTTGAGATTAACTAGTTAATATCTCTCTAAAGCTCAGAAAAATAATTTTCGATGTTTTAGATCTAAAAACTTCAACTTGAAAAGCTCGCTTTATGGCTTAGAATATTTGATTTTCATCGCGGAATTAATGTCTGTAACTCCCAAAAAAGGCCAATTTTCTATCTAAAATGTATAGTCATTTCTAAATGTTGAGTTAAAAGTTCACGCATTTTTCTTACTTTAAGATATTAGGTATATGAGATTACGGTGCCTTTTCTTATTACCCCAAAAATAGATTTTCCACCCATCGGATCAAAGCGTCCAATTTGCATGACAGCTTCCTCCCCCACTTTAACGTCTGTAGAACACCTGTCGGCTATAAACAATTCAAAAAGTGAAGCTTTTCCCACATTCGTCGTCAGAACATTTTCCTAATTTTCCAATTACCTATCATGAATAATTGATTTCTTTCTCAAAGATACTTCGTTCCCCCAAGGCCTTTTTTTACGATCTAATATCATGTTCCAAACTGCTAGTCGACCACCAATTTGTTCTCTTACCTGAAGGCACGGAGGAATTGCTTGTCTTCTCCGGGGAAACCGTCTCCTTCTGCAGTTGCCTCGGAGGCTTCCCTCTAAAATTATTTGATTGCTAACCAGCTCTTCCTCCAACCTCAACAGAATTATCTTCTGCGAGAATGACAGCGAAAAGAGAGCAAATGAGCAAGAAGAGAGCCGTCAGTTGCATTGTCGTGCGGAAGTTTTTCCCTGAAATTTTCCTCTTTTTGTAGTCAAAGAAAGTCATAAAGAAGAATTAGGAGGATCTCATAGATCCATAAAGTAAAAAAGGAAAAACAATGGACGGAGAGTTTCTGGTTCCTAATCCGTAACCGGACTCCGGCCTATTCTAAAAATTTGTTTCACAGTGAGGGAGTCAATAATTAGCCATTCCAGGTGTGGATGACTAATGACCGGGTTGAAAAAGACAGAAAAACTTCAAAATATGCGTGTTGCTGGGGACCAACGACTTTCTCGGGTATTGGAGAGATGAGTAATAGCTCAGACACGCTACCGTAATAAATTAATTCCTTGGCAGAGTCTTTAAGCTTGAGCTTTGAGCCACAATTCTGTAGTTACGAATCAAAAATTGCCTCCAAAGGTGAAAAACCAAAAAGTTTCCTCAGACAGAAGATTGGAGGTAAATTTTAGAGTCCTTTTTCCAAATTGAGCCAAATCTGTGCTTTGTTGGCAACTCTCTCAAAATTATCGGCTGACATGGCTTCGCACCTTTTCTCTCTCTAGATTTCTTTGGAAATTTATGCCAAAAAGCAGGTGAAATTGAGCGAATCTTATTGAAATGGGCTTCCCAGCTGCGGTTCATAGATTCAGCCGAGATATGCATTGGATTGGTTTTTGGAAGAAGGAAAAGATGAAAAGATTGGAAGCAGAAAGCATAAAATAGGTCTCTATTTTTGGGAGAAGAATCTTGACTTTCCTTAGTAAAGAAAAGGGAAATATCTGACTTGGATTCATCCTTGACTCATCAAGACTATCCATTTAACTAAGAAGATAAGAGGATGGAGAGAGAGAGATTGAGAGAAGGGATTCTCGAAGAGGACAGGAATCACAGCTGGACGGAACGGATCTCGCTTGGCTCCGCCCTCAAGAGGCGGAGTCGGTACCAGAGGGGACGTCCTTCGATTAATTTTAATAAATAATCACGAAGAACAAGGAAATGAATTGGCCATTTTGAGGAGGACAAAAGAGCGAACAGACTCCATCTGAGGAGGAACGGTAATAAGAGATCAAGTGGAAATTAAGAGTTATGCAGGTCAGATTTCAAAGACGTTTTACGTAGGGAAATGCATGCGGGGTAAAGACAAATAGGTCCAGACGGCGTCATTTTTTTGAGAGGAATGAGGGGAGAAACTGATCCACGAGTGAGAACTGCGCATGTCTTATGAATAGGTAACGGGGAAAACTCAACTGGAACGAGCTCCGATTCGTGGAACAAACCGGGAGGATTTGGATATAAGTTAACTCAAAGAGGAATCATAAATGCTGATACAGTATTCTTTAATTCTCGAAATAAAACCAGCTGTACCAAAATTATTGTACATTTGAATGTTCTAAGAAAGGTAGAGAATTCACTGAATCTCATAGATTCAAGGAAAAACATTGAGATTGAGACAGAAGCCATATTAGATCCCGATTGGAAATCGTTCGAATTTCTGGATTCTCGCTCAACTTTTCTGAAATTTGCTTCAAAATCCCAGTGGAGATCAATCCTTTTGTGGACATTATAACCAATAAAATGAGGTCTATTGGGACCTGAGAAACGAAAACAAAGCTCCTTTATTTTGAAATTAAAACTAATTGGCCCTCAAGTTGACGCCACTTCAACCGACGTCGAGTACAGAAGACATTCGTTCCTCGTTGATAACAGAGAAAGAATTTCCACTTCCTGTTGTCTCTTCCTTCGATCCTTGATGCGTCTGGGGGTTCGATTCGAGAGAGACAATAAGTGTTTATGCCGATCACAAGAAAATGGCAGGGAGCCAGGTGAAATGGCGGAATTAGAGACCAGGATTCATCGGGTGAAGAGAAAGCGGAAATGGGAAAACAACAAAATCAGCAGATTTTCTACAGTTGCTTCTAATTTTATCCTTTGAATGGATGGAGGAGGGAGCCTCTATTTGGGAAGCAGTGAAAACATGACATCAGAAAAGCTGCTCTTTTTCTCTTGGCTGATTCTCCTCAAGCCAAAAACGTATGAAAAGAGCAACGTTTTCTTATCAGCTTTTCCCAAACCTACCGTAATTTACTTTAAAAAAAGTTGGAGTCCTTGATTTCCTCTGTGAAGCTTATTTGCCAGAAAATTGCTCATTTGGACATAAATTTCTGTGGCAATTTAGCAAAATAAAAGTGGGCAATAAAATGTCAAAGAAAGGTGGACTCACGTGGCCATAATTTAGAGGCAAAGGTGCCAATCAAAGTTCAGATTTTTGTGGAAAACAAGCAGAGCGTGGGGAAATTTTGAAAATAAACAAAATCTGAAGGGAATCAACTTCTAAACTCGAAAAAAATGTGGTCACAAAGGTCTAAATTATTCTGCTAGGATTTCTACTTAAATATGACAAATTTCTCAAGTCTATAATTGATTTTAATTGCTGTGACCAATTGAAAAGTTGTAGCCCTCGATTTCCGCTATAAGATGACTCAATTATCTTGTCGAGTCGATCTTTTAGTTTGATTCGGACTATAAGGATGATTCCACGTGGTCATTTCTCTTTCATACGTCCACTCTACGCTTTTATAAATTTATAATGAACTCTCTCATACTATTGGTGACTGGTGGGGAGTCCCGTGTCTCCCATTTGCCATCCACCAACTGACAGGCAATTTCTGAGTCCATGGATACCAAAATTAGTTTTCTGACTAATTACAGGCGCTCTCTCTCTCCCTCTGAAATTATAGATCACCGGTCGTAAAAGTGATTGTTTCTGACGGGGGCTCATTCCCCGATTGAGATTACTTCTCCGAAATTGGTTTCGAGGAAAACAGGGCTCTTTTGATCGAAGCCATATTCTTATAAGTTATTGGTAGATCCAGTAATATAACGGGATTAGATGGATAGAGAGAAGAATGACTCAAACTTTCGTTTATTCTTAGGCCATGGGAGTTGTCAGACAAAGTAAGCGAAACTCTCATGGAACTTGCTGATTAAACTGAAAAAAGTACTGCAAAATCCGAAAGCCATTGACTAAGCGCCACTTCGAATTTATGAAAGAGTTCTGTGGAAGATTCAACTAGACGGCTCCAAAAGGAGAAACCACCGAACTGATTGTCCTTACGAAGAATTGCCAGGAACTGCGTAGCTGAATTCAGTAAATAAAAGCTTTAGAACTCTCTGAGAAAATGGGATGGAAGTGGAAAATTCGAATAACAATAACGAGAGAACGTTCCAAGAATAAGGCTCGATTGCCCTTTTCTTCAAAAAACTTTTTAGCTTTTGGTAGGAAAATGCTCATCGCTTGAGATATTTATTCCTCCAGATATCTTCCTTTTTTATCTTGGGCAGCACAAGACTGAAAGGTTTCAGGTTTTCTTGGCAAAATGTCTCTTGAATTCCAAAAACTCCCGATGAAAAATGTTTTGCTGGTGGAAAGAGATTATTTTGTAAAGAATATTCCTATGGTTTCCTATATACTTTGCTATTTAAATGTCAAGGATTTGATGAGATAATTCTCCGAGAGAAGAAAGAAGAGAAATCCTTTTCGCTCGGAAGAAAGCTAACTCAAAAATTAGTGAATTGTGTTCTGCTTCCTACGTATTTTTCAAGGATTCGTGACTTCGTTAACTCTCTAGAGTCAGTCTGGCTACTTCCCACTCCACAAAAAAGGTGCACTCTTTTCGCATGACGATATGTCAATGTGTTTCCATAAAAATGCCGAACGGAAATAATTAATTGTACATTACTGGAAAAATGGACGGAATTGATGAGAGGGGCGTTTAAATCCAAAAAAAAACAGTTTATCATACAGCAGTTACCCTCCGCTCCGAATAGAAATTGTGGTCTATTTGTTGCCCCTCGAATATAAATTGTTTGGTCAGAAAATGGGTTTCGTGGATTGGATTAATAGTACAAAGAGTCTCCCCCTTAGAAATTGGAGAGATTTCCCCTTTTTTGGATAAACACTAGACTGATAGAGCTGTTGACTGGTATGATTCAGGAAGTCTGGAGGTGGAAGGGGGGCTCGAGTAGTATATTTTGAAGCAGCCAACTGGAAATAAATTTTGAAGGAATATTTGCCAAAAATGGAAGCTGGCCAAAGAATGAATTCTCGACTTCCGGGGGAAAGGGGGGAGAGGGAGGATCTCCCAATCTCAAGGGCTACTGTAATAAAGCGTCCATCTATCAATGAAGTACTACGGTAATCGTTGGCCTTTTGTCTGTCGAAGGGGGGAATTTCCCCCAGCTCTTTTCGGTGTTTGATAGCAAAAATCGGAAGGCCAGCCGTTGGAAATTCATTGGTTTCATGCGGTCTCGCCTTTGAACCGACGTCAACGCAGATTTTTCGAATCTGTCAGCATTTGTCACGAGGAGTTGAAGTTATAAAAAGAGCAGGAAGTTCCTCTCAGCTAATGGCTCTCCTGACTCGGTTTACTCCAGATTTCCGAGATGAATTTCCTCGTTGGACTCAAATAGAGAGAAGAAAAGACTAAAAGATCAAAGATTCCAGAAGTACAGGAGAATCCTGAAGACGACAGGAGAGAAACAACAAAAGTTTGTCATTGGAATTTCAACGAGATTCTTCCGAGTTTAATTTGTTTTTGGATCAGTTCCCAATAGAAGAAGGAAGAAGAGAAAAAGTCTAAAATGTTTTGGTGGCCAATGGGAAGACAAATGGTGCCCGGAATCTATCTTGCTGACTGTGAGCGTTTTGAGCAAGCAATTCAGAGCCAAATGAGCAAGAAACATGGACTTGCCTACGCCCCTCTTTCGTCTCAAAATTTGACAAGAATCAAATAAATGGCTAACTATTTCATCGCCTATAATTGAGCCACAAATCAACCAGAGATCGTCGTATCTTTTAGAAAAAAAGGATTCAAAAAGATTGGTAGACAATTAGAGGTCCTGAAGCCTTTAATTGTGTTGACTCGGCTCTGCTGATTTTGCACCAAATTGCGGCTTTTTGGAAGGAAACGATCTTCAAAGCCCTTGTATAGCCGTTGTTCTAACTGGTTGGAAGGAATTGATACTTTGGAAAAATAAAGTGTCTACTTCAGATTTGAAAAGACTAACTTTTCAGCCAACAATCACATTTATGCGAAAGAGAGGTTAGCTGCTAATAAAATATATCTAGAAGGCCGTGGGATGAATGGCTATATTTGTTCTTAAGCGTTCCCCACTTGGACCCAGGAGTCAAAAATCTTGCAGAGATCTCAATTTTAGATAAGGTGGACCCATTCGGCGTTCCTTTTGCCTTTCAAAGAATGCGAATCAAACTAAAATTTGGGATTTTCTTCTGTTTGTTCTTTGCTCTAACTATCTTAGAAGGAAGATAATTTCTCAAAATATGGAGAAAATCGGTGAAGACAGAGAACAGTGACTGGTTTACCCTTCCTGGATTAAAAAAGAACTCCTAAAGAATGCAGGATGGTCACTTTGATGCTCCACGAAAAAAAAGAAGAAAGGAAGAAATCTTGCAAGCTAGCTGTCGGCTCCTCGCACTTCGACCCAGGCTGTATGCATTGAGAAGGAGATCAACGAGGCTTTCCCAGAACAGAACACAAGCTGAAGGACCGCCTTTCATTCAGAATTTTCAGGAAATATTTTCTTAAGTATTGGTGGCTTTGCAAAAGGAAGAAGATTCGCAGACATCAGACGAAGTCATCTGCCCTTTTGGGGCCATTTTTGACAGGATAATTGGAGAAGCATCAAAAGGGCATCACTAAAAAGAGACAGCAGTTTATGAGTCTTTTTGTGAACAAGAGTTTACAAAAAACCCAACACGCCTTACGGTGGTCAGGAACTAAGAAGTTATCACGGATGTAGAAATAACTTGCAAGGTTAGAACTATCAGTTTTGTTCTCAGTCAACTTTATTGACGAGATTGTATGGATGTGAAATATTTACAATTCAAAGAACACAAGTGCACAACTTCAATTGGACCATAAAGTGACCATAAATCGGAGCTATTTGTACTTGAAGGAATTCAGGAATTACGTAGCTGGATGAAAATAGATTCCGTAAATAGAAGCTCTGTGAGAGAAGGGACTGGAAGTGGAAAATTCGAAAACAACGAAGGAACTGCCCTTTTCCGCCTTTCTTTGCTTTCTCCTGCCTGATTTTCTCAAAGTTTTACAAAGTTGTAGAAGAGTTCAAGGAGCTACATTTTTGTAAACAGAACTCCTTTAAATGATGATTCTTGTGTTTTTGTAGGTTTTCGTATTTGCGAGACCACAAGATCAGACGCCAGCTCAGAAGAGTGATGAGAAACCGCGAGACAAATTGTGATGTTCAGGGATTCATCAACAATCCGAACAAACAAAAATGGCTTCAATATTGTGTGGTTTCGGTTAATTTGGCTCCCACAAGGGGGCATTCTGAGCCGGAAACTTGCCATAAATCCCTTCCCATAGAAAATAGACAGAAAGAAGATATCTTTATAGGCAACGAACATCAATTTCAATATGATGGATTGTGTGAGATACGGTAGAAAATAAAAGAATCATTAGTGGAGAAATCACAGTGTTTCTTTTTTCAATAAGATAGTTGGCAAAAAGGGACTTTTTTCAATGGTTTGGAGAAGAAGCTCATTGGATTCACCTAATAAATATAAATACGGTAAAAACCCTGTCAGAAAACGAAAGAACTCCCTCATTGAGAGAGGGCAAAATGACCCGTAAAATGAGAGCTAAAAACATTCTTTGGGGGGTTAGACTAGTCTGATTCGACATCATCCTCGCTGTAGGTGTAATTTCCTTCTCTTCTCATCAGAGGACTGGCATCTTCCAATCGACGTCCACCTCGAGGATTGTATGGCTGGCGGGTTTGAGAGACTCCAATGGGTTTTTGAGGTCCTCGGCCAGACATAGAAGAGCCTGAAAATTACAAAATTAGCAAGATTAATCCCAAAACTCTTTTTATAACTTTAAAACAATTCAATTTCACTCAAAATTCAAGGATTTACGGTAGCTTTTTTTAATAGTTACTGAACTCACCACTCTGAGAGCTGTTGCTATTCCTGGCAGGATTAAGAATGGAATGAGCTGGACTAGCCACACTCCACGTCTGCAGTCGAGAATGGAGCTCCGTGAAATTTGGTCTTCTGTCTGGATTTTCTGTCCAACATTCCACCATCAAACTATAGATTTTTGCTGGACAATTGAATGGACATTCCAATAGATTTCGATTGGCGACAAACTCGATGACTTGCTGATTTGTATGGCCTTCATATGGCTGACGACCATAGGACCAAATCTCCCAAAGAGTTACTCCAAATGCCCAAATGTCAGAAGCCTCAGAGAAGCGACCTTGTTCGAGAGATTCCTTGGACATCCATCTCACGGGAACCCACGTTCGATGAGGCATTTTGTAATAATCAGCATGGTGGCATTCCTTCATCAGCGGGAAATCCGAGATCTTGATCATATGGTTATCCCAAACAAGGCAATTTCTTGTGGCCAAATCACGATGCACATAATTCATTGAAGCCAGATACTCCATTCCATAGGCGATTTGAGTGGCAATTCTCATAAACTCCTCAGTGTCGGCCAGAGCTCCATCAGAATGAGAACCCGGATCACGAAGACGTAAGAATTCGTAGAGATCTCCATGGACCATAAACTCAAAGACGGCTGACATCTGGTTTGGATTCCAATAGACTACTCCGAGGAGTTTTGTCACGTGCGGATGGTCAAAGGGTGCAACAATTCGGACTTCTTCTTCCAGATTTGCTCGATCAGCATTGCTTGGATCGATTCGAACCGACTTGATCGCTACCTGGAAAGCATCTTATTATTTGAAAAAGTGAAAATAAAACCAACCTGTAGTGGTTCTCCATTCATGATCGCCCATCGACCCTGATGAATCATTCCGAATTGTCCTTCTCCGATTAGTTGCTCACGGTGCAATTGATTGGGTGCAATGCTCCTGACAGTATACGGCTCTTCGATGATTTCTTGCTGTCGAAATTCGGGATAAGGCGGAGGAATTCCCATCTGATGTGGCAACAAGTGAGCCATTTCCATTGGTCCTGCTCCTCGACCGACTATTGGAGTGGAAGTTCCATTCATTTTTCGATAGTAAGCGGAATTGACTCCACTGTTGACAATACTTGGAGGGGCTGACATGTGATTGGTTGGGCCTCGACTCTTTCCCTTCTTTTTCTTGGCTCGACAACAGCAGAGACAACAAATGAGGAAGATGAGAAGAATGAAGAAAGAGACTCCACCAATGAGAAGGCCATATTGCCATTGGGATGGAAGAGATTCCCACCAGTGAGTCACTGAATCTGTTGCTGAGATCATTCCATTTCCATCTCTTGGTGTCTCCTTCAGATGGGGATACATATCTTTGGGACACGGCTGGACATCACAATACTCTTCCTGTCCAAGTGGATGAGAGAAACACCACGGCCGAGTCTTTTTGCCTCCAGGATTTCGGCAATGGTTTTTAGCTCGAAGGAGTTCCGGATATCGGCGGACATTGAAGTCCCGGCTGGTTGAATCCTCCCACATCATGCAGGTCTTACCAGTTATTGTGGTAGAAATGGCTCCTTCATAAGTTGTTCCGATGTTTGTGTAGCACCAGTGCGGCTTGGGAGTCTCCGAAGAGGTTGGAAGCTGAGCTTGAAGAACTGGAATACAGTTGGAAGAGTGAGGCAGCGCTGGACAAGATGGGAAAAGAGCCTTGGGACCGTCTCCAACCAATTCGTGTTGAGCCGCTAAAGCGATTTCCGATGGACAAACATCTTTGGCTATCCTATCGCAGTCACTTTTACAGATGGTCAGAGGCTGTCTATTTCCCGTTGTGGAGACTGGAGCAGTCGGATCACAGACCTACAAGAATGGATAAAGGAGGAGGATATTCTTCTCACCTTGTACATATGGAAACAAGCAACGGAATGACTGACATCTCGACATTGGTCGCTCACTGTGGGAGCAGAGTTGATGAACAATTTGGCTGCTCTGATGTTCCGATCTGGAAAATTGGCTTACGGAAAAGGAAAACCGAATGATTGGAATCAAATATCATAATCTTGGATTTTTAGCACTTTTTAAAAAGTGAAATTCTGATGGTCACTCTGGAATGATAAAGAAGCTAAGGACTACGCTAATACAGGAAGAAGAGACTCACCAATGTCATACATTTCTTCTCTATTCTCACTGGTTAACATGACATGTCTCCCAGCTAAATAATTTCTACAGGCAGCTCCTCTATATTGGACACAATCTCCCACTCTATATTTCATTCCATCAAGCCATCTCTCATTTTCTCCTCCTCGATCAGGCATATATCCGACTCCTCCAGCATTATCTGGGACGCGATAGAGGTCTGCATCCTCTTCATCTGGTAGTCTTCCTCGATCCATTAGCTCGTAATCTTCGTATTCTTCAATCGACTGGGTCTTAGATTTTCGATTTTTCAGCACAGCGTCGGGTACATTGTTCACCTGAAAATGTCGTTTATTGTTCGATTCGAGACGAAAGAGAGGGAGGCGCGAAAAACCCACAACGGCATGGCAAATGAGGCTAATGCTGGCTGATAATGGGACAGAAATATGGGACGAAGAAGGGAATTGGCCAATTTTAGGGTGTGAGGCGAATAATTTAGTGAAGAAAGAGAAAAAAAGAGCGGTCTTTTTGAGCCAATTTACGATTATTTTATGGCAGGAGGGATGACAGATGAAAGAGCCGAACGAGAGCTAGAAAATGAGGTCAAAATTACTCATGAGAGGCTGTAAACTCACAGGGTTGAACACATCCCTTTGAGGAACTCAATCAACTCCGACTTCTTTGTCATTTTCATCCGAAAGTGAGTCAGAAAGGAGCCTCGGGGGGATTAGCGGCATCTCAAAAGAGTGAGACACACTACCTTAGAAAGCAACAGTCGACGCGAGCATATGGCCGGCTGCCAATCACAACCACAAAGGGACGTGACCTTGACTGGGGGCCTAGTGGAGGAGCTCTTCCAAATGCATGGGAATTTGGAATACTAAAAGGCCAAGACGAGAACGAGTAGTCAAAATAAAAGTTCGATAAGAAGGCAGTAATGCCCGCAATATCAGTTCTTAAAAAAACTATTTAATGACTGGCTGACAGCAAAGACACAGGACCACACAAGTTGAAAAAGTTCGTTACTTTCTAGGTCATCTCTAGCCAATTTCAACTCATTTTCCTGGATTACAATCTTCTACAAGCTTGTAGAGACTGATCTCTTCTACAACTTTATAGAACATATTTTCTCAAGAAAATTGATCTCGGGCCTAATAATTTTGGTTTGCCATGCGAGACTCAAATTTTACTTTAGAGCTACTGTAGCTAAAAAGAATGATTTTATACGCAGGATTTTAACCGAAAAATGCCCATTTTTTCTGCAAATTGCGATCAAAAAAGAAACAAATTGGAGACATTGGGCGAGCCAATCAGAATGTCATAAGAGCTGGGCTCTCGAGACAAATGGCGAGATTGTTGAGGAGCTGACTAGGGTGGTCCCCGGTGACGGATGAGACTGTGCGAGATAGAGAGAGATGGATCGACGCAGATGGCCCACCATCGGTCTATTTGAATCCCTTTTTCGGCTTGAGATTTTCGAGGGGGGAAAAAAGGCAACAAAAATGTTGTTGCTTCAGGTTGTCTCATCTGGCGACCCGAACCACAGCCGTAAATCACTAGAGCCACGACGACCACCACACGAGAGAGGGGCACAGGGCGCGCGCGCTGGATAGGCGGGAAGAAATTGCAATTTATTAGGCTGGGCAAAATTGCAAGGGAAGGGCATGGGGAGGACTCACTTTCTAGGCGTTTTGTCGGTCTCAAAGGGAGATTTTCTTAGAATCGAAAGCCTATTTTAATAAAAAGTTAGACTTTTCCTTCGATTTTTACTTCGAAAAACAGAAAAAAGTCTAAAATGGATGGATTAGAAATCAAAAAAGTTCCTTCTCAGATGTTATGAAAATTATAGAGAAAGTGCTCAAAATTGAGCCAAAAGTAGAGAGAAAAGGAGTATTTTTTTACTCTTTAAAATCGAGACTGGTTGGCGCGGGAAAATTAAAGTCAAGAGGGAAAGAAAAGAAAACGAAATCTGGCAAATCCCCAACCCAAAGATGGACGAATATGCGTAAAAAGTTGGCAGCTGGTCATTTTTGTAACGCAGGCCGGACGGTCGTAAATCAAAACTGGCTTATTAGAAATAGGTCCGAAAATTCTGCAAATTCTAAAAGGGAGACGTTGCAATTCGCCATAAATTTATCAAAAAAAAAAATGCAGCGTTGGCTCTCTGCAGACTTGGACCAAAGAACCGCACCACTTTGGGAGAAAGTTGCCCCTTCTTGAACGAAACTCTTTTGAACTAAAATTGGAGGAAATTTGCGAGAGGATGGTTGTTTACTCGCCCCAAAATTTGATGAATTTGCATCTTTGCCCTGGCTGCCTCTCAAAATATACCACGATGAAAGTAGAAGTAGTAAAAAAAATGCGCCCAGAAAAAAAGTGAAAGTCCAAATCTCCTATTTTCAGGCTCACTCTCGGTGGCTGGTCATAAATATTCATGTGCAGTCTCCGCCTGTTAGGAAGAGGGCCGACAAAACTGATAAGGACAGGATCGATGGCCCTTTGGGTAGATAAGGGGTTGGAGCAGAGCCTCTCTCTCTCTCTCTCTCTCTCCTTCAAACTGCTAATCCCATGGCTCCACCCTCGGGAGAGAGAGAGAGAGAGTAATACGGTTGGAGGGTCGATGAACACACGTGTTCACATTGTGCAACTCAGGACATCTGCAACTGTTGAAGAAGGGGATTGGATGGAAGACAAAAAAGGAAACAGATGGTCCGGGTGGCCGACCTTTTTCTGCGGATTAGGCTGAATGGCTTGATTGCGAGAGAGTTTGAGGACTCAAGAGGGAGGGATAACCGAATTGCGTAAGGATTCTACAATTTTTCTTGGGGGGAATTTCACATTTTTTTGCGCAACAAATGATTAGATTACTGTAGTTTGAGTTTCATTTTTTAAGTATGAGCTTCGATCTTTAGCCTTAAAAATGAAAGCTGCTTATTACTGTATCTCTTGTTTAAAACCTGGTTTTTAGACAATTTGAATCTGTACGTTTCTTTTTAAAAGCTCTTGGAGAGGATTCAAAAATATTTACATATTTTATGCATTTAATTGTGGGAAAATGTGTGAAAAGGACCCTTAGACTACCCATTATCAGTTTTTGAATTTCCCAGGGAAGGAATAGTCAAGAAGGGAAGCCAGAGAAAGCTCCTAGACACAGAGAGAGAGAATGAAGTGAGTAAAAAAGGAGCCCAGGTGTTCTAGAAAAAGGAAGTCTGGAAAGGAGAGATTGTTTCTCCTAATTGGACGACAGTAATCCAGAAAGATAGGGACAAATTGCGGTGAGGTAAATGTGGCAAGGGAATGAGGGTCTTGGGTTCTCCACTTGTTCTTCCGTGATTAATGGTATCAGGCGCTTCCAAGAGAGTCAGTTGTTTATTGAATTTCTACTATTCTATCGTTTAAAATCAGGAAATTTGAGGAGGAAAAGTGAATAAAAAAGGCAGAAGAAATGTTGCTAGCTGTGATGACCTCGAGTCGAGCTGGAAACTGAGAGAGAGATGGTTGGGACGAGTGGGAGGGTAGTGATGGGAGGCCAGATAGACGGCAGGGGCCGGCCGGGGCTCATCAGTCAAAGACAGCAGCAGCCCAGCACTCGAGAGAGGAGAAGGTTCAAGGTTTTTATATATGTGTGTCTGTGTGCCCAGGTCACTTCTGATCGACCCAATGTTTTTGTGTAATTTTTTGGGGGATTAGATAAGAGAGAGAGCAGAGACGGTCAAAGGCGAGCCGCTTGATGGGGAGAACTAATCTTGGCGACTTTCCGCATGGGGCTCGGCAAATGTTTCTCAGACTATTTTTACAAAGAAATTATAAAAATCCGTCACAGCAGAGCTAATTAGAGAAAATAATTTCACTTTTGCCCTTTCTAAAGCTTCTTTGCTCGCCAATTGATGTGAGAAATTTAGATCGAGAAGACTGTATAGCCGAGACAAAACTCTCGCGAATGAATAAGAAAGTGGGAGTAAATGGAGCAGAAGACCAGAAATAGGGGATGACTCAATGTCTCGTCTCACCCAATGAGACAAACGAATTCCGTTCGATTTGACCCTCTCTCGGAGCCTCATTATGCCGTTGCGAAATGACTACTAACGGGATTAGACTCACCCGAAGGATGGAAGTCGAATTCACAGAGGCGGCTGAGTTCGAGGCAATACACTGGTAGAAGCCGCTGTCCAAAACGTCCAATTCGCTGATCACCAGACGAGATGAATTTTCTTTTGTACGGATTTTGACTCGACGGGATTTCTCAACTGGAGCGTAATTTTTGAACCATCTGGAATAGATTTTGGTAAATAATTTATCGAAGTTTAAAGACCAAAATTTGAAGATTTTGCCGCCGAGAGCCTCTCGATTGTTAGGCTCGTTTCCTCCTATATTTATACTACGGTTTATCGAAGAATGAGTAGGATCGTTTACATTTCGATGATTTTGATAGAAAAATCAGCGGAAATGACTCAATTCTCAGGAAAAACAGTCGTAGTATAAACACTTTTTTGGATCATTCATTTAAAAAATCAACAAAAAATGGGAGGACTACGATAGAACATTTTAGGCGTTTTTGAATGGCGCCCTTATCTAAACGAGATTCTAAAAGCTACAAATCGTTTTTATTTTCCTACAGCTAGAATCTCGAAGAAAAGCGCAAATTTTAAAAAGATTCAGCTTTTTTTAACTGACCGATGAATTAAAACAATCGCTTTGACTATGAATGTTTCAGTAAAGAAACTCAATCTACAGTATTTTTTCAATCTGTTTTCTTCCCAAAAAAACAGTTAAACCTACGAGAAGTTAAGAGGAGGAGTTCCTACGGCTTCACATCTGAATCTGACTTCTCCTCCTTCGTTCTTGGTAGCATTTCTCAGCTGTGAAGTGAGACGAATGTAAGGGCGAGGACCGGAAGATGAACTTCCATCCATTCTGGAATTTTTTTGTTGAAAAAGAAAGAAAAAACTAAAAGGGCTGAAAAGTCGATGAGTGAGGGAGAAAGGGGAATTGAAATTGAATGGACCTCCTCTCCCAGCCAGACACACGCAACTCTATTAGGAAGGAAGGACTTAACGAAGAGAGACAGTGGCGTGAAAGTCATAAATTTGCTGGAAGATTAAGATGGCCATTGGCGGTCGGCTCCATAATTCACTGGCCAATTTGGCGGATGGCCAAAATGTGACAGACTATCAATTGTGAATATGTCGGAGGGGTGGTGGCTGGTTGCGAAGAGAGAGCAGGCTGGCAGGGGAGGGCCGAGGAGAAGAATTCTCAAAGAAGATCGAGCAGGCAACCGCAATGAAGCGACGTTTTCGATCAAAATTGAGAAATCTGGGTCTACTCGACCAAGGAAACATCCAATCTTAGTCAGGAGGTTAGAATTGGCTCTGAATTTCAGAAAAAGTTTCATACTCTTTGGGCTTTTTTTTCTTATTTTCTAGAATCGGAATCTTTTATATTTTTTGGTAGAGATCAAGCTCTCTAGTTTCTAATCTTTTGGAACTCGCTCTTTTAAGTGTTACAGTAACCAGGCCGAAAGAAGAAATCCAATGACTGGGTCTCATAAGGAAAATTCTAATTTCCTTATTAGATTTTAGTGCCATTTTATCAAATTCTCAGGGAAGATCGAGAGCTATAACTTTGCAAATTATGGAAGTTAGAATTAGGAGAGCTGGGGGATTACAGAGATCACCTGATCTCTCACTTATCTCAACCTTATGGCTCCCAAGAGCTGACAAAAATTGACCATCTGTGAGAGGACTCTCTTGACCCCCGGGATGGCTGAGGGATTACCCTCTGTTCCTATACAGATGGGCTTCCCAGTCCATAAACCTTTGGATAAACTATCTCCCGACTCTCCGGACAGATGGCTCCACAAAATGAGGAGCCCACACAACGAGGTGAAAAAATGAAGTAACACGGGTGAGATTTGATTAACGGCTTGGGCTAATGGGTCAATAAATCTACGAGAGCCGGCTGTCGCGATTGATAGGACAACTGTGCGGCCGGGAGTCGGAGCCAGTAACACACACAGGTGAGGGCAACCACATCTAGTTTTAACGACAAATGCTTCTCAGATTTTCTACCATAATCCTCGAGAGACCTTGAATTATCCTGATATTTTTTTTCTATAAATTTAAAGCTTTCGAAGAGAAAAGAATGGTAATCTGAAAATAGTGAGATCGAATGAGGTATTTTTGAAAGAAATTTTCCTAAAGTTCGGTCTTGAGAGCAAAAATAGAAAAGAACCAAATTTAGAGATTTTTTGGCTCGAAAGTGACGCGCAATTTAAACAAAAGGAGAAGATTTCTGCAAATCTTATCGGAGTTGAACACATTTTTCAGCGATCTCTCACAAATCAAAAGGATAAGAGGAGAGGATAGAGAGTGAGCCGGTAGGAATAGCATCAGCTAGGCAAATAGACCTTTGAAGCTTTAATTGGCCGATATTCTTCTCGAATTTCATTGGTAGGAAGGAGAGGCGAAAGTCACAAAATTTTATATTGAGAAGAGAACAGATGGTGAGATTAGAGGCGAAAATGGACAGACTCATTTGCATAAGAGGAGGACAGAACGTCCACCTGTTTTGATGGACAAAGGGGAGCAGATTTTTTAAAGAAATAAATACGCCGAAAAAAGTTCACACGGAAGGCCCATAAATCAATGCTGGGTTGGGCGAGATATAATCTCCTGACACTTCGAAACAAGCGATGTTCTATAAATTTCGAAAGAGCGTCTTGAGATTCGGGAGAGAAAGGTAAACGCGAAAGCGACAGGTCAGAGGAGACAAAGAAGTCGACAAAAGGGAGCTATTGTACCTGAGGGAATTATCAGGTAAGAAAGGGCCAATCTTACTTTTAATATTACTAATAAATTTTAAACTTTCCATATCCTCGATAGGGCAACTAAGTAGTCTAAAAATTGGAATTTCAATGAAAAGCCTCGTCTAATTGGCTACAGTCATCATCAAAAATAGGGTCTTGGAAAGAAAATTAAGAAATGTGCTGATATTTGACTCTCTAATCGGAAAAATAAACAAAAAGGGAGGAGCTGGGTAGGATTTCTTTTGGCCACCTGGAGGGATTAATCCTCGACCTCTCCAGAGGGTAATGGAGACTCTATTGAAGCCTTATTTGAGTAAAATATAGGGATTTTTTTCCATCTTTTTTAGAGATTAGAGGTGAGAGGGAGGTATATCCGAGGGGTAGAATTGCGAAGAAAAAGTGAGAGATTTTTTTTCGGGAATGACGATGATCAAATTTGACACTTTTTCGCCCGGAAATGAAGTGATAAAAGACCATAACCGGAAAGGTTCGGACAGGCAATAAATCTCGCTCGTAAAGTCATTTGGGGAGAGCGGAGAGTGGACCACAGCAGATCTGGGTGGTCCCGACGAGGTCGCGCAAGAGAGGAGAGTCGAGTGACTGTGCCAGTACCGGAGACGCAGGCGATAGATCTCCGAGGGGGGTCGAGAGGGGACAGATTTCGCGGATCATTAATGGCTTTTTTGGTAGCCAAATGTGCCAAGAACGGCGCTGAGTCGAGAAAACTTTTGGTGATAAAGGGGAATTTTCTCTCAGGTCCTTTTTGGACAGGAGAGTTAGCCTTCATTTTGCTTTACAAAATTATAAAGAAGAACCATTTCTACAAGACTGTAGAGCACAGAAAATTGCTGTAGTGCTTGGGAAAGACAACGATTCAAAAATGCTCTCGAAGGCATTACGATCGTCTGATTTGATGAGGATCTCCAGTAAAATTTCGAAGGAAAGATTGGCTCATATGCGTAATGATGTTGGAGGATGATGGATGGGACTGGCAATGTCGACAATTGGCAACTCTCCGTATAATGACCCCTGAGATCGTATCGCTACCCACTCTCTTCTTCCAAAGGGCAGATAGACGACAGCCACTGTTGTCTGGGGAGTGAATCTGGGAGAGTTCACTACAACAGGGGACATGTCACATTGTTTGACAGGCTGAAGGTGTGAGAGCGAGGGAGATGAACAGTTCCGCGAGTTATTTTGTCGCCTTTTAGTGAGTGACAAAATGGGAGGAGTTAATGCAAATTATGGATTTCTACTGTATTTTGAAGAGACGATCGAGTTTTTTTTAAGAATCTCAAAAATATAAAATTCCTTTTTCTAGCCGTAAAATTATCGAGTAACCAATTTTATAAAAGACTTCTACAAATTTATGAAAATCGTTTTCTTAGGATAGGAAAAGATATTTCAATTTTCCTAAAAGAAAAATATACCGCCTATTTTTAGAGGAAAGACTAAAGTTGTGCTGCTCTCCTCTGAAGTCAACAAGCTCCCCTCAAGTATAAAAATATCCGACCTAATCTAAACGGTTCAAATTTCAGAAAGCCAAGCCAAAAACAGCTATTATAACAGCTGGTCACAACAATAATTTCTCGTTTATAGCAACAAAACTTTACGCCCAGAAATGAACGCCGACGGTCGAGGGAGAAAGGAAGAACTCACGTGTTATTGTAATCCCCATAGACGACATCTTCATCGTCAGCTGGCTCGATAAACAGATCGTCGTCAGGTTTCGGCGCCATCTCAAGACCTCATCCCTAGAAATGATAGCTCGTTGAGTCAAAATGCAAATCAGCAAGGAATTGAGAGACTTATCTTGGAACAAGAAGAAAAAATAACCATATGCATTATAAATCACATTTTTAGAGCTCAGGAAAAATCAGTGAAAATTGTATAAAAAAAGGACAAAATACGGGAGATTATGGTAGAAGATGACTAATTGTTGGAGTCAATGTTTTAATCAAAAAGGAGAAATGCAACGGGAAATAGTATAATAATTTGACATATCTCTACCCTAACCTAACCCAGGAGGGAGCAATAAATGTTTAATTAAGGTGACAGCCCGTGAAGTATCAGAGAGGAGAATATCTCCTCTCTCCTCTTTTGGGCCTTGAGGGCTCTGCCAAATCTCGTTATCTGCTTATGTGTGTGGCACATTTGACGCGGGAGAGAAGAAACTAGCCAAGAGAGCTGCGCAATTTTCATACAAAATGAGGACAGGTGCTCAAGGCGCAAGTCTCAAAGCTACCGTAATGTTGCCTCAATTTTTGAAACAAAAAGTTAGAATCACTTTTAGTATCCAGGAACCAGCTACTCCTCTAATAAACCCAGATGCGGCCCGGGTCTCGTTGTTTTTTGCGCGAAAATTAATTCTATCGATCTCGCTCTCTCAGCGTATAAGAGTTTGAGAAGTGAGTGAGAGGGAGAGCATCATTAACTCTCCTTGAACAAAAACTTAACAAAATTCTCTCCATTAGAAGTCCAATGGGTAATGATGATAGGAGGAGAGTGAGAGAGAAAGAGGAAAGACCACACGCGATGCTCTTAATTTGGGATTATGGCTGGGTACGTGGGAAAATAAACGAGCGCAACTCCTACACTTGGAAGCTGAATTGCCAATTTCACAGACAGATTTTTAAAAAAAATATTGTGGGAAAACGGCTCAAAAGCTCAAATGAATTGTAGAGATTTTTTGAAACACAAAGTTTGAAATCAACGGCTACAAAAATGATAAAGTTTCAAAGCAAAAAAGAGAAAATACCGTCCTAACTGGACAACTAAATCACTGCTTTTTAATTGAATAAAATGCTTTGCGCCTTGATTTGGCGGACTGTCAGCTGCAAAGAAAGTCGGCAGAAATTATAGACCCCGCTGGGATAAACAAGAACCGAAGAGAACTAATCCGCTGACAACAAAGGTTGAGTCTGCTGGCTGCGCTTCATAATGCCGTCTCTCCTCACAATAGAACTCGGGGCTAGAGCAGTCCCAAGCCGATAATTGCCAACTCTGCTCATTCGCTTTGTGTTCCATCACAAAAGGTATTCGACTGGAGAGAGAGAGAGAGAGAGGGACTCTTATACTATTCCAGTACTGGCAGTGGAGGCACCATCGGTGGAGCGTACTTCCGCTGCCATTTGCGGTGTGTGGCGTGTAAATTCCTCTCTCTGGGCACTAACGAGGCTCAAGGTTCAATGAGTGGTTTTCAAGAGGGAGAAGGATGCATTAGGTGAAGGAGAAGGCACAAAGAAATGGCGTGACGAGGCATTCGAAATGGTCTTCTGAAGCTCTCTGGTTGTGGGAAAAGTTTTTCCATTCCTCTGCTAAACCAAAAGTAGAAGGAAACGAAAGAAATTACTCTAACTTTTGGGATCTAAATATTCCGAGGGAGAGTCTCTTACTGTAATTTAAATTTAATCAAAAAGATCGAATTTTTCGAAGACTTTTTCTTTCAAAACATTGAAAAAATTTGCAGTTTATAAATCAATTTCATTGCCAACTTGTGCAGCAAATAAAGAAAGATCAACAATTAGAGAATTGAAGGAGACTCAGTTAGCACAGCAGTAGCAAATTGTCAGAGTAATCGAGTGGGGCAATACAGTAATCGGTGTTTTTGTTGTTCTCTTTTCGATACTGTATTCCTTATTAAATCATCCAATGATCAAGTTCTTAGACTTTGGAGAGGATTGACTCCTGGAGATTTTATATAGATTACGGTATAGAGAATGAGGGAGAAAATGAGTCCTACGAGGAATAATGAATCTCGCTCGAATCAGCTGATTATCGAGATCCGCGCGGCACGTGTGGAATCCTTCAGATCGCTTTGACGTCGCCTCGACTGATGTGTTCCTTTTTTATTCGGCCGTCTAATGCGAATCAGGGTGGGGCCTTTGCACCGAATTCTTCTTCAACCCGGATTCTCTCTTCCATTCGAAATTGTCCTCTTAAGCTTTAAGAGAATTAAGGACAAAAGAAGGGAAGAGAGATTAATGAAAAACTGTAGCGTTGGCGCCAAGTTTGAAGAGGACATAATTGGAGTTGCGCTCGTTGGCCTGTCAATTCGGATCAGCCGTGACGCGACGAGACGAGTTCAACCTCCTTCCCCCAGAATGTAAGAGAAGAAAGTGAGCTTCGAGAAGGGAGAGGAGCCACCACGTTTAAACTCCGGGCTGTCCGGTGCGGCTTATCTCGAATTTCCTCCGTGTGAAACCTGAGCCAGCAACACGGCTCTCAGGGTAAAGGAAGATTCTTCTCTAGACTGTTTCAAAGGAGAGGGAGAGAGTACTTTTACGGAGCAGAGATTGGAAAGAGAGCACTTCGCTCTCAAGTCTAACTTCAAAGGAAAAGGTCAGCGAAATACAAAAACCCTGATTTTTAATTAAATTTCTTAACTTCTTCGATTTTGCTTGCGTTCATTTTCAAATTTAAAAAAAAAAGAATTTTCTCCATTTTTTGACTCAAATATTGTAGAAAAGCGTCTTGAAAAGTAAAAATTTAAAAAATAAATTCCAAAAATCATATTTCTGAGAAAAGACGGCTCCAAGTCGTTGAATGGATTTTCTCGACTCCAGTAAAGCAAGCATTTCAAGGTTTTTTTTAGAAGTTTGTGTGAATCAATTGAAAAAAAAGCGATAAGTGAAAAATTCAAGGGTCATGGCCTCATCTCAGCTAAACTCAGTAAATTGTGGACTCCTTGTCAGGAATTGGAGTGTAATGCAAAGATGATTGACATCTGAGAGGAAACATTTGACAAGCTGGCCGGACCGCAAAAGAGAGAGCCACACACACAAATAACAGACAACAAGACTCTACTGGATGGGAGAAATGTCTATTTGCCCAGTTGTTCTCCCTCTTGTTTTCTGTATCTCCCCCTTCCACTTCGGCTCAAGTCAGATGGTCATCTCAAAGAAAAAGGAAATGACCGAGGGAATAAACGACTGTAAAGTGGCAGAGAAACTGAATAGTCGTGAAGTGGCCACTGAGGAGTTGGCGAGCTGGGCAGATATTTGAACAGCAGAGAGCAGACACTGATCGTCTGTATTCACACCGGCGACTATCTCCAAGAACACGAGATTCCCGGCTTTAGGAGGGAGAATTCAAGTCAAACTTTGAGTTGTTATGAGTCATTTCTTAAGTCTTACTGACAGCCAAGGGGGAATGAGTCAGTTTTAGATGGAGAATCTTTCGCTGAAAATTCCATAAAAATATTGTAATCCTCGTCTTTAAGAAATATATAAAGAGTTGGAGCTAGCCAAAAAAAGAGTTGGGTAGTGGGGTTTTCTTCCAATTAGGCCGTCCTCTGGGATTCTACAAAAGGAGCAAATGTTGGGCTTCGAAAGCCTTGTGAAATATAATCAAATAGAAATAGAACGCGCCCGTGGGCTCTCCTCCAATTAGAGAGGAGACAAATCCGTTGAGATGAGTCCAGACGCAAATCAGGATGCTCTTGAGATGGGATGGTCAGATGGCTCCTCTGAGAGAAAGACAACCGACGACCTCAATTAGTGGGCTTGTTGGGACAAACACACAGACGACACCTTGTCTCATTGTTGACTCGCTGACCTAACCGAGAGCTTCCGCATCTGTTACTGGGACACAATGGGAACAAATATAAAAAGAGAGGGAGTCATATAACCATCGAGATCGAAAATCGTCTTGAGGTACGCATTCCTCGCGCAGCAGCAACCGCCCGACCGATTAACCGTAATCCGGGCATACAACATGGTGCAAAGGGCTACAAATAGTCGTCTAGCAGTAGCCGAGAGAAGGAACAATGAGGAGCTACCACCTTGCGCAACACACCTCCAATTATTACAGCAGACTAATTACTCTTCGCACGAGTGGACTAATTACTTCAGTCAGGGCGTTTTGACAAAATATTTATTAATGCTGGAAAATAGAGATCCTTCTCTCGAAGAAAGTGTTGCTATTTGAAGATGCCTCTCAAACAAAACAAGGAACGATCAGGATCTGGTCTAAAAATCCAGTCCCTGACAGTTCTCTCTAGTTTACAAAAGAGACATCTGGGATATAATCGGAGATCGGATTGAATCAATCTTTCTTCTCGTTTTTAAATGATTTTTGGAGGATTGAGAACAAATGATTTTTAACCAATTTATGAGAATTCTTCCAGGGAACGAGGAATGGATTTCATACTTACAAATCCGGCTTTAAAATTATGAAAATTTCTTTAGAAAACCTTCTTCAAGAGATCGGGAAATGGGTGTATAAGCAAATCTTGACATGGTTTGAGGCAGGTTGGGGCCATCAATCCATTTATTTCCATCAAATATTTCGGATGTTTCACCAGATTTTTTATAACCAGCGTCGCCAAACACAATGATTCCATTTGAGAGCGTTCCTACTCCAAAATCAGATCGTGTATGTTTAAAACTCTGTTTTTCTGTCCATTTCTTCTCGAGATCTTCGATATCCATTTCCCATACACTATTTAATGGGCCAGATTCTGAGATGCCTCCAAAAATATAGATTTCTTCATTAAGGACAACAGCTCCAAAATCTCGTATTCCCATTGGAAGAGTGATTCTCAGTTTCTTCCAACTTTGAGCCTTCGAATCGAGCAAATAAATTGTATCCAAAACTATATAACTGCCCAAAATTAAAACCTACAAACAAAGTCCAATCTAAAAGTTGAAACCTACCGATGTATTTTGTGGAATTCCACTCTCTTTTTCAATTTTATTTTCGTTTTGAGCTGGAACTCTCGGAAATTATTTAATTTTTCAGCAAACCTAGTTTCTTCTGCTGCGCAATCGAATGATTTACATTCGATTGTAAATCAACTATTTGTTCTTTAAACTGCAATTCTATGGAGCGATGGATCAAATTATTTTTGGATATCAGATCTGGCCTCAGTCTTTCCATTATTTACTTATTTTCATTTGCTGCTAGCTGACTTGCTTGATTGACAGCCAACTCCAGATTTTCAAATCGTTCACTCAACTGAAAAATATCGGCTTTTGAGACAGCTTGCTCTTTTTCTAATTTTTCCACTAAATTTCTCATCGACTATTTTCAAATAAAAAGCGAGCCTTTTTGCGGTAATTCTTCCTTATTTTTATTAACAGCCAATTTCAGAATTTCCAATCGATTGCTCAAGTTATTAGCCACTGAGATAACTAGATTTTGATCTAATGTTGCCACTGAGATTCTCATCGACTACTTTCACATAAAAAACAAACTTTTTTGAACCAATTCCTGCTGATTTCTATTGGAATTTCCCGCTTGAAATCTTTCAATTTCTTGTTTTAATCGTCTTATTTCTTCATTTTGCTCAATTATAATAGCCTGAGCTTCATATATTTGCAAGACCGGGTCAGTTTCTTTTAGACTCGAATCAGACATTTTAAAGAGACTGAATAGCTGAAAAATTGGATGCTGTTGCGAGTGGAAATAGAAAGGAGAAGATGAAAGAAATAAGAGAAGAGCTAGTAGGGACTGATTAGGGAGCACTTGAGATGTTCTAAAAGGAATTACAGATTAGATCTTCCACAAACTTTATTCAATTTGAAGACCTCATCATCAAAAATAGAAGAAGTGCCAAGTCAAAAGAAGCTTTATTTAGTTATAATTTGTAGTATTCCTCCTCGGTCTTGGCCAGCTCGGCCTTGATGTACTCGTTGGTTGTGCTTCTCCGCCTCTCAAACGAGGCTCTCTTCTTCTTCATCGCGGTGAGGATGTCATAAAGAGCGAAGGTGATGACGATGATCAGAAAGAAGCCCAACGCCGCCACAACGGCCGTGGTCCTCGTCTGAATCATGAGGGGATGATGGATGGCCTCCCTGCATCCCATCGTCCGCATTCCTCGCATCGAGATGTCGGCTCCACTCTTCTGGAGAAAGCACTCTGGAAAAGCGTCAAGACAGCAGGATTCCGGCACGATTTGAGTGAGATTTCCTACTATTTTAGGGAAAGGAGAGTGGATGTTGCCGGCTTCTGTGAAGAAATCCATCGGCCCGTCGAGTCCACAGCACTCGTAGGCGGAATTTAGACGAGAAATCTGCTTCTGTGAGTTGTTCTTATTGATGAAGACGTCGATCAGCAGGTGTTTGTAGGCATTGACCAGGGGATCCGTCAGTCCGAAGGTGTCGTCCGGCCATTTCTCCAGGTCGGACGAGATGAAGACTGAAGAATACTTCTTTTGAGGAGAGAAAACTGACCAAACCAGAGGGCGATGACGGCACTCCAGAGGAGACAAGCAGCCTGATTGATGAACATCGTGCGATACTCGGTCCTCCTTTGAAAGATGGCCAACATGTGGATCAAAGTAATCAGAATAGCGGTCAATCCACCCACCATCGGCACAATGAAGATGGTCTCCAGTCGCTGCTTGGCATCCAATTTGATCTCCTGGAATTCGGGCGTCTCCTCCTCGATTTGCTTGATGAACTCGTCGTTGAAGGGAGCATAAACGAACCAGATGTAGATGCCCGACACACTCACGAAGATCAGCGGGACGAGCTGGCCGAAGAGGGCCAGAATAGCCAGCCAGGTGTCGCGATGAGAGGCCACCCAGATCACTTTGGGGAAAGCCTTCCTCAGCTCGCGGAGACGGTGATAAGTCGCTGGAGATGGCGGCGGATGAGAGTTCTCCTCTGCTTCCACTAACTTCCTTCTGCACATCGATCAATCGATTTGTCGGATTATTGGAGACTTTGGATTAATTTCTCCCTTCTTCGTCGTCTTTCTGCTCAAAGATGGTCGATCTCTGGTAATAAATCAATTCAAAGAGAAATAAGTTTTCAGCTGTGACGTCAAGACCTGCTCGTGCTCTTATACTTCAATAATTTTCTCGGAGCTCCTGACGTCGGAACCAGAGCCAAGTCCCCGCTGTACTTGTCCCCACTCTCCTATTCCAGCCTATTGTGGCCCTCTTCAGCCGACGACCTACCTTCCTCAGCCGCTGCCAGTCACTCCGAGAGTCGTTCGCCGCAACTATCTGGCCTTGGAGAAGACGCTTATCTCATCGGCCGATCCGAAGCCCTTCGTTCCCGATGAGCCACAGACGATTTATTTCGCCAAAAGCTATCAGAAATATATGGCCGAGTCGTTTGGCTGCTGCTATCAGCAGACGATCCCTCTGCGGAGGGGAATCAAGCAGAATGCCGATTGGATTGTGCCCAGAGATCGTCTCAATACGCCTTTTCACTCTGTCGTCTATCTCAAATCCAACAAAAAGGGTTTGTTTTATTTTTTATTTGAAAGAAATATTTAGGAGAGTTGAACATGCTGAGGAAGGAGTCCGAGATCGAGGCAGTTGTCAAGGAGGAAGAGAGGAAGAATCTCTCGCTCTTCAAAGATTCCGACATCTCGACTACCAACTCAATCTACAAAGCGATGGGCTCGACGGAAACTTCGGGAAATCCTTCTGACGCCACTCGAATGGTCAGCGCTTGGAAGAAGGTCTTTCTGAGTGAGGGGAGTGAGCTCTCGTCGTTGGAGGAGAGCCTCGATTGGAGCAACCCGCCGTATGACAGCGGCGATGAGACAAAATTCTCGGATCGAATCGACTATGCTCTTTGGTACAGCGAATTGGCGAAGCTTGATCGAATTCTGATCTCCGAAAAGCCCTCCAATCACCCCTCAACGGTCTCTTCCATCTCCGATCTGAGCTGTGCAACGGCTACTTCGATCTCCTATTCGCTGGAGACAAGTCTCAAAATCTCCCCACGAAAGACTCTTGCCGATAATATTCGTCTTGTAGCGGCTGCTTTCTATCAACGCGCCAAGGCCTGGATTTCCAAATAAAAGCGACGGCAACAGGTTAATAAAGTTTATGTGACTTCCTGATGTCTTCTTCTTCTAACTGTCACCTCATAGAAAATAAATGTTCATGCAGTTTCAAAATCTTGTTTTACATCGAGATTCATTATAAAGTAAGGAATTCTTTAGAGAGTTCGGTTATTATTTCTTGCTATGTGGAAGCAAATATCAAATGAATGAAATTGAAAAGATCACAAAAACCTGACTTCTTCTTCCTCTATGGCTTCGAAAATCTTACAGACGATCTTCATTTTGACTATCATCGTATTTCTACTTCTTTCTTCGGCCCCTCCCCCGCAATTCTTCAAATAGAAATGCATCGGAGATATGCTTGAATTGACAACATAATATAAACTTGATGATCTTTATCTAATGAGCCGATTTAGGTTGCCATTTCGAGAAGAGCAAAAGATAATATATTTTTATTCTTTATGAGCTCCACCTTCGCTTGTTTTAGTCCAACTTTTGAGACAGCTTTCCTCTTTTTTAACTCGTTAAGGTTGAACGGCAGTTCAGACGAGATTTCAATGTTCCACTTCCTTTCGCAAACTAGAAATAACCATAATCGGGAGATTTTATCAGAAAGCGATTATTAAGGAAAATATGGATGAAAGCTGAGGAACTTTGTGAAGTCACTATGTTCAGCTTCTTTTGTAAATCAAACTTGGACTTTTTGTTCAGGTTGACCTATTTTAGTTCGAAAAAATGCTTATAGGAGATTTTCAGAAACAATCTTGAATGGTAGATCCCTCTGCTTTTTTAAAGAGAGACTTTTCTCAAAATTAAGCGACTTTTCACTTTCAAAATGACCTTTTTCTCCTAGATTAGCTACTGAAAGTATTTTGAAATGTAAGTTGATTTCAATTCACTGCGCTTAAGAGACCAGATTTCCATCTATATCCGAAAAGATCTATGTCTAAGCATTGACGCCATCGCTCTAACGTTTTAAGAAAAAATGGGCTTCGATGAGAAGAAATCTGCACTCCTATCTGGCAGGCAAATAGATTCAAAACAAGGGAGCAGCACCTACTTCAAGAGCTACGTCATTGTCACTATCATTCTACTCTGGACGGGCTATATTCTCACTGTTCGATACACAAGGAGCTTTTTTCTTGTTGATGAGGTAATTTTCTTCTTTTCTTGCTTCTAGTAAAAGAAATATATATAATTCCAATGTCTAGAGATACTTTCCCACAACGGTTATCCTTCTGAAGATGAGCAACTCTTTTCAGAAGATCTCCCTCAATTTTTTCAAGAAGATTTCTCTTCCCTTTATTCAATTTTTTTATATTTCTCACCGCCTTTGACTCTATGTTGCCTTTATCAGTCGACTACCTTTTATCGCTATTGCTTGCCAGCTATCTCTCCCTTTTCTACCCTATTCCACTAATAAGGTCATTCAAGAATGGCTGAAAATGCGATTGATCAAATGAAAATAGATGAGCTCCAAGCAAAGCTGGTACCGGCTCAAGAAATTGTTCTTGAAACTTCGGTGGAATTAAAAGCAAAGAACACAAGGCTGGAAGAGACGAATAAAGAAATCGAAGAAGTGGAGAAGTTGGAAGGCGATGAAGGAAATACATCGGTAGGATTCTTAACTTTTAGACTTTGCTTGTAGATATTAATTTTGGGCGGGTTCCTATATTTAAATACAATTTACTTGCTCGATTCGAAGGCTCAAAGTTGGAAGAAACTGAGAATTATTCTTCCAGTGAGGATGGAAAGTTTTGGAGCTGTTGAAGTCAATGAGAAATTCTATATTTTTGGAGGAATTTCCTTTGATGGTTATCAGCAGGATTGTTATAAACTGAAAGATGATGGAAGTTGGATCAAATTGGCATCGCTAAATCATAAAAGAATCTTTATTTCCAGTAGCTCTTTAGCTTACAAAGAAGATATCTGGGTTATTGGAGGACATTTTGGAGGACCTCTAAATTCAGTAGAAAAGTATGATATTTCCCAAGACAAATGGACCTACATGCCGTTAGTTTTTCTCAAAATTCATGTAAAAACCTTCCAGAGAAATGAATTATGCAAGACGTGATGCAGCAGCAGCAGTATATAAAGATAGGATATTTGTCACTGGAGGATATAATAGAGAAGCCTTAAAATCTGTGGAGATGTTTGATCCAAAACTACAGAAATGGGTTTTATTTTGTGATTTGCCTATTGAAGTTGGCTGCCATACGATGTTAATCAGAAATTCAACTCTATCCATTTTTGGAGGCGAATCAGGATCTGAAATTAGTATTAATAGCGTATGGGAAATGGATATCGAAGATCTCGAGAAGAAATGGACAGAAAAACAGAGTTTTAAACATACACGATCTGATTTTGGAGTAGGAACGCTCTCAAATGGAATCATTGTGTTTGGCGACGCTGGTTATAAAAAATCTGGTGAAACATCCGAAATATTTGATGGAAATAAATGGATTGATGGCCCCAACCTGCCTCAAACCATGTCAAGATTTGCTTATACACCCATTTCCCGATCTCTTGAAGAAGGTTTTCTAAAGAAATTTTCATAATTTTAAAGCCGGATTTGTAAGTATGAAATCCATTCCTCATTCCCTGGAAGAATTCTCATAAATTGGTTAAAAATCATTTGTTCTAATCCCAATCATTTGAAGGAAGATTGATTGAATGCGATCTCCTGGATCATAACTGTCAATCTGACTAAAATCCCCTGATTTCGTCATTCATTCTAGCAGATTCTTCTCATCCAAGACAGCCAGTCTCTCCACGGCGAATCTTGGTCAGGATTCCCAAGAAGCAGATTGGTTTTCTGGCCAAAGCGGAGAGAATCTACGACACTTTGGAAATAAAAACACAACTTTGAAGGGTTTAGGCTTCTTGCGGAGATTGACAAAGTTGATCGGTTTAAACAGTAAGAATTCAAAATAATTTTTTATTGATTTGCAGAGCAACCGGCGCTAATAATTTCGGGAAATTCGGCGTTAAAAAGATTTGATTTTCTTCCAAGATTGATGCATCTTCACTGTGACGAAGAAGTCGTTGGAAATGCCGTCCAGCCGACTGAAAAACAAACGGAATCGTGAGTTTTCACAGGCAAACTCTTTCTGTTAGGGCAATAGTCTGTTCATAAAAAAGACGACATACTTCGTATCCAGGAAGGAAATTAATGACGATTTTGGTTCTGGAAAAAACTTTTGGCCCTTCATCTCTTCAAGTTTTAGGCCCTTTCCCTCCTCGAAATTTAGTCCTGCTTCCCTTCGAATTTTTATCCTCTTCCCTTTCAAGTTTTTGTCCCAATTTCTCGAATTTCCATAAAAAGGCTTTTCCTTCGAATTTTAGACCCAGCGAAAGGCAAATCGGCGAACCTTCGGCTCTAAATGTAGGGGTAATCGAGAGGCCTTCCAGACTCCCAATTTAAACTTTTTCATTCTAATATATTCTATTAGGCTGAACAATAACTTTTGCACCACCTTGGAACTTCCAAATTTTGGAAGTGCATAAATATTAATTCATAAATAGATTCTTCCCTGGGATTCTCGACCACCTTGAATTTTTGCCCCTTCCCCTGAAATTTTAGTCTCCTTTGGAGTCCCATCCCCAGTGCTCGTTTTGTGTACTGTTTTTAGTTCGCAACTTCCCTACTTCTGGGTGTTTCTCTGGGATGTCCTGAAATTTAGAAAAAAAAAGCGATCGCTCCTCTAAAAAGAATTAAAAAAGGGTTCTTGATCTGAGAGGCTTCACACACACAGACAGACAGAGACGGACGCACTTTAGATAGATAGTTATTGGTCTAAATCTGTGATATGCCTTCGAATATAAAAAAAATACGGATATTTATTGAGATCATTTGAAAAATTAAATGAGAAAGTGGCAAAATATCAAATAAAATTAGGCTGAGGTTCGAGAGAATTGTTGTACGAGATGATTTTCAACTTCTTGTGGCAGCAATGAATAGGCAAAACCACTCAAAGGAGTGGGCAATTTGCTTGCTGACAGCCACTCATTTCCGTGGAACACTTCAACTGAATCGAATCCCACAATTTGACTGAGGAAATTATCTCTCGAAATGACGCCAAATCCACCAAAAACTGTCAGCTTTTCGAATAAATTCACAGCTCCAAAACATTGCCTCTCTTGCTGGTAATAATCGTCGAGTTGCGTCCATTCTATGCCATCATATTTGTAGCCCTTATAGCTGGTGAAATCTCCTTTTCCTCCAAGCAAAATCAACTCCTTATCAACTGCCAGCATGCAATGAGAATGAATGCCTATAGGTAAAGATGGAGTCATAACCTCCCATTTTACGATCTTCTTTTTTGGATTAAAAATTTCCAGCGATTTCAAATAGATCTCACCATTCGAGCATCCGCCACTCACATAGATTTGACCATTAAAAATGGCTGCAGCTGCACTGCTTCTTTCCGTATTCAGGTCCCTAAAAAATCGTATTTTTATTGCAAATAATTTAAACCAAGATTTCTAAGATTTTCTCAAGAATCCACCCTATTTTTCAAGATTTAATGTAATTTTTTAAGCTTTTGAATCAGCAGGCAGTGCTAAGATCGACAGAAAAGGGAAGAGCCATGTTGAGACATAGAGAGCATCTGATCACCGATCAGACAGGCCTAGCCCAAAAATCAAGCAAAACTTGCTATAAAGCTTAACCATTTGACAAGCATTTTATTGCGATAAGGATGGTTTTTCTTCTGCAAAAGGCCACTACCGCCAGAGCAAACAAATGGAAGGAATATAGTCTGTTCATAAAAAAGACGACCTCCTTCGTACCCAAGAAAGGTGTTATCGCGGCGGGACTCATTTTATCCTAAAAATGACCTTTGATAAATTTTCGGTAGTCTTTTTTATGAACAGACTATAATTCTAGTGATTTAAACAAAAGCGAAGCGTTTTTTGGGAGTTAAATTACCATACTCTAATGAATTTGAAGGGAAAGGTACTGTAATTAATGGTGCTTTTTACAATGGAAGGACAAATCCCTGTGATTTAGGAAAAAGAGAGTCAAAAGCAAGAAAAAGAAGAGTTTTTGATGGCTAACTCTACCGTAATAATGCGCCTTTTAAAAAGGAATGATTAAACTCACGGCATTTTGATCCATTTATCGTGAAGCGGGTCGTATTTCTCAACCGATTTCAGGCTGTTCCCTTCAGCGTTGATTCCCCCAATGACCCAAATCTCATCCTTATGGACCAGACATGAATTGGAAATGTGGCTTCTCTCTTCATTCATATTTGCCAGTTTCGTCCATTTGCCGTCCTTCTCCAGCTTGTAGCAGCAATTAAGCGTTCTTGAATATTTTGTTCCGCCGAAGATATAAATCTGATTTTTGAGGACAGCCATTCCAAGCTGGGTCCACCCTTCTTCCTTTTTCAGCTCCTTATGGATAGCTGTCTCGGCGCTGAAAATACCTGGAAGAGTCAGTTTGAGTTCTTCAAAGACCTCATTCTTCGAATTATATAGATAGATATGATCAGTATTTCGGCTGTTTCTCTTCATTCCTCCTACAATTATCACCTAAATTTAGAATATTTTTGGAAAAATAGAATAAATCACCGATCGAATCTGGTTTGGATCAATTTCTTCCTTTTTTTGTTCGCCACTTGCTGGAGGAGATAAATCTTTTGAAAGCGACGTTCTTTTTGCTCTAATCGGTGCAGCCAAGATCTCAGAATCAGCGCGATCGGCTGTATCTTGCAAGAAAGTCAGTTGCTCATTCAAGTGGAGTTTGGCTGTTTCCAAGTTGGCTACAGTACTTTTCAATTTGTCGTTTTCTTCTTGCAGTTTTTTTATTCTATCAACAGCTTCTTTTTGAGACTTTTCTGCTTCAAATTTTTAATAGTTAAAAAAAACTGACCTGCATTATCGCTTTGCTTTAAAACTTGCCGTTTGAGGTCTTCATTTTCTTTGCGAAGATTCTTTAAATCAACGTCTATTGCTCCTAAACACTTGACTATATCGACAGCAGCATTGGAGATTTCTTGGATGAGATTAGAGCTTTGATCTGGCATTTTAGAGAAAGTGAAATCAGTGGGAAGGAAGGAAGAAGAAGCAGTTAAATAGTAAATCGGATTGTGGGAGTGGTGAGAAAATTCGAAAGCATGAGTGTCTTTTGTAATCATTAGACAAGGCTGGCTTTCGAAACATTTGTACAACAAGATGACAAAAGAATGGTATGGCAGGAAAGTCAGCATGTAGCTGGAGCGATGCTTGAATATTGCTCTCGGACGCTGAAAATAGTCATCCGGATGATCTTCATCTAGCATATTCCCGTTGAGCAGCACACAATTCTCTTCATTGCAAGGATGGTTGTTCAGAATTTTAGCAAAGAGGCTCTTGACTTTAGTTTGAAGCGATGGAATTTGGTTGGACTTTTGTTTTTTCTCTCAAAAATGAAATTTCCAGTTGAATTGGAGCTTCTATCCGTACGGCCAGCATTTGATCACCCTCCTGATGACTTGTCTCCTCACTCCGGCTATTCTTCCTCTCGATAATTGTCCAACAATGCCGCTGATCAGTACCGACTATCAGGCCTACCATTTCAGTCGAAAGCCGTGGAATGACCAGCCGAGATTGGCTGATGACGAGCAGGGAGAGAGCTTCCTCAATCCGGAAGCCAGCTAGGCCAGGAATATGAGCATAATAAATATTATTCATTGAATACTTTTCCAATTCTTTTTATAAATCGAGCTTTCTAGAAAATTAATCAAAACTCGGTGATTAATCAAGCAATTAAAAGTCTGAAAGGCACGCTTTATAGCCCTTGACCTCCTCTACAAATTACATTTTATTAGGTAGGTGTTATCCGCCTCAAAGTTGGAAAAATCTTATGAGAAACGCATAAAGTTTAGAATATTTCTTATCAGTCCTGCTCTTCTCTAGCCATAACAAATTATCTTTTCATTAAATCTTTAAAATGGCTGTTTCAAGTCGTTTCTAACAGTTGAAATTGAGCAAAACTGCGAAATAGATTTTGATAGCTAACACTGCGTTTCTTATCAGTCCTCGACTAGATCTTCTCTATTTCCTTCTCACAAAAAATTCTTTTTTTTTTCAATCATTCAGCCTGTTAAAATGGCCGAAATTGGTCTAACTGAGATTGAGCGCTTAAGACACAGAAAGGAAATTATTTGGTCAAGCAAGTCAATTCAAAAAGGATATATTTCTATAAGAATCTCTGAAGCAAGGAAATCATTAGACGGAAAGAAGCCGCTAGGGAGCGGTCGGTATGGTCAACGCTACTCCACCGAGGTCCGCCGTTCTATGGTCAGTTCTATTTATATTCGGGGAAGTTCAGCCATTTCTACTGCTACTGTAGTTTTAGAAGAGCTGGGAGTTCTACTTAAAAGGGGCATCTACCAATGGCATCTATTTCAGGATACTGCTACATCTTCCTGGAATCTTTAACACACAACTCAAGTGCTATGATTTGGAAAGTAGCAAAGATATGGTACAACAAATCAATAATTGCTTCGAAAGTTTTTTTCACAACGAAAGATGGTACACCTATCGACTTGTCCGGAATTGATCAGACTACCTTTGATAACAAACTATCCTTTTCAAAACAATCAGCAACTTTTGGATTAAATGTGATATTGAAGTAGTCAAGTTTATCAACATTTGAAATAAAATTTTCAAACGGTAACAACTTCGAGCAACTTGCTTAAATAATTTCAGGAGCTCCTAACAGATCCGTCGATCATATACCTAAATAAAAAATTTAGGATAAAGCCAGTGCGGCCAGCCTAAATTCAAATCTGCAGCGCAGTTTGATAGTCAGTTTGGTCGCCAGATTTTGAAACAGACTATAGCTGCTGAAGAATTGACCTGGTCGTTTTAAGTTGAAATTTTGGGGGTCACGCGGTATAAGGTAGGGTCGTCTCTTATAACACAAGAAGCCCTTGGTCTAGCAGTATGCAGGCGTGTCCATTGGTGTTTTTGACCCGGGCTCGGCTACCCGCAATTTTTTCCTTTTTGTTTTTTTTTCTTCAAGTTTTGGGCGTTTAACAAAGCGAAAGAGCAAGTTTTTTTTTTCCCTTCTAGGGTTAGTACAGGAAGATCAAGCCTTTAAAGAAGGCTGGTAGGATTGTTAGGATATCCTCGAAAATTCCAGGATAAGCGGACTACATTTCGTGAGGGGAAAGGGAGCGAAAATTGGGAAAGGTGGAGAATCCAGTACGGTAGAGCAATGTGCGACCATTGTAGGCAATTGTACAATGATCGTGTACAGAAAATCGGTGTTGTGATGTATGTTAAAATGTAGGCTAACCGATTTCAAAATGGAAATAGTTGAGACTCGAGAACAGATTTTCCTTGCTCACGATGTTTTCAGCATCATAGGGCTACTATTAATGCTTTCTTTCAAATATATCAGGAATTTACTAAAAGGGTAGAAAAAAAAACGCACGACCCACCCGTGAGTCGTATTGTCGTCAATGTGTCAAGAAGCGACTTAGAAAATGTATTGAGGCAAATGGTGGCAATTTTGAGCATTTGTTGTAACGTTTTTTGTTGGAATAAACTTATGTTGCGTAAAAGTTAGTTAATAGTTGATTAATTGTGGAGATTCCTTAACTTATCTAATTTTTTTGCTCAACCAACAAATTTCAAAAAACTCCCTGGACTTTTCAGCCACCCTGTAGATAGGCAGGGTCCTCATAGCTCGGCCCGGGCTGATCAAAGACATCGGAAAGGATAGAATCATAGCCTTTTTAAATAAGGACAAATCTGTGCGACGGGAAAACGAATGCCGAAAACCTGATGAGCGGGTTCCAATCACTTTTAGATGTGCAGAGATTGACCCATCGCTGAGAATGAAATCGGTCCTGATAATGTCTACATTTTTCACAGTCTCTGAGCCCTGTATATCCACCTACACTCCCGATTTTCCTGGTAACTTAGCAGTTTATTAAGGCAAAAATTGATTACCATGAGCGACTCTTACTTTGCGAATATTTTGCGGAGCCCATGGCTTCTACTCAAGAAAATACCGTAACAAGTATTAAAGCTACGGACCGGTTAGGTCCGATCAGCATGGCGTTCACAAAATAGTAATCGTTCTTTGAAATTCAGGGTTCAATATTGACACAACAACTCTGCCTACAACATCTATTGCTTCAACGACAACTTCGACGACGACGACGACGACAACCACCACCACCACCACCACGACTACAACCCGTGAGACCCAACCTTAATTTGCTTTGTATTGTCTTTCTCAGCAACATGTCCCACGGGGTGGATGGAATTCCAGAATTTTTGCTATTTCCTCGACACGACGGGAACCTATCAAGCGCAAGCTTCCAGCACTTGTCAGGGTTTGGGAGGCAATTTGGTTTCTCTTCACAGCTTGGCTGAATATAACTTTGTGAATGGTGAATGAATAGAACATTTTTTTAAAAGCCAATTCAGCACTGTCTGGTGGCAATCCAACGTGGATAGGAATGATCGCTCCTTGCATGCCAGTCTCTCCAGCAACAGTTTTATCATGTCCAGCTTGGACTGACGGCACTCCGGTTCGTTTTCCCTTCTAAATCAGGGAGATTTTAGTTTGATTTTTCTATGTTCGCCGGAGGCCAGCCAAACAATTTCACTGGAAGACAATATTGTGGAGTGGTAAGGACAATAAAAGAAAAGAACGCGAACTTATAGATAAATTGGAACGGAATACCGGGAATGGACGATATGGAGTGCGATATGAATCCTCCATCGGTTGTTGCGATGCCCTATCAATTCATTTGTAAGAAACCTTTGTAACAACTTTGTAAGGAATACAACCACTTCTAGTAAGATTTCAATAAAGATTATTTAAAGAACACGACCAATGGGGTTGAAAAGTCCTCCTGAACTCAGAAGGCTTCCTTTTACACAGAGAAAAGAGACTTAAAACACGCATTTATTAAAGATTCTATAGTATATTTCATTCTGGAATAAAGTCTCGAAGAAACTTCTCTGGATCGATGATTTCCATGCCGGTATAGTTGAGCCATCCATTGATCAGATCGTGGAGTTGAATGTTAGAAGTATCCCAGATTGTTTCCAAAGGAGTGTTCAAAATGTCTCTATCGCTCGTCTCCCAGTTCACTTGGTTATCATACTTACAGAAGACTATTGCAAATTGTTTTTTTCGCTCTCTTAGGTTGCTCCGGTTCTTGATTCGAGCCAACGTTGCCTTTTCTAAAAGAGAGCCATCTGTGATTCTGGCCATTCCAGCTAGACAATCGCTTATTTCATTTTGGGCTATATTCGCATGTGCCGGGATATAGACAAAATAGACTCCTTTTTGACATGACTGGGCTAGATCCCAAATAACTTTTAGATATTTTTCACTTGAAGCATTTTTTCTGGGTGTGCGCTCCTAAAATTAAAAAGATCAATAAGACAAAAATCAAGAATCTAGTTTTTGATTCTCGTCCGATTTTTAGAATTATATTCCCAGATGGTTTATCCAAACGCGAATTATCAGGCGATAAAGATCACTCGAGGCGGAACTGATTTCCACCACGCCGCTAGCGATAGGCGAACTTTCTTTGATGTAAGGAAGGGGGTTTCTTTTTTTTTAAAACTAACCATAGTTTATTCTCTAATTGCGTTGATAATTTCGATTAAATCGGTGAAAATTGCCACAGGTTGAATGTCAAAACCGAGCTGTTTGACCTTTTTTAGCGTCTATATGCAGGCTTGGTGTTCACCAGCAAATGAGGAGCAAATATCCAATAAACGAACAGCCCGAGTTAGGGGACTCTTCAAGCCGGCATAAGCTCCAAATGATACTTGGCTGTTATTCGATGAAGCGGAAGCATCAATGAAAATAGCCAGAACATTATCAGGTTTTGAAATGTCTAGCTTATCGGCGAATGGATCGCTTTTCCGGAAGAAGGGAATTCTTTCGAGAACCCTAAAAATTCTCTTATTTAAAAATAATTTCAATAGAATAGGGTGATGATGAAGGAGTTAGAGAACTAGGATAAATTGCAAAAATAAAAACTAACCATTTTTTTTGCACGAGAGAAGGGTTAAGTTATTCAGAGTGGATAATTGTAAAAGCAAAAATGAATTAGGATGAATGATATTGCTTTTGATTTATTATACTGCTTTATAGAAGTCGCATTTTTGTAATTAAACCGAATTCTTAGTGAAACGAAGAATTTCCTTGAAGGAGGTAGCGACGATGATAAGGCATAAAGTCTTCTCTCTGTTTTGCTGTAATCTTGTACAAAAAATAAATTATTCACTTTAATTTGTGACAAATCTGATCGACTGATACCAATTCTTTAGGAAAAGTCTCGAAGCGAAATGTTATCTAACTTTTAAGCCGAATGAATGAACAACCAGGATTACCGCAGCTCTTTCGGCTACTGTAGTGTTTTTGCTTCGTTTTTTAAGATTTCAAATGATTTGTTTGCCTCTTGGCTGAGATATGGCTTTCACGAAACAAATAAACCTTCATTCGTAGCAGAATTTGACAGAACTAATTTCAACGAGATAATCTCTTATAAAAAAAATCTTATTCTGGTTCCCGGTGGCCAACAATGACGGTAAAAGAGAACATCGCCGAGAAGCTATTGAAGAGAAAAATCGAGAAAGAGGTAGTCACGAAGCAGCCAGGAGTCGATGAAAGCAGCAATGATGAAACGTCGAGAGGACGATCGAAGAGTCCTTGGGGAAGGATCAAGTCAGTCATTTGTGTTGTTCACTTGAAAGTTGTAGGAATAAGTTAAAAAAGAAGTCAAGAGACGGCTCTAATACTTCAACTGCAAAAACCTCAGAGGAAGATGAAAACGAGCTGGACAACGATGCCATGAACCGCCTCGGATTGAAAGAAGCCGAGCCAGAGGCCAATTTTGGGAAGTCCGTCTTCCATAATTCCGATCACAAAGGCACTTGGAATGTTTGTTTGTAAAACCTCCGATGATCATTATTAATTTGCAGGTTCTAGTCAGAGTGATTGAGGGAAAAGACCTGCCCAATGGAGCTTTGAGAGTTCGAGCAATCTTGGATGGAAGACAAAAAGCGACGCGAACTTGTACTGAAGGAGTCCCCCGTTGGCGACAAAATCTCTCGTTCTCCTTTAAAAAGATGACTCTGGAAAAGTTGGCTTCCGAGTCTTTGACCCTGAATGTGACATCGGTTGGGAAGTTCCGAGAAAATGTTGGAGCAACCTTCTCCGTCCTGATGTCAGCTGTACTTCATTCAGAAAATCGGGCTGTTGTCTCCAAATGGATTGCTCTTCACTCGCCGACTGATGAAGAGGACGAAGAGCTTAAAGGAGAGAATTGTGGCTTTTTGAAGGTCAGTCTCTGTGTCTATGGAGACAGTCCGCCACACATGAATGACGACTTGCACAGCGATGAGGTCTGGAGTGGAGCTCAGCTCGAGGATCATACTTTGCGAATTCGAGTCTTTCGAATCCTCCATTTGGCCGAAGAATTGAGTCAAACTGTGGCTGAAAACACAAAGAAGAAGCCGTTTCAATTTCTCATCAGAGTTGGTTCATTCTAGTTGGAAAAATTGTTTTAAAAAATTCAGATCAATATGGGCAAATTGAAGATGGAAACAGCCTCCAGGGAGATAATCTTCTACAAAAGTAATTCCGACACGAATGATGCTGTTTCTCTTGAGCAAGAAGTCTATTTGCCTCTTCAATGGCCAACCGTAATACAGAAGATTCGATTCGAGTTGATTATGAAGCAAGGGAAGAAGAGACGTATCCTGGGACAGGCCTCACTTCCGATGAGATGTCTCTACGAGGCTGGAGAAGACGGATTCATGCCTACTTTTGGGCCAGCTTTTGTCAACTTCTATGGGCATGAGACTCTTCAGCACCTCAAATGGAGGAATGAGAAACAGCCGATTGATGAAACGACCGGTAGCAAGTATCTCGGCAGGCTCTTGTGTTCCATTGATGCCGTCGAATATTGTGGTGAATCAGCCATGATTGCAGATCTTGGTAGGATTCTTTCCTTTTGGGGTCTTTTTACTTATCTCCATATGGCCGTTGGAGTTTCTTTTGTAGCCCTTAGCAGAGTTCAAAACAAAAGCTAAATTTGCAGGACATGGGCCGTTGAATCAGTCTCGTCAGTGCGAAAAGACCAGTCATTACAATCTCTACTGTTCATTCCAAGCGGCTAATATGATCAATCCGATCTATGCTTCCAAGCCGATCTCATTCCACGTTTCAATGGGTGAATACGGGAGCACTGGATACGGCTCAGCCAACTACAGAGCTTCTACCTTTTCCGTTAGTTTCGCTCGCTTTTATTTAATTTTTTCCAGGCTATGCCAGACACAGACAAACAGAAGTATTTCTTTATGCCGTGGGGAAATCATCGGCCATTGGCTGAGATCTTGACTATGTGGGAGAATGTGGATCGACGAATGAGTCGACATAATGCGATCTCGAAAGTGGCCTTTATGTTGACAGAAATTCAACGGGAGATAGCTAAAGGTGGAGGATTGCCACCCGAGACGGCGTCGCTCTGCGTTGAAGCTCTTGATCAAGCTGAAGAACTGATGGATCGTCTTGTGAGAATTCCCCGACTCTCAGAGCACGCGTCTGAGCTGGATAAGCAATGGGAGGAGACTAGGAAGAAGCGAATCAAGGAGACTTTGGAGCAATTGGACAATCTCAGATGGGAGGAGGAGAAGACTCAGGAAGAGGCTGTCGAGAAGGTCGTTAGGCTGCTTGCCCGAGTTCACGAGACTATCATTTCCATCGCCGAGGAGGTTCAGGTAATTTTTCTTCAATTTTCTTTGAAGATTCCAGATTTCGCTGCCCGCGGTGTTGATCAAGATGCTGGCTGGAGAGGAGGTGGTCGGCTATGCGAAAATCAACCCTGTCGAGATCTACTACAACGACAACGACGCACTGTCTGGCGAATGGTGCGGTCGAATAAGAACCATCAACTTAAAGTGGCCGACACGTGTAAATCGTAAGAATCGACGTGAAGAATTTCCTGGCGTCCTTCACGTACGAATGTGGTTCGGTAAGCGAGGAGACGCTCACGAATGGGAGGAGTTGATGCGACCAGCTGAGAAGAAGGCCTACCTCGAGGTCTATGTGCATCAAAAGAAGTCAAAGCTGAACAGAAAGGAGTGGAAGTCTTGGACTGATGGACCGGCCTATTCTGATGAGCATGGCTTGATTAATATGGAAGAGACGGTTGCGAGAAAGACCTTCGGCTATGAGCATCTGGGCAATTGGATCTGCAGGACTAGTCACGATATGTGGATTTGTCGAGACCTCGATCGACCGAATTTCGTCGAAAGGTACTCGAATTAGAGCTTTAGAGATATAAGGAAGAGTTTAGAGTGTGGGAAGTGGAGAAGAGGACAGAAGGTGACTGGAAATTCGACAAATATACCGACTACTATGGCGGAGAGACGGAGATCAGCATGAAAACAGCACCCAGTGGCTGGGAATATCTGGAGAAATGGTCGGCTGATAAGCACACGAATCACGGCGACAAACATGGCTGGGTCTATTCGCTGTCTGACGAATTCTGGGGTGAATCTGGGACGGTGGATACGGAGGAGAAAAAGGCCCACCGTTATCGAAGACGTTGTATTGCCAGGACACGACGAGCTGTTGAGTACAGGCGAGACTTCGAGGAGTTAGCCAAGTTGGAGGAGGGAAATGACAACGGCTGGGAGTATGCAGCCAGCTTCAAGTCGGCATGGCATTCGTCGGATATCTCAGAGGATAGTGTTAGACGCCGTCGCTTTATGGTTGAAGTTGAACGAGCTGCAGATCTGCCGGCGAGTAGAGAACATGAGAACTTCTTCCTTCCCCGAATCTACGAAGTCCATCATGTGACAACGACCTGGGAATTGCGTTGCTATCTCCTATGGGCGAAGGATCTGATGCCAATTATTAAGAATTCGGCTGCTGCTTTTGTTCGAGTCACTTTTCTCACTCGCTGCCAGCAGAGCATTGTGGTGGTGAATTCGCAGAATCCAATCTGGTGTGAGACGCTGATTTTCGCGAAGATTCCAATCCCTGGCGGTAGAAGACAGATCTTTGTCAATCCTCCCGAGATAATTGTTGAAGTGAGAGGCGAGAGACTGGATGATAGTGAGATCTTTCTGGGACGATTTACCATCCAGCCGACGGTCATTTGTGGTCCAGGAGATCAACGAGCTCGAGCTAATTGGAATCAACTTTCGTTTCCCAAAGGAAAAACACGCGGAGCTGTTTTGGCTGCCTTTGAACTCTTCTATTTGGATCCTCGGAAAGACAATCTGCCTCTGGTTCCGATGAGAAAAGCAAAAATGCCGAATTCGTATGAAGTGCCAGCTGAGTTGAAGCCCAAATTCGAGCGCTATGCCGTCCAATTGCTCTGCTGGGGAGTCAGGAATATGAAGAAGCACAAACTGCTTTCTGTCAAAAAGCCTTTTGTCGAATTTTTGATAGGAGACAATGAAATCTATTCAGATACAATTGCGAATACTGCTAAGAATCCGAATTTCACCAATCCGCTCATCAACATCCAAGAGGTCCAGATGCCTTCAGCTCTTGAGCTAGCTCCTCCGATGGTCATAAATCTGCACGATACTCGAGCCTTCAGACGTCACCCTATTATCGGCTACTGCCACATCTCCGACTTCACCAAGTATCTTTACTCCAAGAAGATCGTCAGCAAGAGTAAGAGATCGGAGGAAAATGAAAAGACTGTTTTCAAGAAACTGGTCGAGGATGAGACAATCAAACAGGGCAGTGTCCGACTTAGGAAGACGCTTACCAAGGAAGGAGAACCGCCTCTTGACTGGTGGAGCAAGTACTACTACTCCCAAGGACTCGTTCACAAGGCTCCCGGCTTCGAAGAGTCAGTTTCTTTAGAAAATGGCTGCAGGTAACATCTAAATTTCAGATCAGGAATGGAGACGGTGGCGATCTACAAGGACGAGTTGGAGAAAGTGAATAGCTACAATAACTTTACTGATTTCTTGGATACTTTTATACTGTTCAAATGCTCCGCGGGTAATTTCGATGATCCGGAAGAGAAGCAGAAGACGGGTGAGCTCAAGGCGAAACTCTTTATCACTCGATTGACTGACAAAAAACCGGCCGAATTGCCTCTCCCTCCTGGAGTTGAGTTCACTGGAGTGACAAAATGCCTGCTGAGAGTTTATGTGGTTGAGGCTCGAGGACTGGCCTCTTCTCGACGAAGTGGCCTCTGCGATCCATATCTTGTTGTGAAATGTGGCAAACAGAAGAAGAATCTCAAGAAGAAATATCGACCGGACACATTGGAGCCTCTTTTCGGAGAACTCATCGAGATGGAGGTCAGTGTTCCGCTGGAGAAGGATCTCACCATCACTCTCATGGATCGTCGTCGAATTCTTATTGACGAGGAGATTGGATCAACAACAGTTGACATAGAGAATCGATTGCTCACCAAATGGAGAGGCACTGCTGGTCTCTGCTCCCAGTATACGGTACATGGAGAGTTGCCTTGGCGAGATCAAGTCACTCCTCTGTTGGCTCTTCAAAAGTATTTTTTTGCTTAAAATTACTAATTTAATCCAGATACTGCACGAAGATGATGATCCCGATGCCGACTAAATTATCGAAAGAACGAGATTGGGGATTGCAGATCTTGGGTATCGACGTCTGGTATTCGGATGTCAGGAAGCAGTGGCTCAAAGAGGATGAGAAACTTCAAAAGCGTTTGGTTCGATCTAAAGCTGCTGGTGAGGAGAAGAAGAAAGGAGAAGGGAGCGATGACGAGAAGAGCAAGGTGGAGAAATTCAACGCATGGGCTGATCAGGAAGAAGAATGTCGTCTGAAAGCGACGTTGAAGAAATCGAAAGAGGCTGAAATGACAACTGAAGAGCGGATTGCAGCCAGGAAAATAAGGCGCGAGGAGATCGTCGGTCGACCTTTGGAATGTGTCGCCCTGCACATTTTGCATATGATGAATCTGGTGCCGGAGCACGTTGAGACAAGGACTCTGCACAGCCAGCTAGCACCGAATATTAGTGCTGGGGAGCTCCGACTCTTTGTTGATATTCTGCCGATGAGTGTTGGATCGATCCCAGCTCCATTGGATATCAGTCCTAGACAACCGGAGAAATACGAATTGCGAGTAGCTGTCCTTCATGTTTCGGATGCGATTGCTGTCAAGAAGAACTTTGGCGTTCCCATTTGTGATCTCTATGTGAAGGTATTCATAAATGGACAACAGAAGACGGATCGAACTGACATTCATTATCGCTCAGAGAATGGCACAGCAGAATTCAATTGGCGTTTTCTCCTACCGGTTGACTTCAATCCATGGGAGCAACGAGTTGTGGCCTATAGAAAGATCAGACTGTTTCGAAAAGCGAGAGAAGAACTCGTTGAGCCGCTGATGATTGTCCAATTATGGGATAAGAATACTTTCAAGAAGGACACATTACTCGGCGAGATGGTATTCGACATGACTTCGTTCAGCGAGGGACTCTATGAACCGGAAGAAATACGGAAATATACTCGAAGGAGGAGAAGGAACAAGGGCTGCTGCAGCTGTTCGAGGAGATGTTGTCTCGTCCGTTGTTGCTGCTTCTTGAAAGATACCAGATGCTGCTTGAAGATTCGAAAGATAAGTCAACAGCCATTACCTAAAGCTCCGAGGTATGAGCATCCGGATGAGAGTAAGTCGCTCTCACTCTTCGAAACAGGATCTATTCGCGGATGGTGGCCTATCCTCAGCAATGAGATCCAAGATGAGCAGAAGGAGGATCATACGAGTCGAAAGAAGAAGGACGACGACTATGATCCGGACGCTCTTTATGTGATGGGTCTTGTTGAACTCGAGATGCAGCTCCTTCCTATCGACCAGGCTCAAGCTGATCCGGTCGGCAAGAAGCGCAAAGATCCCAATCATGTAAGTAGTTTCATCTCATCTTAATCGATTCCTTCCAGAGCCCACATCTTGACAAACCGAAACGTTCGAGGTGGAATATGTTCTGGTTTACGTCGCGGATGAAGCCATGTCTCTGCTGGTTTTGGCACAAAATTGGAATTCAGTGTCTCTTCTGGATTCTCATTGTTTTGTTGGTCATTATTGTTGTCTGGGGACTCGTCACCAATTGGCCGATGATTATGATCGCTCTTTTCAAGTAGTTCTCTAAGTGTTTTGTTTTAAATATTCGATTCTCTTTATTGTATCTTTATTTGACCCGTTTAATCATCGCTATCACTCCACGTATCTTCTCTTGCACCTTGATAAGCATTCTCTGTTTCCAGATTAGCTTTGGCTCGTTCTCCTTCAGATGACCAGCTCGCTACCACCCCATGTAACGTTGCACCTATCAGCTAAAGAAATGTGTCTTAAATTCACACAAAACTACTTGTTGATAGCCTTTACGATATACTAACGCGCTACATATTCCCACGGTTGAATGAAGTACGAAATCGACTTCTTCCCATTTTTGCTGAAACTTTTAATTTTATCTGGTCCAGAAACTTACTGTATCTATGGTTAACCAGGCAAAATGGCCACGTGATACGGGAATGGCCACTCTCAAAAAGTTTCCCTCTTCTATGACACACATGTTTCTCGAGAATATTTGGGGTAAACCACTCAGCTTAAAATTTTTCCTATTTATTACCTCTAGCTCTTACATCATCAATTTCTCGAGTAAATAAAATCTCGAAGGATATAGTTTCCACTATGTAAATATGGTGATTACCACCGAAAATGACTATGTATTGTCCATCGAAAGCGAATTTTATAGTAAATATACTAATATTTCGGAGGATTTGTTCTTCTCTCAATGATTTTCGCGAGTTTCTAAAAAAAAATGTTATTTTGCTCCAGCTTTATAGCAAGAACTACTAACCGGATGTCATAACAAGAAAGGACACCATTGCCACTTCCAACGAAAAGTACTTGATCAGATGGAAACCATCTGATTGAATCTACTGCTTTCTTGTTTCTAATGTTCTGAAATGAATTTCCTCTTCTAAAAATTAGATATCTTTTTCTTTCTCTTAACTTGCCTGAGATCTATCAAAATTACATTAGAAGATGAGTCTGAAACAGCAATAAGTGGGTTACGTTTATCTATTTCATTCCAATGCATTTGTCTCGGAGTTGGTATATCAAATGTGTAGAATGGCTTTTGCCTTCTGAGATCCCACACCTTGAATAATGATATGCTTGATTATATTATTTGTTTCCTACCTTGACTGTTCCATCTAGGCTTGCAGTAGCGAACATCGAGATGTCTTCTCCGTACCATTGTATAGAATACACTGTGTGCTTATGATGACTTGATTTTTTGTTGTAAAAAATCGGGGATAAACATACTATTTCTCTGGAATTGCTGGCTTATCATTCAAAGGACGCTGATGCATATAACGGAGATTCAGCACATCTAATTTTCCTGAGAAACTTCCAGCTAATAAACTAGGTTTGTATTGCTTCCATTCCTATTAAAACTCACAAGTCAGATTCTTTTATGTCAATATCGAAGCATGTTGCTGCACAGTCTGCACCGAATATGACGGGAACTGTACCAACTATCTTCAATTTTTTCAGACGATGCTCTTCAAGTGGCCTTTTCCATCTTTCAAATGTAAAACGTCTGCAGCATTACAGTTATTTTATCTCAACAACTAAAAACTAACTTGTCCCTCAATTCTCTTTTAAACAAGTGAATTGGTGACACAGCATCCGTACATAATTCATCAGGAACTTGGAACGGTTGACTCATCTGCGCGAACTTCCTAGTATTATTTTAACTTAATTCTGAAAAATTAGTTTTCAGAGAAAGCAACACATTATTCGTTGTGAGGTGCAGGTGCATATTTCCTAATCGTGTAGAAACTCGCCCCGTTAGACCCAAACAGTCCTTTAATTATTTGTTCACTAGTGACACACGTATACGCCAGAATGGAGTATTTTCCTTGTTTCTAGTCTCTTATCTCCTACTCTCAAAATCGCATATCTTCCATTGTGCCTGCTTTTTCTATTTTTTATTGCAGTTTTCTCTTTGTGGATGTCAGCTACAATAAATCCTCGACAATCTACTTCTGCCAGTAGTATTGGCCAAGATGTTAAGCCAAGTAAGTTTTTTTTTTCTATCTTACATTATAAAATATCTTTAGCTCTGCTCCATAAAATAGATGGACATGCAGCAAGAGTGAATGATGTATTTCTGTTGGAGAAAGACGAAGGCTTTTGGACGGTAAGAATTGTTTACTAACATTTAAACAAAGCTCAATCTTTAAGGCAAGCGACGATCGTTCTATAAGATTGTATTTAAAGAGGGATAATGGACAGTTCTGGCCTTCTATTCATCATTTTATGCCCGTTGCTCCTACAACGATAGCTTTTTGCGAACAAGCCAAACGGTTTGTTTTTGTTAACGTAAAAGACTTGTATGATCCATTTAGTCTAACACATCCAATGGTCAAACTTACACTTTATAACAATTATAGGCTGTTTGTTGGCTTACTCAATGGAAATGTCTTAGAATACATTGTTGCTGAAGACATGAACAGCATGCAAGAGCGCAGAAAATGGTCAATTCATGCAGGTAATTTATTTTAACTTCCAAGCAAAGGTCTGCGTTTTTAGGGCCAATTTCCGGTTTAGGATTAGCAATTGAAAACGAATTTATCTTCAGTTGTTCAAAGGACAAATCTTTGATTTGGCATGATATAGAGCATGGTAATAAAATGGGTTAGTTCTTTGACCGTTTTATAGTATGTTTCTGTAGGAGCTTTTCATTGTGAAAGTAGCTGTACTGCAATGGCAGTAGCTCTGCCATTTATTTTTGTTGGAGATCATTCTGGAGCTGTCATTGTATTACGTCTTGTTGATGGAGCAGCACAACTCGTTAGTAAACTCAGTGCCCATAACAGTGAGTTTTATTTGTTTATATAAAAGCTCAAATTTTAAACATTCCTATTGATAAACTATAGTTTTAGCGTTTTACTAATTCATGCTTCCAAAATAACTTTTTTCAGATTCTGTTTCGTCTTTAGCATGGGATCGACAGAAAGAAGTTCTTTATTCAGGAGGCTTGGATAATCTGGTAATAATGTGGGATATTGGAGGCCAAAAAGGAGAAGCATATGAATTAAAGTGAGGACATTTAATATCACAAACAAAGTTGTGCATTTTTAGTGGTCATTCTGCAAAAATCAGTCGCCTTTCCGTTGCTTCAGGTGCAAAACGTCTTTTCTCAGCCGATGAAAGTGGAAAGATCGTTTGCTGGGATATGAAGGCCAAAAGGTAAGCAGTATTTCTATTTCTTTATCTATCTATTTTATGCTTTCCAGAAGCGAAACACCAGCTTGGCAAGAATCCGATGTTTGCCAGTTATGTAGTAAACATTTCTTTTGGAATTTTAGTGAGATGTGGAAGAAAAAGGTAAACTCACTGAATTCATTTTTAAAGGTATTTTAGTCTTTGGGCAATCGCCAGCATCATTGTCGAACATGCGGAAAGGCTATTTGTATCTCCTGCTGTAGTTATTGGACAGTTTATCCCAAAATGGGTTTTGAATTGCCTATTAGAATCTGCAAATCTTGCCACGATAAAATGGAAGCTACTCCTCAGGACTTCGAGTAGGCACTATATTTTTCTAACAATTAATTTAGTTTGACACCTTTGGCTGTGCAGCATGATCTTCGAACAGGCATTTCTGCCATGCATTTCCAAGAAACTCTGGCAAAATTAATCACTATCGGTCAGAACAGAACTGTCATGATTTGGGACGTAAGCGCGCTATTGTAAAATTATTCTTCGTAAGTATTTTCGCATTTGCAAGCTCATGACGGTGCTTTTTCCAAATTTCCGCAAAGTCACTTAAATATCCTTCCCAATTTGACCACATTCCAATCTGTGATTAGTTTATAATAGTCATGTAAATAGGCCGGTCATTATCCATCTCATCGTTTTACTTATGAATTTTAGTTTTAGCCAAATTATTTATCTCAGTTTCAGACATTTAAAAGAAAAACAATAAAGTTCTATATTTATTTGTGACTAGGAATTTGATCACTGGTCATATAAGAAAGCCTGAGTAAGACAAGATTGAGATCCATAACAGCACAAGGTTACGGTTGCCTAGAAGACTAGAATCAAGCAATATGTATATACAAAGAAAAACTGTTTTAATTGGTTAGCAGTTACACCCAGAAGACGAGGCATACGGTATTTCGGTCTCAGACAAAGTGATGGACTGTGACCTCATCAAGCCACTTTTTACTCCTTCCCAGCCTTCTTGTGGTCTTAAATGTCCTTCTATTATTCGGGAGTAGACCTAAAATTAGGTTTACTTTTTTAACCTTATTGCAGATTTACCTCTTGAGCCATCATCAAAAAAGCATCCAGAACATTTTCGCCCGTCACTGCTGATGTCTCAATAAACTTCATTTTGTGATATTTAGCAAAATATTCGCCTTCTTCATAATCAACCTGCAATATAACAAACAAGGTAAGCTTTTGATTTTTTTTTCAAGATTTGATCAAAAAATTTACCTGTCGCTGAGTACCACAGTCTGACTTATGGCCTACAAGTTGAAAAACACATTTGTCGGGATTTGGGCCTCCAACGTTCGCTTCTGCCTCTTGCAACCAGCTATTCACGTGTTCAAAGCTGGCTCTATTGGTAATATCGTAAACCACCATAACACCGACAGAATTTCGATAGTATGATCTTGTGATCGATCTATAATGATGCAACTTTTTAAGTTGGTACTTTTGGCAATTATAGGAAGGGAAAATATTACTTTACTGTAACTATTGAAAATACGAATCACCTGAACTTTTCCTGTCCTGCTGTGTCCCAAAGCTGAAGTTTTACTCGAAAACCCGGTTTTAATTCAATCATTCTTGCATAGAAATCAACGCCAACTGTTGGATCGCTGATTTCTGCTAATCTTCCTTCGGTGAAAAACTTTAGCAGGCTACTTTTCCCAACTGTTGAATCGCCAATGAGAATCAGCCTGTATTGATAATGAAACAATGGGCCATAGTCGTCCCCGATGAAGTTGAACTCCATTTTCTGAATATATTTGCCACCGTATATGATTGTAAAGAGAGTTGCTTTTATTTTGAGCTCAGACGGGGCAAAACAAGTAAAGACTCATGATTTGTCACGAGATATAAGTAAGTAGACACAATCAGCCGCAGGCATTGGCAGCTGCCGTTGAAACCGCGCACATTTTATTGGACTGGGTCTTATCGCGAGCTATTGCAGTTTCGACAAATTCCATTTTCTAATGACAATATTTTGCTTGAATATTATCGAATATAATCATGTTTTTAATTGTTTTAATTTAGTTGCCAGGACAAACTGTTTTATATGCTAAAAGTCCAAGTTTATTTATATTATGTAATTGTATTATAAAATCCAGCCAAAAAGCATATCACTTGATGCAACTGCTTGTGAAATTATATTGACTTTTACTCTTTTTAATCTTGCTAGTGTCTCTCATTTATACTTTTCAGCAAAATGCTCACCACTAATAGAGGGCCATTATTTCTCAGTCTAGTCATTGCCAGCTTCACGGTTCTTCTCACTCTCCTTTATATCAATTTTCCAAGTTTATCAGCCGAACATCGCGAAGATTTCAAATATCCTCGTAATCTAGAAGATGCAAAACGGCTGGGGAGACTACTTTCGCATTACAAAGAAGAAAATTTTACTGTCGTTCTTACCGGTGTGGTCGTCGTTTACATTATGCTGCAATCTTTCGCTATACCAGGATCCTTATTTTTGACAATTCTCAGTGGTTACCTATTTCCATTCCCGGTTGCTCTATTATTAGTATGCATATCCTCGGCTGCTGGAGCTGGAATCTGCTATATTCTTTCACAACTTTTTGGAAAAGGTGTTGTGTTGAAGGTTCGTATTTGTTTCTTTTAGTTTTTGATTACTTTTTGTTTAGCACTTCCCACAACGAGTACAAGAATGGCAAGCTGAAGTCGCAAAACATCGCGACTCTTTAATCAATTATATTATTTTTCTACGAGTTACCCCGTTCGTTCCCAATTGGTTTATCAACATAGCCAGTCCTGTGCTTGATGTTCCTTTTGGCGCCTTTTTCTGGGGCACGTTTTTAGGCGTCGCGCCGCCCAGTTTCCTGTATATTCAGGCTGGTAGCACTCTGGAACAGATGACCCATACAAATGTTGCATGGAGTTGGAATTCCGTTCTTTTACTCACATTCTTTGCCGTTTTATCCCTCTTACCTGTGATGTACAAACGAGTAAAAACGAAATCTGAGTGATTTTGCGGGTTCAATATCTTCCTATTTCCGTATCATAAGCTGGTGCCCTCTCATTGTCTAAACTAGTCAAGAGCTTTTTATTATGTATCATAGTCCGCTAGTTCCTTGTGATTTTTCATTGTGATATGTATCTTGATCTCTTTGAGATGTTTATTCTTATTAAATAAATAATTTTAGGGTAACTGATGTGATGATTCACCTACAAAAACATCGCTTGCAGTACATCAAGCAAGCCCGACGAGTTCTCTCTTCGGCCTATGCTTCAACTAGTGGAGAGGGTGGAATGGCCATTGAGCAAAGAAGAAGCAAAAAAAGGTAGACTCCAAAAATAGTAGAAAAAATGTCTTTCAGGCTGCTCAAACAAGCCTACGTAGTAAATCTCCGACAAGAGAGGAATTTTGTCGGAATTGTGGCTGGAGCTGCTCGTCATTTGTTAAAACTCCGTTATTTCATTGCCACTGGGGTTATTGGTGGAAGTGTAGCAGCTAGAACTGTAAGATTAACTTTTGTAAAAAATTAAAATTTCTAGTGGTACGACGATTGGAAATCTAATTTGCCAGATTTCTCCCTCCCTGATTGGGCTAAATTTGAGAATGGCACTGCTTTACGAGAAATATCCGAGAGTCTAGCAAATATCAAAGCTAATTTTGCTAGCAACGGTGAGAGCAAATGGGCAGAATGGATGGCCAAATTGGAAGAAATGAAAAAGAGTAAACCACATAAAATACCCAATACAAATCTCCTTAGAAAAACAAGAAGAAGGAAGCAGTGGGAACGGTCCAAAGGGCGATATTCCAGTCAAAGAAGGAGCTATGTTAGCTGGCTTATTGGGAGCCTTTACAGCCAAGAAAGACGAAGAAGATAAATCTGAAAAGACGCTTGAAGAACGAATTCAAAAACTCCAAGAAGAAATGTTAAAAACACAGGTAGATTACTGTGAACAAAATAATAATTCTCCTATAGAGCCAATATCAAAGAGAGTTGGAACGTCTTGAAAAAGAGAACAAAGTTCTCAAACAGAGGCTTCTTTTGACTGATCAAGGAGCCGCCAGAAGGATGAAGCGACTCAAGGTAGTCATTCAGTTGAAACGTTGAAAGGAATCATATTTCAGAGATCTCTAATTGATATGTATTCCGAGGTGCTTGATCTCCTGAATGAATATGACTCCTCCTATAATACAGCTGATAATCTGCCACGGGTAGTTGTAGTCGGTGATCAGAGCGCTGGTTTGTCTTGTAATGTACTCCCACAAGTCTCTTTTTTTAGGCAAAACCTCTGTCCTAGAAATGATCGCCCAAGCGAGAATTTTCCCCCGTGGTTCTGGTGAAATGATGACTCGAGCTCCTGTCAAGGTTGCCTAGAGCTCAACCCCGAATAAAATAAATATTTCCAGGTCACTCTATCTGAAGGACCCTACCATGTAGCTCAATTCAAAGATTCTACCCGTGAATTTGATCTCACCCGTGAAACAGATCTCGAGCAACTTCGATCAGAAATAGAAGTTAGAATGAGGAATTCTGTCAAAGGCGGACGGACTGTCTCGAACGAAGTCATTGCCCTGACAGTAAAAGGACCAAACCTGCCAAGAATGGTGTTGGTTGATCTTCCCGGTGTTATATCTACAGTAACCGTTGATATGGCGAAAGAAACCAAAGATGATATCATCAAAATGAGCCGCTCTCATATGGAAAATCCCAATTCTATAATCTTATGTATTCAGGATGGGTAAGCTCCTCTCTCTTATGACAAACAAGTTTTATAGTTCTGTTGATGCTGAAAGGAGTAATGTGACTGATCTAGTCAGTAGCATTGATCCAGCCGGTAAACGAACCATATTAGTCCTCACAAAGGTTTGATCCGTTCGAGCTTCTAAAAGAAAAATTTAGGTCGATCTAGCTGAAAAGAATCTTACAAACCCCGATAGGATAAAGAAAATTCTGGAGGGAAAGCTCTTCCCAATGAAGGCATTAGGCTATTTTGGAGTAGTCACAGGAAAAGGAAATACTGCCGAGACGATTGATGATATCAGGAGATATGAGGAAGAATTCTTCACTAGTAGTAGACTATTGAGGTACTTTTGTTCCCTTAGAAAACAAAATATTTTTAGGGATGGAGTTCTAAAGCCTTCTCAGATGACTACTAGGAACATGTCTCTAGCAGTGGCGGAATGCTTTTGGAGAATGGTTAGAGACTCAATTGAAAGTCAGACAGACGCCTTCCGAGCGACTAGATTTAACCTGGAGACCGAGTGGAAAAATACTTTTCCGAGGTTGAGACAACTCGATAGGGATGAATTGTTTGATAAGGTTTGGACTCTCATCTTTGATTAAAAAGAATATTTAGGCGAGAGGTGAAATCCTCGATGAAATAGTCAATTTGAGTCTTGTAAGCGCCGAAGAATGGGAAAAAGTTTTGTCCAAAAAGCTTTGGGAATCTGTTTCAAGTCATGTCTTTGATCAAATTTTGATGCCAGCTTATGCAGTGGATGACGCTGGTTCATTCAATACCCTAGTCGATATTCGAATGAAGCACTGGGCAGAGAAAGGATTGGCATATAAGAGTATTGAGGTAGGGTTCCCCATAAAATTGACAAACACTAATTTAGGCTGGATGGAACACCTTGAAAGAAGTCTTTTCTCGGCAAATAACCAACGATGTGAGTACGAGAAAGGACCACGACGAGATATTCGATCCATTAAAAGATGCTGTAGTCAAGGAGTCGATGGAATCTCACAGCTGGGATGAGAAAGCAATGAGTTATTTGGTTTGTTTCATAATCCACGAAGTATTAATAATTCAGAAAGTAATTCAACTGAATGCAATTGAGGACAGAGCAGTTCCTGATCGCCGAGCTTGGGACTCCGCTTGTTCTTTTATGCAAAAAACTGCCACTGCTCGACTAGAAGAAGTCAGGAAGCAATTGTCGGACGATAGAGGACCCGGTCTTTGGTCAAAATGGATCTATTGGAAGACTCCAACAGCTGACAATCATTTCTGCAGTGCTGTGCAGGATGAGCTCAATCAGATTCTCCAAAATGATCCGGATCATAAGCAGCCTCTAACGGATGAGGATATCACCGTAGTTAGAAGAGCAATGGAGACGAAAGGAATAATAGACGTGCCAGTTGAAGTAATTCGAAGGCAATGGAAATTAATATTTAAACGACACTTTTTAGAGAAGATTGTTCAGGTAAATCAAACAACGAAGCATACAAAAAAAGTTCTTTAGAGCAGTAGAGATGGCTATGGCCTATATCAGCATTATAAACAGGGCCTAAAGGAAGGAGACATCGAATATCAGGCAGTTGTTCTCTTCTATAGAATAGAGAAGATGATCAATTTGACTTGCAATGCATTGAGACAACAAATCACTAATACTGAACAACGAAGGCTCGAGAAGGAAATTAAAGACGTCCTTGACGAATGGAGTCATGACGTCGAAATAAAAAGAAAATTTTTGACCGGGCGCAGAGTCCAACTAGCAGAAGAGCTTAGTGAGTCATTTTACGTTTATTTTTCATGTTTTATTTGAAAATTTTAGAACAAGTCCGAAGAATACAGGAAAAATTAGAGGAATTTATGATTCAATTGCAGAGGGAAAAATCATAACAGTCTAGTCTTTTTCTCTAGTCAGTGTAGTGTCTAGATGTAATGTTGTACAGTAATTTCGGCCAAAAACTGCTTTGTTGACGAGGTATAAAAATAATAAATTTGTTCTGAAATACTCCTGTGATAGTTCTGACCACAATCTAGATTGATTTCTTTGCATATCTCATCCATTGTGCCATGTGTTCTTATTTCGATTGATTTGTCTATACTCTCCGCTCTTTTATTTGCTGATTACATTTTCAGATGTCTGCGAATACAGCAAATACTCCAGATGGAAGAGGTCTGCTAATTTTTAATGGAGAAGTTATACTTGTATTCGCCCAAAATGTTAATCTCACCATTGAGAAGAATGTGAATGAAGTACGTCTGGGAAATTAATTTAATTTAAATTTCAACAAGTGATCGTTAGATTCATGGAATTATTTTCAGAATTTTTCTGGAAAATATAAAGGAGCTGTCTATTTAACTTCTCATCGAGTAATTTTTATGAATGACGAAGTCAACCAATGGCTACACACTTTTGAGATGCCATTTGGAACAATGGATAATGTTACTCTTGAGCAACCAATTTTTTGTGAGTAGTATTTTACTTTTGATATATACCTTAATTTCAGCTGCAAACTACCTTCAAGGTCTTGTTAATTGTCCTCCTGGCTCTCCAATTGCTGGACAAATTCACTGGAAATTAACATTTGCGAGTGGAGGCTGCATTGATTTTGGTATTTCTTTATTTTTTCTAATATTATTAGCATTTAGGTCAGGCACTTTTAATTGCTGTAGATGCAGCTGAGAGGTAATCTTTGCATCATATTATTTCAATACTTTTGCAGACTTCGACCAGCAAATGCTCCACCTGAGTATGCACCTCCGACGGGAGATTATTATGCGGCAAATCCAAATCAGTATGCTCCAAGAAGCGGAGATGGTTTTCCTGCTCCAACCCAAGTTTTTCCAAACAGGCCAGAAGCTGGAACAGTTTTTATAAATGAAGCTCCACCTCCGTATACAGGTATTCACAATTTTTTATCTTTCTTTTAGCATCAAAATTAGGTATTGGTTCTGAACGGCCTCCTGAGCCAACAGAAGAGCTTGTTCCTGCGGGTCAGACAATTGCCCCTCCAAGCTATGAAGAATCCGAGGGAGTTAGACGGCGTCGTGTAAATAACTGAGCATAATAACATTCCAAAAACAGTAACTTTTAAAAAAATGTTATTTGCAGATATTTATTAAAAAGATTTATCAAATTCCATGTTTCAGTCAATCATTTGCGGTTTTATTTGCCGATTTATTTATTATTCATATTATATTGTCTCTTTTCTCTTGCTGAACTTATTCTATTTACTGTTTTTTTTTCTCCAGATGGCCTCAAATCTAACTGTCAAGGTCCATCCTGTGGTCTATATGACTATTGTCGACTCTTATATGCGTCGCACTCGTCCTACAAAGACAAGCCAACAAACACCCGATAAAGTACTGGGAACTCTTCTTGGATTCTACGAAAAAGGAGCAGTCCAGGTACTATTTTCATTCAACTTGTTTATTATTTTCAGGTAACCAATTGCTTTGCCATTCCATTCAGTGAGAGCCGTGATTCTGTTGAACTTGATGTTTCTTTCAACGAAGAAATGACTTCTATGCTTAGAAAAGCTTCCCCAGCTGAACAGCCTGTTGGATGGTATTTTTATTATTATTTCTAATTAAGTTATTAGGTTTTATACTTCATCTGATCTGACTTCAAACTGCATTATCTATCACGAATATTATTATCGTGTTGTTAGTGACGTTAGTTTAACTTATTATATTTTTAAAATGTTATTTAGTCTTGGGCTCGTAAGGAAGTACCAACACTTCTTCTCACTTTGGATACAACCTTTTCGGCTACCGGAAGTGAGAAATACCGCATGCCTGTTAGAGCCTATGTACGCTCTTATGCTGGTATCCCTGGTCAGCCACAGCCTCATTGTGTTTTCTTCAACCCTCTTCGCGTTGAATTAGATGCTTTCCCCGGAGAGCGTGTTGCTATGCAAGTTATACAGGTTTTTCTTCTACTTTTCTTTTTATTCAATTTATTTAAGAATGCCTTGAACTCAAGAAAGCGTGAAGCCAATTTGGAAGGCGGTATGGAACAACTCCAGCGCAGTACTGAACAGATGATTACTTGGCTAAAGGAGATTCAAAAATATGTCAACGATGTCGTAGCTAAGGAAGACTTTGACGCTGATGCCACTATGGGCCGACATCTCATGGATATCGTTAACACCGCTGCCACTCATTTGCAAACAGAGAAACTGGAAAGTCTTGTCAAGAATGCTAACAGAGTAAGTCATTTTTGGTATAATTATTGCCTCATAGGACTATGCAATGATTCATTATTTGGCCACTCTCGTCAAAACTCAATTAGATGTTCACGAAAAGATGGTCTCTCTCGGTTAAGTCAACCCTATTTTTTTATCTATATAAAACAACCTTGTTTTACTGTTGTTGACTGTGGTTTCGGACGATTCATTGTTAAAATTGTGGGCTAACGATTATTGTTATTAGCTACTCATTAAACTTTTCTATCGATTTCCTTTTTAAGTTTTATAGGGCAGATTCCCAAGGTTCTAAATATAAAAAAGGAATTGAAAATAGAGAGGAAAGAACTAGATTAATGAGCGCCGGATAAAATGGAATCTAGGCGAATTGTCCTGAGGGATCGAGTCGCTCAGGCTTATCACGATTTTGGCCGGTAAGAGTCGACAAAATGGGAGAAATTTGGCGGTTCAGGTTCTGCTCAGCTCATCCCGCTTCATGTTTATTATTTTCCGTTTTGAGTATCCTTGTCCTATCTTACCCAGCAGTTGCTCGACTTCGTTTACCAGAAATTTCGCCAATAGATGTTCACTGGAACGAGCAGGCAGTTTTTCAAAATGGTTGGCGATTTTTTCTTACGCCGAGGCAGAAAAATCCACTCTAGACAGCTGACGAACTTATTTGCACATTCAGTTAAAGCTGTTTTCGCGCCACCTACGACCTTAGCTAACAGAAAATTGCTCAGCTTTTGCCGTTTAAAAAAGTTCTTCTAGACGAGACAGCTCCAGAATGGCTCACATCATCTCAAGCCATGTTTGTCCAGCAAATTGTCATTCGTTCTGGAGTAGAACCATGGAATTCTGTTAATTTATCTGTAGAGCAGGTTTGTTTCTCCTTATATTTACCGAAAAGTACACTGTTCAGGCAGTTCGTGGTCCATTGTCCCTTTCTTTCAAAGCAACTGAACTCCTTCAATCGACTGATGGCATTCGAGAGACTTGTTTCCACGTCCCAAACAGCAATTCCCTCTCACATTTGCCTTCCAAAGGGTGTCTTCTTCTCTCTCCCACTCTTTTTTGGAGTCAAGTCGAACATTTCAAAGCAGTTAGTTGTTTTCATTTTTTTAGAGTTAGATTTACAAATTTTTGTAGATCGTTGTAGTTTTCCAAAATTTCGAATGAAAATAATCAAATCTATTAGTAAAATAAGACTCATAATAGTATCCAATAATCAATCAATAGGATCAAAATGTCGTGGATACGATATTTAACTGTCAATGTGAGCCCTCTTTCTGTCTTCGAGATGTTCTCCTTGGAATTCCGGCCAGTCGAACAGGAATTAAAAAGTACTATCAGACCAACAGGAAGAGAAGCATCGACTATGGAATTACTATCTTTTTGGCTGAATATGATGCAAAAATAATGGAGAAATTGAAGAAACGATTGACAGGTTTGTGAAATATAGATTTGTTCAATGTTGTTGACGAAAGAGTGGGAAAGTAGATCAATTTCTAGATGGTGGCCACTTTTCACTCCAACATTCGACGGAGGGAGATGAAAGAACGTTCGTCCATGTTTTCTATCGACCGAGGAAGTACATCTCCGATTATTTGCCCATCGTTTGTACTTTCCTAGTTTTCATGGCAAGTCTTTCCCTCCGCTTGAAAGAGATCTCCTTCTTTAGTTGTATCTCTACTATTCTGCCAGAAAATTCGAGATGGTTTCTTCCAGAGCTGGGCTAGCTATTGCTGCAGCAATTAATGTAGCAGCGACGCTTTTCATGACCACAGGTGAGACGCAAAACCTGGGATACTGTATATTTTGGATCCCCTCGCTGAATCTAAGAGTATTTCCATTGAATTTTCCAGGTCTATGCGCCTATTTGGATATTGTTCCAACCCTGTGGGCTGCAGAGATCTTCCCCTACATTATCCTCGTCGTGGTCACCGAAAACACAATGATCATAACAAAGTGAGAGCTCATTCCCATTCAAAGAATCCACGTCCAGATCTGTTGTGAACACTCCACCAACCCTAGATGTCTCTTCGAGGATTGCTCACGGCCTATCGCAGGAAGGATATTCCCTTTGTAAATATTTCCTACTCGAATTGTTATTCCTCCTAATTGGCTACAGTACAGGGGTTTCTGAAATACAAGAATTTTGTATTTTGGCCACTGTCGGCTTGCTAGTTGACTTCTACATGCAGGTATAGTGATGAAATATGGACAACTGAAGTAACAATTGCAGTTGTTTTTCTTCGCTCCTTGTTTGACATTAGATCTCTTGCGACTAAATGTGGATGAGAAGAAGAGATTCGCGAGAATGATGCTCAAATCTGATATTCCTCACTTGAAGAATTTCACTCCAGCCCGGTAGGAGAAGGAGCCTTTTTTTGTGAAAAGAATTGATTTTAGATGCCCAATGAGGAAAATTCTCCCCAGATTGTTTCAAGAAAAACATTGGAAGAAACGAACTCTTTCGGATTCCCAACTAGACGAAAGGGAAAACACTCCTTCCCTTATAAAAAGTAACTTTTTATTTCTTACAAAAGCTTTCTTAAGATCGACGAGCCAATTCAATGAGTGATTCCGAGGAGCCGGAGACTTCTCTTGGAGTATTTGGAAAGACTAAAAGTATCCGTCTCGCTCTCTTGACTTTTGTCACTCGCACCAGGATTATGCAGGTGCTTTTCTCTTTTTTGTTGCCTACTGACTCATAGAGAACAATCATGGTAGTTTTCGCGGTCTGGGTTGTCTGGCTGGCATTCATAGTTCATTCCAAGGGAGCTAGTGGAGAACACAAACCTCGTAAGTTTCGAGTTGAAACCAACAAATAATCATTCCAGTCTTCGGAGTATCTCATCGAGTCCTAGAAAGTGCTCCATTAGCTTGGGGCTCCTGGCAAAGAAGGACTTTCTCCTGGTGGCCAGAACTCTTCAGCCTATACAATATGAGCATTTCTGGCCATTATTTGACATTCCTTCCACCGATCGTTGTCTCATCCAAGGTCTCTCCCTCAGATCCTTTGATTTATTCAACTCCTTTGACAAGTGAACAAGTCAAAGCGAGTATTGCAATGGATGAACCTCATGAATTACAGTAGTCCTCTCCTACTATTTAAAAATTTAAGTTCAGATCTCGGATCAATTGGCTAGAAATCCAGCTGAGACTGTACATGGCGACTTTCTTCATTCTTCTGATTTGTACTGTTGGCTCCTTCCTCCTTTACATTTTCTTCTGGGACAAATGGCGCCAAATGCTGCGTCCAGTAATTTTACCGCTTCATTTTTTTAATTTTAAAATCTAGGGCTCAAAAGAGAAGCCATTGACTCCACTGAGTCATTACTCTCCTGGCTTTGAGACTGTTCCCACCGTATACTCTGACCATCGGTTCCCCATTGAATGCGTTGTGGCGACCGAGAGATTCCTCGTATCTGGTTGTCAAGAAGGTCGAGTGTGCGTCTGGAATGTGGAGACTGGAGAGAAAATGGGAAGGATTAATCGCCTTCGAGTAGCGACTTCACCAGACCACCCTCTGCCTCCAACTCCTCCCCAAATTTGGTCCATCGATGCCACGTAAGCTCTTTTTGTTTATTTATAAAGAAGGAGCATTTAGTTCTTCAATTTGTGTGATTGGTTGCTCTGATGGTTCAGTAGAAGTGGCCTGTTTGACTCGACACAAATTGATCGGAGTCTATCAGCAATCTAAAACAGGAATAGTCCACATCAAAATCCATGAGTCTCGTCTTATTTTGGCACGATTGGATGGATGTGTCGATTTTATTGATCTCTCTTTGACTGATGAAAAGGCAATTTTCTTTCTTAGGTGACAAAAAATATTTTTCAGCCAACTCGGGTCAATTCGATCGTCTTGGCGAGGTCTCATCGGGCTCATTCCAAGCCTATTTCGGATGTTGCTGTTTCTGGAAATTTGGTCATCACCAGCAGTTATGACTACACTATCAAAGTGGGATTCTTTTTTGTTATTTGTCGGCTATGGTAACTGATAGTGGGATTCTTTTTAAATTCTTTCAAATGGGATCAAATAGGGCGAATTTTCCCGCGGATTACGGTAGTTTTACGAACAATATCTCAATCGGGAGCTCGGAAAATTGCCTCAAATTCTCCGTTTTATAGATTTTTGATCTTAACTTGTGTGAAATAATCCACGCCCTCCTGGCTCACAATGCCCCTGTCACTTCAATTTGTGTGGACGAATCTCGTCGAATATTGCTGTCAGTTTGTGAGGAAGGAATCGTCTGCTGGTGGGAGATCGACTCCGCCGAACTGATTCGTTCCGTTCGAACTGACTTCTCCAGTAATTTCTCCTATTTCCTACAAATCTCTATACCTAGGTCCCATTCTTTTGACACTTTGTGGAGTTTACGTTGTCGTTTCTTCATCAGAAGGGTCTGTGGCCCTATATGACGTGACAAATGGCCAAATGGAAGAAACTCTTGCAACTGCTGATGTAAGAAAATCAATAAAAAATATAAAGCAATTAATTTTAGACTTTTACTCCGAGCTCTCGGAACCTGATAGCGGTGAATGGAGAGATCGCCGCAGGTAGTCATGGGCATGTAATCACCTTCTGGGATACCAGAGAAAAGGCTGCTATCCGCGAGGTAAGTTGTTGATTTAAAAACCAAAAAATTGTCCAAAAGGCGTCCTGGTAACTCGACGCCTCGCTTGTATTTTAAAGTCAAATAAACAAAAATTTGCAGGTGAATATGGGCCTCTCTATCGACTACCTCCTCCGATTGAGTCACAATTCGGTTCTCTGTCAATGCGGCAATTCACTATACAAAGTCAACGTTCCCTCTCGTCTATCTCGCTAGTCATTCCAAAATTCTGCTCAAGAAATACGGTCATCCAGTGCCTTAATACTCTGTAAAAAAGACGAAAATCTCCTTTGCTTTCGTAAACTTCCTTCTGTTTGTGTTTCTTCTTCATCCAAGAATGAAAAATAGTTATGAAACACAAACAAAAAGAAAAAAAATGTGAATTGTAACGCAAGTTTGTCGTCTTTTTTGGACAGAAAATATATCCATAAAGATTTCTATTTTTACTTCTTTTTTTCTGATTTTCGGTTTCTTTACCATTAATTTCTTTTAAAATTATTCATTTTTTTGAGCAAATAACTGAAATTTAGATGGCACCTTGTGAGTATTCTTTCGCCCAATTTATCCAAGACCATAAGAGTCAGATGGAAGCCGGTGGGATTCGTCCTGAACTCTGGGGAGAATTGTATCATAAGCTTACAAAAGAGGTTTGTATTTATTTTGTTCAATAAAATAGTTTTCTTAGAAATTTGACGCCGGAGATGCCTTTCGTCTAGTCTGTGAAGAGTCCGAAACAGGAGAAAAAGATTGGACTGTTTTAGCTCTTAAAGACATGGACCCTGTAGATGAGGATTGGTAGGTCTTTCTCTCTCTTTAGAGTATCCTTCAGTGTTTATTTGATCGATCATATGTGGACATTCCGTCCTCATCAGGCTAGAGAACAATTGGAATCCATGCCAGAACTAGCCGAACGACTAAAGAACCTAATGGAAATCGAAGAGGATGATGAATCAAGTTGCAGTGATGACGAGGTGACAACTGAAGCAGCAGAAATAGCAAAAATAAGTCTAGCGAGATCAGAAAGTGGAGAACGTGAGTCGTTTTTAAAAGAATATAAAGACATTATAGCGAATGATAACTTTCCTCGACATGAATCTGTTGATGCTCGTTTGTGTTTCCAAGTCAAGGAGAGAAATGGAGTTGTCGATAAGATTATGAAGAAGTTATGGCAATATGCCAACACTTATACTGTGAGATACAAAACTGAAGTAGATGAGGACAGCATGCCGATTTGGTATGTTATGGATGAATTTGGATCCAAGATTCCACACAATGATGATGCTAACATCAAGTGAGTCATTTTTCTGGTCTAAATGCCTCTATTCCAATTAATTACCGTAATTAATGTAGCTTTTCAGAGTAGTTCCTCTTCTTTTCGCTCCGCAAAACATTACATACAATGTTCTCTACTTGACAAAACCAATAGCTGAAGATGGAGCAGTATTCCGTGATTATGCTGACACACGTCTGGCCAAAGAACACCCCGAATGGCGACCTCTTCTTCTCCTTCCCTGGTTCGAGCATTCAATCGATGAAATTCCTGCTCACTATGTACCAGATGATGCTTATTTCTCATCAGGAAGAACTGCTGACAATTTGCCGTCTTCTCAAGAACAAGAAAAAACACAACATACAAAGGGAATGAGGAAGCTGAAAATATTTACGGATCATGATCAAATTATCAAAAATTTGAAGGAGGTTGAGTATGAATTGGTGGAGGAATTAGATCAGGCTGATGTTCTTTGGCTCAGACAACATTTCCACGATTTTGGGTTTGTTTTTAGTCTATAATATACTGTAAGATTACAGAAATTTGTGTACGAAGAGTCCGAAGGCTTTAATCAACCAATTTCCCTATGAGAGTTGTTTGAATGTGAAAGACCTTCTGGCTGCTATCCTCATGCAAATCAACAACGGAAACGGTCCGAATTGGTTCCAAAAGACATTCAATATCACCAACGAACTGCCACAATTCGCCTACCATTTCCAGAAGAGACAAATGGCTGGAATGGATAACACTTGGATCGTTAAGCCATGGAATCTAGCCAGGGGATTGGATATGCATGTCAGCAGAGATATTGGTCAGATGATTCGACTCACCGAGCCTGGCCCAAAGGTTTTTTCTTTCTTCTAAAATATTTGTAAAAATTCAGATTGTGAGCAAATACATTGAGAGACCAATGCTCTTCACTCGACCGGACAACTCGAATAGAGTCAAATTCGACCTTCGCTATATCATTTTCGTGAACTCCTTAAATCCCGTTAAAGCTTACGTCTATAAAAAGTTCTGGATTCGATTTGCCATCAAGTATGCTCTTCCCGTTTCCTCAATTCCTCTTTTTCAGTGAATTCGTCCTGGATAATCTCGACGATTTGGAGACTCATTTCACTGTCTTCAATTATGCGGACAAATCGAAGATTCTTCAAATGAATTGTGAAGATTTCGTCAAATCGATTGAGAAGACTTATCCCTTCCTGAAATGGGCTCAGATCCAGGATCAGATCAATTCGGTGTTCCGAGGAGCGTTGGAAGCCGTTAGCAAGTGAGTTTACCAAAAAAAAAAGTCATAAAACCTTTTATTTTCAGAGCCCCTCCACCACGAGGAGTCGCTGCCAATGCCCAATCGAGAGCCATGTATGGGGCCGATATAATGCTCCAATGGAAGGACGGCAGAAGTCCAGGTAATTTCAACTAAACGGCACTCTAAAACTAAATTTATAGATTCCGCTGATTCGGTCCAGGCTACGCTGTTGGAATGCAATTTCATGCCGGATTGTGAAAGGGCCTGTCAATATTATCCGGACTTCGCTGATACCGTTTTTAAAACTCTTTTCCTCGATGAAATTGATCAAACCAAAGTTACTGTTATTTGAGATGTTTCCTATGTATTGTTGCATTCCGTTGTTGATTTTGAGCTAATAAAAGGAGATTGGTTTCGTAATAGCAAAGGGATTGAAATTCTGGCAAAAAATGCAACTCAAGGCTTTGCTTCAAAAGTAGAAAAATTTAAAATAAGAGCGAACAAATTGCAAGATTCTATTCTTTCCGATGCCTTTGATAGATATCAAGAAGACTACGCGGCTGATCACTAGCCAGACAAAGGCCAATCTTCAAATCAATCGAAAGCGTTTATCCCTCTTTCTATCGAAGTATACTGTATTTCCCTTTTACCTTCTCCAGATGACTCCTCGTTAGCGAGCCCATAAAGCTTGTCGCTGGATTATGGTTTTGAAGATGGGCAGGCGAGATGGCGGTTGGGTTCAAAGGAGGTAGCGACTGTTTCGCGCACCATTAACTGCATCTGCGGGTAGAAATCAACAGGCCCTCAGGGTGGCATTACGGTGTTAGATTGTTACAAGGTTAACCTATTGAGAGACATCTTTATATTTATTAGAAAGTTCTGGGTCACGACTTTTCAGAGTGGAAGTGCGAGGAGAATGTCGCTTTCGCTCTTCGTTTATCTGATTGGCCAGTCTTTCTCTCTACACGTAAAATAATATAGCAATTGCGTCACGATTAAGAATGAGCAATTGAGGAGCCCAATTAGCTCGAACGAAGCTGTAAAGACTCGATGTCATGGCCAATACGAGCAGGGGAGGATAAGATCTCTCGGGGGGACAGGTGTTCCTCATCTATTCTTTGCAATATTGCTAATCCTGTAATCACCGAGCGGTTCTTTATAAAAACGACCCAATTACATGGCGATTTGTTATCTACTCCTTGTCCCTCTTCCCCGCATGTACTGTAGAGATGGTCAAGCAGCTGGCTGGAGACTCAGGTGTGCATTGCCTAATGGGACTTCTGTTGATCTAGGCCTTTTGGCGGAAAGAGGCCGCCTGCCAAGTGGCCGATGGACATACAAACACAATACAAACAACGGCATGCAACAAATCGTCTTTCCGATCAGCGGGTGGTAGGATAAGATGACCGATTAGATGCTTAGATCAGGCCGAAAGAGTTTATTAGAGTGGAGAAGGAGGTCCATCTAGCATTCTACTATAGCTCGAACTTGTTGACCGATTGGACTCGTAGAAAAAGGATAGTTAAATCGGCTTGTGGTACTAATTGGGAGTGACTCCACGCAGCCCTTTGATCCGAGTTGCCACTGGCATTGAGTCGTCTTTTGATCAGATCGACCACCTACCAAGCTAATTGTTTTTCTTTTTGCCATTTTTCTCTTTCAAGGCGAGTGCCGCGCGTGCGCCAAATGGCGGTACGCTTTTTCCTCGGACTTTTTTCCTCTCGACTAAACCAGCAGGTTAAGCCCACTGAGCGTTTTACAGCAGGCGAGAAAAAAACAGTCGGAGCGTGGCGAAATGAGTAACGCCGACGATTTATGACTTGACTTCGGAGGCAGATGGCGATGGCAAAGGAAAAACACAAGGAGAGACTCCGGAAATGGATCTCTCTCTCTCTCTCTCTCTCTCAGACAATTGACATTATTGGCTCGTTTTTGTGGCATTTCATGGCTAGTTCGCTTGTCACAAGCGAAATTCATCTAAAAAATGTCTAGCTTCTTCACTCAATGGTTTGTAGGCATTTTTACCCGAGTTTATCAAAGATGAATGCACTGAAGCCATCAGTGAAAGAGTAGATAAGATAATCTTAGAACCTCGAGAGGTTGACTGATCAAAATAAATTTATTTTTTTTATTAAAGATACTGTAAAACATTGGAAACAACCCGCCGTGGATAGATGAAAAATAGACATCAATGGGCTTCTATTTGGGGTTTAAATCGTTGTATCCGAAAATGTTCAAGCCAACTCTTTACAAAGGATAGAGAGCTCCTTGAAAATCTATAAGTCTTCGGGGTTGGACATCGCCATATCTTTCCAGAAATAAATTTCTTTGTCTTCTTCTCCAAACTTCGAACAGGTACTTCGATCTTCAGGTTTTCATTCTCGCCATCGCGTGAGCTGTCAAAAGCCATTACCCTTCTCTCTTCCCGTCCGCATAATGAGGTCTATTTGAACCCAGCCGTTTTTGTCTGTCTTCCCAGAAACAAATCTCGGCCAGCTGGTCAGTCAAAGCTGATTATTCACGTTTCGAAATTTAAATCTCTCTCTCTCTCTTACCCTCTTTTTCATGGATTTTTCTGAGAGTTTCTCCCGTCAGTTGGCATTCCTGTTCCAGTCAATCTTCTTCACACACCTGACAAAAGTGGAACTGGGGAGTTTGTTATTGAACGCCTGGGGATTAGGCCGAACGGGAACGTCAGATTAGCGGACAATGGCAGAGGCGAGTAAGGGGACAGACAGCTGGCTATTAGATCTAGAGCGTACCTGCTAGCACCAGCAGTGATTTCTAGCTGATTTATGGAGATAAAGAGTTCAAAACTTTCTATTTTTAGTGATTGTTTGCCCAGAATAATACAAAAATTGAGCAGAATACGGTAGACTCACGTCCTTAAGTGGTTTGTCTCTAATTCAATCCTGGGCAACCAGAGGCTAGAAGAAATTCTGACTTTTTCGAAAGCGAAAGAACTATGCTGAAAGCCGAACTTCCTTTTACAGCACACCACTTCAACTTTTTATAGGGAAAGTTTCTAATTCTTGAAGATGATCGCTATACTCATTTAATTACAATAAAAATCATTGAATCTATAGTACCTTCAGTCTATCAAAAATTCCACTAGGTGATTCAATTAACCCAAAAATTCGTCCTAATTGTCGGCAATAACTCAGTCAGCCTCGCCAATAGCATCGACATTTCTCATTCTACAAGAATTTATTCATTTGCCTCTTCTCTTCGTTGACTCTCGCTCCTGATCGAGTATCTAATTATCCATTCTTGGAGGTCAGCCGGCTAGAGGGGCGGGCTCTACAGTCCCCCTCTTCGACTCCGCCCATCTCGAGCAACACAGTTCCTTCCAGCTGTTGCTTTGGGCTGTCTCATCTTTCCTCCTCAAGTTCCGTCAATTACACCTGTCTAATCATCGCTCTCCCAGTCATCAGTTTGTTGTCAAACAATCCGTCACCGGGTTCATTTTTGGCGCCAATATCCTCCTCTCTCTTCGCCTCAAATTCTCGGCGACCTTCACCCGTAGCCTGGAGTCTTTTCTCAGTCTCTTTCTCTATTTTTCTACTTTTATTTTCCTCTTTTTCAGTTATGGCTCCCACTTCAAAATCCACAAAAACTAGCCAACTTCGTCGAAATGAAAGGGAAAGAAAGCGCGTTCATCAGGTAATTTAACTTATCTCCTAAAACTAGATTTATTGCAGGTGAATGATGGATTTGATAAGCTCCGCGATTGTGTGACTAAGGCTTGCGCTAAGCAGAAATTGAGCAAGGCGGATACGTTGCGCGAAGCGGTCAAGTATATCCAACACCTGCGGAAACTGCTCGAGGAAGAGGCCACCTCCTTCTCTCAAAATGGTTAGTTTCTAAGGATTTCTGGCAACAATCTTTTTCAGACTATTTGATGTCAAACTCGACGACTTATCCATCCCCGCCGTCTTTTTACGACGAGAGTGGATACTATACTCAGGCAACTAGCCACATGAGTCCGATGAATATAACTCCTCCCCAAGTTCAGCCTTCTCCTCCAAATGATTTCTACCTTCAGCATTATTCTATGCCTCAATACCAAGGTAAGTGCACAGCTAGATCTAGAAATAAAAAAGGAATTTTCAGTGATGAGGACGACTCCGTAAGACGATAGATTGACTCCACTTCACGGGTCTTTTTTTCTCGCTTTTTTTTGTTTTTTTTTTCTATTACGGGTTGATGAATATTTTATTTGAAGAAGTTGTTGCTTTTCATCAATCTGTTCTCTCTCCTTTTCTTGGTACTTCGACAGAATTTCGATCACTATCTTCGTATTTCTTCGTCTTCCTCGCTGGACAACGCATACTCATAAGGGCGATTACAATAGCCAAAGCTGTAGCCAACGCTGAGACATACTAGCCATTCTTTGGTTTTTTTTTATAAAGAAAAGGAAAATACCGTAATTGAGCGAAGGAGATAGGAATATTTTGGTTCGTGGGCTGCCTCTTCTAGGGGACTAGATGCAACTCCAAGGAGAATTGTCCCAGCGAGATTGACTATTGCACAGATGAAGAGAAGGACTGTATGCATGAGTGGCGGAATGATTTTCGCACAAAACTCGAGATTATTGAAGACCAAAGCCAAAATAACGGTGAAGAGACAAAACCCATGCAATCCAAAGACGCTACAAGACCATGCAAAGTTATAAAATGGCTCGGGTTCTCGAGTCGTAGCGGTTGGAGATGCTGTGCTCGTCGATGTTATATTTCCACCACTGACGGTAGTAGTTGTTGTGGATTCCTCAGGATGGCCGAGAACTTTATCAACCGAATGGAATCCTAATGCCGAATTCAACAATATTGAGATGTAAACAACCTAGCGTTTTTTCAGTTACAGCAATCCGCAAAAACTTACAATCAAGACGCATAAAAAGTGTGAATGAAGCGCTACACAACGCTTAGCTCGATCGCTCGCTGGTTCCGACTCCTTCTTTTTGTCAGCCATTAGGAGGAGACACAATAATGCGGATATTATCCACATTAATGTAGACACATAATCTTCATTTATCTTGCTATCTCCTGTTTGAAATTATCACGACAGGGGGTAATTGGGTTGATTGACACAAGACTGGCTGGCGCGAGGCGTTGTTTGAGTTGCAGAGTGGAGGTCATCAATTAGAAAACGTGAAATATGAGACTACACGCAAAGAACATGTGCTCAGCTTCCCACACCAGGTCACTGTAGAATTTTTTTTAATCAAAAAGAGGAGAGGGGAGGAATAGCCCTAGCTTTCTGATTTTCATTAAATTCTGGTCGATTTCCTTAATTTGTAGAATCAGTTGACCCGTAAAATGAATGAGAAACTCCAGTCGTCCTCAAAAATTGGAACCAATTAATTACAGTCCACAAGATGGACCTCATATGTCTTTTTACTGTCCAGGTGCTCGAAACAAAGAAGGCGCTTCTTGCGTTGCTTCTCTCATAATTACAGTTCTCCTCAAGTGATTCTTCTCGGCAACATTTGAGGCCAAAAATAGGGTCAAAAGTTACCGAAACGAGCAAGTTATTGTCTTTTAATTAACTGCGGGAGACCGCCATCGGGGTCGTCCGATCGCTCATAAAACAAGGCGGCTGGACTGTTTTCTCGTTGAGCAATTAGGACTCTTTGATCGCGAGCCGCCAGTAACTTTTCGTCCTTGTCGAGGCAAGATGATGGATCAATCACTTGGTGGAGGTTGGATGATCTCCCCAGGGAGAGGATCGCGTGCCAGTAGCAGCAGGTGTATTTCGCTCTAAGCGCATTAACAATCAGCCCACTTGCAATTCTGAGAGGCTGTCTCGTACAAGAAGAGACAGCTGACCGGGAGGGAGGACAAGGTTTTTCAAACTGGGTCACTCATTCCTGATTTAAACGAGAATAATTCGCACACGTAAAATCTCGGTAGTCATGTCAAATGACTTTTGAGATTTAGTCCAAGACAGTTGAGATTAAATTCTCCAAAAGAGGTTCGTCTCTTACTCTGATCCTGGGCAACCAGAGGTTAGATCAAATTTTGGAGCCACTCTGTAACAAGAGGGAAATGTCCTGTTTTTATGTGTATCCATCTGGAGTTGCGGTAATTGTTTTCACTCAATAGCGTCTCATTTTCCGATAGATCGCTGCCCAGCATGTCGTCTCTCCCGACAAAAGTCACCGTCCTCTTGCGCAATGAGCTCTCATCCCAACAAAATTCCCTTCTCTCTCTCTTGTGTCATAAATAAAAGGGAAAGGGATGAAGACTCTCGTCGACTATAAAAACACTCGAGTCCCTTCGTCCTTGCTCCCTCCTCGGGAGTCCTTTGTCCACTATGCTAATTGCGACTTTCGGCTGTCGGCTGTATCCTTTATTCTATGACGAGGCGTCAGATTTACAATGAATTATGTACTGTTTATCCCTGAGGAGATCCAAGGACAAAAGTTATTCCCAAGTTTTTGGTTGTAATTTCCGCCGGAACCGTTTACAAGCAGTTAATCTGAGCTCGCCATCTCTCTGATATTCGATCCTCGCCAATTATATAACAAGTGTTTGCAGCGATTTACAGTAACCTCGACTAGATCCGCTCCTCCGATATTTGCACAATCAATTGCCAAGCATAGGCCAAAGAGTTTGGGTTTCTCTTGTGAGAGGGAGCCACTGTGTTTACTCGAATTAGTCGTCTTAGCAGTATGTCCGGTAATTAGGGGTACGTGAACTCGGGACTCTAGCCATTTGCGCATTAGTACGGCCGGATGAATGGAGACTGTCACGGCTGAGAGTACCACAGGCACAATGGCACATCAACACCATCGGAAGAAGGGATCCTCATTTCAATTGCTCTGGGAACAGCCGAGCTTTAGAGCCGTTGCCCTCTAAAAGGCGAGGGTTTGTCGAAAATTTAACAATCTGTGATTTAGGTGATGATTGTGAAATTTCTCAAGGACAGATTTTTGTCATGTAGGAGCGAATAAACCATCAAAATGTCAATCGCAACGATTCCAGTTCATGTCAATTGTCTGAAGATTCATTTCGCTCATAAATCACTTGCTTCTTGTCCCAATTGCCCAACCACATTGTTCCCAAAAACATAGATGAACAGGTGTCCTGAAGCATGAGCTCAAAGCGGCTCGCACGCCAGGAAGCGCCCATTGCGTAAGAAGTCAAAGCCGCCGACTCTCGCTCAATTGGTTATGTCTAACAGTACACAAATGTGAGGACACTGGGAAAGAGGGGATTCTCTCTGGGGAAGACTTCCACTGAAATCTCTGAGGATGAGGTCGTCAACCCAAACCGGTCCTCCATGTGTCTCTCCATTTGTCAATTCAGTACAGTTGGACAAACGATTTGGCGCATTTCGACGGAAATTTGATGTGAATTTGACGGCCTGACACTCCCAGCGGGGTGTCTGGACAGGAAGTGGAGAATGACCTGTAAGTCTCCGGGTGAAATGAGGCATATGAGTCAAAACGATTTAAATTAGGTAAGCATTGGCTCTCGCCGGTCACGATTATGCAATACCAGATGGCTGGCAAACAGTTGCAGCATACAGATTAACGGTAACGGATCAACACTGGCAGCCGCAGGTTGGAAGGCCTAATTGAGTGCTCAAGGAGCAATCGGGCGCGAAGAGGGCCGTAATCCGATATTAGAGGGATCACCTGGAGAGGGATGGCTAAAGAAGCTATGATGGGGCAACAGAAATTTTTAAAGTTTTTCTCAATCGCGTTCAGCTGGTTCTAATTTTTAGCTTTTTTTCGCTTTCGAAATCCTCTTAATGAGTTCAAATATCTGAAAAAGTCCCGGAGACTGGTGATTCATGTGTTGCCCCAACATTTATCACATGTTTTTCTTCAGGTCAGACTTGAGACGCAACAGCTGTCAGTCACCAGTCATCGTCAACCATTCAAATAGGAGATCGGCCTGGCTGATTCGGTCACTATTTACTTTCCTTTCCAAGCCAATAACATGTTTTTATTTTCGTTTCAACAAGCAACTTGCAGAGGCTTTAACCCATGGCTCAATTCTTTTCGCTCTTCCTCATGTTCCAACTATTCCTTTTGGCTAGTGCTGGGGTTGGAAAGCGATGTGTCTGCATTCGATCTCCTTGTCTCTGTGGAGGATTTCCGTGAGTCTCTTAGAATAATATAAAAAGGAGTTTAGAAGGCAATTAGAAGACTTTGAAAGACGTCATTTGGACGGTGGACCCTTTGAAGAATCTACTTTGATCCAACGAATACCGGCTCGTCCTCGTCATTTTGAATAAATTTCCTTTTTGAATACAACTTTCTCCTGAAATTCCTGAATAATCACAGCTAAGAATCGGAAATGAACTGGTGGGGAGTATAAAAGACGAACGGTTTTTTGAAGAAATCATTCGAAATGGTTCAACTCCTTCTCTTTGTCTTGGTTCTTCGGCTTGTCGCCTCTCAACGTCTGTCCGACTACAAAGATGATGAAGACCTAATCTCTGATCCAGGTTATGATGAAGACTACTGGTACACACATCCAAGATATCATCATGGACGTCATCATCATCGACAGCCTTGCCGAACCAGTCCTTGTCCTCAGAATCAGCCAATATCTCTGAGAGTGAAGGAAGAGACTCTACCACCGGTGGCGGCTCCTCCAACCACAACTTCAGCTGCTCCGACGACGGCTACTACTTCCCCCAGCTCGGTTCTGTACAAAAGCTTCTGGAATCAGACTAAAGAATTTTTCCAAGATCTACTCAATCTTCTGAACCAGCTGGAAAATGAATCTTTTAGATTCACCACTCCTTCTTCTGTCACTCAAGATTCAAATGAGAAAAAACGTCATATTCCATTCGAAGAGAAGACTACTTCTTTGCCAATAAAAGCAACAACTCAAGCTGTAACCAAGAGTCAGACTATTCCTGCTAAAACTACTGTAAAACCTGCACCAACATCTGCTCCTGCGACCAAAAGTCAAACTATCGCTGCTGCTACAACCAGGAAAGTAGACGATGCGACCAAGAGTCAGACTATTCAAGCTGCTCCAAAGACTACACAAACTTCAGTTGTGACCAAGCGACAGACAACCGCAGTTCCGAAGATCATTCAAGCTGCTCCTACGACCAAGAAGCAGGCTACCTCTGCTGCTCCTAAAACCGTAAAGCCTGCAACAATCCCTTTTGTTCCTGCGACTACTGCTGTTCCTTCGAAAACTACTCCCGTTGTCTCTACAGTTGTTACAAAGAAGCCGATTGTCTTCTCGACATCCCAGGCAACTACAAAGCAATCTGTTCCAGTTTCTGCTGTGACCAAAGTTCAGACTGTTGCTCCATCGACCGGAGCAGCTCTAATTGCTAATGTGAAGTCAGCCGTTTTCACAGCAAAGCCGCCCATCAAGAATCAGACTACTGCTGTTCCTTCGAAAACTACTCCCATTGTCCCTACAGTTGTTACAAAGAAGCCGATTGTCTTCTCGACATCCCAGGCAACTACAAAGCAATCTGTTCCAGTTTCTGCTGTGACCAAAGTTCAGACTGTTGCTCCATCGACCGGAGCAACTCCAATTGCTAATGTGAAGTCAGCTGTTTTCACAGCAAAGCCGCCCATCAAGAATCAGACTGCTGCTGTTCCAAAGTCAACTCAATTTCCAATTGTTGTCGATACAAAGGCGATAATTCTCGCATCTATCAAGAAACCATCTTCTCCTGTTTCAACTGTTGCCACCCAAGCTACAACTGTCAAGAAGGTCTGGTCAACTGCTGCCCCTACAGCTACCACCAAGAAGCCGGCCGTCACACCCAAACAAAATGCCACTGTTCAAGCTACAACAGTCACCAAGAAGGCCTTTATACCTGTTCGTCTAGCTGCAACAAAGAGTCAAACTACTACTGCCCGGATAACCACTAAAGCCGCTACCACCAAGAAAGTGGAAGTTGTGACCAAGGGGCAGACTACTCCTGCTGCTCTCAAGACGACTCAAGCTGTTACCGTAAAGCCCACACCAACATCTGCTTCGGCAACCAAGAGTCAGATCACCCCTTCTGCTACAACCAGAAAAGTAGATGCAGCCAAGTACCAAACGGTCGCTGTTCCGAAGATCACGTCTGTTACTCCAACGACTAGCCAAGCTCCATCCGAGAAGCCAGTCGTCTTCTCAATAATCCCTGATTTTATCATTAGAGGTCGGACTACTGTTGCTCCAAAAACGACTCAGGCTCCAACCAAAAAGCCAATCGCTTTCCCAACTCATCAGATTGTAACCAAGACTCCCGCTCCAATCGTCTTGGCTACAACTGTCAAGAAGGCTCCAACTACTCAGCTTCCAATTGTGACTAAAGCTCAAACAACTCAAGCTCCTCTCCCAAGCACCACTCAAGTTCCTGTGAGCAAGAAGACATTTCCTCCATTTGGTTCCAGAAAAAATTCCATCAACAATCGACCAATAACTTCCATTCTAACAGGAGAAGAAAGCAGCAAGCCGGTCACTTTTCCTAATCTTCTCCAACAAGTTCAAGCCCAATCTGGAAAGGCTTCTCCTTCAGCCAAAGATCCTCTGATTGTGAATATCTTTGAGTTTCCCAAGATCCAACACGAAAAGAAGCCGGTGACAAGCCAACCTCCTTCTGATCCCAACCTAGACAAGATCATTCAACGCGTTGAGGACAGAGCTCCCTGGCTGTCTAGCTATCTTCGCTCCGACCAACAGCCCAATAAGAACATCGTCCTTGAGTGAGTTTTTCTTTATTCATCCCTTAATATCATAAGTACCTCTATCCTTTGGAATAAAATCAATTTTCAGAAGAGGTGATGCGAATCATTTGATAACTGCTCGCGGAGCTTATCCAAAAGGACCTCCACTCCAATGGTAGACAAAAATAAATATCTTTCCCTGCCATTCACTTGTTGATTAGAGATGGTCGATCGAGTCGAGGACGTCATTTGGGGTCAGCGAGCATTTTCAATGAGACAGAACTCGGAGGAGGTATTTGCATAAACCGTGAATAATTATTCCGAAATTCTTAGGGGAGAATAATGTTTTGACAAATTCCTGACATTTCTCCATGCAAAATGTAGGAGTAATTGATATTTTCTCGAAGAATTCCATTTCCTATGGAATAATCAGCCAATTCCCAAATCTCTATGGCTGCACGTGTGTGTGCTGTAAAGGCTCCAATTAAGCTACGCGAATAGCGCATTTATTGTTACCGTATTGATAATGAATGCCATCAAATATGCTCATTCATTCCGCGGGCTAATTGTCAATCCATTGAGCACTGAAAAGAATTGAGAAGAACCAGACAATATTTCTTTTTGAGGGAGAGACTAATTGGCGAAAACAATGGACAGAAGCTGGTAGGGAGCCGCCAGGTGCGAGGACAATTTCCGCCAGTTGCGTCACAGTCAGCCAGGCCTAAACTGCGTATCTTCGAGGGATTTTGTTAATTGCTCCAAGTAGAGTATTAACCCGGATTTTAGGATTAGAAGGTAGCTTTAACAGGGTTACTGTAGATTTACATGGTTTATTAAAAAATACATTCGCACACGTAAAATCTCGGCAATTGTGGTAATTGACTCTAATTTTTTGAAGCTTCTTTTTGAGAAATACTTTTTAATTCTCCTTAAAAGGTTAGCATTAATTCTAACCCTGGCTAGCTAGTGGTTGGAAAGAATTTTGGAGGGCCTTCTCGAAGGAGAGGGAAAATTTATTTTTTTGATAAAGTATGTTTTTTTATTTGTTATTGATCTGATCTCTTTTTTTAGATCTCTCAATTTTCTATTCTTCTACCTGCCATAAGCCATGCTTAATGTCCTCCTCATCAGCTCGTCTTTTCCTTTCGGCTTTTTCCTCTAATTACGAGCTCAATGAGCCAGATCGGTGACTGTAAAAAGACGGCCCGCCACCGTGTCTGTCCTAATCTGTGGAAGCGGCCAGCTGATGGCTCTTATCCCTTTCGGCTCCTCTCAATTAGCGCAGATGACTCCTTTCGGTGAGGACTCGCTATTTTTCCCAGCAAGGAGAAGGGATTGTAAAAGTTTGACAGATAGATGTGAACCGTTTTGGAGACAAAAAGAGGACGGCAATTAATTGGGATTACGTGCGGGAGGCTGTTGCGCAAGCGGAATGACGCAATCAGTTTGGAGGGGAATCTTCTCTCGACAGGTATCAAGCATCGTGTTATCTCACCCTAATTACACGGTTTCATGCTGCTTACGAGAGGTTACGTTTGTATAAGAGAATTAGTCTCTGTTACGCTTCGCAGAGCTCACAAAAGGGAACTTCTAAAGGCTATTCAATACGATCTAGAGCTAGTCCTTTCTGAGCAAATCATATGAGTATTTTTTCGTTTTTTCTTTTGTATTCTAATGTTCTCTGAATTAGAAAAAATGTTTGTTTCTTCCTCTTTACTGACCTTCTTCTGGCTAAATGCCACCCGTTTCTGACAACAATGCCATTGGAATGCAGAGCAAGGCCATAACGAGTCAATTGGACTGTTTTTCTTTACCTTCTTTTGGCCTCCAAGGATTTAATTGACTACCGTAGACTTTGTGATTATTTTCAAGAAGAGAAAAAAATTATTAGTTTTGAATCTATAGTTTTTCCGGTCCCTAATGACCTTAACCCAGCACCTGTTTTGGTACCATTGTTACCTTTCTCGAGTCGGTTTTCGGGAGCAGCAGCTGTTGGCCATTTCCTGTGCTGTTCCCTCTAATTGTTGTCTCTGCTTTGATTTATACAAGGCACCACAGGTGGGTCTCACTCTAATGGGTCAAGATTCCTCCTCTCAGCTCACCTTCTCTGGTCCGAGCCTATAAATCCATCTTGATTACGAGCTGACCACAGAGGGAGGCAAACGTTTTCCCGGGGAGTAATGAGGCTGACCTAAATTTTGTCCCCAAGAGAAGGACAGGTGTCAATTCAAGTGTTGTGCAAAATGATAGCCCGGATTATTGAGGTGCATCAAGTGGCCTCAGGATCATGATAATCCCTCATTGTTCGGGGTTGATCTTGGCTCAATGAGACTTGGAGAGAGAGAGAGAGAGACTTTTCCAAGAATCTATTTTTTAAAAGAAAAAAGTTCGCAACATTTTATGAGTCGCGCAACATTACGATGGCCATCCAATCTGACGGAGGGAATTGCTTTCCCGAACAGTTAGTGAGCATTGCTCACCACAAGACCATTGAACGGGAAAAATAAGAGGATCGAGCTCACATTCCTTCTTTAAAATGGCGCCTCCCGCTTACCGTAACGAGTCGTCTTGAGACTATTCTAATTCGCTATCTAACAAGTAAGTAAATCCCAAAGCTTAAAGAACTAAAAAAAGACTCGAAACTTCTACAGTAATCTCGACTTTTGGAAGATATGTAAATTCAAATTTTTGATTTTAATGTAATTTTTGAACTCAAAAGTTACAAATTGTTGGAGATCGCAAGATATAAATGGCAACTCAATTTGACATTGTAAAAGCAAAAATTAAAAGCTCAAAAAGCCTTTCTCTCTTCACAGAACGACGACCTTTTGCAAGTTGAATATTTGGCTGGAAAAAGGCGACGTTCCGGTCCATAAAAATCATAAAAAAGTGACAGCACCTGTCCTCGTAAATGGATAGTTTTGACAACCTTGAATGAGCTGTTCTCCCGCTCTGCTCGTCTAATTGTGGATTATTTCGGAGAGTCACGACACAACCTTGAATCCATAAAACAACCGTCGTCCGGAACACACAAGAGGGCCATGCCGTGCCAGCCGAATCGAATGGTGCCAGTCGTTTTTTCCTCTGTCTTTTTCGCGGACAAAGGGCAGCTGCTGAAAAACGGCGATCTGCCAATACCCACAATTATAGGACGACGAGAGAAAGGATTACTGTAGAATATTATTTATTGCCGCAAAACAATACCGCGAAATCAACAAAGACCCGTATCTTTTTGACTAAACAATTAAATTAAAAGGAGCTGCTCAATGAGCGAAGAATTTCTGCTGGGGCTCATCGAAGGAACTATCGCTACTGTAATACGAGGTACAGGGAGAAATTTCCGGCTGATAATTCTGCTGGGGATAGTAGTTACTTGAAGGAGGCTGATAGTAGGAGGGACTTTGGAGGGAAGGGTGGCAATCTTCTCCCAAAATCGCTCGAAGCTGGGCGATATAGCGTGCCGCCTCACGGAGGGTCTCCACCTGAAAAATTGACTATTTTTGAGAGAAAAATCTTAGCAATTCTTCTATTTTTGTAAGCTGAGAGAGTCTACCAAAATTCAAATTTATATTTTAATTTTCTGCAAGATTTTTGGGGAAAATTTTCGAGCTCCAAGAGGCAGAAAATAATTGTCAAATTGGTCTACAGTAATTCATATTCCCATTCCTGGCGGTAATATTCAAAAAAAGCTGTAGAATCCTGGAGTTTTAAAAATAAAATATGTTTCCTCCCAAAAATATCTGATCATTTATGGTTTAGAAGAAGACTTAGAAGAGTCCTAGAGACTCCCTAATGGCTACTGTAGGTCTTCAACAACTCAATTCGGCCAATTAGTTTCCGAGTTGGCGAAGAACTATGGAAAAAGGAAATGATTTCAGCGGATCTCTTATAATAGTCCAAATCAACTTCGTAAAATTATGTTCGTTGCCTAACCGAATTACGGTAAAATGACCCGAGAAATTAGTTCAAAAAGGCCCGCAAATAATGATATGATCAGACCGGAGAACTCCCTCTCAAAATTGGATTGTTCTTGAGAGAGATTCGATTATAAATGCAGACCTATTTCCGGTAAATGGTAGACTTACTTTTGATAATTTATGTTTGGAACCGGGAGGACGAGGAACTCTTTCTCTCAACGTGTTGAAGCCTTGATTCACCTGAGAAAAGAGCTACTGTAATAGACAGATAGGGAATACCTGATGGACTCGCTTCCTCTCGCGCTCATTCCTCCTTAATTTTTGTGGCTGCTTGACATTCTTGTGATTGCTCATGGCAGAAGAGACTGACTGGGATGACCGAAGACCTGGAGACTAATCGGACGGGCTTGGGGTCAACGGGGCGGAGTCGAGGGAGATTGGGGCGTGGCGACAACACGTCTAGAAATAAACAAATCTGAATAAGGAGAAAAGAAACAAAAAAAGGAAGTAGAGAGGATTTGAATCTTTAAAACAAATGGAGACAGCTGGTGCTGGGACCGGGCACAGTGGGAAGTCCGACTGGCCTTGTCCGAGAGAGGCGGGGAAGACGAGGTTATTTCAAATTGACTGATGAGTTTGGACAGAGGCCTTTTCAGCTCGAGACATTGGGGAAGTTCAGATTATTCATTTGGAATCAGGAGGAATCATCACTAATTTTGAGCACCTAAAATTCAATTGGAGTGGAATCTTATCAAAACCTATGAAGAGAGAATCTTAAATTTTACTATTGGATGTCTCGCTGGAAACTGAGTCTCTCATCTCCTCAATAGAAATGCAATTAAAATCCAAAATTTAGGATCGAAGTGTTCAAAATTCGGAGAAAACGCGCTTTCAACTGAGAAAATTGACGCTTTATAGTAGCTTTTTGTACTCAGAAGAATCGTGAAATAAAGTTTTTATCTTAAATCCTCAAGTTAAAAAAAAAGCCAGATGTAAGCTATTTATAAGTCTTACTACTACTGATTGCGCGAATTGACCACGAGGTCTAAAGCCAAAAGTCATTTGCATTCAGATCGAAAACCATGTATTCTCTTGGGAGGAAGTTAAACCACTCCCCTCTCCCATTCCCGCAACACATAACCTCCGACTACTTTACTACTCTTGCCGACGACGATAAATCACAGTAGTCAAGAACAAGACAATACGCGGATTATATTTGGAGGCCAAACATCCTGAATTTGCATTAAATTCAAGCGGATAGCATCACTTTCCGCGAATGGAGTACCAGCAAAGACGTCTGTCTTACATCAGAGCAATTATTATCAATTGGGTTACACCTGGAGTCGTGAAGCGAAGGTGGAGAAAAGCGATTTGTCGATCTTGTACACAAAACACATTTATGAATGCCGAGGAAAAGGAAAATTATGGCTGATTTAGAAAATACTGTATTTTTCCAAACATAAAACTCTCGGTGTCTTCTCACAAAAAGTTGGCTAATTTCTGAAAATTTTATATTCAGAATTAGAGATTTTGATCATTTTTACAAAGAAAATTTAGTTTTTTTTGCGGTCTCCAAAAAAATTAGAACCTCTCTGTGCCATACATAGTAATCCCACTAGCCAAATATGCCCCTCTGAACAGATGGTGCTCGATTAATGAACTGTCTACTCTGACAACTTTTTTCTTTGAACGCTTTGTATATTACACAAAAGAATGAAGAAATTTATTGGCTTAATCAAGAGACATGAGTCTGAGCTTATTCATGCTATCCTCCACGCTGGAATAACGCTTATTCCGCTTGCCTATATGAGGTAACTCATAAAGTGAAGGATCTCGTTTATAACAAACAATCGTACCATTTTCAGCGTCTAAATTATCTTTTTATTTTTTATCTCAAACTTACATATTGGTGTATAAGTTGCAATACAACCAATTACAGATTGAGCCAAAAAGAGGAAGGAGAGAAAAATGATGAGTAGCTTCATCTCTTGGAGAAAGACTGGGAAAAATGAGTCCTTTTAAAGGAGAGATTGCATTTCGTATTCATTCTTGTCTACGAAAAGAAGTAATAGAGAGATACTGTAGTGTTTCAGTCTTTTAGAAAGTTTCTTGACAGAATTGGGAGAAAAAAGGATTTAGCAGAGGCGAGTCGAAAACGTTGAAGAACGCCTTTTGTTGTCGAGTGTTCTTTCAGCAAAGGAATCAAGTCTGTGATGAAGTTAAATTCATCTTCTATTAATATCCAGCACTTTTAAAGTCTATTTTCCGTCGCTATGATAGTGGGGGATTGGAAAAGAGTCGAACCAATTCATTCTCGACGAAAATGATGTATTTGGGCTTTTTTTCATTCGCGAAAAATACTTAAACTTTTAAACTTCTACCGTAGCATTTTTCCTATCTGCTGGCAGTAAAATTTCGCAAAACTGAACTTTCTGTTCCAGTTGGTCGCTTAACCTCAAGGGGTTAGAAATCTAATCTGCCCCTTGCTCGAAGCTCTTACCGCCCGATGATCCGAAAATGACCTCAATTAGCCGAGGAATTACCTTTGCGGCTAATCATAGAGAGAAAAGGAGAGCGACATCCCGAAAATGATGGATATGACAGGTGCCCGGAGGTCTTTCCAATTACCGGCCGATTAGAGGATAAGAATTCCTCTCGTCTCATCTCCTGCAAAAGGTCTAATAGACTTCTTCGACATTTAGACCCGTTGACAACATTACCTGAAATTGTATACGGCATGGCCTTTGGCTTGTCGAGAATCTGATGACGCACGTACACATTATTTGGTTCGAACTACTTTAAAGTGACAAATTCTCCCGTTAAAAATAATGATAATTTGGATTTTAATTTGGATTTATTTGTGCACAAATTCTACCAGGAAAATTGTACTAGAACTGATCACTACAACCCTCAGCGTAGGATTTGACACGGTAGAAGCGGAGAGGCGGATATAGCTAGATTTAATAGAGTTGGTTTAGAAAAGAGAGCCAAAAAACCTTGGAGCTTTTACCAGCATCCATATTCATGCTGGACGTTTTCCCGTCTAAATAAGTCACTGTACAGATGTTCTCCACCCATTGGAGACTCCATTTACCGGCTACTTTCATAGGCACAATTCGGAAGATTATATCAAATGTGTGTTTTAGGATCTGAAAAAGATTTTATTAAATTGAGTCCCAATGAAAAGCTCAGCTATCCCTCCGTATTCTCTTCTAATAGGAGTCTCCACTAATTTGCCACGAATTTTTGAAATTTTCCACTTATTTTCAGTTTTTAATGTTTTATAAAGAGGGGATCAAGAGACTTTAGAATATCAAACAATTGGAAAATAACTGCAAAAATCAGAAAAATGTCTCATTTGATGCGATTTTTTGGATATTTCCAGAATTTGCAATGTCGATCATAACTTTCTAATGACTTTTCCCATGATTTATTAAATAAACTAGGTTTTAGTCTTTGAAAAAAATAGAAAACAGAGGAAAAACAAATAAAAAGTGGCTTTTGACGCCTGGAGAGCAGCTGGCAAGTGAGCTAACCAGCCATCGCATAAATAACTTACTCCATATTCCTGAACAGGAGCTTGTCGACTTTTGGTGAACTTCGGCTTGGGCGGTGGGGGACGTTCTCGGTTGATTTGCAGAACAATTGTATCTTCTTCTTGATACCAAGTTCCAATGCCTGGCGCAGCTTCTCCAGTTCCAGGAACCCGGGATTTTAGCATATTCACCGCGGTTTGTGGCGTATCGCACGACGTTGTCATCAAGGCGAAACCTATTTGATTTTTAAGAATAGGAGAGGGAGACTGACCATCCGAGAAGAATCTGACTAATCGCAAATATACAACCGTATGCCAAGGACGGAAATTTTTGTCCTAAAATTGTCCTCCAAGAACCAATAGAGTTAAATCAAACTCTTACCTGAAAGCTAGCCTCCCCATGACGAGTGTAAGTAATATTTGAAATATAAGCTCCATCGAATTGAAGATGAGGATAGCTAATATACAGCTCTCTCCAGTTGATTCCAATCGCCTTTTCTTCTGCTTGATTTGTCCCAAAAGAACGATAATGAATTTGTCTCCAAAGCTCATTATTCCTAGCTTGGAGGTACATCCCCATGGAGACTTCAGAAATTGTTTCGAGAAGTCTCAAATTGATATCTTTTCCAATCACATATCGAACAATAAGAGCCAAAATTTCAACTGGGAGTCTATTCAAGAAACATTCAGATTCTAAAATGAAGAATTTCTTTTGTGAAAAGGGAGATAAACCTGAAGTAATGGAAAGAAAGAGTTTTTCTCTTTCAAGAATTCTTTCCTCGAAAATCTTTCTGAGGTCATTTTCAGGATCACTGGATGGTTTTTGTGGTCCTTTCGGCGCAGATGTTCGAACTCTTGAAGTCGAACGAGCTCTAGCTGCCTGAAAATTTTGAAAAAGAGAACTCTAGAATCTCGATGCTTTTTTCAACGGGACAAAATTAATCAAAAATTGAAAAAATCTTACTGGAGCAGGATGTATCTTCCTTTCGATATCTGGAACAAGCTTCAGAGCCGAGCTGTATTTGTGCACAGCTTCAGACATTTCTCCTCTCTTCTCACACTCAACTCCCTGCATGAAAAGAGCTCTAGCCTGTAATTCTTCTGTCTTTCTTTATAGAACAAACAAATGCGAACCTGATTTTCTTTTTCTTGTTCATTCTCTTCCTCTCTTCCTTCTTTCTTATTTGGATTGCCAAGCTCTTGTTTCCACTGTTCACGAAAAAACTCTAAATCGCTACTCTGAACTTATTTTTCTTTGTGGAACAAGTAAAATACCTGTCCTAGAGTTAGTTTATCTACTTTATTAGCTAATTTATTATCAGCAAAAAGGGGTTCAATTGGATTTTCCTAAATTTTTATTACTTTTTTCCTATGTAAGCTAATTACTTGATTGACGCTGCTGGAAGCACTACCGGGTGGTTCTTCTGGCTGCATTATTCTAAGAAAAAACTAAAATTATTCGAATTATATTCGCAAAACGTTTTGAAAGAATAGATGAAAATGGCGAAAGAGCGACCGCTCTTTTCCGCAATATTGCGTCCTTTGTGGGCCTTCACTCTCTATATTCTTTTCGGATCATCTTGTGCAATTTTTCATCCCGTGTCCTATAAAAGCTAAAGATAGTGGTGTTTCATTGAAAGAATACGCTTCGTTCCAATTTGAATTTGCATTCTGCTTCTCTTTCGCTTTGATGAATGGGATGGCTCGACCGCCTCTGATAAAGGCCAATCACCTTTGTGAATTCGCCCAATTATGGATGGAAATCAACCTTATCCCAAATTAGTGCGTTGCAGAGGAAAGCAGCGAAGCAGATAATCGGGTAATTGCAGCTTATGCTCCGCTCACCTGAGCTGATTGCGAGAGATTTGTATTTGACCCGGAGGGGACCGTGATGCACCCAAATGCTATCCAATTAGGGGGAACAACACCAAAAGTTTGTACTAAGGGTTCTCAAGTTTCCTCATTCATCCATCACGGGTAGGCATGGTTATATTTGCAGGAGGATTAACCTCAGCCAATGAGCGTGTTTTTGAACGCGAACAAACAATACAGGAGCCGTTTATCTTGCTATTCGCGGAGGTGTCATGCTGGAGATTAGGAAGGGATCATCCAAATACATAAATAAGTAAAACTTTAATTACATTTTTGTATCTTACAAGCATTTGCAAAAAAGTAAAACGAATTACATCTTGCTTTTTGATTTGCCAGTTCTTCCACGAATCTTGTCTTCTGCCTCCTGCCATTGCTCCTGAGTTAGAGAGTGAAGGAATTGAGCGCCGATTTGGCTGGGATGATTGTGGAAGCTTTGACCTCCGTCGAAGTCGATGATAGCTCCATTGATCCAGCTGCCATAATCAGAAGAAATAAAGCTGACAAGATTTGCGAGCTCTTCAGGCTGACCGGTTCTGCCGGCGGGAACTGTTACGGCAGCTGCTGCCTCTGCTTCATCAGCCGTAGTCAATGACAAACGGCCAAAAGCTCCCTAAAAATTAGACAATTTGAAGAGAAAAAAAAACCTCAGTTTTTATTGGTCCAGGAGCAATTACATTGAAACGGAAGCCATATTTTCCCCATTCAGTTGATAGTGACTTTGTCATAGCTTCAATTCCAGCTTTAGCACACGCAGAAGGCATAGTAAAAGGTCCACCATATCTGAAATCGATAAAATTTGTAGATATAAAAACTAACCTGGCGTAAGGTGTGCTAATGCTCAAAACGGCACATCCTCTTCCTTTTGTCATAGCTCTTCTAGCAACTTCATTTGTGACTCCGATTGTCCCGAGGAGGACGATATCCACAATAGTTTTAACGGCATTAGGTGAAAGTCGTTCACTGGCAGCAATAAAATTTCCAGCCGCATTATTAATTAGTATATCAGGAACATTTCCGAGCTTCTTTTCAATATCATCAACGGCAGATTTGACAAGAATTGGATCTTTTACGTCCATTTTGAATGCTTCGCAAACTCCACCAGTTTGACTACGTATCTCAGCGGCAGTTTTTTCCAAGACATCCATTCGTCTAAAAAGGATTTTTAAATAAAAACAAAATACCTGGCAGCTATAGCAACGCTAGCACCCAAACTAGCAAAAGTTGTGGCAATAGCTCTACCCAATCCAGTGCCTCCCCCAGTAACTAAAGCAATTTTACCCTAAAAAGCTATAAAAATTACAAATAAAATGTTACCTTCATTGCTCCATCTCTCAAAGCAGTAGAAGTCAATGTAGGGAAGAACTTTTTAGGATTCTCACAAGCCATCTGAAACTAAAAAAATGATTGAAAAAGAGGAGAAAACAAAGCAGCCAGCAGCGAAAATAGTGGACGACTACACTGGGGCAGAGGAAAGCAAAAAGGTCGCCGAGTACATTGAACATTGTACCCACGTGAAGTAAGATAAGAACACACATTTCAGGAAATTAAAGTGCTGATGGTGCTGGCAGCTGAAAAAAGAAGAAGAACCCCATGCGTGTTGGCCAGCATTTTGGGTTTATTTTGCACGAACTTTGTACTTTGCATTGTAAACAGCAGACAAAGATGTTGGCAACTGGAATTGCACAAAGTTGTTTCCGAAATGAGCTTTTTACAATTTTCATTCTTGTTGACAGTGATGCGCCAACCATCTAGCGGTTCCTTTGAGCCGGTGGACACTTGAACCCAGCGGGGCTGTATAATTACAGGGTTGGCTCGAGAAGATGTATGCACTTCCTGTGACCTTAGAATGGGGTTTTCCAGTAAAATTGCGAGGGACTATCTTCTCTATCTTTATTCGACGCTAAAGAAGACAAATTAAGATAATTGGTACAAAAAGTAAAAGATTGGCAATGAAGGCTAGCAATATTGCTTTATAAGCATCCGACTTCTTAATCTTGCCAATCAACCTATGCGACATATTTTCTGTCCTCTTTGCTTTTCTGAAAACATTTCTTTTTCAACGGGCCTTAAGATGAAACTCGGCTTCTATTTTTTGATCCCGCTAAAACGTTAAAAGGACTGACCGACTTCTGGTTTCCGTTAAGGGCGTTATGCTTTTTAGAGCTTCGACAAACTTCTCTCCAGAGACATCAAACTTCAAATCTGGAGCAAACAACGCCGTCGACCAAGTTGTATCTGGAGCAATTGCTGTGACTTCAGTCGGCTGTGAAGTTGAGCTAGCTGAGGGTTTAGATTTTTCCTTATTAGGAGCTAAGCTAAATTTCGATGCCTCCGGTCCACAAACATTGCTTTGCTGAACTTTTAATTCAACGTTTGATGGTTTCCTATCACGTAAAGTCATTCTTGCATCCGACGGTACTCTCTGGACTGGATCCACTAGGTTACTGGGATTCTTTTTTAATGTGAGAGCTGAGGCTTTTCTTTCCGGCCTTTTGTCTGACATCATCAGCATATCGCTGTGCTGCTTTGGTCTTTTTGGTACGACAGACGATCTCTTCTTTTCATTTTTGTTATTAACTTTGTCGATTTCGTTTTCTCTTTTGCTTCACGGTTCTTTAACAACGATAAAAATAAGAAAATACCTTTGCATTCGAATTTTAGAAGACATTTAGCCAATAAATTTCATTAGACAATGAAAAACCCTTTGAAAAATGTAATCCTTATATCCTTAAGAATTTAACATGCCAATCTGTATTTTCAAGTTTTCCTCACGTACTTTTACGTCTCTCTCCTCTTTCTCTTTTACTGATTTATTTCTTTAAAAGTTATTCAAAAATTTGGTTTCAGATAAGAAACATTTCATATAAGAAAAGGCAAATGTAAGTATGGCCTCCACAACCGGAAGAGTTTTTAAAGCAGCACGAGAATCAGCGAAAACGATCAGGTTAGTCCTAGTTATATTTATATTTTTATGCTAAACTTTTGCAGACAAGCCAAAGAGTCATTAGTAAAAGCTGCTCTACAGCCGAAAAGTTTCCGATATGTTGACCAGCTTACCAACTACCTTCGACAGCATTTTATTCTTCATGAACCAGGTATTTTTCTTTCATTTTAATTATTATGTAGTTTAGGACGATTTCTTATTATACCAAAGCCCTATGGCGTATCTTGTCTAGGAAGAAAAACACAAGGAGGTGGAGTTTTTAATAATAGTGTTTATAATAAAGACGAAAATGATGAATATAATGAAGTAAGTTCTTCTTTTTCCTTATATTTTGCTTTGATTCAGATAGCCAGTAGCATTAAAAATGACATTACTCTTGAGGACTGTTTAGTAGGTCTTGGGCGAGCTTTTGGAGAACCGAAACTACAATTTTGCGTTGGACTAAAACGGTTAGAATTTAATTAGCAAATTTAGCAAAAATTTAGGTATCTTTCAGGAGCTATAGTACTTCCAGCTCGTGATGAAGAGGTAAAGAACATTAAGAATAGTATGCAACATATTGCTATGATTTCAAAATCATCAGGAGATTATCATTATCGCTGCTTGTAAGTACCTTTTATGTATTTATTCAGCAAAAATTAGAGCAATTTTGATGGGAACACCGCCGATTTCAGAAAATTCAGGAAATATAAGTGGATACGCAACATTTCAGAAAGTTGGCAATAAATCAGAGGTATTTCTTTTTTTGTTTTAGTATTCTTCTATTCAGTATATTTTTGTGCCAGGATCAGCCAGTAAGAGGGCAAAATCCGGAAAATATGCAGTAGAAGGAGATCTTCAATATACAGTTTTGGCCAGTAAATATGGCTGCAGTCTAGTTGAATTTAGTGTTAACAAATGTAAGTTTTTTATATTTCTAATTATTTTATTTTAGTTGCTCGCCATTTTCCTCGATTAGCTTTTTCACACATACTTTGTCCTATATTGGGAGATCCCCTTTATGGAAAAAGAATCGCTAATATAGATGGAAATAAAACAGCTATTCTTCCTGGATATAGTACTAGAAAGGCAAAACATGTAAGTATGATTTTTTTAAACACTTTAGCTTTAGTGGTTTCCTGAATCACTAGAAACAAGGTTAGGATTGGAAGCGAGAAACCTTATAGAACATATGCCACTTTATTGTCATGTTTATCAAACAGTAAGTCTTTTCTTCCTATAATTTTATGTAAACCTTAGAGTTTTCCCCGATATGGTTGGTCAGTAGGCAGACCGATGCGCGAACAAGATGTTGCAGATCTTATAGCAAGCGTTCCACCTCCACGTAAGTTTTAACTTTTTTAAACAACAATTTTGCAAGTTTAGCTCATTTTTTTGCAATGGTTGAGGCATTAGAAATGAATAGAGATTTATCGAAGTTCCTTCGTGGAGAAGGTGATCATAGTTTACAAGATGAACCAGAATATGTATAGTTTGTTGAATTTTTATTTTGTTATTGCTCATTTGTTATAAAATATTATACAATTTTTCCAGGATATCTTAGAGGTCAGAAAAGCAAAGAACACGCAAAGTGCTGTAAATAACGCGCGCTATTGCGTTCTTGTCAACAATTCATTTAGGTTTGCTAAAACTTTTATCCAAACTTCTCCGAAATCTTCTAGTCCTAGTTTAGGTCTAAACTTCAAGAGAAACTTGTTGACAACCTGCAAAATAGAGGCCAAAGACCTTATCTTATACGGCCAAAGTACCCGCTCGCACCATCATTGTGTGTTCTGCCAGATCATTCACTCAGCATTGAAATGCTTTTCAACATACTCAGAAACTGATGAAAATTGTTACATTTATCACAAAATTATCTCTAAAATTTTAAACTTTAGATTCGCTTTTACTTTTAAAAAGCAACCTAGAACATTGCCGGCTCCGCTTATCAGGTTAGCTACTCTCTTATGGCATCTACCAATCAAAAGTAGCTACATTTTGCTTATCTTCTTCTACTCCAACGGTTGCTAAAATTTCTTTCACACAATAAGCAGAAATAACCGCATAAAGCAACAAATGATCGCTTGTCACTCAAATTTGACCTAATTATGATACTGCCTGGCAAGTGTTCTGCTACACGTGCACTGCACGACATTTGCTATTGTCAGTTTCTGCAGGGTCAATGTTTATTCCTTCTTGTCACAGATTTTCTGCATGAATAAGCGCCTTATCATATCGTTTAACTATTTCGTTCATGTCTATCTTATGGAGTCCGAAGTCGACTCATTTTTGCCGATTTCTTTAATTTATGTCTGCTAGTTACAAAAAATTTCTTCTTCAGAATGGTGAACAAGCTATCTTTTATAGATAGAGCTCTAGAATGGTTTATGTTCCACTTCAGATGGATCTTCGTGATTCCCATTTTGCTACCAATGTCTGTCCTCTACAATACGTATTTCTCCATTCGAAATTGGATTGTATTCCACAGTCAATCAGCTCCATCAGCTCATGATCGCAAAGTCGCATTTATTCAGAAACAGGTATACTAATCATTCAGCTAATGACAAAGGTTTTTAGGTTAGAGAATGGAACGCCTCTGATCGAAGCACCAAAATGTGCACAGCCAGATCTGGCTGGCAAACGATGAGCTTCCGTTTCCCAACCTATAAGAAGAATATGACCCAGATCAGCACAGACAAACTGATTGATATCCTCGAAATAGACACGGAAGCCATGACTGTAAGAGTCGAACCGATGGTAAATATGGGACAACTCACTCGTTTCCTAATTCCTCTGGGCTACACTTTGCCCATCGTTCCTGAATTGGACGATCTCACTGTCGGAGGTGAGAAGCCCATCTTTCTCTTAAACAAATAATATAGGAATGATCAATGGATGTGGAGTTGAAGCCTCTGGACGAAAATATGGAATGTTCCAACACATTTGCAAGTCGTTTGAACTCGTCATGGCCGATGGCTCGTTGGAAAAGGCTTGTAAGGTTAGAAATCTCTATCTCAATGTTTATTTTATGTAATAGCCAGACTCAGGAGTTGATCAAACGATCCCTAGTAAGGAATCCAGTGCTCTCTATTATGCCGTCCCATGGAGTCATGGAACTCTTGGTTTTCTTGTAGCTGCTACCATCCGAATCATCCCCTGTCGCCCTTTTGTCAAATTGACCTACACTCCAGTTGAATCTCTTCAGGTATTTCTCACCTCTTTCTGCTAAAATAGGCTTTAGAAAATGCAAGATGTGTTGAGCTATGAATCCGAAGTGAAGGAGAATGAATTCGTCGAAGGAATCCAATTCACCGCCAGTGAAGGAGTCGTAATGACTGGAAAATTCAGCGACGGTCCTCCCAAGAATGGAGTCGTCAATTCGATTGGAAGATGGTACAAGCCTTGGTTCTACACTCACGTTGAAGCCATCCTAAAGGGCAAAAAGGAAATCACAGAATTCATCCCGCTGAGGGATTATTATCATCGTCATTCGAAGAGCATCTTCTGGGAAATTAAGGAAATCGTTCCTTTTGGCAATAATTTCATCTTCCGCTTGCTATTGGGATGGGCTTGTCCACCAAAGATTTCTCTTTTAAAGGTAAGATAATTCAGGATTACTGTATATTAGCCCATTAGATCACCACTCCTTCTACCCTAAGAAAAATGTACGATAGAAACCATGTTCTCCAAGATATGCTGGTTCCCATTAATAAATTGAAGGAAGCTGTCGAACTCTTTGACAGAGAAGTCGAGGTCAGTCAGGTCCAATCTTTCAAATAATATTCAGATCTATCCTCTCTGGCTTTGTCCCTTTAATCTTTCTTCTGTCCCTGGTATGGTTCGTCAACGAGCCGGCAAGAATGTGATGTATGTCGACCTTGGAGCTTATGGAATCACTACCAAGCCTAATTATGATCCAGTTAATACCACAAGAAAATTAGAGGAATATGTTCGCAGCGTCAATGGGTATCTCTCTCTTCCTTTCTATATAAAAAGATATTTCCAGAGTTCAAATGCTATACGCCGATACTTATATGAACCGCGCAGAATTTTGGACAATGTTCGACAATTCGCTCTATGAATACGTAAGAAGAAAGTACGATTGTCATGAAGCTTTCCCGGATGTCTATGACAAAGTCAATCGTGCTGTCAGATATTAGACCTTCCTAGCCTAAAATATTAGCCAAAATACGTGTTGAATATGAGACTTTACAGGTCAATGAAACTTTTATTTAAAACCGAGATGCAATATTTTCCTGATTGTGGCAGGACCATTCCAATAGCCTTTTACCAAGCCGTGCCAATAAAGAATTGGCATAAGATAAGCCTTCATCCAGAAGGCTAATCGAGTCGGTTTGCCCTGATCGATGGGAAGAGTTTCCATTGGACCCTGGGAGTTAAATTCCGCCAAGATGACATGTTTTCTGCTTACTACCAATGGGCATGAGGCATAACCGTCATACTGAAAAAGATGAACGGCATCTGGCAAGAAAAAAAGTTGTATTTTACCTCAGCATTAGGCTTCTTTCCTTCTATCACAGCTCCCAGATTCTTTTCCAGTGTTTTCAAATGACTCGAGACAGCAGCGGCTGTTTTGGCATTGGGAGAATTCGCACAGTCTCCAGCAGCAAAAATATTTGAAAATGCTTTACTTTGCAGCGTTTTTGGATCTACATCGACGAATCCATTTGCATCGGCTAATGGCTGACAATAGAGCAGCGGCTCGATAGAATAACAGGGAGGACCAACATGGAGGAAAGAAAACTGAAACATACTGTCTATTTGATCTACAGTAGCCTTTTAAGAAGCGTCTAGATTCGAATATTTTGGGCTTTACAGTAACTTTTTTGAATTATTTGCCAAACTTACAGATGTTTGCCATGTCTCTCCAGTTGGTTTATTATCCTCTCCTAACTTTTCAAAAGTGGCTATTTTACGGGGTCCATCAACCTCTACCAAATTGCTGCGTGTTTTGACTTCGATGTCCTTCTGCTGAGCCACTTTTTCCAATGCAATTCGATATTTATCTATTCCAAATAGCTGAAAATTATGCTTTTTTTTCAAATGGAAAGATTACCTTCGGAAGGGTTGTGGCATAAATAATTTTGGCTGTTTCTCTCTTTTTCAAAGCTCTCAAGGCATCATCTGCCAAATAAGCAGCCTTTTGCAGTGCTCCAGGGCATTTGATTGGAGTATTTGGGAAAGTGAAGAGAGCCACACCTGGCTGGAACTTCTCCAATTCTTTGTAGGTCTTCTCGACATAAAGAGGAGAATAGTTGGATGAGACACCCGGTCCTTTTATGGCTTCGGCCAGGCCTTTGACCTAAACATGTTTTGATCTCTAAAGATCTCTTTCTGACCTTGTCGAATCGAGGATGAATTCCTGTCGCGATGATCAAAAAGTCATAGCTGATTTCTTCCCCACTAGCCAGGAGGACTTTATTCTGTTCTGGGGAGAACTTAGAGACAAAAGATTTGAGCCAAGTAGAATTCGGATGGATTAGATCCCTTTCTTCTCTTGTAAAATCAGCCAAGCTGTTCAATCCACCTCCGACGAGAGTAAATCCCGGCTGATAGTAATGCTTCTGTAGAGAGTATGGTAAATATTGAAGAGAAGCCAACCTCATTCGGCTCTATGATACCTACAGCTCCTTTTCCTAGCTTTCTAGCGAATTTATGACTAGCTCCTAGACCAGCTGCACCTCCTCCAACTACTAGAACTTTGAAATGGCCTGGAAATTAGAATTCTCTCCAAGATTGAAAGCATATCTTTGATTTGACAAATGGAGGGTCTTTTTTCCGATTAAACAAGCAAAGAAACTAACTGAAAAGAGCCACGGAGACCCGCATGTCCAGTTGGTCGAAGTGAGTCGACAGCTGTTATCACTGCCCTCCGAAATTTGCCGACAATCTACGAAATGAAGAAAGTCACGTAGACAAACAGAGCAGTCGAGCCAAAGATCACAATAGAATGACAAAACTACGTGAGAAAAGCTACTTTCTTGCAGAAAAGCGCGTCACAAGCGAACAAAAATTAAAGCCTTTATTTGCCCAGTAGGAGAAAATAATTAGATTGTACTAAATGAAGAAATTTTATTCATCACCAAACTCCACCAACCCGGGTAATTGTCTTGGTTTACCTGAAAGGTTTCTTTAAAAAAAGGAAAGAAAACTCACTAGTTATCCGTTCAAATAATTTATTATCGACTGTCTCCGGCTCACTATCAATGGCACTTTCGACTTCTCCCGACTTTGGGAGAACTTCTTTTGTTACTTGACTCGTCAAAAACTCTGGTTCTAAACGAATTTAATTTTAAAAAAGCGGAAGGAAAGGAAAAAAACCTTCTCCTTCAGTGGTCATATGAGGTCGAAGAGTTGGATGAGGTTTAACCGCTGGTGTTGGGAGAGGAACTGTCATTGGAGATGGAGCTGGCGGAGGGACTGTAAATGGATATTGAAATAATTCAGGAAACTCTTAAATGAGCGAAAAATGAATAACTTTTTTCAACTATAGTAACCCTAAAAATGAGTAGATCGACTTACACATTCCCTGGAAGAAGCTCTTGATGTTATCGAGGAAAGCACCGAATTGACCGCCAGGATAGAGTGGAGGATTATTATTTCCAAAATTGAGTTGACTTCCAAGATCTACTCCTCCAGTCGGCTGAACGCCAACCCCAGAATCGACTCCTAACCTCTGACCGGCGACAAGCGCTCCTCCACCAGCTGAAAAGTTCCGGTTTTACATCAAAAACATAAGCTTGATGTTTCAAAGATCTGCTAACTGACTTTGTAATCCAAAACCGGCAGGACCTTGGCCGAGTTTTAAGGACCTATCTCCACCGAATCCCATGATGTTAGCAGATTGTCCCAATCCGAGATCCCAACCTCCATTTGATGTTGGATGGAAGCCAAACTGTCCAAGATTGATTTGTGCTTTGACTAAAAAAAAGAGAGAATCAAAAAAGAAAGAAAACCAACCGAGGGAGACGGCCAAGACGAGGAGAAGCATGACTGGCCGACGAGTCTCGGCCTTCTTCTTTGTTGTCCATGGCACATGTTGTAACGTGTGATAATAGCCGCCGGCAGAAGAGTGTGAATCAGAATGTCCTCGGGCGAATTCGAACCGGTTCAGCCGACTCGAGGACACACATGTTGTCGACGACTATTGTAGATATTCGAGAATGACGAAGGGCCAATGTAATGTCATGAAGAAATCGAGAGAAATCTCAAGAGAACTGGCTGGTTTGTGAGAAGTTTTAAAGAACTCGCACGATTATTCACTTCTTACCGGCTTTTCTTCCACAAAACACAGGCATTTCCTGAGGTTTGTAATCAACTTCCATCACCGTAACCGTCACTTTCAAGAAACGATCTGTCGATAGTAGAAGTTGTCGGTTGTGTTCTTTCAAGTTCGAAGTTAGTCGCCAGGGGAACAACCGCACTATGCGTCATTCCCTAACACTAAAAAAACTGGATTGCAGATTTATTTCATATCAACTTCAATTATCAATCGAATCAACTTTGGGATCTCTCCTCTTGAAGAAATCGGCATGTTTCACAACATTGGAAGTGTGTCTAGCCAGTGTCATGTAGAGAATCTTATAACCTGTTCCATTGATGATCAACTGCTAGATATCTGAGTATTAGAGCATCTAATTAGATTCAAAAGGGTAAAGCGACTCACATACTTTCTATTGATCTGAAGCTCTGCATGTCCCACATTTAGCTCTTCGATCTTCTCAGCAAATGTATCAGAATCTAATCCGTAAAAGTGAGCCTTGTTCTCTTCAAGAAAGTAAAAGGCTTTGTTCACTTTTCCCGCAAAATGCTCCAAGAATTGGAACAAGTAAGGGGCCGTTTGAAGGGTTTCATTGGGCTAAGCATGAAGAATTCGTATTTTTGATTCTTCTAGAATATGTTGGGAAGAAAGAGAATTGTTCTACCGAGAACGAGATAGTATTGGTTTTCCATGGTGACTCGAGTCATCGCGAAGGCAAACCAAATCCTATAGTAGAGACCATATAAAGCGTTATTGTAGAAGGTTTTATGGAAATCATCAAGCCACTAAAAGTCCATAAGAAAAGCCAGACATTTTTTCTCTTACAATACGGTGTTTTTTTAAAAAAAGAAATCGCTCCATTCATTTTGAAGTTTAAAAATCTCCTTGATTTTCTCTTTGAGAGAGGCCTTTTCCAATTTTTCTGTTGTTTTCGCTATCATTTGTCCAAATTCATAAAATTCATTTTTACTCTTTTTCTCAGCTTCGTCTCTTTTCTCGACTGAAGCTTTTTCTACAAATAAAGGATAAATTCAAAAACTCACCCTCTAAAGTATCTGTAAATCTAATTAATTCGACTCCATTTTCTCATTGATGTTCCTCATATTCTGAAAACAATTCGTTAAATTCCAAGAGCCTACTAGGATATGCAAATCGAATGGCTCCATGCACATTTTCCCCTTGTAAAGTAGGCAAATTGGGCACAAGTCTGCTAATATCTATGAAGTAGCCCTTATAGTCTAAATGATAGCAGGCCATATATTGGATCGTATTCATCTAAAAATTGATTATTGATTCAGATTTAAAAAATACGTAGTTAGAATCAGGAAACATCTTATTGAGCTTTTTAGCCAGTTCTCTCCTCCTGCTTCTCCACCTTATATCGAATCGATAAAAGAAAGTGGTCATGTAGTAAAGCTCCATGTTGAATTCAGTGGTTATGTTCGATATCGTATTGGTAAGGAGAGGTGCACCGTAGTCTAAATAAATCTCTAGCCTTCTACATTTTCAAATCTTTCGTTTTATTCATTTCCTATCGCCTCCACAAGTTACTAGCTACTGTAATCTCTCTAGCAAGAGAGGCAGCTTTTGACTTTATTTCTTCAACCTCTCGGCTTCAATTAGAGAAAGAGACTTCTACGGTAATTAATCTCCACTGCAAAAAGGACTTAAAACTTACTTGAATGGTCGGAATTGGATCTGAAAAAATATTTATTATTAAAACTTTTTTTTATGTTGTAGAGAAAATCCAAACTCTATTAGGAAACTACGTTTGAATAAAATTTCTGCTCGTACAACCATAAACTATATTTTAAGGCGACAACTTTCAGCAGCTTCTCTTTGCAGAGCAGTAAAATTCTTGAAATTTCTTTCCTTTTTTTTTTTTTTCGAAAAACCACTCATCCCATTTTTATTACATTTTCCAGTTTTGTAGTCAAGTAGGTGGAATTATCACGAATGTTGCCTATATGATACAATTCTTCTTTTAGAGCAACTGCGTTGAGTGCGTCAACCTCGCCGGCTATGCTCAAGAGAGCCTTATCTAAGCTCACTTCTTCCAATGCTATAACTCAAGGGTATTTTAGTGCAGTGAAGAGTAATCAGATTGAGAGTAAATAGTTGAGGATTCGGATGTATTTTTGTCAGTAGACACGAAAAATGCTAAAGATCCGGTGGCAAGAAGAGCCAATGGGAAAAGGAGACGCATTGCCTGCAATAAATTATTGATTTCTTTCTCAATGGGCGTTTTGAAGTCTCAATATTCCGGAGCTTCTACATCATCAATTTCCTACAATATCTTCCGCCTCAATAGAGAAAAAGAGTAAAGGAGTGAACCTTCTTGCTACAGAGTCAAAAGAAAGAATTCCTTCCTCTAATACTAATCAAAAACAATGATAAGAAATTATTTTTGTGTTTTTAAAAGAATCGAGAAAAAGCTTTTATATGAAAATAACAAAAAGGAGAAAAAACCCCCTGAGGAAATAGTTTAAAACCTACTTTCATCTCCACTGGCGAAGTGAATGAGACGATTGAAGGAAAAAATCCATTTTATAAGCGATTGCACGAGAGAATACCAAATAAGCAAGCAGGAACGGAAGGGCCTTTTGCCTATTGAATCATAGAACAGAATCGAAGAGATAGAATTTTAAAAGAAGAAGCTGGCTTTTTTCGAAGAAGAAACATCGAAACTTTACAATATTCTAGATTCTAGTTAGTCTAGATGGATTAGAAAGACTTACGAGAGGCTTTGTTTCGTTTTATTTTGACCTCGAGTTCTATTTTATTCGATTCACCGGGTCAAATCTACAATCAGTTGACGTCGCTCCTGAGAGTCATTGAAGTCGTTGGAATATTGTCAGAATCGGTGTCCATCATTCGGAAGATATCGCTATTCACCGAAGAGAGAGTCGTTGCATTCTGCGGATAATGCCATTCATAGACCTCAGTCTCATCGTAACTTTTTCCATTTTCAGACTCGTAACATTACACCCCGGTGTTGAGGATAAAGCCTTACCTCGCTGATTGGGGAGAGCCAACTCTTCTTTCGATGGGATTTTCTTCTTCTCCGCCATTTTGACACTCGAACGAGCTTCTTCCTCCATCTCATCGAAGCTTAGAAATTCTCGATTGTGTATAAGTACAATCGAATCCAAAGCATCCTTTTTGGGTTTCGAATTATGGACGGCCATTGAGACTTTGATTCTCCAGCCGTATGGAATTAGTTGCTCAATCCCCTTCAATTTCTCCTTTATCTTCTGAAAAAATTCAAATACTGTTCAACAAGATTCTATCAGTCGAAATATAAGCTGCAATGCCAATAAAAGAAACAAACTTTGTGGTCCATTTTAGAAGATAGCGTTCAGGTGAACTAGATTCTAAAATAGCTCAATAGTTCCAAATTTTTTTCAGTTCTTGACAAGAATGTTCCGCATAAGATGTGAGTCTACCTCTGAGCTCCTCGCTTTAGACCTAGAAAGAGTCGAAATGTGATTACAGACGCCTGGCAGGAAAAGAACCCAGTCCAAACGTGAATATTTTATTCATTTTCACAAGCTAATCTTTTAGGCCATCAACTATTGAAATCCAAAACAAACCCGAAAACTCCAGTGCCTCGAATAAAAATTGCAAGGGCTTGGATGGGAAATCAGCTAATCTTACTGAAATGTAAGCCTTTCTGTAACTTTTTTCTAAAGTAACAGCTCAGTGAAAAAGTATTGGTCGATAAGTGGAGCAAAGCTCTTAGCTCAGAGCATTCTTCCCCCAAGCCCCGCACTAAACAGAAGTTGTACGATGTTGTTGATGCGAAGGCTGTGCCAAAAAATATTCCTTATTGAGCTGAATTTATTCCACAAATTGTATCACTTATTATATCCCATTCCTTGGAATGATCATCTTCTCTCATATGGGTTTATTCAGTATCAATAGTTGATCAAGTTTCTCTTTTACGTATTTGATTGTAGGACGACTTTTAAATTGTCTTCAATGCAGCTAAAAATTACTTGATTCAAATTTTTTTTATGATCATACTACAGGATGGGTCATCCACACCATTAAACAACAGTGAGAATGTCTAATACAGTTTTCGTCTTCGCTCTAAACTCACCTTATCCGGGACCGAAGGCGGGCTGCCTGATCCATTCATTCCCAACGCTTTTCTAAAAAACAAAACTAGTTTTTAACTGAAAAAGAAAGTCAAAAGTAAAGGAAGAGACTCTTGAGAGTTTTATCAGTCAGGCTATTTGCTACGCCTTTCGTCTGAATTTCTAACTCCATCGTTCCACTCCGTTAATGATAACAAAAAAGTTTTTCGGTTGTGCTTTCGCCAGCGACTTGATTCGGTGTCTTTCCCAAAATTTTGTCCTTTTCTTTCTACTTCAAACCCTCATTTTTCAGTTTGTTTTGTCACCAGAATGGAAGTCTGTTGAGCCAATAAACTTTATTTGATATTTTTTAGGAAGTGGAAGTCAAAGTAGTTCCAGTAGAAGAGAAAAACAATGCAAGATTCCAATTTAGACCTGGGTATTTCGACGAATAATTCCTTTCGAAATTGTAAACAAATAAATTTTAGCTTGCCTTCGGTAACAAATATTTTGATATTGGGATCGATAGGAGTGGGGAAATCAACGTTTATAAACGGCCTTATCAACTATCTTTCATTTGGCAATATCCACGAAGCTCTTCAAAATCGCTTCCATGTCTTCATCAAATCAGCCTTTACTCATACCACTGAAAATGTAAGAGAATTCTCCATAAAAATTGAAATCCCAGATGCAAACTATGAGGATAGAAATGGAGCCGACAGTACGAGTTGAGAGATGTGGGCCGGATCATGAAGAAGACACTCGTGAGGGACATTCAGCAACACAAGTTTGTACAACTTTTATTTGTTAAAAAGTCTAAAATAGTCGCCGAAGTCGTATCTTTTCAAGCTCGGTCCTCCAGGCCAGGAGAAGCATATTCGTATTATTGATACTCCTGGGGTTGGAGACGTCAGGGGGGCTATTCAAGGTTGAGTTTGAGGTTTAGTGAATCAATCAATTTGCGAACAGTTTGCTTGGTACGAGCCATTGTTGGAGGAGAACTTGATCCGAGTAAAGGAAAAAGAATGAATAAAGTTGTTCGATCAGAAATGAAGTAGCTTTTATAGTCATTTTAAAAGCAAAAAGCATAGCTTTAAGCGAACTTTTTGCCTTTTTTTCGCCTAACTTTTCCCATTATTTAAGTTTTTGTTTGGATCTGTCAGTGTATTAGCTAAGCAACGATGTTTAAAACAAGTTTTGAGAAAACTGAAATGACAAAGTTTATTTTCATTCAATTTTCTCGTCTTTGTTTTCAACCAGCTCGAATTCATCAGATTTTTCGAGGGCTTCTATGAGACGAAGGACTTCTTTATGCTTTTGTTGTTCGCTTAACAAACGGGAGACTTCCTTCTTGTAGATATTCCAAATCTCTTGCTGATCTAATACGATTCCAGATATGATTGATCCTGGAGGTGGGGAATTTGGGGCGAGGCTCTCTGCCAAGGATAGTTTCCCTTCAATTTCGGATAAGTTGTCTAATATTATTTGTCTTCTCGAAGAACAAATTGATCTGAAATTAATTGATTCGAAGGAAAATATGAGAGGGCTGAAAACGAACTTTGTGGAAGAATAGGAGTAAATGATTCCATCGCATTGGAGACAATAATCGAAGAGTTCATCGCTCCATTTAAGCCATTGATCACACGTAGGACACTGCATTTTGATATTTTTTTGTACTTGACTTGCAGGAAATTGAGATAAATATGACCGATTATTGATTTAAAGCATTTAAAGGTTTGTTTGGTAAATTGGCGCGAAAGATCATTATGTCCTAAATAATTTGAAGAGAAAATTCGCTGAATTTTGGGGTCAAAATGTGATACTAAATGTGGACAGTGGCCTCTACGACGCGGCGAATAACTATAGTCTTGTTAAATGGCCTCTTTAACCAACTAGCGCATGGAATTCTCGTGCCGTTTTGATCGCCGACTGTCAGCAGTTCGTTGCTTCTTCGCTAAATAAAGATCGGCAAGGAAGTAGGACTAACCCTAGAAAAGGGTAGCCCACTTCCAGCAGACTGCTTCACTCTGAAATGAAGCTCTACCTTTTCCTACTGCTGCTAGCCATCGGGTAGAGTTTGATTTAAAATTTTGCATAATTTTAATTTCTAGCGAAGCAGCAGTTGAGAAGGAGATCGAATCAAAGGAGAAAAAAGAAGTAAAAGTCAGAGAAAAACGCCAATACTATTATCCTTCCTATGGCTATGGTGGCTACAGCTATTATCCCCAAAATTATGGCTACAGCTATACTCAGGGAGCTCCATCAATGGGCTACTACAACACCAATAATTACTATGGAACCATGGGAAATAATTATAGAAGTTACTACGGCTATAATCCATATGGAAATTATTACAATAGTTATGGCTATTACAACAGACCTTCCTATAACTACGGCAGTGGTGGGCATAGATGGGTAGCAAGATTGAGACACAGCAGCTGGGATCCAGGAGTTGTGAGTTTAAAAAAGAGAGAAACAAGATGAGATCATTTTAGTTCTTCTATGGGAACAATCCTCTTGATGTCATGCTTCAAGCGACAAGCTATGGATTAGGATAAAAATAGAAAAATACTAATTATTGTTAATAAAGTTGTTATAAGTAGAGCTTTAAGAAACTGTCAGCCTATCTCTACGGTATCGCTTTGATTTTGTTCAAGGCATAGATAATAAATGTTTATTGTTTAGTGCTTGGCAACGCGACGACTGACGTGTTTACGTCTGATGACCTTGTGAACGCGATGGCGTTTTCTCTCCTCTTCGTATTCCTCCTCTCCTTGTTCGGTTTGAACAGCAGAAGGAGCAACATTAGCGGCATTTCCGCGAGGTGGGCAGGGACAATAAGCGGCATCCTTCAAGATTCTATATTTTTGAGATAAATCTCAACTTACGCTTCCAGGCTCTCCAGCTTGCCCAGGTCCTCCAGGTTGACCATCTTGTCCAGGAGTTCCGGGATTTCCGGCGGGCCCAGCAGGTCCAGGAGCACCAGCAGGTCCTTGTCCACCAGCCTGTCCAGGTCCTCCAGCTTGTCCGGGAGCACCGGCAGGTCCAGGAGCTCCAGCTGGTCCAGGCTGTCCACGTCCTCGAGTTCCAGGGGCACCAGCAGGTCCAGGTTGGCCATCTTGTCCCGGGGCTCCAGGGGCTCCAGCATCTCCAGCAGGTCCGGCAGGGCCAGCCTGTCCAGCTCCCCCAGATTGTCCATCTTGTCCAGGATTTCCATCAGGTCCAGTAGGTCCAGCGGGCCCATCAGGTCCCTGAGGTCCAGCAGGTCCAGCAGGGCACTTGATGCATTCTCCAGGTTCAGAAGAAACGGAAACAGAGGTTCCAGCTGGGCCAGCAGCTCCAGGAGAGCCTGGCTGTCCATCTTCTCCTTGCTAAAATTATAAAAGTGGTTATAAAAAAGAAAAAAAAGCTACATCTCCAGGAGCTCCAGGAGGTCCAGGAGGTCCAGCAGGGCAATTAGAAGGCTGAGCTCCACAGTTGCAGGAAGACTGTCGCTTTCTATGACGAACAGCGCGAGGAACTCTCAACATTTCCAGTCCGGAAGGCATCATTCCCTTCCAGGCGGCATTGGAAACATCCTTCCATTCACTCAGCTCTTTCATGGTATCATCATAGAAGGAATTGATATCGTTAATCATGAAGAGAGTAAAAAGGAGTGTGCTCATAAGAGCTCCTCCAGCGAGGACGGCGGCTGCAGTCGCGACGGTTCGAGGCATCTTCCCTATGTGGTTTCAGCAGATCTGCTGACGGCATTTATACCTCGAGGTTACAACATCACACCAGATTGTTTATAACGTCTTGGTTAGTTTTTTTTATTGCCCGCGGGGTCGGAAATTGACAAGGTCGTGACGGCAAATGGAAGATCTGCAACAGGCGTCGTTTAGGGCTTGCTTTGTTAGAGGAAGGCGAATAAGGAACTGTGAGAAAACTGGACTTTTGATCAGATGCATCGGGTAGTTGCCAGCTTTTTATCGCTCTCTCCCGTCGTTGAAGGTTCCCCACTCTCTCCCCTTTGAATATCCCAGCTATCTCGATTTTGGAGAAAAGTCTTATTCAAAGATCACCAGGGGAAAAACTTAAAGAAAAAAATGGCTTGACCAGCCCACATAATACAGAATTTATTCTCTATTCTCCAAAATGCTACTCCTTTTAAAAAGAAAAATAGGAATAGGAGAGGAAGGTCTTTCTTCAACCGAAGTTTTTCTTCTAGTTGTCCACCAAATGTAAAGAGAAGCCAGACCTCCTCCCAACATATCCATCTGAAAACTTGCCGTAGTGGCGAAAAGATCTTTTCCCTACTCCTGATGATATTCGTTTTAACTCAAATAGAAATGAAAATAGTCTTTTGTCATAGCGATCATACATAATAAAATAAAGAGTTGGATAGAAATTCAATCCAATGATGAATAAAGTAGACACCTGAAATGCTCCTCAATCCTGCCTGTTAAAAGCAAATGACCTGGTAACATAGAAAATAATTGAATGCGTGATTGAGGATTCCCTTCTCCAAATGGCAATTAACCTTTCCGGTGTGAATTATAAGGAAAAATGCCAAGAAAGATAAAAGAGTGAGACTAGGAATAGCCAATATATGGTAGAAATAGATCTTCAATTAGTTTCTCATCAAAAACTCTCTCCTTACGGCGCTTATTTTATTCCCAATATTGATGTTATTCCCCGTTGGTGAATAATATGTGAAATAAGTGCATTCGAAGGCAAATTCATTTCTTGTTATTTCGACTTCATTTAGTGATATTTCGTTCTGGGGATTATTTTTAAAGCCGAAGGAGCAATCAGCTGCATTGAGATTGACCGATACGATTAGGGCTATTGTCCAAAGGAGAAAAATCAATTGTCTACAAATAATTTTTATCGTTGAATTATAAGTAGCCAACCTTTCTTTGCTGAGTTGACTTTTTATATCGAAGATTTTAAACAAAAAGTAAAGACAGATGAAGAAATGACCAAAAATGACAATTTCATTGAACAGCTGATTGAAGAAATAGAATATTGAAAATGTGGCTAAAATATTGTTAAAAAATATCGTATTCTCTCGAATAGAAGCCACCCTGACTTAACCAGCAATTTTCAAAAATTCAACCAAGTTGCACCTTGGGGGAGCATCTTCTATTAGAGATAATACGGTATATCAGACTCACATCCGTCGGACCAAAGTTCAGCATCAACAACGCCGATTGTAATAGGAAAAGTACAATACACATGAGATAAAATAGAAAACCAATTTGCTAATAGGAATTGAAAAATAATCAGATAGAATTGATTCTAAAACTTTTCTTAGTTTGCTTCCTCTAGTGAATTAATATTACCTGTCGATGTATTTTCTCCCTGAGGAATCTCAAAGGGAGGAGGAGATTTCCACTTATTCCGACAAGAAATGAGAGAAAATAGAAGGTCACGGATAGAATGAAAGACGATGTATTTGTGATATCGTTTACTCGTCTGCAGCTAGCTTGATAACATTTAAAAATGGATTGATCAGTGTAAAAAGATGCATAATTGTCGAAACAAGATTTTTGAGAAAGTAGTTGATTTCTCTCTTTCCAGTTAGACCAAACCATGTCGCTGATATTCCTAACAACTCTTTTTATTGACCAGGTAAATTAGACCTTTGCGAGGACTAATTTAGTAGATTTTCTGATCAAATGTACATCAAACTATAGCGCAATCATTCATCTTGCGAATGGAAGAAATCAAAAGGGATTGGAAGCTGGAAAAAGCTCTTTTTTGAGCTTCTCTTCCTTCTCACTTTGAGGAAATAATAAAAATTTTTCCAGCACCCCCTAGAAGTCTTCCATAATGCACATTTCTCTGACCCTCTTTTTCTCTCCTCTGCATATTATTAATAAACTTCCGCCAATTTGCGTTCGACCGATTAATTTTTAATACTTTTTATTCGTCGAAACTAGCTACGTCAGTGTTTAGAAGCTAATCTTAAATGTCACAGGTGAGCCGATTTGATCAAATTATCATATCAATGAATTATGCAAATGGCCTTTGGAAAAGATCATTGCTTTCTGGCTGAAATGTCTTGAGTAACGTCACGTTTTGTTTTATGTTTGAAGAGAGATTGAATAAGTATGGTAGGTTTAGACCCCGGATGAAGATGTTTGGGTTTGTGATTGTTGAACTTGAATTAGTCGGTTTTGATCAGGCTCTGGTCTTCTAAAAACTTTTCTCAGCCATTTCCTTCCAGGCGTTTGATAGGTTCGATTCATCACAATCAAAGTTAGTCCACCAATTACGCTGAATGATCCAAAACTAACTATAGTAATTCGGCCGATAACTGAAAACACATTTTCTTTGTTATTAGTTAAAATAGACTTACAAGCTAAATTGTAATATTTAAATCGCATGATTAATACCATAGCAATCATGGGAACACAGAGGACACCAAAGGGAACCAGAGTTTGAACGATTAGTTGAATAAGAAATTTACGGTGCATTTGAGCCAATTGGGGAGACATTACGGCGAGTTTGGTGGCTCGGAAGGAGAAATAAGTACAGTATGATGTCTCGAAGAGAAAGAGCCCCACGAAGATGATCTGCACAGCGGCTGTTTCTCGATAGACAGTATCTTGATCGAAAATAAGAAATCCAGGAATCTTCAGGAGATAATCACCCACACAGGAATATTCCTAAAAATTTATTGAATTATTTGGGACCCAAGAAATCATAAAAGTCTTACATTTTTCAAGCTATCGATGACAATTTTATCGTCGATATGAGCTCGAAACTCTTGGATTCCTATGGCGATTGACCACGAATAGGCAAAGCCAATTCGAAAGATATAAAACCAAGGATAGCTGTCTCTCCCAGTGATGGTTAGATACCGATAGCAGAAGAGATGCATCGTAGTTGCCAGGTTGAACCCCAAGAGGCCAAGGATAAATGCTGCCATAACTGAAGTTGGGACGAAAAAGCGAACAATCCCCGCACAGTATCCAGATTGAAATGGCATGAAGAGAATCGGTTTGGAGAGGAAATTAACGGAAAAATCGGTGAAAGTAGCCACACATTGATGCCACAGCAGATACCAACGATAGATTCTCATTTGATTGGTTGAGCGATAAACAATACAGTATATCAAATACGTATTAAAGAGAAGACAAGCCAAGGTTAAACAATCCAGCAAGATCATAAAAAAAGAAAATGGATCTTCTACTTCGAAAATTGGACACTCTTCCATTCCGCAACTGGGACGACTAATCTTTGTAAAGACTTGCAGCTGGATTTGGTTTGTCATTATGATTGATGAATAGCAATTTCACCTGTTTGGCTTTTTTTACGTCTTTTAGCTTCTTTGTAACAAAAAATTATGTTTTTTTTCTTTAGGCTTCTCTCAAAATGAATACCCAAAAGAAACGCACTGTGATCGTTGAGTTGCACAATGCCGGAAAACAGCCTATGGAGATCGTTCGAGTGACGGGATATGCAAAAATGTTGGTGTATTGGACGATTAAACGATACAACTAGCTTGGAAATGATTAGGATCGACCGAGAAGTGGACGTCCAGCAACAGCAGTCAGCCCTGAGAACGTCAACAAGATCAGATGTCGAATCAAGTGGAATCCACTCCGATCGATGAGAAAGATGGCCAGCCACCTGGGAATTGACGAGAAGAGTGTGCCCACAATTGTCCGAAAGAAACTTGGCATGCTAAGTTAGCGAATCAATCGAGCCCATCTCTTTAACGATCGAATGAAGATGAATAGGAAGCTACGAGCTAAGAAGATGTTACGTCTGGTCGCTGCTGGTCGCTTGGAGAAGGTGCTGTTCACAGATAAAATTTTTACCGTTCAGCTAGTCCACAATAGCCAAAATTGTCGCCAACTGCTCAAGAGAGGAATGAAAAGACATCTACTGCAAAATTGAGGACAAAACAACATTTCCCACTGTCGGTTACAGTGTAGGCTGGCGTCTGTACCACCGGAAAGACTCCATTCGTTTTTATCGATCGCAACGTTAAAATCAACTCAAAAATTTATCAACAAAAGGTATTGAAGGACGTTCTGTATCCATGGGTTGCAAAGCACTTTGGTAAAAGAGGATTCACGTTGCAACAAGACTGGGCTCCGGACCATAGAGCCGCTTCGATGATCACCATTTGCAATCAGTTGTTTCCGGGCTTTTGGGGTAAGGATGTTTGACTGAGTAACTCGCCTGATTTGAGCCCTCTCGACTTCTCCATTTGGTCAATTTTGGAGCAGAAGATTTCTGGAAAAATTTACTAAACAATGAATGCCTTGAAAGCTACTTTGAAGAAAAGTTGGGACGAGGTTACCGTGGCCGAACTTGCGATCATCATCGAGAGCTTCCGCAAGCGTTTGAAGAAGTGTATTGAGACTGAGGGAGGAAATTTCGAGCATTTGTTGTAATTTTCTTGTTGTTCGGGTTTGAACAAATATGTTATTACCGCTTTTTGATTGATAATGCCAAGTTTTTCAATTTTTACTACTCTTAGAAAAAATATCAGAACTTTCTCCAGACCCTATAGATCAGGGAGGTGTATAGCTTATTCATAAACAAGACGGCATCCTTCGTATCCAAGAAATAGTTTTGGCGGCGAGACCCATTTTTATCCTAAAATTTACTAAAGGCCTGTTTTTTTTGTTTCTTTTGTTCAAGTTGTTTTTGAAGTTTTTTTTTCTTTCATTTTTCTTGTTTTCTACAATATACGTTTATATTATTAAATTTAGTTAGTTTTAGTCATGCAATCTTCTGATGACGAGTTAGATTCGAGCCTTCTGAGGCTTCTTATAGAATCAGATAATGAAGATATTCATCAAAATGATAGCGATGAATCAGAAGAAGAAATCCGCTCAATAAACGACGAATTCGAGGAAGATCAATGCGAATCTGATACTGATAGTATTCATTCATGGAACAGCCAAAGTCAAATTCACGACCCATGGAATTTCCAAGGAAGCCATGAAATAGATGCTACGGTGTTAGATTGCCAAACCCCGTCGGAATTCTACAAATTGTTTCTAAATGAGGATATTCTAGCGTTGATAGTGAGAGAAACAAATAGATTTGGCAGAAGCAAGTGCAACTCTTGGACTGATACATCTGAAGAAGAAATTACTAAGTTTATGGGACTATGCTTTCAAATGGGGCTTATAAAGTTACCCAAACTCAGAGATTATTGGTCATCAAGAACTGCCCTTGGAGGACATCCCATTGCGAGTAAAACAATGCCGCGTACAAGATTTGAAGCCTTATTGAAAGCTTTGCATTTCGCAGATAATAATTGCTACAATGAAAATAGACTTTATAAAATCGCTTCTTTTATTGAGCTCTTCAATAACATTTGCCAAAAGCTTTACAACCCTGGCAGAGATATTTGTATGGATGAGTCTTTAGTGCCATTCCGAGGGCGAATAATATTTCGACAATACAGGGTGTTCCACATGAAGTGTGACGCAAAAAACTACCCACAAGTTTGCACCAATCAAGCCAAATAAGAAACTAATTTTTTTATTTAAACCGTCAGAAAATTCTACATAAGACATTACATATCACATTCAAAATGTCCGCCATCAGCTTCAATACAAGCATCCAATCTCTTCGTGAAATTCTTAAGGATGCGTGCAGTCATTTCCGGCGAGATTTCGTTCCATGCTTTCTCTAGAGCTCTCTTTAGTGAATCCAGTGACTTATGCTTGAAAGAGCAGACTTTTTGCTCCAAAATCGACCAGACGGCAAAATCCAATGGGTTGAGATCAGGTGAGTTTGATGGTCAAACATCCTTAGTCCAGAAGTCCGGAAGATTCCTCTCACACCACTCCAGTGTCTTCTTTGCACCGTGGGCTGGCGCCCAATCCTGTTGTAAGGTCCAATTGGTGTTTTTTTGCATATTCGTTAGCCCAAGGAATGACAGCAGCTTCTAAGATTTGCTCTCTATACGTTTCGGCATTGATTTTAACTCCTTTTGGAACAAACACAAGCTTGGTCTTCCCCAGACCAGAAATACCGGCCCACACCATCACAGACTGCGGAAAATGAGTTTTTTCAGCTTTAACAACTCTTGTCGTTCCTTTTGCTAGTAATTCCCGTTGGTTCTGGGCGTTTCGGAGTGGTTCGACGGTGAATATCTTCTCGTCAGTGAAAAGAATTCGATTGAGCTTGTCACCGCGCGCAAGCACTTTCATCTTTTTGCATTTTGTCAACCTTGAGGCTTTCATTTCATCCGTGAGCCTTTGCTCTCTGGCGAATTTGTAAGGAAACAATTTGAGATCTTCTCTGATCAGTCTCTGCATGGTAGAATGGCTGACTTTATGTTCTTTCGCCAGTTTTCTGATGCTTCTTTCCGGATTACGACGAAGTTTGTCTTTGACAGCTTTGCGAAGGGCAGAGGTCCTCACAGTTCTTTCTGGTCTTCCTCTCGGGCGATTTTCAGTTCCTCCAGTCTCTTTGAAACGTTTTATGACTCGGTGTACTTGCTCTCGATGTAGTTTGAGTGCCTTTGAAATCGCCTTAATGAACAAGCCGCGTTTGTGCATAGCAACTATTGCTGAACGATCGTCATGCGACACCATTTTTTACCTATAAACATTCAGACTTTGAGGCCTAGTAGGACTTAGAAAATACGAGAAAAACGAATAACAACACAAAAAGCAAAAAAAAAAAATTACAAATGCCCAAAAATGAATTTTTCTTACTCCGTCACACTTCATGTGGAACACCCTGTATATTCCATCAAAAAGACATAGATACGGTCTAAAATTATTCAAACTATGTTCTCGTGGTGGCTACACGTGGAAAACCAAAGTATACGCCGGGAAGGACCCAGCTAGAACAGGAAGTCTTGCTGACTCTGTGGTCATGGAGCTAATGCAAGGCTTATTAGATAAAGGAAGATTTTTGGCCACAGATAATTTTTATAGCAGTATTCACCTTGCAGAAGAATTGATATCGAGAAAAACCCATTTAATAGGAACGCTGCGATGCAATCGCAAAGGGATTCCTGTAAAAATAAAAGAGAAACAGTTAAAGCGAGGCCAAGTCTACTCCCAGCAAAATCAATCAGGAATACTTGTATTAAAATGGAAAGACAAGCGCGATCTCTTTATGATTTCTACGAGACATGACGATTCACTTGCACCAAACGGAAAGCCGATGGTAGTTGAAGACTACAATAAATTAAAGGGATTTGTTGATCTTAGTGATCAAATGAGCGCTTATTCTCCATTTCTTCGAAAAACGAGCAAATGGTACATTAGAATCTTTTTCCATTTGATGACTCAAACCGCTTTGGTAAATGCTTGGATGCCATACAATGAGGTTGTGAAAAAAGTAAAGCTCAATGATTTCAAAATGGATGTTGTAGAGGCGCTTATCGCTGATAATTCTTCAAGATATTTGTTGAACAACAGTCATCAATTAGAGCAAGTGCCAGGTCCAAAAGCTATAACTCGTCGAAGGTGTCTCAATTGTTACAAGAGACTTTCTGAGGAATTTGGAAGGACACACGCTTCTCGCCATTCGAAGTTGGTCAATACTCGTTGTAATAAGTGCTTAGGTTATTACTGTTTAGACTGTTTCCAACGCTACCACAAAAAATGTTTTGTTTGTTGTTCATGATAAAAACCATTGAATATTGAGTTATTTTTTGGCCCAGCCCGAGTGTAGTTTCTTCGAGATATAATCTACCTTTAAAGTTAAAAAAAATAAAAATAGTGGTTATTTACACAATTAAAATTGAACTACTAAATGTGAGTCACGGGTGACTCACATTGTCCCATGTGGCCAAAAGCTGTGAGTCACCCGTGACTCACATTGTCGTCAATGGGTTAAATATTAAGGAGATGTCTTTCCAGTGATCTCACGTATGTTTTGGCTTTTCTAGATAGCGTTTGATCCTATTTTTTTCTTATTTTCTTGAATTTAAGCTCTCTATGGAGAACACAAATATTTATTATCTTAGCATGAGAGTTACTAAAATAATTTAGCTACTAGCACATAAGTTATTTACTAAACTATCTTTCTCGAATATTAAGAACATTAATAACCTCATTAAAAAAGTCAAAATTCGAGTCAACAACTCTAAAATCCAGAAAATAAGTAGCCTCGAATTGGATGTAGGCGAATCGAGTAGAGGTCCTATCGACTAGTTTATAAAACTCCATATGATAATTTCTGATCTGAAAATTGTAATTCAAAAACTTGTATCTCCATCAATTTTGCTAGATAACAGTGATTTAAAAAAAACCAACGTCGAGAATATTTATATGTCCAATTACAGTCATTTCGTGCGAATCACTGCTCCACAACAATTCGGCATTTAATCTCTGGAGGATATCCTTCAACAAATAAGCTTCACGGTTATATAATTCCAATAACTTTATATCGCAATCCCCCAATGTCCATCTGTCTAAAAAGTCTCCATTCACTGCGGATTGACAGCTGAGAATCCTCACATCCAGAACATTCTATATAAATATAAATGGCTCTGGATAGAATGCTCACCATTAGTGGAAGAATTGAATTCGACCTTAGATTTTTTATCTCAACGTATTCGAAATGAAATTTCTTTTGCAAAAAGTCAAGGTCACTCTCCAAAGGAGCGGAAATAATGAGCGATTTTGTTCCTATCAGATTGGCTGGACCCAAATAATGGCAGATTATCGGAAAATCACAGAGATGGGGATCATTCTGAAAATCTCTTGTAACTACTGAACTCTAGTTTATGTTTTATAAATTTCTTGGCAGCGTCTCTCCATAGGTGTTTGCTAAGTGTTCTTCTAATTTCGCAATACCACTCGCCCTTGATATGATTCGAATTAAACTTACAATACAAACTTGGAAGAATCTAATTCTCTGGATGCTCTTTCGGTCCATTAGCTGATGATAATCGCCTCTAGCCTGCTCGATGATGTTGACTCCACGCGGATTGGATATGATTTGAGGCAAACTCATAAAATACTGGAAGGATTTTGTTGTTGTTCAAAATGCTTACGTTTGAATCGATTTTGAGGTTATTCCTCACAATTAGTGGCCATTTTAATGATTTGCAGCAGATTTCCGCCATGGGTAAATTCGATTGGACGAATTTTGCGTGTGGTATCGGATTCATCTGTAATAATTAGTCTCAGATCTCTCTCTCTCTCTCTCTCAGAGAAGAAATGCCTACCTTTTCTTGGATCTTACAAATCAGATTGTCGTCGATATCCCCAAGAAAGAACATGCATTGGACGCCTTTTTTATAGGGGAATGGACGCTCGAACTCTTTGACCTCTGACTCACTGACTGGTGGGACAACAATCTCAGGATCGTCGTTCATAGACTCACTATCATCAGATTCGCAATCGGATACCATTTCTCCCTTCATTTTTGGCTGAAAAATTGGGTAAAATAATAGCAGATAAGCGCCCAAGCACAGCAGGCAAACCAACAAATCAAACAGAGAGAACACGCTATGGCCCAGCCCGGCGCCGAAGTAAGAGGCGGGGCTTACAAAACATGACGTGGCTGCCACTCTTTCCACTAATTTTTAGTCATTTAGTTGTTCAAATTTGTTGAGAGTAAGGAACAAGATTGTTTTCATCTTTGGAATTACCAGCGATCTTTCGATTTCAATTAGAAAAAGTGCAAGGACATCGTTTCCAGAGAGTCTCTAAAAATGATGAAATTCTTGAAAAGAAAAGGGAGTAAGAAATTTTAAAATTATTTGTAATAAGACTCGATAGTATACGAGGAATGTGAGTCATAAGAGGCGAAAAGTCGCCCGACTGCTTGCTCGTTGCGGCCCGGCATTTCTTTTAATGAGTCAACCTAAATCCGAGTGCCCCACTACAGAGATGTCAAATGAACGGCCTCTCGGGAGCTTTTGAGCAGCTATGGCTCGGGCAATTGAACAGAGATTATTGATAAGGGAAGACTTTTAATTGGTCCAAGCGTTTCGCAAAATCTTTAGTATCATTCGATAGGGAATTAAATTCTAAGTCGTTTTTGACAAAAATTAGCTGCTGAAAGACCAACCTGGCTGAGTAACAGTTCTCCAAAGTTTGGTTTCGCAACGAGTGAAGTCCTGATCTAGTAAGTAAGTGTGCTAAGCTATTACTCTTTTGGTCCCGGGTTCAACCCCCGAGATTTTTTTCCTTTTATTTTTTCTACTTTTTTTTGTGTATGTTAGACTTGTAAATATGTCAATATTGAAGAAAAGTGAATTTTCGCTTGTGTTTACTGAGACAAAATTTCCATTTCAACTGGCTATGTCTGCTTTCAAGATCGTCGCCTTCCTTGCCCAGAGCTTTGCTTTTCCTTCCTTTCCCGCCCTCACCCCACAAGAGAAGAAGTTTGCCCTGTCCCTCCATCAACTTCTCCAAGACTTTGACAACAAAGACCTTACTGTAAAAGAAATGCATAGCACGAAATGCCCCAAAAAATGATTATTGCTGTTACTGTTGTCTTATTAGCTTTAATAAATAGTGTACCTCTTTAACACACAAAAAAGTGGAAAAAATAAAAGGGAAAAAATCTTGGGGGTCGAACCCGGGACCAAAAGAGCGATAGCCTAGCACACCTACCACCAGACCAGGACTTCAATCGTCGCCGATAGTCTGGCACGACCTTATCCCCAGACTCATTGTGAAACCAAACTTTGGAGAACTGTTACTCGGCCAGATTGGTCTTTCGGCAGCTAATTTTTGTCAAAAACGACTTAGAATTTAATTCTCTATCAAATGATACCAAAGATTTTGCGAAACGCTTGGACCAACTAAAAGTCTTCCCTTGTGAGGGCGCCCAGACGGGTATGAATTGCTCGAACCGCACTTTTTTGATTCTTCCCATGGCAACAGAAAAATACAAACATAACGAGCGATTTGGAAAGAGTTGGATGTTATTTCGACCGTTTGTAGGCTATGATTCAAGCAATTTCAAAGGCCAAATTCCTCTGAATATACGTATGCAAATAATGGTTTATTTCCTCAATAACTTCTAACAACGATTCATAAGTTCGTTGGCTATTGCTGTAGCAAAATTGAAATTGTTTGCAACAGTTAAAAAGCTGAAAAAAGATTCCTCGGCGTGTAATTTGATGAATCCATAGCAATTGACTTTTATGTTTAAAATCCTAAAATACATCAGATTCGACCTTCGAATCTGAAAGTTTTATTTATTTTCAACCAAAATTTAAAAAAAGATCGAACCATTTCCATTGGAAGATTTTTGATCAGGGACGATTGATGATGTGACATTTTCCATAATAAAGTAAATTCGTAATTCGAGAGAAAATTAAGCAGTTTGCTTGGAGAAATAGCGACTTTCTTGATTTGTATCGACAAAAGATATGGATCAGTTATCCATTGCTTGAAAAATAGTGCCAATTCCTCCACACCCATCTCGGGAGCCTTCTCAATGGCCGCATTCTTTACCCCCTAAATATATTTTTTAACTTTTTTTAAAATCAGAAACGAACTCTAAAAATAGAGATGTCGCTTCCTTTAAAATGAGCACAGCGGATGACGAGAGGACGAAAAGTCGCCAGGAGGAATTTGTAGTCGGCTGGGTTGAGTCTCTCTGCTTCAATGAAAAAGGATTCCCGGCTAGCTACAGTGCGTCGATCGAAGAATCGGGCGGTTAGGTGCAAGTCGCAGAAATTGGGAAGACCCTTAAGATAAATAGTTTCAAATAGAGTAATCTTTCAAGAGATTTTGGCAAAAAGCTGGTAATAATGTAACCCACGTTCGATATGCAGTCTGCGCACCGGATCGCGTGGCGGTACCCATATATTAATTTCTCTCTTCTTTTTATTTGCTTAACGGTTTTCGTGGTTTTTGCATCTTTTTTAAAACAAATCATATAGAATTTAATATAAAGACACAAAGGCATAAAAAACACGTCTAAAAGCATCTTGAAGCATCGAATCTTTTTTTGTTTTCAAGATGCTTTTAAACGTGTTTTTAATGCCTTTGTGTCTATATATCAAGTTCTGCATGATAGTTTTTAAAAAAAGATGTAAAAACCATGGGAGCCGAAGAAAATAAAAAGAAGAAAAAAATATATAGGTCCCGCCGCACGATCCGGTGCGCAGACTGCATATCGAACATGGTAGCCAGCTACACTACTACTAAAAAATTGGCCTAAGAAAGTGGCAATTTTCATATTACTTTTAAAATAGTTTTCTCCAAACATTTTTCTTTTAGAAAAACTCACCACTCTGACACTTTTTATGAGCCTAATTCTCTTCATATCCTTCTCATCCAAAGCGCGTTTGTATTTGCCTTTACAATAAGTAGCGATATTATATCCTCTAATCATATGCTTCTCACCAAGTGACGAGATTCCCACATGGTACTAAATTAAAAGTTAAAAACAAAAACAAAAATCTCACAGTATTATCGAAGTAGAGGGAATCTCTATAGATAAATGGCCACTTGTCTGCCTCGAAAATGATCGAAGAGACATGACGACTTGCTTTCATAAGACGAGCGTGGGCTATTGGATCCATCTGTAAGTTAACCTATACTTTTAGATAATTTGCCTACCTTTTCTTGTATTTTTATGATAAGAGTTGTGCCAATCTTCTTGAAATAAAGCAGACATTTTGGTCCTCTTTTGAACGGCTTAATCTTTTTGGGCTTTTCTGTGTGATAGCTTTTCTTCGCTTTTTTAGGTTTTATAGCGGCTTCTTCTGGGAATTCGAAGAGCTGCGCTGGCCGTTTGGCTCTTTTTATTTTGTTAGGTTTTGCCGATGGCTCCAAATCCTTCTTGATTGGTTTAATTTCAGGAAAAGTCATCACAAAAAATCAATTTTTGAGCTGAGGGGAAATGAACGACAAGCAATAAGTAAATCAATAATTAGAATGAGGTTATCGCTTGTACTTGGGTCACTCTAGAGGAAAAGAAGGACCGAGAGGCATTTCTTTAATTTCTGGCAGATTCTCCATGGAAAATAGAAAAAAACTCAGATCAAAAAAGGATGGAAAAGACTAGGATTTTAAAGAAACTGGGTAAAATTAGATAGCTTTTTATCCCCTAAATTAAGAAAGATTTTTGATGACTTTTCAAACATAAATTAGTCTTAAAATGAAGCTCCGGAATTGTTCTCGGCCATTTTTGTTCGTATAGATTCCTAGGCGCTATGTATCGGCGTTGGCTGGCTGGCTGCCTTTGTCGTGGCCGATGATGCTTCTCTTCGCCAGTTCTGGGTCATGCCTTCGTCATACCCGTACGACATTTGGTCGGAGTCTTAGCCTGTGTGAGCCTTACTCTCCTCTTTACGTCTTCTACAAAAGGGGAGCGTTTGCTTTGTTGTCTCCCCGGCGGAAAGGTTAGTCTGTCGAGTCATTGTTTCGGCCAGCATGGCATCAACGCCGCTTGTGTCTCCTATAGATTGGGAGAATATTTTCGGATTGGTATGTTCTATTTTTTTTTTGCTTAGGGCAGATAAATCATACTACGGCCAGATACCAGGTCATTACTCTAATTCCGAGGGCTTATCTCATTGCGGAGCCAGAGAGTCGTGCCTCCACTCGATTGCCATCGGGTGGAGGCGGTAAAAACGCGTTTTTTAAAATTCAAAACCTTCTCAAAATCTTTTCAAATAAAAAGTTTTTCCCCCTTCAATTATTAATATTTTCTGGTGGTAATTTTTAAAGTTTTTAACTACCGTAACTCGTTGAAGTCTTTCTAAGAAAAAGTTCCCCCGCAAGTAACAAAAAGCTTCTTTTTTTTTTGAACGCCGTAACTCTATTTTGAGCTGGATTATATAAATTTGGGTTAGAAAATTCTCTCTCTCTCTCTCTGATTCTGTCGATGAATGTCATCTCTTCTTCTAGCCATCTAATAATCTTGAGAAAATGTCTCCAAGCGATACTTTCATATTAATCGTGGAGAAAGACAAAAAGACTCTCTGGGAATTTTCTCTGAGGCACCAATTATCGGCTCTCCTCTTTCTTTCATTCGGCACTCTTGGGTTTGAAAAAAAATTTAAGCAAAAATGAATAGGAATTAAATAAGTACATAAAAAGTCAGCCAGATACTCATAGCTACTAGAATATTCCATTGAGTCAAAATTTGAAAAAGCCGCCATCTTCAAACTACAGTATCCTTAAAAAAGTAGGCTCAATTAGGGGACTTTTTGAGAGTCCAACTTGAAGAAGAGACGGCCGGAATATTGGAGTTTTCTCATTTTTATACTGTAGACTTTAGCTGATGGTTTGTTTCTTTCTCATTGTTTAAAAATCGATGGAATGTCTGGGGGAGACGTGGAATTTCGAAAAGGATGGTCGTCAAAAAGCGATTGCCTTTCTTAGTGAATCATAACAATCTCATTAAATGGGGACCTTCCTCTTAGTGGCGAATAGCCAGACTCGTAAAGGCGTCATCTCCTCATACAGAACGATCCGTTTTCGCACGGGCCGAGGCCGTAAATGAAAACAAATGATCGAACGTTCCTTCTCTTCAAATTTCGGCATTCTTTTTTCCTCCCCTTTCCCCGTTTGGGCTGGTTGCCTAGTCACAGTGTGGGCCTTTTGAATAGGTAGCTCTATCGATTTATTCGTTCCCCCTTTTCCCCTGGTGGTAACAATGGATCCCGGGCACAATTAGCCATGACCAAGTGCCTATCATATTCCCCCCTCTCTCTCTTCTCTCCTCGATGGATTATAGTCAGGAGGGTAGAAGTGCCGCCATTTTGGGATGAGGCCCTCTCTTCTCTCCCTCGCCTCTCAATGGGGAACGCGGCAAGGACATTAGCACCTCGGGGAACGGCAGACCATTCAAATCTGGGGATATGAGTCAGGCTCTTTTCCTATAATTGCATCCTATTCTATTCTATTAAAAGCCAATAAAAGCCGATTTCTGACGAGCAAAGATTCCTCCGAAAGATCAAAACACCTCCAGCAGCAAGAAGGATAGTCAGCTTTTCCTGCCGTATGTTATTGAAAATTTTCAAATTTCAAGGTATTTTCACCGGAAGGTACCACAGGAAGTTCAAAAACAGTGCAAAGTACGTGAGAATATTAAAATCCACTTCTCATCAGACATCTTTCTTCGATAATTGGACCTTCTATTTTGTGAAAAATCAGCAGATATTTGTCTAATTTTGAAGAAAAATAGCATTATTTTAGCGATTTTTGGAGAGAATTCCTTGCAGATTGAGACATCTTTTCTACCTTGTTCAAAAGAAAAAAAACTTTGATTTTTGCGATCTTTTCCCATTGGGAATGTTCTCAGGAAACTGCTCATAGGATAGGACTCATAGAATTCTATGAGTCGATTTGTATTCAAGTGGAGATAAAACAGTTCAAAAGGTCAATTCTTTTAGAAACCTTTTCCTTCTCTTTTTGAGAGCATCAATGGTTTTGCAAGAGCTGCTTTTTAGCCGTCTATCTTGCAAAAATGAGACGAATGATTTCGCAATTAGAAAGTCTATGAAAGTTTAGCTCAGATTTTTACCAGTCAGATTGGTCATAATAGCTTGATTCATCAGCCGGCTCTCCCCAATGAATAAGCCCAACGTTTGCTCCAAACAGCTGGCAGCTGTTCTCTTTTATGGCTACTCATCCCCATCCCCATCCCCCTCCAAATCTAAGGGAGATCACCCCCAATCCAGCTTATTCTTTTGAAGATTTTAAATAAAGGCGGGAGGGAGGACCTTAAGAAGTCTTAGCTCCGCCTCTATCTTGCGGTCTAGACTCTATCCCAATTAATACTCATTCGCAGACAGATGGCCCTTCGTTACTCAGATCCACTGAGCTATCTACCTTTTCCAGCTGAATACTACGCCTGGGTTGGTTTTATAGTTCCTTTCTCGACATACTTGACTTAATTGGTTGCAGTCTGGAAATTAGTGTCATTCAATCGACTTTTTGAAAAAAAAATTGGAGAAATCAAAAGTCAGAAATAGGCTTTTAGAAAAAAAAATTGGAAGCGATTTCCCACACCACAGTGAAAGAGACTTCTCATATTGTATTTCCCCTTCCATTCTCTAACCGGTTTTCCCCCTAAAATGTTCACGAAAAATATAACGGCCAACGCGCTTTGTCGCCACCAATCGTCCTGCCTATTTCGAAGGGATTTGCTCCTCATTATTATTACTTTTTATGTCGCTTATAAAGTAAAATTCGAACAAAAAATTAGAGAAAAAAGATAATTATTTTTGGATGACCTTTGCCACTTTTCCCTTTCTCTTTCAATGCACTTTTTCACGAGAGAGCGACCGCCACGCGACGAGTATTTATAATTGTTTACTTCATTTTTCTGCACATCTTTGTTCTCGTTTATTCTCTTTAATTTTGGGGAAAAATCCTGAGCTACAAAAGAGCACCGAACTCTGCAGATGGTCGGGTGAGAATTCGCGCGATCCTTCCTAGGTCAATGACCCCCAATGGCTGGAGTTGTGTTTTGTCGAATGGCGTAATTATCCAATGAGTTCTCACTCTATCTACCTCTTTAGTGGGAAAAAGGTGTGACCGGACCTTTGAGTCAGCTCCGATTTGTTGTGGGCAATTTCACATTTGGAGAGCCCAAGAGGATTTTTATTTCAACAAAAAGTTTGAAAACGTGTTGGAGTTTTTTGTTTCCGAGCCGTGACTGTCCTATTCGCGTAATGCGCAGAGCTCTCACTAATTTTCCGAAGAAAGTTGTACAGCCGGTGACCGGATTTGATGACTCATCCCCGTTTTGCCGAAAGAGAGGTGCATTGTCTCTAATGCTCTTAGAGTTCCTCCCTCTTTCGAGAAAATTCCGGACCGGATTTGAGCATTCAAATTGGCAACATAAACAAAAGACTGATGGCAGATAAATCACTCCATATAGCGACACCTGTCATCATCATTTGAATTTACAACTTACTTTCTCTGGCGCCGAGACGGACTCAATGGTGCCAATTTGGGTTTAAATTTTCAAGAGATCTAGCAAGAAAAGGAAAATTTTGGAAGCATTAGCGTCCCATCCATAACCGAGAGAGACTTGGCGGAGACTAATCCCGTGCCAGGTGTCAAAATGAAAAATGGCTTTTTGATGTTTTTTCCTCCCTGCTTCTTGTTGAATCAGTTATCAAGCCATTTAGCCATCAAAAGAACGAGAGATTATCAAATTCAAATGTGCCTAATCCCTGACAGGTGTCAAGAGCCGGAGATAAATGACGTTTTGTTCTCGGCGCATCAAATAACGAACTCTGAGGGATCAACTAGGAGATAATTTCAAATCTTTATTGAAAGTTAAGAATCTTCCTACTTTTGCTATGACGCAACTGCTCTCGGAGAATTCTTCCTCTTCCCAACTGTCTCGGGAAAACTTGTGACAGAACCAGATTTGAGCCGATAAATCCGTCTTTTCGGTCCTTTATAACCGGGAGAGAAGGAATTCAAATAGAAAACTTGACAAAATTGTCGTTCTGTTATTTCTTGAAAAAAAGTAGCAACTAGAACCAAATTGGATCTTTGTCTCTTGTTTCAGACAGACATATTTTTTTCTGCTCATGCCAGGTGTCGCTCATCCTTTTTGTCCATCTTGTGAATCAACCAGCCATATGGTCTGGAGAGAGGCGCTCTTCTCTCTTGAGATGACCACATCAACTGCTCCTTATCAGAGGTGCCTGCGAGGAGCTCTGTCGGAAATTGATAACCCCTCACGCTCCAGCCCATTGGCTCTCTCACTCTCTTCGATTTCCTAAACTATACGAAAAAAAATCTATCAGCGATTGGGGGATTCGTGGCTGGGTGGGAATCGCACAATTGTTCGCTCTCTCTCTCTCTCCCCTTCTCGATATCAGGCTCTTTTGTGGCAACGGCGATTGCCTCTCTCCCCCTCTCTCCCTTGACTACGATTCGTGGATTTGTATTCTCTCTTAGCTACTCAGACATTTTTCCTTTGAGCTGAAAATTGCCAAATGAAAGTGCCGAATGAACCGAGAAATGAGAAACTTGGCTGAACTGGGAAACCTGTCCCCTGACTAAGCCACCCCCCAACTCGATTGCCATTTGCCGAGTTTAAAACGAGAATCCTTCCGGTCCTCAATAGTTTCAACTAACTAAAGATTCTCCAAGAAAGAGTTCTAGCCATTTTCTCAGCTTTTTATTCCCTTCAATAGCATTTCAAAAAAGCCGCCTCGGCCATAAAAATACGGACCTTCCCAAGGTCTAAACTCAGATGCTTAAGGTCCTCTCCATAGCCTCTCTAATTGAGGACAGTTTCCATCGCTTTTTAGAGATTTTCTATTTACTTTTGCAATGAGCGATCGTTTTTAAAAGATAGACGTTGATCTTCTCTTAAATCTTGCAAGTCAGCACTTTTTATAAAAACTAACTTCAATTCCATACAAATCTCATTTTCTTCGTGGGAGCCCAAGGTGTTTTCAATTAATTTCTAGAGTCTACAATATTTTTCTCTAAAAAAGTTTTACTCTTCCACAAAAATCGGAGAATTTATAAAGTAAAGAAAAAAGGAGATCCCATAAAAATTGAATCGAATGAGAAATTGTCAGCCAAAATTTGGTCCAAATTAGCCGACCCATCTCTCCATCATTCCATCAATTTCCCTACTAGTTCTTCTCGCCATAAATCAGACACGTCCTCCCCTCTACCCCCAAATTATGTCGGCTTCCCTGCCAACTTTTAAAAAGAATCACTCCTCTTTTCAGATAAGATCTTCTATGAATCCGGGAGGAGAAGTGCAACAAACTCACCACGTACAAGAGAACCTATTCGTAACCACAGCGGCTTATAACGGCGGTAATTATCCGGCTTATTCACCTATGGGTAGGTGTATCCTCTCGTTCAATGGACCCTAATTTTATAGCTTCTTCCTCCTCAATGAGCAGTAGTTGCCCAACTCCAAACTATTATGATCCAGCTGAGTGCAGCATCGAACAATTGAAGGTTAGTTTGATTTTGAAGTCAAAGCTTGCTGTAAGGAAGTCTGATAAGGAAACTTTGAAACCGAGCCCAATTTTATCAGAGTTTTTGAGATCACTTGGCTAAATTTAGTCAAATAGAACGCTAAAATCACCAATAGTAGCGTAAAAACCTGTGATCCAAAAAGGTAGAAATCTACCGAATTCTATTGACTCCAAGCTATTTCTACTAATTTTTTTAAAAACTACTAAAAATAGAAAATATCATAGAATCCTTTGAAAATCTTAAAAACTAGATTTTTTGAAACAAAAATGTACGGAAAAAGTGTCGTTTTAAAGGCTGTAATTCGTCAGAAAACGGAAGGATTCGGCACGAAGAAGCCAGCCGCCTCGTATGTGTGCCTGATCACAATGGCCATTGAAGACAGCGAGGAGAAGCAGCTCTCTCTAAACGGCATCTACAACTGGATCATGGAGCATTTTCCATACTATGAGAAAGATAAAATCAGATGGCAGAATTCCGTTCGACATTGTCTTTCCTTCAACGATTGTTTTGTCAGTGTCAAAAGGTGAGCGTTTTATTGAAGAAAAAAAAGAAACATTTAGACCCCAAGGCCAACCGGGCAAAGGAAATCTCTGGAAAATGCACGACGAATGTCAGAATATGATGAGTCCTCAGAGCTTTATGCGTCGAGAGAAGAGATTCAAAATCACTGGAAAGATCAAGAAGGTAGAACTTATCATAATTTTTAGAATTTTTTTTACAGAAAGGATCAACAACTTCCTTCAAGCCGAAAATGAGTCTTACTCCAAAAATTGAGCCCAAAACTGAGCTGGAAGATTCACAAGATCACATCGCTCAAAATGTCAAACAAATCTTTTCTGCTTCAGTCCTAAAGGATGTAAAAGATGAGCCAAAAGCTCAGGACGAAGAAGAAGACAAAGAAGAAATCCTAGAAGAAGAGGAAGGTGAAGAGACTCCCATCCTCGCTCCAAAGCCCCGACCAATTGCTCCAATCTCTCTGCCACCCATCAGCGTTGTTTCGGAGGCTTCCAATATTCGCTACGAGGTTTGCGGAATTCCCTTTCGCTTTCAAGATTTTCTTCCAGATGGAGCCTCAACCTACTCAATATGCCTATGTCTACAGCCAACCGAGCTACAGTTTCACTCCAACTGCTGATAAGAACTTCGATCTCTATGGCGGAAACAGCTTCCAGCAAATACCATCCTATCCTGCTCCTCATTACCCAGGCTGGAACGACTTGAACAGCCTTTAACTTACCTCCTAGCCAAGTGCACAATACATATCCCTGTGACAAAATCCCTTTTACTTGTTTTGTTTTTACATTTTGGCTAAAGTATTCTACAATAAAATTATGGAGTTCTAATAAATTTGCTTGGATTTACAAGACGTTTCTCTTCTTTTACAGAGGTTTTTGTGACTTTGGAAGAGACGACTCATCAAACTGAAGGTTTTATAAAAAGATGACATTTATTAGCTTCAACAATTGGTTAAAAAAAAATAAAACAACAGCCCCTTGTTGATCCTAATCTATTTTCTTTTTGTCAGGATTGGAAGACTTCTTGGGCGTCCCTTTAGTTTTGTCCTTTGACTTCTTTTTTGGAGTTTTGTCCAGAGAACCCACTACCCTTTCTTTATTCGCTTTGGCCTTCCCTCCTGGCAGAACTTTCTGTCGAAGTTGATAGCTCAGTAGTAGATTCGGTGCCACTAGATCTCGTTGTTGTCGAAGTCTCTTGAGTCGTGACCTCAGATGTCGAAGTGGAAGTCGTTGTCTGTTTTGTAGAGGTGACGTTGTTGTTCGAATTCGATTCAGTAGAAGAATTCAGAGGGTTTCTCAATGAGACATAGGCGAGTTAACTGTCGAAGAGGCTGGAGGTACGACTGAAAATTTAAAAAATAATAATCTCACCGCTTGGATTGTTCTGATTTGGAGATTCTGGATCATTTTGGCATACGCATGGAGCACATGGCGGGACCACCCGCTACTAATTATTATATATAGAAAATCGCCTAGCGGATCGCATATTAATGTTAAATTCGGACCAACAATATTGCCTCCTATTAGATCTTCGATATCTGGGTCAGTTTCCATACCAGTGGCATTAATCGCAGATTTGGATATAGGAATCAAGTCGATAAGGAAAAATATCCAAACAACTGAAAGATTTGTTTGGAAAGAATAAAAAGGCAACCGAATCATCTATTCAAAGCAATGTTAAGCAAATCCGCGAATTGAGAATTTTATGATTATTTCGGAGGGCTTGGCAGCTTTTGGTCATTTTTCGACGGCTCTTTTCTTCTCTTTTAAATTGTAATTCACAGTAGTACAGTAAATTGCAGTCCACAGTGTAGTCTATTTTAAAAAATAAGACAAAATTACGTATTCGCGTTGCCCTGAGATAGGAGGTTTTCGTGGCAGGTCCATTTTTATCCTAAGTTTACTAAAGGGTAAAACTGAGTGCCGGCGCGGAGATCCCAATTCTCGGTGTACCGCTCATACGCAGCTTTGTCTCATTTTTTCTTCGAACAGTCTATAGTCGGTTAAAAGAATTGAATAAAAGAGTGGTAATTAGTAGTCCAGTCGTTCCAAAGAAATTAAAAATGGAGGCATTCATTTTTCTATCCTTTCTCTATATGGTAGATGTACTTTTGATCATTGCAAAATTCCCAACAAAAAAAATAGCCTATCATTTCGCCCAATTCATTAAAAAATACGGGTTTTCTTTGGACTCTTCCCCCTATTGACAATGGTCCGACCTTTCTTCTTGGCAACAAACAACAATGTGTGATAAGAGCTGCCAGTTCCTTCGCTCTCCATAGCTCATTGATTTCAGCTGAGCTCATCTAACGAAATGGCTACGATTCCTAGGTTGTTTTGATGTATTGTTTACTTTTAATTTTTTAATTAGACCATCCACTTCGCCGACATTGTTCGAGAACGTCATGATGTGGATCAATATATTTTACTTAATATTCCTTTCATTTGTCAAATCCTTGCTTCCACAAGGAGTTCTTCGAAGGAAATCTGTTCGAGGTAGATCGAATCTTTTTGCGAGCAACAACTCTTATAGGGAAGACTGTTCTAGTCACTGGTAGTGGCAGTGGAATTGGCCGATTGATGGCGTTGGAATTCTCGAAACTTGGAGCAACAGTTGTCCTTTGGGATATCAACCAAGAAGGCAACGAGGAGACCAAAAATAAAATTGAAAATTTTGGAGGACAAGTATTCCGCTTATAATTCTTTATCAAAGACTAGGCTCATTCATATCGGGTCGATTTATCTCAAAAAGACGAAATCTACAAAGCAGCCAAACTGGTTAAAGAAGAAGTAGGCGACATCTCGATTTTGGTCAATAATGCTGGTGTGATTTCTGGTAAGTTTGCTGCCTACACTCCATATACTTAAAGGACATTTTCTGTTGGAATGTTCTGATGAACAAATAGAGAGAACTATGGCCGTCAACACAACAGCTCATCTTTGGACAACTCGATGCTTCCTTCCCTATATGTTAGAACAAAATGATGGCCACATCGTCACAATCGCCTCCATTGCCGGAAAAATTGGAGCTCCTCAAATGGTTTGTTGGGGCGACATTTAACAAATCATCCTTCCTTCTTTAATCCAAGAGAGACAACACATTTGAAAAACGAAAAAACTAAGAATTTTTTAAAAATCTACTTAAAATTCGCGTCGATGAGGGAAACATTTTCAAAAAGAAACAATTACAGGTTGATTATTGCGCCTCGAAGTTTGGAGCTGTTGGTTTTCATGAAGCTTTGACGGTTGAATTGGAGGCGATAGGAGCAAAAGGAGTCTACACAACCGTCGTTTGTCCATATTTCATCGACACTGGAATGTTTGCAGGATTTAAAATATTGTAATCGACCCATTTTGAGGACAACAATTTAATTTTATAGGAACACTTCATTTCTACCATCGCTTACACCAGACTATGTTGCCAGCTGCATCATGGAGGCTGTTTTAACAAATACCCAGGAGGTCATAATTCCAAAGGCCGGATATATCCTCGCTGCAGCTCCTAAGTAAGCTCATTCATTGAAAAATACAACTTTTTAAAAAGTATTTTCCCTGCTAAAGTGGTCAGCACTATTGCAAGATCTCTTGGAATGGAAGAATGCATGTAAGTTCAATACGAAGTCAGAAAGAAAAAGAGTTTAGGCGAGGATTTAAAGGAAGAACAGTCAAGGAGACCAATGGAAGTATTCATTAAGACTTACTACGCGTGTAGAAATTACAAAACTCATTAGAATAAGAATAAATTATTGTTGCCGATAGTAGACTCAACTTTTCTGAAAAATCATTTTTACTAACTTCGACAGAGTTAAAAATAGGATTAATGCGGTAAATTTCTTTAAATGCCTGATCAAACCGTGCTAGGAATCATCCTCCCCGAAGCGCGTAGATTTACCAAATTATGTGTAAGACTTTGCCAACTTGTGCCAATATTGCTTTAGCTTAAGGAAAATTCAACGGTTGGTACAGTGGTGGAATTCTTGAAGGGGCATCTCCAGATTAAAAGCGAGTATGCTTTGGTCCAGAGCGGGAAAGGATTCTCCGGGAAGGACAAAGTCAAATAAATCCATGGATCCGTCTGTTTGATGTTGAGAAAGGGCGTCGGATGCGAGAATCTCAACAAACTTGTTTTTTTCTAAATAAAGAATTTTTTTTAGAAATCTCGAGCGCGCCATTGAAAGTAAAAATAGTTTGTGGTCGATGTTGATCAGAAGAAATCAAAAATTCCAAATTCCGGTTGAGGTCAGGACTATAGAAAAAGACGAATCGATCAAAATTCAAATGGCAATTGGACTCATCGACAGCGGAGCTGAGCACTCGAGCAAGACTCCACGTCTGGCGAATAAACTCGGTCTAACTCCTAGAATCGACACTCGCTTCATCTCACCTCAAATCGGCATCGGGGATATTATGGCTCACAGTGTAGGTCGAATCAATTGACTCATGCTGGGAATCGTTGATCTCGATCAAGAAATCAAATACAAATTGCCGATGGGTTTTGATGTCACCGACGCTCCAATTGGCATTTTTGAAGAAAACGAAATCTTGCTGGGAATGAACTTCATCAAAAAGCACATCAAGACCATCAACTTCAAACATAGAAAGGTCTTCTTCAAGTGTGGAGCCGTCATCGATGCCATAAAAGCCAACAAATAATAAAATTATCACAAATCTTTTTGGGGAAATTACTTATTAAAAGGAAAGGGCAAAATCTATGCCAAATTCCAAATAAAACTGCAATCTAGGCGAGATCGATGGAGATAGTTCGATCAATAGCTTCAGGCGTTTTTGAGTATTCTGGCTCCTTTTTTTTAACTCGGGATTTATGATGCTATAGCTGCTTCTTGTTAGAGAATTTTTAAAATGAGAGCAATACTGTTGAGATTCAATACGGTGTCTTTTTACCTTCTCATTAGAGATTCTTAAGAGCAACAGGCAGGTGTGACCTTGGTCGACCCCAATTAACCAACCGTATCAGGCAGATGTTTTCCGGCTGAAAGGCTAATCCACTCATAACGATCAGTTACAGGAAGTCATTTTGACCGAATCTCCCCAGAGTGCTCTTCGACTCTCTCGAGCCATCTGACCCCTGGCATTCAGCTACGTTGTTTTCGCGTAGCGGCACAAGACGGTGCCAGCCGAGAGCTCTATGCTAATGAGAGAGGGTCAGAGAGCCTGTTTACGGGTTGTGAGCCAGCTGCCCTATCAGAAGGACAGGGGGACACAACAAAGTGTGGGGGAAAGTGAAAGCCCCCCTCACATACAACCCTATCAGGATGCTGTCGCTTTCTTGGCCCACTTTCCTTTTCACAATCGGGGGGCTGCCCTTTCGACTCCTGCGACACTTTCTCCGCGCCGCCGATATTTCTTGCCCTAAATCGCCTAAGGTGACCCCACCCTGGCTTCTCATTTTCTCTAAGTGCACCAGATCAGCTAATCTGTGTTTTAGCTTCGAGATTTTGTGCTTTTTTTTCAAGAACTCAAAAAAATACCGCAATCAATCACTCTAATGGCTTCCCAAACTTCACTTTTGCCGCTAAGTTTGACGAAGATGCCTTTTTCTTTAAAAACCCCCTAGGAACTTAAAACTTACTGTAGCCTGGAAATTGTATTTTCCAACCGTAACCTTTTTCCTAAAAATAGATTTTTTAAAGCCAAATCCACATCGATTTGAATTTTCTGTGTACTTGGCTCCCAGATTTTCCCAGCAATAACCAATTCTGGTGAGTCGTTTTATCTGGAAAGGCCTCTCTGCAGCTATAATTGCAGACTGTAGGCTTTTGTTTTTTTCTTCTAAATTTCGGAACAACGAGAAGAATTTTTGGCGAACTACAAAAATATTTATTCAGTTGTTTTAAAAATGCCCGTGGCTATTCCCTCTGTTGTATGTTCGCGATTTTTAGCTCTCAAAGGTCCCCGCTTATTTGCATATCAGACTCTTCATTTCTTAAGAACGCAATCTCTCTTTTTCTCGGCTATCTCTCCACTAACCCGTCGTTTTCTCCAAACTGTGACCTTGGCTGCGCCACTTTCACCCTGATTTGAGCGGAATTTTAGAGAAATTTTGAGAGAATAGATTAGAGATTTGTTATTGTGTGTGGCAGTTTACCAGGTGGCACTAGGACTCTCGTAGTTTATTTGCACTGCCGCCTATTGGGCTGTCAGGTCAGGTCATCTGAGGACAGCCGGCAGATCAACCTCGCTCGGGCGGGAGAGGTCCGATTAGCGCCAGGTATTACTTTCTTTGACCCGAGATTAGCAGCCTCTCTTCTTTTTTTTGTTATAATTGCGGATCGCAAATATTTTCTTTTTATTCATCCAGCTCAAAAGCTTTGTTCAGCAATGCTCTATAGTCTGTTCATAAAAAAGACGGTATTCTTCGTATCCAGGAAAGGGGTTTTCGAGGCGAGACTCGTTTTTATCCTAAAATAATTTGCTAAAGGCCTTTTTTTAAGGATAAAGTGGGTCCCGCCGCAATAACTCCTTTCCTTGGATATGAAGGATGCCGTCTTTTTTATGAACAGACTATACAATTTTATAGAGCATTATTTGGAATTTTCTTCTATTACGGCAGCTTTAGCTATGAGAGAACATGATCTTTTGAACAATTTTTGAGATTTTCTGGATTTCTGAATTGAAGTTTTGCATGTGGAATTGACAAAACAAGATTATCGTAGTCTCTCCTCTAATCTTGTATTCTTTCGTGTCGCCCAGAGTACATTTTTGTGAGAGAGCCAAGACGTCAAGATGACCTTTCTCCCTTTCCTAATTAGCTCCTCTCTTCTCTCCAATAGAGAAATATCCACAGGACGAGGTTCAAGGCCGACAGACCCGCCCGGGGGGTCAGCAATCCGGATGTGGCGACCTGTTCTCCTCGCTCTCAAACTTGACCGCCGCGGGTCATTCTCCCCACCCGAGGCAGCAGCAGCATCAGAGAGTAGTCATCACCATTCCTTTCTTTTGACAAGGGAAGGGAGAGAGAGAGAGAGCTCGCGCGCCACGCGTTCTGTTTGCCTCAGGTGGTGGTTGAAGAACCAAAAATAGACCTGAGGACCGGCTGTATTGGCCCGTCGGCTGGTCAGAGGGAGAAGCTCTTGCGCAATAGCTCTCTCTCTCCCTCCCTTTGCCGTTCCCCAATCATCTCCCTTTACATATATGCCATGTTCCGGTCCCTATTGGGGTCAGTACACGGTACCAGTTCCCCTCTAATCGGCCATGTTTCACCCGTCGTCCCGGACGAAACAATAGCCGGACAGTCGAAAGTGACCTTTTGTAGTTCCAGTTACATCGCCGTTACCTTGGAGGCGAAGAAGCTAGTCCTTTTTTGTTTCTCCTTCCACAATTCGACAAATTCCCTGCTTTCGTCTCGAGTCATTTTGCATTTCTGAAGCGGCTCTGAACATATAAATCGTGTTTTCTCCCGTTTCTAGCTGTTAATCCCACATTTTTGAGCAAAACATCCGCTTTACATTTTTTGTCCAACTTCCATTGCTTTCAATCAAATCTTATCCAATTCTACCGCACTCGTTTAGTTTTGAATCCAGCTTTCTTCCACTAATTTGCAGAATTTTTGATCTTTTTTTACAGCCTTTTTAATTAAAAAATTCTCTAAAGAGATCTAGAAAATTCAAAGCCTCTCCAATTTCCTGGAAGTCTTATAGTAATTTTTTAAATAAAAATTTCCTATAATTTGAGAGTTCTTTACGAAATTTTATTGCTTTTTCTCGGGCTTTACGCCTTGCAGCTTCTTTCTATTTTTAGCTTTGCTTGCCTGTGGTGATTTGATTGCAAAATGTGAAACTCTTGAGTCAACCGAATTGTTCGGGATAGCCTTAACGGCTGTAAATGTCGAAACAAGGCGTCAGACAGCACGTTTCTATTTCTGCGACCACGTTCGTTTCGTTGTTTTGTCCATGCGACAAACACAAATACGGTCGTTTGTTCTGTCCGCAGTCTCCATTTTTCCATCCACCAGACGCACTAACCTAACAATCAACGCAGTGTGGGGTGGGGGAGCACAAAGAAAAGCGCAGCCACATTTCAGGATCCGCGAAAAGGTGAGAGGTAAAAAGTGTCTCAACTCACTCTCTCGCGTCCCGCTTCAATTAGCGTCCAACCGGCACACAGCTACCGGTCAAGGATGTCGTTTTTTGTTAGAAATCTTCGGGAAAAGAGTGGAGAGTGAGGTCTCTCATTTGACGCGCGAAAGGGCGCTCTTTTTTCTCGTCTAATCTCAACTTTCATCGTCACCTTCAAGCTGTTTCTCTGCCAAAAAAAACGTACAAAGAAAGACCTTCCGCTAGGAAAAGACATCCATCTTAACTTCCTTTCTTTCCCGCTTCTAGAAGGCATATTTTTCCTTTTTTGAATTTCTCTCAGCCTCTCTCATTTTTCATTTGCCTGTCCTCCCCGACCGTGATTGGGAATTTGTCAAAAAGACGACTGCTCCCGCTGGTAGCCCTTAATTTCCGTACCATTTGAATTCTTCTTTGGTCGCCTTCAAGCCTAAAATCTATTATTTTTTTCGTTTAAAAAGTTACACAAATCTTCTTTTCTTCTCGCTGTTTATTTCTTGACTGTTCGTTTGATTGATTTCCCCTTGAATTTTGGTCTTTTGAAAAGTTGTTTAGAAAAAACAAGGATAGCTGAAAATGCTTAAGATCGTTTCAAAGTAGGAAATACTTTTTTTGTATTTATAAGGCGATTATATCTCGCAACATTTAAATTTCTAGGTCATATCAAAATTGCTGGAGGGTTATTGCATTTTGATTTGAAGAGGAGTTCTTAGATTTTGGATTTGTCTTCCAATTTTATAAGCTGTTGTCCAAAATCCAAGATCCACACATTTCTGTAGAATCTGATTGGAGCTATTTCGCTGGGCAACTGTATTTGTCCTTTCTTCAGCATTGTTCAGCTAAGAACGAAAGTGAATGGGTTGTACCCTCAGCTGGAAAGTGAAATCCCGTCCCGGATCTCCCTTTTCGGGTAATCATCGCACTCCCGAGAACGCCCTTTCTTTTATAAAACTCTCGCTCTCAATCCGGCCACCGCTGTCTTCCAAGACCTTCGCTTTCTTCCCGCTCGCTCGCGCCTGCCAACGGAAGAGAGCCCCCCGATCCGGCTGCTGCTGGAACCTGTTGCCCTCCGGGGTGAAATCGAAAATGCCCATTCGGGCTGACCAAATTCGGCTGCCGGCCGGTTCCAAATAGGTCACGGGAGAGCGAGGACCGAGGGGGACTGGAGGAGGAAACGACCGAGCAGCCACCGGATATGGCCGAGAAATACTCCCGGCTTACGGTATCTCCGATGAGTATAAATGACTTGACTCTCTTTTGGCTTTCGAAGGAAGATTTATTCGAAAAAAAAAGAATTCTTACTATCGCCAGCCACAACAATGCTCACAAGTTACTGTAACTTTTATGACTAAGAATAGAAGCGAATGCTCTTTTTTATTCAGCAAAAATTTAGAAGTTACGACAGTTGATAGCCGCATAATTCTCGTTGAATTTACCAGAAGAAGTGAGTATCGTAAAAATAGAAAACTCTCGTCACATTTCAATTGATCCTACAAGAATACGACCTCCTAGGCAAATAATTTTGGGCTATACTGTAACTATAAAAGTGAATTTTCTTCTTAATTTTGCTTCATTCCCGTCAATTTAAATCTCCTGAAAATATTTTTTTTAGCAAAAAATCAAAAGTTTAAACCAAAACTTTATTCCTTCCACATCCAACTCCAGTTGTCAATCGCTCTTCTCTAGCATTGGACAACACAATAGACAACTTCCCCCCCCCCCCCCCTCTCTCTCTCTCAATTTACCAGCTCGTATCTCTCCTCTTTTTCGCATCACTCACAGCCAATAATTACTTTCAGATGGACGTGGATCCGCCCTCCTCCAGTCGTCTCTCAGTGTTATGTTCGACCTCAGCCGAGTACAGTTCCAATTCTTCAGAAGGTTCCTCTCCCAACTCGAGGCGGTAATTTCCCTAGAGAGATAGAGAGATATTAATTCAAATTTGTAGAAGCTCAATGAATGAGAGCATAATAAAAGATGAGAGTTATTGGGAACGGAGGAGGAAGAACAACGACGCGTCGAGGAGATCTCGAGAAAAAAGAAGGCTTGGGGACCTGGCTATGGAGCAGAAGTTACTCCAGCTCAGTCAGGAGAATGAGCGCCTAAAAACTCAGCTGGAATCGAGGGCAGCCAGCGCACCCGATCTCAAGGTAGGAAAGATTCAGCTCAACTTTTGAGTCCATCCATTTTTTAATTTTAATTTTTGTACAGGAAAAAACAGACAAAATACCGTATCAAAATGTACCTTCTCATGCATTTTTAGGATTTTTCCACTCGTTTTCAAAGTTGTAGCTCTTAGTCTCTTCTACAAATTTGCAGAACATCAAAAGTCTTAAAAATCAGAAAAATTATCGCTTTTCTCCTGGTTTTATGATGAAAATTAATTTATTTTCAGACGGCTCATTTGCCATCCTCGGCACTGGCATCAGCGTTAGGATTGCAATCTACGTTGTCAACTCTGCCTCTTTCCACGACGGGAATCTCTTCCATCTCGACGTCAGTCCTTCCGCCTCTTCTCCCTCCGACCACCACAAATCAACTTCCCATGCTACAATTGGCTCAGCTAGCCGCCATTCAGCAGCAGGTGGGTGGCCGGTCGGTTCGAAATGCGTGTCATCCATCTGGCGTTGTGTCCTTGCTCTCGGCTGCAGAGGCGGAGAGTGAGAACCAGCTGCCGTTGGAAGATTTAGGTCAACCGGGAATGGCAATCGGCTTCGTTTTTCAGTATAACGCACAACTGCGGCCGTCTTGTGTCTTTTCAACTGGATCAGCGTTTGTTCCTTTTCAAAAAGAGAGTGTCATCATGAGGACGGAAAGGACCAGTCCGGACTCTTCTAGCGATCGCAAGGAGATCAGACAATCTGCTGTAATACGACGAGGTCAGTCTTTTTAATTACTGTATCGTTGCCTCTTTATTTTGTAGAAAAAAATCCTTTTCAGTTCCATCTCCACCTCAGGAACGACCTCGTGAGCAACAGCCACAACCTCAACCACAGCAATCTATCCTCGGTGTTCTTCTCTCCACTCGACGAACTTCTCCAACTGTTCCGCAGAGTCGAACGGAACACCTTGGATTGGGCAGTCCTCCCCGGGTAATTGTCCCTCACTCTTCAAATTATATGATAAATCCATCCTAGGGCTCCAAATCGGACTGTGAGTCGATCTCTTCCTCCGCCAGTTTTTCGCCTTCTCATTCATCTGAAGATCAGATGGACCTCACCGATCCAGCCATTCGACAAGCGTTAGGGGAGGACAAAAGCATTCAGTATATGGATCGTAGAAGGCGAAATAACGAAGCCGCCAAGCGATGTAGAGCCAATCGAAGGGCTGTTTTTGAGTACAGAAGTCGACGAGTACAAGTATTTTTGTTTATATTTTACAATAATTGGGGAATTCAGATGCTGGAATCAGAAAATGACCAACTAAAGGAGGAAATAGATCGTCTAAAAAAAGAATTGGACCAGCAGAGGGCTCTCCTGGCAAGTCTAAACCGCGATGGGATCTAAATCTCTTATGTTCTCAAATTGTAAAGTCTTTCTTCACCTTACTTAGCCCCCGCGTAGCCCTGTGTTTTCGTCCGATGGCAGCTTTATTAAATAAATATTCCATTCATATTCGGGACCACAAATCCACCAAACTAAAGAAAAATCTAGGCTTTTTAGCTCGAGACTAGTCAAATGAGTCATCGTAAAAAATGTCCAATCAAATCTTCAAGTTCGTCTCAAGTCTTGCGAACCACCCATCAGGTAACATGAAATTTGTTTCTCCCACTTCCGAGTTCATCGTCGACTATCGAATTACACATTTCTCGCAATTTGCAAATGTCAAGCCTTTTATTGAATTGTCTACACATTTCTCGCGTTGCTGAATGGGATTCTGGGATTCTGCTAGACCGATTAATCATGGAGGTATTTCTCTAATTAATACAATAATCGTGGTAATTTTCAATTAATTTTCGGTTAAATCTTTTGAAGATTGATGAGATTCCCTTAATCTGGGATCGTAATATGTATACCTGCATGCTGATATATCTTATCTCGATTGTTTTTGCTCTTCTATCGAATTGTCTTCTACTTTTTGCGCTTTTTAGAGGCAGAAAATCATTTCTAAAAGTAGATTCTATTTCTTCTTATAGAAACCTCTCCAAGGTGTAATGTCTCATTTTTGGAATTTTTCTCCGGATTTATTAGTTTTAGTGTTAAGAAAAGATCTCCTCTACAACTTTTTAGAACATCAAAAGTCTTTAAAATTATCGAAGAGTCGTGAATAAGCTTTGGTATAGGGAGATTTCTATTAGAAGGAATACTATAGCTTCTTTAATTGTACTTTTTAGCAGCCTTTTTATATTTTAATTTGTCAATTAGCTGTTGCCAATTTGATATCAGTTGGAACAAATATATATTGTCAACTTCCTATCGCAGTTGGGCTTGTCGATTCAAGCTGGACGCTTGGATGTAAATCTAAGAGAACTTCTCTTCTTTCCAATTAGTAGAGCTTTGGTTGAATTTTTAAGTCTTTTAGTCTGATTTTAATTTTACTTACCAAATTGCTTGGCTTGAAATTGACAGAAATATGAAAAGCCTCTAAATTCAAAAAATATTTCCTTTTGAGAATTTTGCTTCTCTTTGGGACCTAAAGATTTCCTCCAGAGATCTACCGAGTGCTTTATTAGACACCATAGCCATCAATAATTCTCTTTTTAGATACTTATGGAATTTTACACTTTTTTGATTTACTGGCAGATGAGCTTATTCTCTATTTTTGTACGGTGATTGCGCTGCAAAGGTTGTCCATCTTTCAAAGTAAATTAGGATTTTTATTTGAAGAGTTAGTTGATCAGATCTATAAAAAAAGAATAGGTGATTTCAGTATTTCGATAAGAAAATGGATTGGATTTATATATTTGTTGAGCGCTTTGACGGCTGGAGGCTTGGATGGACTCGACTGCTATTTTGGATTTTATAATAATGGAATTTATAATACCTTCTTTTTTACATGCGTTTTTTTCACAGATAGGACTGTCAGCATAAAAGTGGGACAAGTAAGCATTTTTGGTTGACAGAAAGTTGCAGATCTACATTACACACAGGAATGTCTTTTCTTCGATTGCTTTCTTATGTTATTTGGCGATTATCTGGAAAATATATAGGCTGAGGAGAACCTCAAGATGGAGGAATGATTCGAAGGAAGTTGAGATCTTAAAACAGGCTGTACTTCCTTTTTTGATGTTTCAATTCTCGACGGGCATTTTGATCTACCTTTGGAGTATTAATGAGATTCCACGCTTTTATCGATACAACATATTTAGGATTATTTCAGCTGTAAGTTATCTCTAATTCAAATGGATTCTCTTTCGATGAAACCTTTTGTCAGATAAAGAGCTTCACTCGATTGAGAAAGTAGTAAACCCCAAAAAATCCGCTCTCTATTGAAAACGGTATATTCTTTTCAGATTGATTTATTTGGAGGATCAATTGGTCTTTTATTTATCGTCTGTGCGAGCAAAGAAGTTCGAAAATTTCTGTTTGAAAGCAAGCCTCAGCATTCTGTACAACCAGCTGCTCATTCGTTTTCTCCTTCGCCAGCTTGAGTCGATTGCTTTTGAATTTTTATTTTTTTTGCTCGAATTGTCACGGGTACTCTATGAACTTAACTTATTATTCTTAGCTCCCAGAAAAGGTTAAAATTGCTTCGTTGAAAGGCGTCATTGGAGTCCAAGAAGTCTCTCTATTGTTGGCGCTCTCAACGGGAAGCCACCCACTTCCTCTCAAATCAGCTGGGATTTCAAGAATCTTATCTTCTGCACTCCCAAAAGAAAGAAGAATTGTCAAAACCTTTATTCTAACGGACTACACTGCAAATCGAAGGTTATCTTCTCGCTTGACTGTCCCGTTTGCAAAGATCCTTTGACATTTTTGGAATGATCCACTAAATTCTAAGCTTACAGAAGTTGGGCATCCCTCCTGACTTCATCTTACTCTGCAGTGCAGAGGCTGCACTCTCTCGTCTCTCTCTCTCTTATTCATGTCGCTAAATTCAAAGAAGGGCATGGATTGGTCTGACGATCTCGCCAATAGAGCTCTTTGAGTCAAGTGAGCCGGCGAATTGGAAGAGATTACTGTACTGCCTCAAGGCATCCTAGATTTATTAGGAAATTTCCTGTTGGAAATTTGTCATCTTGGCTATTTCGCTGTGTCAGTTATGAGAGAGTAAGCGTATTTGTGTGTGTGTGTGTGTGAAATCGAAGAAACGAGATTTATGAGTGTGAGGCCACTGAAAATTGGTCGCTAGTCTCTCGCACAGCACAGCTCTCACGAGAAATGCTTCATTAGACAAATTCGGCTCATCAGCGCCACTCCCCCGGACCTTCGAAGACATTTTCATGTTGAGATAGCATAAGAAACGTCTTTTTTTTCTTTACAGCGCTTCTCTCTCTGCTTTTAAAAGCCATTTACGTTCAAAATCATGCTTAACTCTAAAATTGAGATGAGCTTCTTGTAAAAGTATCTGACAGAAAATTAATTTTGCAAAAATTCGCGGGTAATTAAAATTTTAGGATGGTACAGTAATTTCTAAAAAAAAAAGTGGAAATATTTTCGCCGAGATATTCCTGAATTTGTGACCAAAAAAGAGCATCATTTTTTGGATATGCCACACCTCTATTCACTCATGCACCCACATTGTTTCCAACTCCGCTCTAAAATATTCAATCAAATTTCCCCCGTAATTGACGTTCCCTGCAGCAGACACGGGGGTGAATCCTAAAAAGAGTTGCAAAATCGGCTTTTTTTCACGGAGACGGGATTATGAAGCCGGTGGGCGGTCAGGAACTTCCTCCAAATTTTTTGTCTTCTCCTCGTTGAATCAACTGAACCAGTAGGCGTTAAGCATTCTTCCCCTCGAAATTCTTACTTTTTTTTCTTTTCATTGGACCCAAATAGTAATGCTGACTGCCTCCTCTTTTTCAATTAGTGTAATTGACACTTCATAATTATTTATAATAGATCTTTGTTTCATTTTCTCCATCAGAGTTCTTTCCATTATTGCAGTCATTTATTTAGAAAGAACCAAAGCAGGCATTTTCCCTAGAAAAGACGCAACATTTCGGCTCCAAAAAAGCCTTGACTCCCAAATATTTTGCCATTAAATTGGGCATTCAACTGTGTTTCCATCTGGTCTCGTCTCTCCTCAATTTCCCTACCAATAACAGGAAATTCTTGGAGCTCTATGAGGAAGAAGGATTCCCCCTTTTGCCCAAAGTTCAGTTCCTCGAACAAATGATTCTTAACGGCTCTCCAGGGCTTATCTAGGTCTGGAAACACTCCACTCAACGGGATCATTTGTCATCCGAACGCCGCTTTTTCATCGTCTTAACTCTCTGACTACTGTAGGCTTGGAGGTGTTCAAGAGCAACCAGCCGTGGCTTATTTTGTTTGACGATGTTTTTCAAAAACTGCCCTCAGAATACTAACCAACTCTATCTCGCTCCACCATCCTCTCCCATCCGAATCAAACACCAGCCGACGACGAACACCCCAATCAGTCCGCCACAAGAATGCCCCTAGTTAGCTCCTTCAGCTGCTTATCTCTTCTTACAACCAGAGGAAAAATGACAAAATTTATGACTTCCATCTCCTCGTTTTTTATTTTTAAAAATAGAGAAATGACGCAAGGCGAGAGAATACCCTAAGAAGCTGCCTCAGGACGATCATTTTCTAATTTTTATAGTTTAAATCTACTCTCTTTTTTTGATAGAAGATAGAATTTAGTTAATGGATCCCCGTCCAGGATTAACTAAATCAAATTTCTGGAATACGTTTTTGGAACTGAAATTCCACCGATTTTTTGATTATTTTTCCTTGGAGAAAGCGCCAAACAAAGCGATTTTTGATCGTTCTTTAGTTTTTTTGATGTTCCCAAGAAAAATGAGACGTTCCTCCAACTTGTTTAGAAATGAATAGCCTCGTGACGCACTTCTCTTCCAAACTAAGGAGGAGAAGAGAGACTGATCAAAAACTGGTCATTCGTCAAATATTTTTCTCGCCTGAGATATTGCGTGGAATCGTCCATCAACCTAGCGAGGGAATTTCGATGGATTGCTAAAGGGGATTGCTGACCTCAGAGCTCAAGGAACATTCTCCTTTCTATCTTTTGGTCTTCCAAAACAAAAGAGAGAGATGGGCTTCTGAAAACTCTTTCCACCTTCTTTGTTTTCCTCTTGTTTCTCCCAATTACTCCCTCGACCTTTAGAGCCAGAAGACAGACGAGAAGCCTCCTATGGGGATTGCAATTTTGACGGACGAGAAAAAGAAGCAAAGATAGCGCACATACACTTTCTCTCGTTTCATTTTTATCAGGAGAGATCTCCTTCTGACGTCAGTGAGAGAGCCTTCAACTGACGTTAGGCAATTAGACAAATCCTCAGACAGAGACTTATTCATTTTCTTCCACTTTTTTTCTCGAGCTAAAAATAGAAACAGCTGGCTGCTTTATGCAGAGTTTACTGCATATCTCTGATAAATTGCATGTCTTCTGTCTTCTTTTGAATCTTGCAAAAAAACCAGTCCAACATTTTTTTTCAGAAGACGATAGTGGGAGAATCATGCAACCTTCTCAGTCTCTTCGTCAATCAAAAATTACTAAAATTTTATATTCAAATCACGCGAAAGCACCTGCAACTTTCATGTGGTCTGTCCTTCGCGTGAGACTCACAACTTGAATTAGTCTTTTCCTATTCCCAAATCAGGAGAATTTTGCTCTTACCTTTGAAACCAAAAATCGGTAGAAAACTTGGTTGGAAAAGAACAAAACAACTACTTTTGCTGTTCATTCTCCGACTCCAGCCAGCCGGAATCGCGAGTCACTTCTTCCAATTCGGGAGGGAACTCTCTCTCAGCGACATTGACACCCCACAGCACTTGCATTTATCAAATTTTCCTCCGCTGGTCGGTCAACAATTGCCTCCTCCTCATATGTTTCACTGATTTTTGGTACTTTCTTTCTCTCCCTAATAATAGAGGAGAGATCTGGCCAGCTTCCGGCCTCTAATGGGAGAGCAGTCGGGCTGTGTCAAACACCTGTCACAACTTTGATCATAAAGCCACTTCAGTTGCTTCTGAGGAGGCCGTTTTTTGAGACCCACTGGGACTCAAATCGTAGAAAAAAGTAGTTCGACATTTGGTCATAAATACTTTGAAATCCTATATTTTTATAAGTTGCCTTTTTTCCCATTTTTACGTAAGAAATACAACTTTCTCTTAATAAGGACGAGTTCCTTCTCACGTTCAGTCGACTGGGAAAATCGGTTGCTCGCTATAAATCTCTAGACTCGTCCGCTTTGCACGAAAGAGCAAAGCTACAAAGGACCATAGGAGTTCGTCAAATTTAGATATTTTTCGCGTAGGAATCAGAATAGAAAACATGAATATTTTATACCTCGGATCTGTTCCACATTAGTGGGAAATGAAATAACCTACCATATCCTTGAATCCTATCTACTGTAGACCGCGAGAAAATTTCTTCTTTTCTGGTTCAATATTCAAAAAGTGCTGTAATCTACAGTTTGCTCCCAAGTGACCCAGATCACTCTTAATTTCCTGCTTTTCCAAAATGCCACTCGCCTCCGCTTTATCAAATAAACGTTCCCTCCCCCCGTCATAATAAAATTCTCCCATAATTCTGTCAGCCATAAATCTTCAGTTTCAATTTCAGTTTCCAACCTGCCGACTTTTCTCAGCAGATTTTCTCGGCTGCCGTATGTGGCTGTTCACGCTGCTCGGCAGCCTCACAACCGCCGCCATAATTCGTCCCCCCTCCTCCAATCTACACGAAGTTCACGGACCATGTCGATATCCAATGCCCTTTACAAAACATTTCGACATGTTCTGTCAATTGGATTACCACATGGTGAGTCTGATCTTATTCTCTGAAGAAAGAGATCCAGACACCTTATATGTGCGATCCAACCGGGATTTTGTCGAGAACAGAGGCTGAATTACTCGAGCAAACTGTCAAATCAGTCAATATGACGTCTTGCTTCTGTGGGGTATCCTGTCCTCCCGGAACAAGACGCCTAGGGATAGTAATTGTTCCAAATGCTACCCTATCAGGGTAGGTTGTCACTAAAATAGTGAAATATTTATTTTAGAATGGAGGACTGCAGTGAAATTTATGATTATTCCCCTCCAACCAATGTACCAGCAGTGGCGTTTCAATTCGCCTCGATGCTTAGCCAACACTGGTCGAGGCATTGCGTAGCGGATTTGATGCTCTTCTATGTGAGAATCTGGATAAGCTCTAAAACTTATAAATCATACGTTATTCCAATTTATGCGTAAGCTTTTTTTCGACCGGAGAGTAGGGAATTTTCAGGAATGCGATGGAGCGATTGGCAAGATTTAGCCATCCCTATTCAGTTCCTGGCAATGAGAGAGTCCTAAAATCTCTTCAAAATGCGCTTTTAAATAGTCGGAAAATCAGAAATTTGGACTATCGCCATGAGGTTTTTTTTTAAAGCAGATTGTTTCTAAAAAATGAAGGATTTCAGTCGATAACTTACATTCCAAATTGGGCAAAATGGCTAGCTGCTGGACTATTGGGAGTAGTCGTTTTTGCTATTTATATCGCCAATTGTGTGACAAATAAACTTGGTCGAGCGGCGCCTGTAAGTTTTTATTTTAGAAATCAGGATTTTTTTAGAAACAAAAGTCTTCAATCTCATATCGACGATATTCTGATAGATTTCGAGCTGGATTTGCTGGAGGAATGATGATGAACAATTCGCAGCAAAAACGAGGAGTGATGATGTTCCGCACGTTCCAGAAGACTCCTCGCTATGGGACAACAACCAATAGGGCTCTTTAGACTTTATTTTTTGGGTTCAATTTTATGGGTATTTTCACTTAATAGATTGGTTTCTTTTTTTGCTCAGAATAGAAAGATGAATAAACATTTATAAGAGGATTTGATAAACTTCACTTTATCATTCACCGGCTGAATGGAGTGGATGAATCATTCGGTTATCTCTGTGTTGAATGAACTCAGTTGCTTCGTTCCGTGATTAGACCGCTTCTTGGACTTTTTTTTTCAACAAAATATGATACCAATTAGGACATCATCCACCCAACGTTCGTCTTGAAGATTTTATGCTTCAAAATGAGCATCAAGGTGGAATTTTCGTCCCACAATGATTTATGCAAAAGAAAGTCAAAAAATGTTGACCTCTTCTATCTGAACAAACTACAGATGCAGCATGAACTTTGCTCCTAGTCGTAGAATTAACAAGCAAATTTCCCATCATCTGTTGAATGAGATGTTTTCTCACCGGCATTTAATGACGCCTTGTGTGCGCAGAGTTATCTCTAGCAATGTGCTAGTCCTGCCTTTCTTTTCGTCTTGTTCTTCTATCAATTGATTTTTTTTTTAGAAAATGCAGCGTCCTCAAAGAATCAACGCAAACACTGGGGCTTTTGGATTGCCGACCTTTAGTTCTAGATCTTCGACCAATTCTCAGCCAAGAACCCCAGCACCTGAAAATAAGAGTTTGAGAATTGGCGGACTTCCACTCTTGTAGGTTTTGACTTTCATTTGTTGGAAAATCTCAAACAGATATTCGCTAAAAAAAATCTCCTTTTAGTGCTGACGCTGATTATGTTAAAGCTTTAGCTGTTGAATCACACTTAGCTAAAAATAAAGATGGTAAACATTTAGTGACAGTATTCCCCGAAAAGAACGGATTTGTAAGTTTCTAAGAGAATCAAAACACTTTCTTTTTATTTTCAGAAATCCGCACGAGTGACCTTTACTTCGATCGCAGCTGCAAGAGTATTTATGAATAACTGGCACAATAAAAAGCCACCGATGAGCAGCAACAGCTTAAAAATTGATTTCTGGATAGAAAAGGACAGAAATACCAACGGAAGTGGGTTTCAATAGTAGAAAAAGCAATAAAATTAGGTAACACGCCAAAGCCTCCCAAAGAGCAAATAAACACTGGGGCTTTTGGATCTCCTATCTCTAGCTCTAGACCTTCGACCGATTCTCAGCCAAGAACCCTAGCACCTGAAAATAAGAATTTGAAAATTGTCGGACTTCCACTCTTGTAGGTTTTGACTTTCATTTGTTGGAAAATCTCAAACAGATATTCGCTAAAAAATCTCCTTTCAGTGCTGACGACTCTTATGTTAAAGCTTTAGCTGATGAATCACGCTTAGATAAAGATAAAAATGGTAAACATTTAGTGACAGTATTCCCCGAAAAGAACGGATTTGTAAGTTTCTAAGAGAATCAAAACACTTTCTTTTTATTTCCAGAAATCCGCACGAGTGACCTTTACTTCGATCGCAAATGCAAGAGTATTTATGAATGAGTGGCACAATAAAAAGCCACCGATGAGCAGCAACAACTTAACAATCAAGTTCTGGAAGGACAAAAATACTAGCGAAAGTGAGTTTCAATAGTAGAAAAAGTAATAAAATTAGGTAACACGTCAAAGCCTCCCAAAGAGCAAATAAAGGAATGCAATAGTGTTATAATCAAAGGCCTTCCTGAGGATGTGACTTCATTTCAAATTCGGAATATTGCTGGACAAGATATAGCCAGAGGAAAGACCAATCAACCTCTTATTAATGTCTTCTCTCCAAATAATGGATTTGTCAGTTCTTTTTAGAGAATTTAGGAACAAAAAGAAATTTACAGTGTTCTGCCCAAGTAATCTTCACAACGATTCTAAGCGCAAAACAATTCATCGATAGATACCATAGGAAGACCTTCCCCGGGCACACAAACAAGCTCACAGTTGAATATTACAAAAACAGTTAGCTCTTCTCTTCATTTTTTACCTATTTTTTTAAGAAAAGGAACCAACCTATGAGGACAATTTGGTTCGTCAGATTAGACAGGCATTCGCTGCCAGTTCTTCCAGCGTTCTAATCAAAGGCCTCCCAGAGAATTGCAACGAAGACTATCTCATTGCAATTACAAAGCAAAAAATTAAAAAAGGAAATAAAGGGAAAGAGCTAGTCGTTATTTTTCCAGATCATGTAAGTGACATAAAAAGCCAAGTTTTATTCAAATTTTCAGGGTTCGGGTAAAATTACTTTCGAAAGTAACGACGAGGCTAGTAAGTTCATTGAAGAATATCATAGGAAAGCTCCTCCTGGTTATAAAAATAAATTAACTGTTGAGTTTTATTTAGAGAGAGAAGGTGATTCACAAAAAAAAACGATAAGACACTTTTATAGATACGAAGGTTTTATCAAACCCTCTGGTAATCAATAAGCAATCAAATCGGACTAGAACAATCGTTCGCAATGTCGTTTATGTCCAAGGGCTCAACAAGCGGTGATCGGAGTTCTGCCAAATTAATTGAGTTTTAGAATTGAAAAAGAAGGGCTTCTTAAAATGATCGAAACGACCCTGGACAAAGCACCAGCTACAGCCAAGATCTATCGTTATCCTGATGGCAAATCTGAAGGAAGAGGAACGATCAGCTTCAAAAATGCAGCCGATGCTGAACTTTGTATTAATCGCTTGAATGGATGGAAAGCTGATCCCACTGAAGTCGCATGGAGCATAGTGCTTTTCAAATGTTGGTAGAGCCTTTCTTTTCTTTAGCCTCTAGGCTACTTCCAATTTATTCCTAATTTTTAGCCACAAAAATTCGGCGACTTCCAAATGCCCGCGGAAATGAGCACCTCTTTGGCGAAAGAGCAGAAGGCTATGCGTATGATTGTGTGGCTTGTTTTGAAACGTATGATGAGAGAGATATGGTCGGTTGTTCACCAATCGGTCATAATCGAACCGATCTTGGTAGTTCCTCTTTTGATCAAAATTGCCAACTTTAGAGACACACTTTTTGTGTCAAGATTGTGTTCGAAGGAACTGCTCAGCCGTGGTTGTTGATGGCCAATTGGGTGAGCATGGTACTGGCTTGAAATGTGGAGAGATTGGATGTGCGAGAGTTTTGCTCTATGCTCAAGTTGAACGCGCCCTATTGGATAGAAGCACAGCTAATCAATTGGATAAACGAATGACTGAGGAAGCTCTTCGCGATATTGAAGGAATAGAATAGTTCGTTTTTAAATACCAAACGCAAAGAGCCTTTCAGCTGCAAGGAAGAGAGTTGCGATTTTGGAGCATTTATCGACCAAGATCCAAGACGAATGCAGTTCTTTGCTTGTCAAAATCCAGCTTGTTTGTCTCAGTTCTGCCGGTAAGAAGACTCAAATCTAGAAAAAATGACTATCAGAATATGTAAAATATCTTTCGCTCAACATGTGGGAAAAACTTGTGATGATGTTGATCCAACAAGGGCAATTGCTTTAGAAACTAGAAGGAGGAATGCTGCTGCGTTAGTTTATCCCCTCATTCCGGTCAAAGTATTTTCAGAGAAGAAATTCTGACTAATTCTCAGATTTGTGCGTGCCCCAAATGTCGTACTCCCTATGTGAAAAACGAAGGCTGCAACCACTTAACGTTATTTTTTATGTTTATATGTATTTAAATGTTCAGATGCACCAGATGTGGAACTGAATTTTGCTATGTTTGCAAGCAGTCGATCGAGAGAGGTACTCTTTCGATTCATTACAGGTAAATTTAGATTTTTTTTGGAAATTAATTTTAAAATGTCTTGGACTTGACTTTCCCACTAAGCGATTACAGCCAAGGCCGCTGCAATCAAACTGAACCGACTCAATTGGTGAACCAAAGGAATCTTCGAAATGCGATGAATCAGGTTGATATGACTTCAGAGATGAGTAAGTGCCTCCTCGTCAATTCTTTATTTGAATTTATAAGACAAATAGTCTTAATCAAACACAACACAAACCGAGTAGCTAAAAGCTTCCGTTTTTTGGAGACTTTGGTCTACTCCTGAGAGTTTTGTGTTACTTTTGCGGGACTTGGGCTACTTTTGGACTAATTTACAATTTTTATTTGTTTTCTGGCCTTTTTTTCTGTTTTTGTATTTTTGTGCTTATCAATTTTTTGGATAGAAGCTTGAATTTATAGGACAAACTATCAACAAACTTCATCAAACAAACTTCTGACTCTTCCTTCCCTCCGAAGAGATCGCTTCTTTTGTCCTATTTGAATGAATTTTTTCTCCATTCAGTCTCTCACAGTTTATAGCCGTTAGCGCTGCGAATTCGTCTCTTTCTCGCCTAAAATCAATTTTAATATTCTTCAGAAATGTCCAAGGAAAAAGCTCAAGAGGAGGAGATGTTCCCTTTAAGAAAACTGACTATCACACTGCGCGGCAGATTTGATTTTAGGCACTGGCTTTATTCTAAACAAGTGGGCTGCGCCGCCTCTGGCGGCTCTTTGAGAGTTCTCCCAAAAACTTTGTGCAACTTTCAGTCACCTTTCCCTTTGAATTTCGCTCCCTTCCCTGGAATATTAGGCCTCTTTCCTCGCTAATTTTATCTGGGATTTCCCCCGGAATTTCCTGAAAATTAGAAAAAAAAAAACGACCGTTCCCCCAAAAAAATAAAGGATTTGACCGGGTTTACAAAAAGGCCACGGACGGACGGACGGACAGGAGGACACGGAAGGATTTTATATATATGTAGATTAAGATTTTTTAAATTTAACACATAACGTACCGCGTGCATCACCGTGTGATGCACGACTTTTTAATCAATTTTTTGCGCATTACCGGTTGTTTTTTGCTATTAATCTTTGCAAACTTCCTTATTTTGACCCAAAGAACATGATGAATACCTTGGTTCAGCAAAAGCCGTTTCCTGGCCTGAGTTACAAGGTGACAGATTTTTAGGTCAAATGTTTTGTCGCTAACTAAAAAGTTCAAATTCAACGGGGTTTTTTGATAATTTTTATTTTATAACAATCAAAAAACAATAACAACTACATTGAACAACGTTTGTGACTAGTTTGGAAACAAGTCAAACAAAAAAAATTCTCACAAATTGAGCACTTTGTGTTGACTTGCGTTGCGCGGCTTCTTGCATACAGAGTGTTTTGCATTTTTACCAGCTTCTGGTAGCAGGAAGCACATCTTCTCCTATTGCTTCTTTTGGGACCTGGAACTTTAACTAAAAATGGTAATGGGGATCGGCGAGGTGTCGTCTCTTTCTTCAAGATTGATTCAATAATGCGACTCTTGAATTCCGTCATAGTGACCTTCTCAGCAGTCTTGCAGTGTAGGAACCAGGCATTAGTCATCGCTGTTTGGGTTAGCAAGTGGAAAAATAAAGTTGATATATAAAAAAATTACTAGGAACACAAAAATTAAAAAAATGCACAAGAAATAGAGAAATCGCACTGATAAAAAACATGCGAGTGAAAAAAAAAGTAGTCTCTGGGACCACGTGCATCACATGGTGATGCACGCAAAAACGGATTAAAAAAAGCGCTCGGTACGTTATGTGTTAATACTACTTTTATTTTTTTGTCTAAATCTAAAATGCATATTGTTGCCGTTAGACGTTGACGAGCCTATTGGTAATGCAGAATATCAAAAGAAAACTTTTTTAAAGCTTCCGGCTGTTTTATTGAGTTTCTCTCATTAATTTCTTTTCTTTTGAGTTCCATCCTTTCGACTCAATTGAGTTGAAATCAAAGGTAACTCCTTTAGTTTTCTGCCAATTTCGCTTATCAAATGAATCGCAAAATGTTTATCTCTGATAAGAATAACCGGGGTTCCGCTGCAAGCATTAATTGAAGCGAAAAGTAGATTTTTCCAGGTGAATTAATCCGAGAGCAAAGTACGTTTATATTTCTCATTTTCTCACTCGAGTCTACTTTGAGAGCGTAAACAATTCTTTCATATCTATTGATTCATTCCCCATTTCTCTCTGCTTCTTCTGCTGGGTTTATCACATATTATAAACGTTATTTTAAGAAATCATTCATGGGTGGATTACAAGTTCGTCCAGAACCACCACCACCACCACCACCACCACCACCACCACCACCACCACCACCACGACTACCACCGCAGAGGTTCTATGAAGGTAAGAAAAAAGAACAGTCGGATAAATTGAAATTGTAGCGAGACACGAGCTTTTGAGAGAAATCCATAGGGCTTGGGATGTAAACAATACTCATAGAACGATACCACCTGTTGTTAGAAGAAATCTACTGAACGTCAGAGCCCCAGAGGTTCCAATAAATATAATAGATTCCATCCCATCTACCGTAGACCGCTGGACTATCCAAGACGAAGGCGTCAAATATTTTTCGGTGATTGTTTCCGGGATCAATAGCGCGTGAGTTGTTTGATTTATTTCTAAAAAAAATATTAATAGATTTGATATGCGTACTTTATTTTCCCACATAATCAACAGGCAAGGTTCTGGTGTAAACTTTGAAGAAACATTGATACAGAAGACAAATGGACGTAGACTCGTCTCGCTGTATCCTTCAAAGACTGACCCATACACGGCATGTTTTAAGCAAGGAGAAAGCGAATTTTCTTTTAGAAAGAGGCTCGTCTGTCATTTTCACGTCAAGCAGATGCAAATCGATTTGTGGATTATTTTGACAGTTTTGAGAATTATGAGTGTAAAGTGAGACACTTTAAGAATCGAGACATCGAAGTCTCAGAGGATTGCGTATTCATTTTAGGACTTCCATTAGAGTAAAATCGAGTCCATTTGCTGTTAAAATAAATTTCAGATCAGACGAAAAGTATGTGATGAACCTCGTTCCTGACAAAACTACCGTAAAATTGAAGGAATATTCCAAAGAAGATATCAGCTTCTTTCCTCGAAAAGCAGGCAAATCTCATGTGAGTTTTCCTAATAAATTCTACAATGTGTCCAGGTGTGTTGCTATTTGCAATTCAAAACAAAGAAAGCAGCCCAAGAGTTCATCAAAATTTGGCATCATCGAAAGCCTCCAAATGGAGATCGGCCTCTAGTAGTTGAGCTGAAAGGATCTAAAAAGAAGAACGCTCAAAATGGCGAAAATAATCAGCCAATCAAGCCGAAAATAAACGACAAATGTACAATTTGGATCACCGGCTTGCCAGAATGGTGAGTACTTTCTTTGCCAAACAATTGGAATAATCGCAGCGCCGATGAGGAGTATATTATGGCTTTGATCGATCAATTTTATACTGTAGCTACAAATGACAAAGGAGAGCCGCTTTGTGTCATTCGAATGAAAGGAAAGAATGAGGTAATTTGTCAGAAAAATAAAATCAAACGGTTGGGACCTGGTAGCCACGTCCTCGGTAGTATAGTGGTGAGTATCCGCGTCTGTCACATGCGAGACCCGGGTTCAATTCCCGGCCGGGGAGAATTCTTTTCTTTTATTTTCCAACGAAATATTTAGAAAACTTGTCGCCTGACATTTATTGCTAACTACTATGCCGAATCCTTTATCCATCGATGGAATGGAAAACTAGCATTTGGAGGAACTGAAACTCTTAAAATTTCTTACTTTGATGAAGAAAGCCTGGGAACCAACATGACCGTGAGAGCTGAGCAATCGAGAAAGAGGAACGACTTCGATGTGACCAAACACATTTCCACATCTAAGCCTTCGAAAACAATTTGGATTACTGGTCTTCCTATCTGGTGAGCAGCTTTTCCTCCTCCTGACAGTAGGAATCTAGGTGCCATAAGGAGTATATTATCTCATTAGTGAACGATCCAATTTCAATCGTTGTGGGAGATGATCGCGAGGAAATGATCAGAATTTTTCCTTCGGAAAAGAGTGAAGATCATGTTAGTTATCTCACGAATTCTGTAAAGAAAGGCTAATTTTAGAGAAATGCTCGAATAACATTTGGAAATAGTCAAAAAGCAGAAGAATTTATGAACCAATGGCAACAGAAGATTCCCCCAAATTCCGAGAAAAAAATGACGATTTATTTCTGGCATGGAAAGGAGATAGAAACAACCAATCGTAGGGAACAAAGTAGTAGAGATGGAACTATCGTCTTCGTTTCCGGACTTCCTCTATTGTAATCTTCAAGAAATTCTTTATTTCTATTTTTTTAGAGCTGATCCAGAATTCGTCATGGCTTTGGTAGAAGATAGGTCTCAAATCAAGATTGATTCCAAGAAAAAGCCGGATATTTATCTCTTCAATTCAAAGGGAGGAAAACAATTTGTATGTTTTCTCATCAACTCCTTTATTAAATTCTTCAGAAAAGCGGGAAAATCAATTTCACTACGAACGAATACGCCAAAAAATTTATCGAAAAATGGGATGGAAAAGTCCCTCCTGGATTGAAATATCATCTTAATGCTGATTTTTGGAGCTCAGAGCAGCCAAATAGATCTCAAGAAAAGAGAAATGAGAGAGAAGAGAAAATAGAAAGAAAGTTCCAAGCAGCTGAAAGAGATGAATCTAGGGAGCAAGACGCAAAAGAAGTAAAAACAATTGTTCGAAATGTCGTCTACGTCAAAGGTTTAAACAAATCGTAAGTTTTTTTTTTTTAATTCCAGATTGAAATTTCCAAAGTTTCAAGATTTTCGCAATCAGGGACGATCTATTACAGTAATCAGAATCCAAAAAATTTCAGATGGGATGAGGAACAGCTGCTAAAAATGGTCAAAATCTACACCAAGATTGGAGCTGTAAAAGCCACGATCTACAAGAATGAAAAGACCAACGCCTCAAAGGTTAGTAGCTTTATTCCTATAGAAAGAGCCCATTAGGGAGTTGGAGTGATCATCTTCAAGGAAGCGAAGGACGCCCAAAATTGTATAGATTTGATGAATGGACTGGATGATGGAGTCACTTTGAAACTGAAGATGAATCTCTTCCAAGCAAAACCCAAACGACAAGCAGGAAACAGATCACTAAGCCAGAAGGAAGAAGTCTTCTCCCATAATTGTATCATTTGCTTTGATATTTTCGATCAAAGGGATATGATGGGTTGTGTGGCCATCGGCAAAGAAGAGACTGACTTAGGTAAAAACAGCTCCAAAAGAGATCTAAAGATGTTTAGAAGCACACTTCCTTTGTCATGAATGTGTGAAGAATTACTGTAAATCGCAACAATTTGAAGGAAAGCTAGGCGAAGGAGGAACTGGACTAGCTTGTGGTCAACCGGATTGCAAACGAGTTTACCTTTGGGGTTGGATATCATCTTGAGAGAAAATAAACAAACTTTTAGCTCCGGTTAGACGATTGCTTGGAGAGGAAGACACAGCTAGTCGTCTTGACGAGAGATTGGCAAAGGGAGCTCTTATGGACATTTCAGAAATCGAATAGTAAGTTGAAGAAGAGCCCTATCGTATCTTTCCGATTTCAGCTGTAAAGAAGGGTGTGGTTTTGGAGCTATTTTCGATCTGCCGAAGGAAATCTTGCAGTTTTTTGATTGTAAAAAATGTCGAGCTCACTATTGTCGGTAAGGAATTGAGGATATATGTCTATTTCGGGTTACTATACTAGTTCGGAATAGCTCTGAGTCTTTTGAAGCTGAAAAATCTTTCTTTAATTTTTATTTGAACATGTATTTTAGAATCTGTCAAATCTCCTTCAAAGTCCACTTGGAAAAGTCTTGCGACGAGGTTGATCCCAGACGATTCGCTGACAAACAAGAAAATTTCCGAATGGCCAAAGCGTAGGACTATTTTAAAGAAATCAAATAAATTTAGGGAGGAACTCCTTTCGGCCGCCAAGATTCGAACTTGTGCCAAGTGTGGAAACCGCTTTACGAAGGACCAAGATGGATCTTGCAATAAAATGACTTGCCCGACTTGTGGAACAAAGCAATGCTACATCTGCAAGAAATCCGATATCGACTATGATCACTTTAGCGATAAGGGACCATGTAATCTCTTCGGCGATGTGAACGAAATAGACAGGGTCAACTATGAAAAAGCGCTCAGAGAAGTTAAACAGAATTCTGAAATGAGTAGGTTACTTCTGCAAAAGAAAATCAAATTCCAGGACGAGCTGTGGATAAGCTTCGAGGTACAAACAATCCGCCAGTTACTTACAACACAGATCCATCCAGCTACGTCGAATATTATTAATTCTGCTGGAATTGTTTATTATTAAAAGTAATAGAAATCTCCCGACTTTGCTTTAAATCTATTCACTTCGAGTTTACTGTTTCTGTCTTTCCATAAAGCTTTTTTCGAGCAATTTGAAAGTTATTGTTTCCAGGGTTCGCAAAGGCAGGACCGATCCGGGCCTTGAGAACTCTGATTGTTTCTATCACTAGAAGGTTCGATCGAGATCTTTCTTGATCGGCGCTTTTTCTACGTTGCCAGCGTTTAATGGGTTGAATAAGTGTTTATAATAACCACATTAGCCCTCAGAATTTCTTATGAAAGGTTTAGTCTTTAGCTTGATTAGAAATATCGTATTTTCTTAAATAAAAGCATCTCAAAAAAGTCCAACTTGCTTTTGAGTTCTTTTCGTTGACTCTCATATTTAACAGTAAAAGTAGCAACCCTTTATCTCGACAACTTGAAGTCGTAGAAAATCCTGCTTAAAACGAAAAAATTCTTTATACACTTTAGAACTCTTGAATAGAAAGAAATCTATATTTACAAGCAGTTTTGTTCATTTATAGGGATTTTAAAAGAAAAGCGCAAACGACAAGCAACTCTCCTCTTCTATTTATCAACTATTTTATCGACTATCCTCCCTGATTATGGACTTAACTAAATTGGAAAGTCACCTCTTGCTAAAAGTTGTTAGCAACGTAGAGTTGAGATAAAAATCAAAATATTTATTTAGTTTCATTATTCCGAGGGTGTTCGATTCTATTGATCCTGCCATCCTTCAAAGCAATTTGTCGATAAATATGGAATAAGATTTTTTGTTGGGCGACTATATTACCACAATGTGAGTTCCAAAATCTTCTGATTCTAATCGATTCAGTTATTCCGGACTGTTTTTGTTGAAACTTGCTGTGGCATAAGAGTAGATTGGCTTAAATCACATGTAAATGTCTCTTTTAAGTTGGCTCTTTTCCGAACTTTATTATTGGTAGGTTGATATATTGATAACTCAGGATAGATAATTTCAGCAAAACTGCCAGGATTGCGAAAAAATAATTCTTCGCGATTTGAAGGATCTCCAATGCTCTTCAACTTTGAAAATTGACGGTGTACGCTAATTTCCGAACTGTTTCTTTATTTAAACAATTGTAAATTCTCCCGACTGAATTTTTCAGATTCCTAATGAGTTTTTAACCGCAGTCTTAAAAATTGCTAAACCAAGACATATTGATGAATACAAAGGTGAGCAATATTCAGATGAAGAAGTGGAGAGATTCTTCAAGGTTCAACCACTTTCCCTCCGTAAATTGCTTTCAGGATGTTGAATATCTTCATGTAAGTATGGAAATTGATTTGAATCAATCTGCAAAAAGAATTTACAACATCGGCTATCGGAGGAGGACAATCTTCATACATTGCCTTAGATACAAAGGAGAAGTGGCGACTTTTCTTGCGGTAAGTCTTAGCTAAAGAAATTAAACTTTTAGGAATGGCTAACTGGTAGAAATCTTGGAAGCTTAACACATTGACGACCATTGAGGTTTTCAGATTTTGAACCGCGTGGGACCAGCGCACTTTTTTAAATTTCAAAAGTGTAGGGCAGATGTACCCTACAATGTCCCACGAGGCCTTATTTTTTAAAATTGTAACTAATTTTGAAAAAGAAAACTTTTGTAATCGGCTTTAATTATATTATTTAATAATTTGTATTTGTGTTTTTAGTATTAACAAGGTTATTGTCGTTGTTGGGGCCTTCGGCCCTAAACTGTGGGGTCATCGAGAGGTTTTCTAAAGTTTGGAAGCACATAAATGTTAATAGATTCTTCTCTGGGATTTTCGGCCCATTTCTTCTGGGTTTGTCAGCTCTTTTCCCTCAAATTTTATCTGGGAGTTTCCCTGGGATTTCCTGAAATTTAGGGAAAAAGCGACCGTTTTGGAGAAGAGGGAGCCAAGTCCGGATTATTAATCAAACTAGGCAAAAGAGAGAAATCTATTGTATTTTCAATTAGTAAAATCAGTAAAATAAAGCTATCGAAATCTCAATCTTTGACTCTTAAGTACTGAAATTGATACGGTAGAGTTCAAACACTGCCGAGGAATTTCGGGTGCGAGTCAAAATCGTGTTTTTAAAAGCCTTCTCATGTGTATTTGTTGTTGGAATTTCCACTTGTTTTATGGTTATTAGAAGTGACCACTCCTCGCAAAAGACTAGCAGCGGCCGACAGCGTAGAATACAGGACTACGCTCTGATCTATTAACCATACGTCGAGGGTCCAATCCGCGACTGGCATTGCTCGAAGGCAATTACCAAATAGAGTAAATAAAAATGGTTACGTGTAGCCGCTGGTGGAACAATATAACAATTTTATATACCATTAATGGAATGCTCGTTTTTACAGTAATCATCGCAGTTTTGTGTTATTCTTTGAATTCCAAGCCGGGAATACTATTCTTCTTCAGAGTGAAGACGGGAACTGGAGAGGGTGGTCTCCTACGTCTCATCGGCCCAATTTTAGTCTTATTCGCACAGTAGATATAAAGAGAGCCAAGTCCTCCTCCCAGAAAACTCATCTAAATTTAATCAATTTATTTTCTTCGTTATTCTCACTCCAATCAACATCAATTTTATTCCAAAAGGCCCGTCTCTAATATCCATCTGATCGCTTTTATGTCCTTTCCATGGAAATATTAATCGAAATTCATAGACAATAAAAACTAAAGAAGTCTGAAAGCCTGCTCTTTTGGCACTTTTCGCCATACCTGAGAGAGGATAAAATAAACAAAAGATTGTACCACAATCCTCTTTTCAACTCTGTTTTGTCCTTTCCAAATCTTGAAAAAAATCATCGAATAGCAGACAAAAGCACAAATTGCAAATGCGATCCAATGTGAAAAATAAGCCTAATTCTCACCATGGCTGCACAAAAAAAGCTCCTTCCAAACCTGTACAATTGCATTGCCCACATTGGGATTCTGCAAATAGTAGGAGAAATAGTGGCAATCAAAGATCAAAGAGACACGATATGTATAGATCTCAAATCCTAACAAACAATCAAAAAGATTCAATGGCACTATTGCTCCGATTGCCAATGTCCAAAGCAAAATCACCCATTTCCTGGAAATAACACCGTGCTCTAACTAGATTCATTCACTTAATCTCATATAACCCAATAAAATTTACAGAATCGAATTAGGTTTGACCTGAAATTACCTCTCATCCAGCAGCGCCTTATTTAGATTGAAGAGATGGCACAAAAAGTAAAGAGCAACAATAAAAGGACCAAAAATGACCACTTCGTAGTGCAGCAAAGTCAAGAAATAAAAAACAAAATAGATTTCTAAACTTTGATTGAAAATTCAGACTAAATTCTCCCCTGAGTAGGTTACGATATCTATGAATTTACTAACTTCCAGTGGCCGAATCAGAACCATAAACCAAGTTGAGAACCATCGGAAAACTGCAATATAAATTTGATAATATAGAGAATATATTCGCTATTATAAACTGCATGATTAGGAGATGAAATCGAGTCTGAAAATCAACTATTTTGAAAGGAAAATGCTTACTTTTTGGAGTAATTTACCTCTAATAAATCTCAAAAGAAGGAGACCATTTCCAGTGATTCCAATGAGTAATGAGATGAAATAAAATGCTATACTATAATAGGCTATTGAGCTAATTTGAGGCTTTTCAGCCCTTATAGGAAGCATATTCAGGCTATAGTATATTGGAGAAATAATTTCAGCTTGAAAAAAGGTTGGATCAACGGAAAATCCAGGTAATGGCGTCCAAGCCTTCTCTCAGTAGACCATAGCTGCAAATGATTATAGCAGGCGAATTGCTATCTTTATCATAATAAATACGATTTTATATTTAGCGGAGAAAATAGGATTGATCAATTGGAGCGCAATGTTTGTAAAAAAAATGTTTCGACAACTAATCTTCCGGTCGATGATGGGGACTTCTGAAAAAGAAAGGGAGATTTCCATCAATGAAGCTAGTGGTAAGAGAATGATTAAATAGATTTATTAATAGCTGGGGTTGCCGCATTTACAAATACGAATAAGACTCACAGCGTCATTAGGAATGTTCCAAAAAAAGCTTCAAAAGCATGGAAAAGTCTTTCGATCGGTCCAACCTAAAGAGATTTTTGAAGACGGGAAAAATTACCATATTCTTTTGATGATAGACGATGGAGCCGGCGGATTTATCCGAGAGATCCATGTCGATTGGCAAATTCAACGACCAGACATATCCGTGCATACAAATGGCCGAAAAGAGAAAGTCAAAAACATGCCAAGCGAATAGAACAGAAACTAGAGACCTTGAAAAGTTGAAATATTTTGAAGAAAAGAACAAAACCGGAAGAATAGACCAAGAAAGCGACGAACTCTCTTTTCGACTGGAGAAAATTTCGCTGGATCTTCAGCTTCAAGGAAGAATATTCTCTGAGAGAGTTCTCCTATCCGCAGCATAGTGAGAGAGAGAGGTCGACCGTCCTCGGATCAATGCGTCGTGACCCCTTGACCACGATTGGGAAGAAAGTCGTTCGAACTACGGCGAATGGCAATTAGTCGGAGATGATTAACGGAACAAACAAAAACTTGGAATAAGAAAGAATTTTCTTTCCTCTTCTTATCAGCTCTTTATTAGCCCAAATAGTCAACCTTCCCTTCTTTTGATGAGAAGATGTTTGTAAAAGAAGAAAATAATTCTTTCCAAACCCTTTTCTTTCAAATTAAATTGTGCTATCATAGGGACTAAGTCCTTTTCGATCAATTTCTCACTTTTGTTTACACTAACCGTTCTCTAGCTTTATCTCTCCTTTTCTCCGCCGATGCCACGTCGTGTCTCCTCCTCCTCCTCCGAAGAAGACGATGAAGAAATCACAACAGCTGAGATGTTAGTATTTATCCTTTAGGGTTATTAGGTTTTAGTGTGGCTCTGTGGGATGATCAACTGCATCAAATGCTAACAAGATTGGAGAATATCTCCAAAACGAAAATTGAAGATTCTTTGAGGAAATCCGATGCTACCAGGATTGATTTTGAACGAAGAATGGAGGTAAATCTTAGGAAATTCAGCTAAAATTAGAGGAAAAGCTGTTGCAAAAAGAAACGGACAAGATCAAAATTGAGAGGAAGAAACATGAAGACGACTTGAAGAAGTTGAGAGGAGAATTGGAAAAAGCCAAGAGTGATCATGCTGCCGAATTGGACGAACTAAAGAACCAACATCAACAGAAAGTGAAGGAAAACGAGGACTTCCATTCGAAGAGATATAAGGTGGCCAGTTAGAGTTCATAAGTGTAGGAACTTTTAGCTTCTTTTGGATCAACATGAAGTCCTAAAAAAACGCGTTGTTCAACCCAGTCAAAGGGAACTTGCAGCTCGCAATCCACCCGAACCTGACGCTGGTAATTGATTAAATAAATTTTTTTAATGCGCTCTCTTTTATAAAGTACCTATGCTCAAAAAGACACATCACGTTTCCTAAAAATCAAGGAGTTAGATCCAATTTTTATTTAAACAAGCTACGTCTCAAGCATCTCCCTCCTGATTTGTTGTAGAATTTGCTTAGTCTCTTTGAAAGTGTTAATTTCCTGTAGTCTTGTCTCTATCTAAAATATATTTTCTATTTTTCATAAAAGTCAATGACCTCGTGCTCGGTGAGGACATTTTTGGCTTTGCTTTCAACTTCCTCTGAAATCCGTCTGCGTTCTCCATCGTAGTCTGTAAAGATTTTGTTAAGTTGTTCCAAAACCCCTCGATGTGTTCCAGATTGAACTTTTCTATCCTCAATTTGTATGAAGTCAAGGAGAACCATCCGGAAGTAGTCTATCGTATTTGTCGTTGATTTGCAATTGATGTGGACCTGGATTTCTGCACAAATCTGGATCAGCTTCTTTTCTTCTGTCTTCAGAATATCTTGCTATAAAGAAACACTCTGAAGATCAACAAATGCCTACATTTTTTTGTCGATCCATCAGAAGTTTTTCCAGAATTTCATATGCGTTGTCGATGCCATCAATTTCTTTTAGATTTTGAGTATCCGAAGTCTAGTACGTTGTGTTTAGTAATAGTCTAAAATTACCTTTCGTTGCTTTACTGTACTTTGCAAAGCTGCATGCGCCTTGTAGTGACAGTAGCATTTTTTACAAGCTTGACCATTAAGAGTAAATAGATGAGGGAAATCTATTAGGATAGTATGATCGACTGTTTCCATATGCTAAATACTAGTTTTACATTTAAAAATATCTTACTTGTATCTTTGCCTTTGTGCTTATTGTGTAACACACTTTTTTACAATGATTACAGTAAAGCATTGGATCTTCAAGAGGGACAATTTCCTCCAGAGCCCCACTTTTTTTATGCAATTCTTCGAGTCTTTTATACTTCACTTGCATCTGAAAGACTGATTTATGAAGGAGAATAGGCAAACCTCTGAATAGACAGATTGAACACCTCTATCGGTGTCAACAAGCAATTGAGCTACTTTTTGTTGAGAAGATGCCAGGAGTTGAATTATATTCTTCAGCTTGCCAAGATCAGTCGAATTTGCCAGTTTGTAGCTCTCCACTTGGTTAATTCGAACCAACAATCTAAACTAATTAATGTCACTTAGTGGCAACCTACCGTTCAAATTCTTTCACATTGATCTCCCAACACTCTTGTAAACTCGCATCCATCGCATTGCTCCGACAAATGGGGAACTGTGAAACCATACAGAGATAGCGGAAACATTCACTGTCAAAGCAGAAGATGTTGTCTCTATGAATGGAAATAAAAGAAAGCCAGATCTCTACCTTCCCATTTCAATGTAGGTCCCAGTTCGACTAGTTTGTTCTTTGATAAACTCTCGAAGTGTGATGATCGCGTCCCCAGCCTTGTAGTTAGTGGTTCGACTTTTTGTATAACAAAAAATTAGATTTTTGAGGGAGTTTTTGTCAAAATGAGTGAGCAATTCATTGAGAGAATGGCGGAATTGCATTGTCATCTTTTGACTGGTCGCTTCCAGGAGAATCACAATTGCATTCAAATGTCTAAAATCTGTTCAATCAATAGAGTCATCTCACCCAATTTCCACAATATGTTCCCGAATCTGATTGAGATTCTTCGTGTCTTGTTCCAACCCTCGTGTATCGTTCAATCCAGGAGTGTCAATCAGATTCAAATTCAACTCTTTTCCACGCAGCTTGTGGAGCAAAGAGTGAGTCACAGGCTTCTAAACTCTCTTTCTTCTTTGTTTTCTAGCCGTCTCACCTGAGTTACTGACTCTCCAGAGCTTCCCAAATTCTCATTTTGCCGTTCGGCTATCGTCGTTTCATAAGTCGAATCTGTTTTAATGGTCACCATTTTATTTTCCTAATTTCTCAAGCTATTAAAACTCTCAAAAAATACCTTATTGAGGACTGTGAATTGAGAGTTGATGAGAACATTGGGTCCATTATCAATGGCATCTGCGAGTGACGAATATTCCACATAGTTGGAAATCGCATTGATGAAGGTGGATTTTCCCACGCCAGAGTCTCCAACCAAAAGAACATTCACACTTGAAAGATGCCTCTGTTGATTGTATTTCTTCTTCTTTCCAACTTGACTTTCTGAATCAGAATCTGGAACTGTCGGCTCTCGTTGTTCCCTCGATTTGGTTCCTTTCGTTGATGGCTGCATTTTATTTCCTTTTCCGAGCGCAGCAGTCTTAATTCCTCGACGTATTTTCTTTTCTTCATATTTAGACAGATCTTCTTCCTTTTTATCAACTGGAAGCTCTGTTTTTATTGGTTGTTTCCTAGCCACCAAGGATGTGCTTTGTTGATCGGTCTCAGGTTTCCAAGAACTCGTTGAAGGGGGTTTAAATCTGAAAACTTTCCAATCGACGGCCATTCTCACCCAATGCCTTTATTGACATGAACATAGTCATCTTCCATGTGGAGATTGAGAGAGTCTCCATTAAGAATTCTCTTTGCCTCAGCGAAAACATAGCTATTTGGCCAATAGTCAGGCTGATTCAACTGGAATCGTCTTGCATGTAGAATTCCACTCAAAACGAACATTTTCACACCAAGAGAAGAAGTTTTTCAGAGTTGCTGGTTCCTTGAGCTTGATCAGAAGGCGCACCAAAGCATCATCGTGAAGAGTATCTGAGCCGATGATTTCTCTGGGCACAGAAAGGGCCATTTCTTTCTTCCATTCATCGTAATTCCCAGCCAAATCTTTCCCCAAAATCGATTTCAAAAGTTCTTGTTTTCTTTTAGTCGACTCATCCTTCTTCAGAATAGTTAACATATACGTGATTCCAGCATCATCCACACCATTAAACAACAGTGAGAATTTCTAATAAATATTTCGTCTTCTTCGCTCTAAACTCACCTTATCCGGGACCGAAGGCGGGCTGCCTGATCCATTCATTTCCAACGTTTTTCTAAAAAAAAAAAAAACTAATTTTTGACTGAGAAAGAAAGACAAAAGTAAAGGAAGAGACTCTTAAGAGTCTTATCAGTCAGGTTATTTGCTAAGCCATTCGTCTGAATTTCTAACTTCATCGTTCCGCTCCGTTATTGATAACAAAAGTCTTTCGGTTGTACTTTCGCTAGCGATTTGATTTGACGTCTTTCCCAAAATGTTATCCTTTTCTTTCTATTGCAAATCCTCATTTTTCAGCTTGTTTTGTCGCCAGAATGGAAGTCGACTACTCGGTAACGTTTTTTCCATCTGCTTATGATGTTTTAATAGAGGGAAATTCCAATCTTAAGCGAAGTGCCCAGACAGCATTGGGTGAAAATCTATAAAATTGTCAATCTGCCAAAGCTTTCTGTTGAACAAAGGGCCAGCCGATTAGAAAATTTTCTAACAGTCACCCAGTTGAAGGCTATAAAGCTGTGGATGGAGAAGAAGGTGGGCTTTTTAAGACTTGAAATAGATTGTTTTAGGCAGGAGACTTCTTCGGAATGCTCACAGATTCGGATCAGGAATTTGCGGAAGAATTCTTCGAGAAGAAGGACATCGAGATTCTTGATTCAATTTTGGAGCGCTATGATGAGAACACAAAGAATGTATATCAGACTTGGAAGAAAAATGCTGGATTTTCTGATACCAAAGTGAACCAATAAACTTTATTTTATATTTTTTAGGAAGTGGATGAAGTCAAAGTAGTTCCAATCTCCCCAGGTGAAACCTCCCAACCGCCAAAAATAAGGAAAAAGCCAAGGTACGGCCATCAATCAGTTAAAATTAATATTTTAGAATTAAACATCCAAAAGTTGATCCAATGTTAAACGAGGAGCCTTCTTCATCTCAACCACTAAAAGATAATCATAAAATAAAGTAAGTAAATATCGGATAGTAACGATAGCTTTAGGAGCCCGAGAATTAATAGAGCAGGTTTGAACAGAAGTGATCTCGAAATCGGAGAGAAAAACAATGCAGGATTCCAACTTAGACCTGGCTATTTCAACGAGTAATTTAATTCCTTTCGAAATTGTAAACAAAAAAAATAAATTTTAGTTTGCCTCCGGTAACAAATATTTTGATATTGGGATCGACTGGAGTGGGGAAATCAACGTTTATAAACGGCCTTATCAATTATCTTTCATTTGGCAATATCCACGAAGCTCTTCAAAATCGCTTCCATGTCCTCATCAAATCAGCGTTTACTCATACCACTGAAAATGTAAGAGAATTCTCCATAAAAATTGAAATCCCAGATGCAAACTATGAGGATAGAAATGGAGCCGACAGTACGAGTTGAGAGATGTGGGCCGGATCATGAAGAAGACACTCGTGAGGGACATTCAGCAACACAAGTTTGTACAACTTTTATTTGTTAAAAAGTCTAAAATAGTCGCCGAAGTCGTATCTTTTCAAGCTCGGTCCTCCAGGCCAGGAGAAGCATATTCGTATTATTGATACTCCTGGGGTTGGAGACGTCAGGGGGGCTATTCAAGGTTGAGTTTGAGGCTTAGTGAATCAATCAATTTGCAGATCAACGGAACTTTACAAAAATCCTTAACTTCATTTCTGACTTCGAGTATGATTGAGAACCTTCAACAAATCATTTTTTAGAGAAATCCATGCGATTCTCCTCCTTTTGGAGCCAAATAAAGCCCGCTTGGACCTTACTTTTCGCTATTGTATCAATGAGCTCTTAACTCATCTCCACGCTTCTGCTGCGAAGAATATCATCTTCTGTTTCACGAAGGCCCGACAAACCTTTTACCGTCCAGGAGAAAGCTTTGTTTGTCTACGAACTCATTTGGATAAACTCTATCAACAGACAAGAATCAGGATCCCTCTTGATGAGTCAGTTTTATTTAAATTAGAATCCGATTTTTGTAGAAATAATGTGTTCTGTTTTGACAACGAGGGTTTCCGTTTCCTTTGTGCGGTGAAGGAAGGAGCAAGGTTCACCGAAAAGGAACTAAACGACTTCAGCATCAGTTGGGACAAAGCAGTTGAAGAGAACTTCAGGTAAGAAAATGCTTTTCGAAGATAGTTTTCAGAATGCTGGATCGTATCAAACAACTCTACCCACATCAAGTTTCGGAGACTTTGAGTGTCAATAATGTCAGACGTTTGATCAGCACATTGGCTCGTCCTTTGGCTGAAATCGCCAAGAATCAGTTGATTAATATGCGCATTATTGACGAAAAGAACGCGGAGGTTGGCTGACTGACTGGCAGTTTAATCGGTTTCTTAGATCAGAGAATGTATTACCAAGAATAAGGATCTTCGCGGGCGTTTGGTCATTGAAACAGTCAACATTGAAACCCAGGAGTTGGATCAACCGATCACCGTTTGCACCCACAAGAATTGTGTTGAATACAGGGTTCTAAATAATGGAGGTGTTCAAGAGACCATCTATAAGACAGAATGCCATGCTCCTTGTTATTTGGAGGGTGTTGAGGTGGCTGAGATCTGAAGGCTTATTTCTTCTTTTAGACAAGTGTTTGCCCCAATCCTGAGCTTCTTAAGTGTGAGGTTTTCCTGGATCCAGACAGTTGTAGCGAATGTAGGCATTCTTGGCAAACTCACATGCATATGAGATATCGTTTAATTCAGGATATTACTCGGGTAAGACAGCTAGAGGCAACAATTCTCCTTTTAGACGGAAGATCCTATGGTTGGAAGGGAAGTGCGAGACCGAGACTCACAGATTGCAACTGCCAGAAAATTCATTGAAGCACAGGAAGCGAAGGTAAGCGCCTGCGAAAATTGGAAGAAATGTTTAGAGAGATGAGAGACAGAAAGAGGCAGACAAAATCCAACATTACTGCGCTCATTTTGCCGCATTTTTAAAGAAATACTCAATCATTCCGTACAACGACGCTTATCTGGAATATCTGGATCATTTGATCAAAGAAGAGGTTTGATTTGAACGAGATCCGGAGCTTCTTTTAGAAAGCCAAGGTAAATGCTGGTGGATCCGATGAGATCTTGAGCGAACTTGAATTTTACCGAAGTGCCTATGATCAGCAAAGATTCATTTTTACAAGTGAAACTGGAGCCCCGTTGAAAACTTTGGATGAGATCAACAATATGGTAAAAGAGCTAGAGACTCTTACTTTTAGTGGAGAAATTGTCCAGGAGGTTCAGGTAAAGAGCTTATAAAATGTTTGAAATTCTTTCAGAACTTGGAGATTTTAACTGCTAAAAAGGCCCACTATCACCAATCGACAGCGGTTTCAGTGAATAACTCCTTCATAAGTAATGCCTTTATGATTATAACCAGACCAGTTAGACAAGTTTATAATGCATTCAAAGGAATGATGCAATTAGACTAACCATTGTCCATTTTCAGCATTTTCTTCCTTTTCCAATAAAATTTGCTCATATTTGATTAGACATTTTCAATGGTCCATTCTGATTTACTAGAAATCCAAAGGCCATGGACATTTTGATCAATTCCCAGACTCGTTTATTACCTCCAGTTGCAAATCCTGAGCAACTGAATGAAACGATATAACATCTATCAAACTCCTTTTAATTTGTTGTGTAAAGACGGTGGGAGTTAGGTGCTATTGGTAATCAGTCGGAGTTAACCAGTGAATTCAACATAATATACTTTAATTTCACACAAGCAGAAGTACTACAATAGACGTCAACTGTTCTTCAGTCACCACACCAGCCAACCTCTCCGATTCTTCTCCAGATAATCTTTTAGTCTCGACTATCATTGACCCCGGGTCATCGCTACTGATATCTGCCTTACTACTCCACAATATTGTTTCCCAGAAGCGTTATTTGGCTGGCCTGTAGTGAAGAAAGAAAAATCAAACTAAAATCTCCCTGAGTTAGAAGGGAAAACGAACTGTAGTGCCGTCAGTCCAAGCCGGACATGCTAGAACTGTTGGTGGAAAGACTGCCATGCAGGGAGCGATCATTCCTATCCACGTGGTTTGACCACCAGACAGTGCTGAATCGGTTTATTAATTTTTGATTCATTCACCATTCACAAAGTTATATTCAGCCATGCTGTGGAGAGAAACCAAATTGCCTTCAAAGCCCTGACAAGTGCTGGAAGCTTGCGCTTGAAAGACTGGCGTCGTGTCGAGGAAATAGCAACAATTCTGAAATTCCATCCACCCCGTGGGGCATATGACTAAAAAAGGTAGTTGAAAAAGCAAGGTGGTGGGCTTCACGAGTGGTTGTTGTAGTCATGGTGGTGGTCGTAGAAGTACTTGTTATAGAAGTTGCTGTTTCAATATTGAACCCTAGATTCTATTCTTTTTCTTCGAAAATTTCATTGCTTTTTTTTCTCTAAATGTCCCATTGACTTATAATTCCTCGATTATTTGAAATAAATTCCTTTCTTTTAAAAAAAATTTTTTTACAATAAACCATAGCTTCAAGAAATTTCGAAAAATTGTCATTTGCCTTAAAAACAGTGAAAACTGTAAAGCGACTTCCATCCTAAACATTACCAGGGAAGTCGGGAGTGTAAATGGGCACACAGGAAGCGGAGACTTTGAAAAATGTATAGATGAGTAGCATAAATTTCATTGAAAATGTTCTTAATTCTCTCGACACACACCACGACCGAAATTCAAGTCGAACTTGTCCTTCAGGTTTTCGCCCTCACTTCTAGTCTCATTGATCCATCACTTTATAAACGATACACTTCTTCTTGATTTATTCTTTTGTTCTTCTTTGCAAAATAATGGATATCTGGATTGGGAAATGATCAGCTAGTGATCTCTCTCCTCATCAATCTTATGATTCAAAAAAATTTCATAAAAAGTGATGACAAAAGCCTTATTTCGAAATTGATCTCTTGGTTTAGCCACGCAGAGATAAAGATAAAATCATCTTTAAAAGGAGCTTCGATAAGGGCATTTTCACAACGGACGGGGTCTTTTTTTCCTGTACATCATGGCAAAAGAGTCAAATATCGTCAAGGTTTTATTCCTTCCCTCCTGGTATTTTTTGTTTTTCTCTTTTTAAAACAATCTTCTGGGTTCAGGGTAGACAGAAATTTCATCCTTTCATTGGTCGGTCTTGAGCGGGGAGGAACGGTTCAAAGAGGGTCGGATGGGCTGGAGAGAATCACTATTTTCCCTCCCAAGGCGGGTCAAGATACGGTATGCTCAATTTATTTCTTCTTTTTTCATTGGATAAAATAGAAAAATTGTTTGATTTTCTTCACTGGAAACGAGTCAGCAGGGGCCTTTTTACGTCAATGGAATAGACAAATCCCCCCTCGGTGTGATGACAAGATAACGGTGGAATATTACGAAGACAGAAGGAAAGAGGATCGGTTTGATAAACCGGTTGGTGGCCGATTTCCAAGTAATCAATCGTTGAACAATCAAAGAGGAGGGAAAATAAAGGAAGAAGGAGGAGAAAGTCCTCATGTGAGAGTGACTGGCGTCCCTAAATGGTAAATGTTTGATTTCTATTACGATAGGAAGGCAGAACTTTCTAATTTTATTGATTCAAATAAGAAAAATACAGTTTCTTCTAGGGCTGACAAGGAGTACATTTCAAACCTATGTGAGGCAAATAGCCTAAAACAAACCGAACAAGGAATGCCTTTTATCTTTATTGAAGCACATAAAGATCACGTAAGAAGGATCATATTTAAATTAGATTTATTAGAATACCGTATTCCTTACATTCATATCGAATGAAAAAGCAAGAAATTTTCGTAATAAATGGCACTGGAAGGCTCCTCCAAGAAGCAGCTACAAGCTGGTTGTGGATTACGGTATTGTCAACTCGCTTCTATTTGCGAATGTTTTTTAGTCCCTGAAAAGCGAATTGCTGATGAGGCAGCAAAGCCAAAGTTTGAAGGAGAACCTTCCGCCAAGCCATTAAAAAACTCACAAACAACTTCTTCGAGGCAATCGCTGATCCAAGAGTCGAGCATTTTGAGGGTATCTGGACTCCCAAAATGGTAGTCTAGGAGCTCACAATTAATGGATAATAATTAAAATTATAGGTTTAATGAAGTCGATGTTAAGAATATGGAAGCGGCAGATGGAATAGTTCCCAATGGAATCGACATCTACAAAGTGAAAGCTGGTCAAGAATATGTAAATTTCAAAGAGGGCTTTATAAAAAATTTTCCAGGCGATGGCTCGAATCACCTTTATTTCGGCCGATAAAGCTAGGAATTTCCTTAAGCGTTGGGATTGGAAATCTCCTCCTAAAAGCTCTTTCAAATTGAGTATCAAGTATTGGGTGGAAGAAGAAGCTCCAACTACTGGATTCACAGAAAAGCAGAACTTCACTTCGAAGACTGTTTTCATTGATTATCTTCCTAAAGAGTAAAATCTTTACTTTCAAATTCCCTGTTTTTAGCTGCACAAATGAATATCTCCTATTGCTGGCAAAGGACTACAAGGTGGCTTGTAATCCCCTAGGAGAGCCCAAGATTTGGATTTGGGATTTTTCTCGCGGCCTGGGATTTTCTCGAAAGGCTAGAATAACTTTTGAGGATTTGAAGAATTCGAGTGATTTTATCAATGAATGGAATGGGAAGAAGCCATCCGACCAAAACATTCTTCTCCACGTCAGATATTATTTGGATAAGGAAGGTAGTAGCTTTGATTAAATAAAAAGTATAGCTTAAGGTTTGAATGAGGACAGCGACAAACCGATAACCATAGTCAGGAATGTCGTCTATGTTAAAAACCTCAACAGAGTGTTAGTTTTTGTTCTTTTTGAGTGACAAATTCCTCTTCAATTTTAGTAGAAATTGAAAAATTATACTCTATATTCCAGTGTGAATGAAGAGCGACTTTTCCAAATAATTGAAAAGGAGACGGGGCAAAAGGCAGCTAGAATCAAGATGTATCCTCCTCCATATGGGAAGAACGACGTGAGAGCAACGGCCCATTTCAAGAAGGCATGTGAAGCTCAAATTTGCGTGGATAAATTGAATAAGCAAATGGTTGAAGGAATGTCCCTGGATGTGAGCCTTTTTGCTTGTAAGATTATTAATCGCGCTTAATAAATGGAGGAGAATTCAGCATCTTCGTTTCGACGACTCCCAACTGCTACTCAAAATGAACATCTGTTTTCAAAAAATGCAATCGCCTATGCTTATGACTGTGTTGCTTGTTTTGAGACCTTCGATGAAAGAGATATGATAGGGTGCGTTCCTATTGGAAAAGAGGAAACTGATCTGGGTGAGTTTTTTAAACTTCAAGCTACCGTAACCTGATCTTTTCAGAGACGCATTTCTTGTGCCAACAATGTGCTCGAGCAAACTGCACAGCTATTCAGTTTAATGGTCTTTTGGGAGAAGGAGGGGCTGGTATTCCTTGCGGAGAGACGGGCTGTAGGAGAGTTCTCCTATGGGGTAAAACTGATAATTATCTTGAATCTGTTCAGCTCCGGTGAAACGAATCCTGTTGGATGCTGCCACCAAGGATAGATTGGATATTAGGATGACAAAGGACGCTTTGAGGAACATCGAAGGGATCGAATATTGTATAAAAGATTGTGGCTTTGGAATGATGATCGAACAAGGACCTGAGATTAATCGATATTTCCATTGTTTGAATGAGGAGTGCAAGACTGTCTTCTGCAGGACTTGTAAATTCACATTTAATGAGCATTCTGGAAAGACTTGCGACCAAATGCGACAGACCAATTGGACGGAGGAACAGAGGGAACGCCACAAGATGGAACAAGCGTTTGTTTGTTCCTCCTAGTAGACCAAAAATTTTAGGGAAGAATTTCTATCTGCCTCGAAGATTCGCACCTGTTCTAGCTGTGCCTATCGTTTCACGAAGGATAACGATGGAAGTTGTAACAAAATGATATGTCCAAGCTGCGGAGTGACGAAATGCTATTACTGTCGACAATCAAACATCGGATATGAGCATTATAGAAACCAAAATTTCGAGAGAGTTGAAGGGATTTGTCTCCTATTTTCGGATACAACTCTCGATGATGATAAGGACTACACTCGGGCTGTCAGAGAAGCCGAAGGGAATGAATACCTCCGTCAGGGACTCGAACTCCTTCGGCAGAAATATAAGATCAAATGAGAGAGATATTAAATTTTTATTTATTACTCGTTTTCTGGAATGTTCCTTGGGAGAATGAGATACCTCTTCTGAAAGATTTAATGGCGATGGACTCCGGTCGAAGCGCGCTGAAGAGAGGAAGGAGGACGATAGCGGAGGGGATTGAAAGGCTTCTCCTCTTCCTGAGGAGCTTCGTCTTCTTGCTCGGAGATTTCTACTTCCTCATTCTCATCGTCATTCGATTCTTCTATTTCAGCATCAGCCTCGGTTGTGGTTCGTGGGGAAGTAGCAACTCTACAATTAATTTTATCCTTTTGACTCTCTGATTCTCTTCGAAAAAGTTGAAAAAAAACTTACGGAGTAGTGGGAGCTTCGGTGGGAAGAGGGACGGGAGTTTCTCCAACTTCGCACATAATTCTGTAGACCCAGACGCGGATTCCTCCCCTAAAAATTACTTATTTTTTATCTTCTTTCAACCGACTGTTCAGCCCGAAGATTAGCGATGAAGTCATATTCGGGAGCGCCATTCTTTCCGTAGAATTCCTCTTTGACCATTCCTCCTTGGTAATAAGATCCGAAGGTGACGACATCAGTTCCAACGTAGATCTTGTTAGAAGTCTTGAGGGAACAACAGCGAAGAAGAAGGCTTTTGCCATTAGCTGCCCATCTCAAGCCATGAGCGACGTCAGATTCAGCACGGCAGGTAGCATCTTCTTTGCAACTGTAAGCCAAGTAATTCAGTGGGTTCCCATGGTTCCAGAAGATTTTAAGTTTTGTCTATTTTAAACAAAATGTAGCTTCCTACAAAATCTCAAAGTTGGAGATTACAATGAGAATTTGAGATTTTGTTTTGCGAGAAACTGGCTTATGATTCACTCAAGGATTCGAGTTGAAAGGAGGAATAAAAGCTTACACCATGCCGGATTGTCCACAAGGAATTGGCCCACATTCGACTTCAAGAGCTCCATCGTCGAAGACAGTCAGTCGATTGATAACCTTAAGAGGTTGAGATTTAAAGAGCAACTAGGAGATACCTGATTGGGAGCGCATTTGGTTCCCTGAACGGGAGCTACTGCCGCGACAGAGCCGAGAAGGGCTGAGAGGATGGTGAGGATGAGCAGCATGTGAAGACACAAAAAGGTCGCGAGTGCAGTCGTCGGGCGGTGAAATGCGCGACGGCCGTGACCCCGTAGCCCCCATTTCAGGTGCAGTCACGGCGACTGGGGCTGATACCATTAGATCGGAGAGAAGAAGAGGGATGTACTCGATAAGGCTTTTAGCTGGTTCACTCCAGTCTTCCCAAACGAAATTTCTTTTAGAGTTTCAGTTTTATTATTATTAGATTGCACATTTTTGTCAATTTTTCCAGAGGGAAGGAGGTCACATTTTGTGGGGGATAATGTCATGAACGAGATGAAGGAAGAATTCAGCCGTTGGAGGTAGGTGACCATTCGAATCGCCGAACCAGAATCTCGCCTGAATTTCTCTTCTTTTTGTCCAACCTTTCTCTCAAACCTTCTCTTGGAATTTACTCATTAACGCCAAAAAGGTCTGAGCCAGGGTGTTCGTTCTGACGACATTGTGACAAGAAGCATAAATGTTGTTCACGAAGAGATCGCCGGTAGCGGTCATTGGAGCGTAGACGCCTCGCTCGCGCACGACCGACTTGGAACGGATTATAGAGACATGAAGGGCTGGAGGAGAGTTAGAGGAAGAAATGAACAAACCTTCATCTTCGTCATAGGCCGCTTCGAAGATACAATCTCCCACTTTAAGATCTTCTGCATAAACAAGATCAGAAATAGCTGAATCGTTGCAATCCACCTGAAAAGTCCTTCAATGTTCAAGGATAGTCCTTACCTTATAGATATAATGTTGAGGAGTCAATTTCAGTAGCTCCTTTTCAGTCTCCAATTGAATGAAGGAAGCAACAGTTTCGGGAAGTCGATGAAGGAAGCTTTGAACCGGCGTGAAGGAGTACTGAAGAGTTTTGGCTACATTCCATCAGCTTAGCTTACAGCATTGTTTTCTGAGGTGAGAACAAGATCACCAATTTCGAGTTCGTCCATTCGCTTTCTTCCAGTTGGAGTGTCAACCAAAGTGTCGGCAGAGAAACAAGCAGGGACACCAGAAGCAACGGGATAATAATAGCCAGCTTGAGTGACTGGGATGACTTGTTCTCCAACCTGAGCTAGATTTTATCAGAAGGGGAGGAATATCACCTGGACATATTGATCAGCTGGGGCGCCTGGAAGAGCGGGATCGGCAGAGGCTGGTGTGACATAGCCGGAAGCGTCGGCAGAAGGCTTGGGAGCATAGGAATCTGATCCGCCGATGGAATTATCAGCCAACTGGGATTGTTCAGGACTTTGCTGGACCTCTCCCACTTTGTCCAAGATTCTTCCGATATCGTTTTGAGAATCAAGCGAAACTGTAAAAAGCTTTTAAAAAAGTCGAAAGCAGATATATCTTGGAATCTAAAGAGAAAAAAGCAAACAAACCATCATTGGTAGCCTCAGGAGGATCAGGTAGACAATTCATTCTCGTGACAGTCAATTCGTAGGCAATTCTGAAATTTTCTTTACTCACATCAGACCAACAAATGGGCTAATCCTCTCTTCCCTTTCTCCTCCTCGTCAAAATTTCTCGCAAATAATTGAAGACTTTCACTTACGATCCATCCTGGCTTTCAATCTTCTTAACATTGCTGATCAAGTCGAAGCCGGTTTGCCGCCCATCGCGCAGGACTTCTCCTAAATTTTTGCACTATTTCTGGATTCGATTCGAGAATCATTTCTCACCTATCAAATGGACATTTTCAGTCAATTTATGACACTTAGAAAATTAAAAATATTTGGAGAAACCAACCTCCGCTGTAGACCTCTCCAGCGTGGACAATAGGTCTGCCGACTTCAGCTCCAAAACGAAGTCCTTGGTAGTGACAACACTGCAGTCTCAATCTATAAAACTGCCGGTAAAAACAAAGTTTCAAGCTTCTCACCGCCCATCTGGAGCAGAGAGGAAGCCGCCAACCCAAGTTAGAGGATTCGAGCAAGAGGTGGAATCAAATCCAACTGGACAATCAGCTTGTTGAGCAGGAGAATCGCCAAATCGGGATCGGATCCTCTGAAGATCTCCATCGCGGAAGAAGCCGTCTTCTCCATCTGATCCGGCATTAAATTTGGAATCGTGGAGGATGCTCCTCCCTCCCCCATCGGAACCAAAACATTGAGGAGAAGCGCATCCCAAGACGGGAGTTCCAGAAGGAAGAACCTCAAATCGGAAGGGGACTCCCGAGCCTCCACAGGTAGCGGCGGAGATTGTGGAAGCAGAAATCGAGAGGAGGAGAGCTACTGATCGTAGCATTTCTGTAAAATTGAAGGGGAAATTACAGGAGAAAGTAGTGAAAGCCGTGAAAATCCGTCCCCTGGAGGGGAGCCGCGCCCCGTCTCGCGGATGAAACAATGAGAGAGAAAGGGGTCGAAGGGTCACTTTTGACGGAAACAAAGGAGAAAGAAGACGAGTCCGGTCCAGCACGGCAGCCGATGATAAGCCTTAATCCAGTCTTGATGAAAGCTGAAAGTTCAGAAGGAATCTGACGATTTCTTTCATCTTTGAACGTGTGTTCAAAATTATTTTTCCTCTCCATCTTCTCCTTCTTTAACAAATTTTAGTTTAGATAAACCAGAGGACGATTGATCCTTTTTTTCTAGAGGCCAGGCAAAAAATGGACAAAAGTATGCTTGTCCTTCTAAAAATAAACCAATTGTGAGATGAGATCCCAATTGGAATAATCGTTCGAATGACGAAGAAAACGATGTCAAAAGGTTTCAGCAATATTTATTTGCTTAATTAACTGTAACTAATAGTGAAGACGTTTTGAAATATTTTTCAGCCATTTTGGCAAGAAACTCATTGCCAATATAGACTTTGGCACATTTCTGAATATTCTATTTGGCTCCTCTATTAGTCCTACTTTTAAGCCCTTTCTAGTTGGAAATATTGAGAAATCCTCCTTCTTGAGGAAGCTTTCATATCCTTTCTTTTTTAGTGAACAATAATAAACTGACTCTATGACTTGTTTTACATCTTTTTCATCCATGCTAAATATGTCTTTGAAGTAAAATTCTATCCCACTTGTTTGATAAATTATAAATAAGTATTGTAGTTTCTAATGGAGGCGGTATAGTATTTATTTCTGGTGGATCAAGAAATTTTACATTTCTTCTTCCTAAAAATTTATGCGAGAAAATTTGAGGCCCTACCATGAACATCAAACTGTAGTAGTTTTAGGAAGCAACCCGAAAATGGGTTATACAGTTTGCAACGCATAAATCGAGCTGCTTCTTGGCTGGCCCCAAATGTCAAGGTGACCTGGTGAGAAAAATTTAATGCGATAAATGAGATAAGGGGGGGAGCAAATTGTAAAAACTTACTACCCCTTTACCATAAGTTTGCGAATTGAGATCAAACTTAGGACAAGAAGTTTTTCGATCACTTTTCCAGAGAGAATCTATGAGTTTATAGAGGAGATGTTTAAACTTTTTGTTGTGTTTTCTGGAAATTTATTTGCTTTAAAAAAGATGTAGTTTACATAGGCAAATTGTATAATAGAATGAAATTGGAAGGACTCCTATTCGGTTCGGAGTTCATCTCCTGGTCATAGAGAGCTCTCCATTTTAAGTGACTTGAGTCATAATCGTTTGCCAATTTTTCCAGAAAATATTCAGCCTCGAGTAGGGAATTAAAATTAAAAATTATGACTTTCTGTAATTTTATATGCTTAATTAAGAGCTTTTATGACCTCCGTTGGCCTTGTTTTATCAGGAACAATCGTTAGCAAACATTTGAGTTCATATTTTTGCAGCAAGGCTTCTCCAAGGACTTGACTTTGGCTAAAATTTTTTGATAAGGAATGAATCATGGTTTTGAAATTAAAAACACTCTAGAACAATTTTAGGATTACTCTAACTGTTAGGATATTATTGGGATTTCAATGGGTAAAGTGGCTCTTTTGTGAGTATTTTCCAAATGAGAATAGCTCACAACGAACTGAAAATACCATGATCTAGAGTAATACCATTATGGCCACGCTTCCATGTTAAAGAGAGGCCAATCTACGCGTGATGTTCCAAGGGTTCAAAAATGCTCGAATTTCTCACCTTTCGAGGCATTTTTAGAGATGTTGGGAAATTCGGGAAGAGCAACCTTGTACAATCATCTTTCAGTCTCTATCGAACGGTATATGTTGTTTTACGAGATCGAATGGGCGACTCGCGACATTACCTTGCCAGCTTGCAACAATAAAAACCGTTCGCATCTATCTTATTTGGTCTATTATCGATTAGTTTTTTCATAGTGAATTCTACCGTGCCAATTTTTATCAACAAAACAGTCAATTTCGAATGCAACAATTTTTATAAGGGAGAGACTACCCCGACGCTAAACTAATTTAAACAAATACCTTTCTGGAATACTATAGAGAAGAATCCTATATGGAGCCTGTGTTTGGCCAGTCATTTGCCTAGGTGAGAAGCAGAACAAACACTGGTGCTGATGGCTGAAAGGAGCTATCTGATAGGATTGTTTAAGAAGAAAAAAAATGAATGTGTGGTGGAGGCGAAATATGAAGATGGGAGGAGAAAAGTCATAAAAATTTATTGTGAGAGACTCTTTTATTTATGGGATACAATCGCGAAGAAAAGAAGGGAGACATCAAACCAAAGAAAGAAATATTTGAATTCCATTGAATATGAAACGTTGATAATAGTCGAATACTTTCTTTGCCTGAATCTCATTCCCAATAAAAACGTTTGCACTCTTGATCTGAACATTGAAAATTATGAAAATAAATGGAAAATTCCAACAACAACAAAACTGCACAAGGCACTTTTAAAAGCGCGATTTTGACTCACACCCGAGATTCCTCGACAGTGTTTGAACTCTACTGCATAATCTATTTCAAATACAGCTGCCGCGGCTTGGTGCTTCCCTGCTGTACGCAGCCAAACCAAATGCGGCAGGCGCGATGATAAAAACACTGAGCGTTCCATGATATAAAAAATCTTTACTACACACTAATAGTAAGAGCGTAGTCCTCTATTCTATGCTGTCGACCACTGTTAGTCTTTTGCGGGGAATAAGGATAGACTTCTAATAACTCGCCACAAATATGGTCATTACTATGGTAGTTTTCCCTCTAACTAGAAACTAACTTAAAATTAGCCAATAGGCTTAGCCAAAGAAAGGGCGGTTCGAAAGTGCCAGATGTTTGAACTTTTTTATCTGAGAAAGGCAGACAGAAAGGACAAAATGTTTTCACAATTAGTGTTTCAAGTAACCCCACGCAAGCAAGATGTTTTTCTTCAGCACTTTATCCCAGCCACAGATGAAGAAGAGTTTCAATAGTTTTGAAAACTTACCTTTCGGAGTTTGCTTATGAAAAATTTTATATCTTCCTCCTTAATAATGATCTCTTTTTCCGGGAAAACCTTGGCGGTTAACTGCAACAAATCTTCTTTAGTAGTGATAAAAATTTTTGAAAAAACATTTGAGAGATGCTTACGTGTATGATAATCTCCGTAACAAGAGACAATTCTCATAGCTTTTAGCTGAATTTAACTCGGGAGGTTCCACATATCTCGAGCGGAATTCACCGTAACAAGATCTATTTTATGATGATAAAATACTATACCATTTTCGTCGACAGTTGTCATTTTTAGGCAGTGGCGAGGGAACGGATTGAAAAAATGCTGGGAATTAAAAAATAGCTCAAAAATTAAGAAAATGACCACATTTAGGTAACTTTAACCCCTTTTTCTTCCTTTGAACAGTTCAACAATAGAAGAAGTAGAGAGGAATGAAGATAGTTAATAACCCTGTGAGACAATTGGTTTATTGAAAATTTAAAAAGAATGTTTATATTTCTCTTTGATCAGCAGCCATTTTGGTACTTTCATGATTGAAGTCTTTAAGGGTTTTCCAACAGCTGGAGCCAACGGATCGACCCCAAATGGCAAAGTTGTGTAGACGTAGTAGCATTGGACATTCTTGATTGCGTAACTCGTGTCTCCCAAAAGGTTTATCATCCACTGTTTTTGTGGCGAACATTGGAAGCAAAGACTCCCATCGTCCGAATTGGTATATCCCTGTCCCAGGGGCATAACTCCCTAGAGAATAAGCTTTTGTAAGAATAAAAAAGGTACTGATCCATTTACTGCCACAAAGCCTATCCAAATATCGATCTCTTTTCCATCGGCGTCAGGGCAATTCAGCTCTTGTCTTATTATTCCATTGTCAGTTCTAAATTATTACTATTTTCAGCCATTTATGCCAACAAATGAGATAAAACTCTACAATTTTTGAGCCTCAAAGTTCCAAGGAATTATTTCAGCTCCTCCAAAAAATCTACTTTTTTTGAGATTTCAAAATTTAAAAAAAAAAGAGATCTTCGCCGCAATAAATTTAAATCAATAGAATACCTTGATGATTACAGTATTTTGAAAAGATGAAAAAACGAACTTATTGACGAAAGAAACTGGCCCACAACTTGTACTTGTAGTAGAAAATTGCCCACTATCTCCTATGCAATCTGTTGGATTCGGCGCCTGTGGAATTTGCAGACAACCCAGCGACATTTTCTGATTTGGGCAAGCTCAAATTCTTTTTCTTTTCTTTGTACATTAAAAGACTCACGTTGACCAAGAGTTTGAATTGCTGGAAGCACTCCAACCTGGGCTGTTGTTGTCTCGACTATAACATCTTTTTGTGCTGTAGCAGCTGTAGGAAGTGCTTTAGACGTCTCTTTCGCGGTTGGCGTGCTGGGAATAGAGGTAGATGCAGTAGAGGTGCTAGCCTTGGAAGTAGAAGTCGTTTCTGTCGTATAAGTAGAGGAAGCTACCGTAGATGTGGATGCAGTTGTCTGTTTAGTGGTCATGGAGGTCTCCTTAGTCGTAGAATGGAAGGATTTAGGCTCCAAAGATGAAGTGGGAGGCATGGTGAGCATGTTATCGTTGGTATTTCCCCCTTTGGTGGTTGGAGGAGCCGTCCGTCTTCGACAATAACTCCCTTGGACTGGGATGCTCAGACAGAAGAGGACGAATACAATGCATCGCATTGTCTCTCCCAGCAACGATGAAAAGAAGGATGCGTTTTATGGGTGAATTTCTCTAATTGTCGTCAATAAAAAAGAGAATTTCCAGACAGCAGAACAATAGAACCAATTCTTTCATTCAATAGCTTACATCTAGTTCGACTGCTCGATTATGTCATATTTCAAAATAAAGGTCGATCGAATAAGTCCGCCTTTTTTGTCCAGGAGTTAACTTATTCTTAAATTTTACAGCCTTCACTAACTTGAAAAGGCTGAGAAATTGACAATAAATCTTGGGAAAGGTTTGAAAATTAAAAGGAACAAGATGGGTTATTGATAAAAGAATTTGTGATTTGTCGATTTCTACTTCTTCGATGAGTCTCGAGTGAATTGAAGTTTAAGAAAAAGATCTTAGAGATCCTCCTATTTCATTTTAAAAAATTGAGCTCAATCTTTTCGAAATAGAAGGATCTCTAAAAAAATTTTTCTAAACAATTGGAATCAATTTGTTGTATAATAGAGAATGTAGAATAAAGCTTTAAATTGTGATGAATGCTTTAGTAAATTGCAACCAAAAAGTTCTATTTCAAATGCCTAGAACGCTTCCTCTCTCTCTCTCTCGCTCTCGCTAGATGAATGTTCCTTTGGGATCTAAATAGTTGGATAATTTGCTAGGCAAATCGGAAGACTGAATGCATTTAAAACAGCAAGAAATCTGCTTGGAACGCTCTCTCACTTTCAGTGATGGATGTTCCCTGTGTAGAATCCATGTTGAGCGATATAGGGAACATTTGTTGTCGCATCCGGTCTCCATTGCCGTCTCAATTAGCAAAATGGAACCGCCAAAAAGCTCTCGGCCCCGGGTATACTCTCTTGTCTCTCCACCCTCAGCTGCCACCCGCGGGACTTCTCTTATCAGATTTCCCTTTTCGAATCAGCGACTCCTCTTTGCTCCCTTTTTATACAAAAGAAGCCAACTTTTAAACTACAAAATGTTATCTCGGATGTCGATCGGGCCGAAACTCTCCCGGGAGAGCAGCTTGTCTCCTCATTAGTCGCACTTTCCCACACCTCAGAATTGAGCCAAATTGCCTCTGGACGTCTCTAATCCGAAAGGAGAGGAGGCTCGACGAACTTTGGTTCAAGAGTTCGAGACATCACATTCATCTTTTACGCCTTGGCATATTTTCAGACAATTCCAACCAAGCTATGAATACACAACAACTCCTCTCTCTCTCTCTTTCTTCAATATTTTTCTCTCTCATTTTCAAGGAAATTGCCTCTCTTCTAGCGCCCAAAAATAGAGACAAGAGCTTTCTGAAAACGTTCCTCTAATTATGCTTTTTCCTCGACGAGTCTGTTCACAAAAAAGAGATGAAATAACCTCCTAGAAAGCTTCCAAGAAAGGAATTCCAGCTTCCAAAATGAATTCTCAGAAAATGAAATATTTTTTATAGTTTTAGTTCCACAAAAATCGGATCTCTTGCATTGTTAATTGTCATATTTTTTGAATGAATAGGCTAATCTTAGCCAACTGGTACTTAAGGGAATTTCTTAAAGACTTTTGGCTTTCATCCGAATGAAGATCCTAAATCACCTTCTTCCCTTCCTTCTACTCTGATCACCTGGCAAGCTATGGAATTTAAGGATGAAAACCTTATCATTCAGACTATCGGCATCTAAAATAAGTCAATTTCCAAAAGATTTGGTTTTAGGTATTATGGATTTTTCTATTCTGTTTCATCTAAAAGCTAGTCTTCGCTTGTCATTTGGACCCTTTCTAGAGGGATGGAGAAAGATAAAAAGACAAGAAAGAAGCTTTTATGATTTATCGGTTCTGGAAAGAGGACAGCAAAAAGCTTCTCGAGACCACATGTGGCTCCAAAGAACTATAAAAAGACTGAGAGCTCTAAAATTCCAAGAAGAGGGATGTCTAGCCGGCCACATCAGCTGAAGAGGAGTAAAAGAGTCGCCGCGCATGCTGTTGCCATTGTCTCTCCTGTTCGGAAATCAGTGCAAGCCTAGTTTCCGGCGTCACTTCCTTGGGGTCTCTCTCTCCCCCGAATCCGGGGTGGCCCAATTGATTTTTGAATGGATGTGCTCTGCTGTTTCTTCTTCTTCTTCTACTTTCTGCAACTCTCTCCCTCTTTCCCCCGTCTTTGCTAATTATTGTCGCCTCTCCTTCGATCGCCCCCGAGTCCACTCGTAGTCTTCCTAATCATCCTCCTTATGTCTTCTTTTTGGCGACGCCTCGAGTGTTATTCCCCCGAGAGAAGTACGAAACGAGAGGTGACTCCAAGAACTCTTTTACTTTTTTAAGCTTTCCAAGAAAAAAGCGTAAGACTCTCACGCCTGCTTTAGGCAAACGTCCTTCTTTAATTATTGGCCAGAGCTCAATTCTCTCTAAAATAATCATCTTTATTATCTCAATGAGCTCCACACAAAAAACTGGGCAAATTATAGAAAATTACTGTGTTGATGAGATCAAATAGCCACTTTTTTGGATCTCACATGCACCTTTTTTCTAATCATTTAGCATCGTTTTAAAATGGCCTCTTTTGCTAGAATCCTTCAAGACTCCCTTGAAGAATTTTAAATTTTATTCCGGCCTTCAACTCCCTTCAACAACTTCTTTTGCTTTTTTTCTCGAACACAAATAGTTCTTTAGGATTCTCTTTAGGAAAATTTGATTGAAAAAAGAAGAAATTTATTCGGCTTGTTTAGGCTCTTTTTTCTCTTCTTTTTGAGAAGTTAATTAAGAATTTTTCTTGAATTACTTTTATTCCTGACTTCTTTTCTCTCCATCTTTTCACTAATTTCTGGAGATTTTGCGGAATTTTTATTTTTTTGGTTACAAATGATCATCAAAGTACTTTGCTCATTATCAGCTCTTGTCGTTTTTCCGTTCCTTTTTCCGAATTTCTTAATAATCTGGCCAAGTGAGAGACGGAAATTCGAATTATGAGCCATTCGAAAAGTGTTTTTCTTTGAAACTTTGGCCTTCTGGTCTCACCTTTTGGCAGATTTCCTTCCACAATTTTTTTAAATGTGCTCTTTTTGATTTTTTAAGCCGAAAGACCAAAATACGCGGAAGCTTAATAGCCTTGGATGTTGCGTCCAAATATCAACAAGAGGATACTGAAATCAGCTGACTCGGGATGTGATGATTTGTGCGTATTGTGTTCTTCTTCTTCTCCGCTCTCCCTCCTTCTCGCATTTCACTAAGAGGCAAATTCGCTCCCTGCGTTGGCTTTTTCGCGCTGGCATTTGATAGCCGCCGAGAGCGGCATTTATTTGCCGCTGTAACTCTCATTGCCCCCGTCTGTTGTTTCCAGATTTCAATAGTTTCATAGTCTTCACTCCGGCGTGACTCGTCATCCCGAGGCTCTGCTCCCTTCTGCGTGTTTGTGTATTCTCCCACGGCATTCAAATATCCCTCTCATTCTCTTCTTTAAGGATAGTTCAACTTTTCTTGAACTTTTTGGTCTAAATTCCAGATTTTTCAATCTCAACTTCTTTTTTTTAACGTTAGAGCTCAAAGAATAAGTTTCAGTCAGATGTCTCCTTTAGGAGGGTTGAACTCAAGATTTCCATTGAAAAGTTAGGAGAACAATGTGCAAAAATAATTTTTAATCCTAAAACCCAGAAATTCTATCGTACCTTCTAAAGTTTGATTTTAAGAGTAAGCCGACAAATCGTTTCTTCGATTAGCTTCTTCTGTTCCAAAAAAATTCAGCGAGATGATCACAATTTTAAAATCAGCTCTCAAAAAAGAAAGACTTTCTTCCAAAAAGTGTGTTCGTTGTTCCACTCTTTTTTGACAAGTTGCCTTGTTGTTGCCACCTGTTCCTTCCTCTCCTCGCCCCATTTCACCACCCCTCTTCTCAGATTTCAAGTGTCAAAAAATGAAGTTTCCTTTTCGAAATTAGTGGTATAATTCTTCCGTTCCCCTATTTGCTTCGGTTTGTTATGAACGCCTACGTTCTTCCCCTTTTCAAGATCTTCTTCACTTTGAGAAAGTAGCGTCACTCTCTTTGGATGGAGGAGAGCTTTTTTGCAGTTCCTAGTTCAAAACACAAATATTTATTTTCTCTTTTTAAAATTATAATTTCCAGGCTCTTTCTATAGGCTTTTTATGGAAAACTCTTTTTCAAAATCAGAGAATCACTATAAAACCCTATTCCTTGCCAAATTCCTTCGCCTACTTATCTATGGAATTCTTTTTTTCAAATTTCATTCCATCCAAGATTCTTTAAAAATTTCCCTCTCCCTTGATTGATCCATAAATTTCCTAAATCTAGTTCAAAAATCCTTAACTTTTCCCTCGTTTTTGGTATCCTTCTCCCTCTTATCTGCAAGAATATCCTGTTTGCTTAGTCTACCGATTGCAGAAGCATTTCCGTTTTGTTCTTCAGCTTTCCAAGATAAAATAACTAAGAATAGAGAAGGAGGATTTTTCCCCAATTCTATTTTTTTAAAAGTTTTCTTTCTTCTTTCCTCCAAAATATCCAGTCCAAAACACAGAATCCACTATTTGCAGTGTTTTTTTGCTTGAATTCATCAACATTTAGTGCTCAACCCATGCTTTTTTTGGGTATTTTTTTCGCTGAGAGGGTGAGCCAACTGAAACTCTTATCGTATTTCTTCTATCGTTGTTGGCTCATGTTTTTCCTATGATTTTTACCTCTCGAACGCGTATTTTTTGAAATGTTACTAGCAAGAATTGACAGAAATCAGTTGCAAAAATGACAGGAAAACAAGCTGATCTTATGGGTATACCTTTTTGTTTTTTGTTTCTGTCTTGTCAGCTCGTCCATCAAGCAATAACCAAACAAACTCGAGTGTTCTCTCCTTCCCTCCTTCCAATTTATGGCGTCACTTAGACAAGAACAGTTGTGCCAGCAAAAAGCCGAGGAAGTGCACCCACACTCTCTCTTTCTATTTTTATCGCATTTTGTCCAATTCTTGAAAACTAATAAAATAGTACGAGGTCCTGCTCAAGGATCAATGGCGCCTGTGTTTAAAGCTCAATTATTTTGACAGATGCTCTACAGCGTTCGGGGTGGCAGGATGCTCTCTGGCACTTTTTAAACCACACTTTTTCGTTCCTTTTTCTAGATTTTTCCTCAAGTTTTGGACAAAATTATTATTTCGAAGATCTTTTTCATTTCTCTCTCTTTCAAATCTGGATTTTTCCAAACTTTTTTTGAATTTCTAATATTTTTCAGGTGGCGGTCTGATGCAGACTGATGAGCATCCTCCCAGGTTGGTTGATTAATTGATTTATTCGAATCTAATTTCAACAGTATTCATATCACAAAATGATTAATGACTGATCTTGAGCTTTTCAAGCTCGAGAGCTTGGCTCTCTAATTGGGCTAATTGCTGAGCAATGAGCTCGTCCTTAAGTTGGCAATCGCGTTTGATTGCGGCTATCTTGATCTTTAAAGTGACGAGGAGATCCTCCACATTCGAGAAATCCTCTTTCGGTGCGCCGGTCTCTTGGCTCATTTCCAAAACTTCGGGTCTAAAAGGCAATTTTAAAGGGGGATTCGACTGCTTTTGAACAAATTTGTAGACAAATTGGCGGGAATTTTTCAACAAAAGAAGTAATTCTAGGAGTATTGTAGATTAGATATTTTCTCATGTAGTATGATTAATGTATCTTTCTATCTAGAAGTTGCTTCGTTTTCCAGAAGATTTAAAACTAAATTTTTTTTAAAATGGATCGAATAGTCTAAAGTTGTGATAATAAACATCGTCCCCATAATGTGATAGTGGGCACCAATTTTCTCGGCAAAAAAACTTCCTACGCCAGAGTTCTTATACATTTTGGCGAAAAATTACTGTATTGACTCCAAAAAATAGAGAAAACAACCCACGTATTGGTTCTGAGTTTCTCGAGACGATCATCCTCCTCTCTTTTGAGCATCTCTCCTTGGGCATTCCTCTGGATTGGTCGGTGGACTTTTGGCCAAATGGTTTCGAAGAAATAATTTCGGTTGTATTTATTCTGCAATTTGATCAGCCCATACTTGTATCAAACCTCGATGACTTGGAGCCAGTTGGTGACCTTCTGCTGGCTTGGCATCTCCTCTCCATCGCTACCAATCATGACGAATTCGTCGGCCGAATCGTTTTTACAATCGCTCGCGATGGATTTGGGCATCGTGGAGAGCCTGAAGGAGAGTGAGGGAAAGGCGGCTGAGAGAGCACGAGAAGGCGAGGTAATTGGACAGTAATCAATAGATTCCCGGGCCTCTCTGACCAGCTGGCTCCCGCAAATGGCTATGTTCGGCGGGTTGGACAACAACAAATTAGGCTCAATTTATGACACTTTTTCTAGGATTTATTGCTCTTTTTGGGGAGATTTTTGGACCTTTTTGGGCTCGTTTTTTTTTGTTCGAAACTCTTTATTAAAAATAAGTTAGAACCGGTGATAATGGATATTTTCGATAGACCCTTAAATGGTCTAAAAGAAATGGCAAAGAGAGAAGAATGAATCAGAGCCTCTTCATTTGATTCGTCATCGCCGCCATCGACTCCTGTAATTTATCAACCGCTTTAAATAAAAATGAGGCCGTCCGCCCTTCTAATCAAGAATCCTCCCAGAAAAAGCCGCGCTCGTTGAAAAACGGCTCATTAGCTAGAGAGATTTAATCTTGAAAGAGGCTTTTAGGCCATTCATTGTGGCCGCTTCAATCATTTTGGAGAATAAAATCTTTTTTGAAAGATTGGAAATCTCTTCTCAGAGTTACGAGTCCTGGCTTACTCAGAAGAGAAATAAATTTACCTCATCTTGAAGGGATTTTGCCCCTTGTTTTCGCAAAATTATTGTAAGATTTTGATTACCTTCACCATGGTCATATTGTGTTCTTCACAAATTCGAACAAGTCGTTCGATTTCCTTTTGAGCCTTCGTCAGATCCCTATTAACTGCTTTGTGCTCATCGGCTTCGTCGTTTTGCATTCCGTACTTCTTCGTCAACAACGTGTTGCACATTTGCTTGGCCGTGGAAATCTCTTCATCAAGCGTCTTAGGTCCCGGGAAATGCTTCCGAAGAGCCCTTTCCAAGACCAAAGAATGATTATCCACCGCATGGACCTTGACTCCATTGAAAATGTTCGGTGGGATGTCTTCATCTGAACGACCGATTGAAATTTTCAACTCGAACTAACCAATCGTATACGTAACGTGATGGCAGGTGCAGCTATAAATACTTGGGATTTTGATGATTGTGTTGTATCGACATGGCGAATAGGCGTAGCTAAAAATGAGGAGGAAATGAAAAGCCAATTTCTCGGAAATTCAATCATTCTCGGTGAGATTCACGAGATCAAAATTTCTCCCAATTGTATCAAAAACATCCGCAATCCCCTCGACAATCAAATTTCGAAGGCAAAGGATTCGATAGGAGATTATGTTACCGTTGTTTATAAATAAAGCAAGCGTTTATACGTTTTGGTAACACTAGAGAGACTATTCCAGTCGGTCAAGCGAAATTGATTCCTGTAGGTCATGGTCAAAACCCTTGATTCCTCCTCAAACTCTCTGCACCCCAGAGCTAGAGAATATGGTCATCTCTCAGTCTTTGCCAGCTAAGGTTAAATTTGGATTATTTCTCCCATTAGCCGGACAAAAATGACTTCCGTCGTGGCTATAATTCAAGGGCAAATTGACTGTTTTTCCAGTTGTCACAAACGATGCTTTATCACACGATTCGAAATCCAATGCCAATTGCCGGCTCAGCCAAAGGTCTAATTAGCCGGCGGAAGGTGCAAGCAAACCCCATTGACTTCGCGATGGAGTAACAAAGTGGCTTACTAGAGTCCCTTCTTCGGCGGAACCAGGAGGATGTCCAGACAAGTTGAGCATCTAACCATGAATTTGTCAGTCTCAATCGGGGTGCAGACCTTGCACTGCAAACAAAAAAGCAGCGGCATCTGGAACCAATTATTAATTTCTTTTAAAAGAGGTAGCTCCAAAAAGGTGCTTTCGAAAGAGCCGAGATTCCGTGATGGAGAGATCGAAGAGAAGGAAAACGACTAGCCTGTCGCGATGGCGATTCAGCCCAGTGAGAGAGAATAATGACGCATACCAGGCCAGCCTCCCTCTCTCTCCACGCTATGTAATGATGCTCCGTGAGTGTCAGATGAAAAGTGCAAATGATTCAATGGGTGGTCCGACTTTTTTGACGACAAATTGTATAGTCTTCCGCCCAAATATTTGGAAATCTCTTTCGAGCAAAAAGCGATAGCTGAGATGAGAACGCTAGGAATTGAATATATTAATTAACTGAACCTTGGAAAAATTGGCTATAAATCTTGACCGAGAATTTTTAAATTAGATTCGGAGGAAGAACCGCAGCAGCACATAATTTTCTTTTGAGAAGTTGGAAAAAGAAGTTCACATGGTGAAGATCGTAGAGAAATGAGTCATTAACTGATAGAGACTGCGTAACTTTGTTTTCATAGTTTTTTTTTTTCGGAAATGAGTCATCAACTCTCTCGATTAATTAATCAAGTTTTGACAATAATCTGAGCGGTCTCTGGGTGCTAAAATCAATGTCTTCGGAAAGGTTGGACTCTGATTTTTCTTTTTCGAGACACAGTTCTTTAAAGTACAAGCACGGCCTTTTTATAAAAAGCTTGAGAAGCGAAAAAGTTTTATTTTTGGAGTCTAAATGAGTCGTCAGTTGATCAAAGGAGCCGACCAGTCAGTTGAGAAATTGTGGGAGAACTTTGGAGCCGAAAGTAGAATTTGTGATAAAAATAACTGGTGGGAAAGTGATGTCTAAGAAAGTGAACCAAACTTTCTCACATTTCAAGCAGAATTTCATTCTAAAATTTAAAATTTTGGAAAAAAAAAACTTTAAAAAGGAGAAAAATAGAAAGACTCTCTCTCTCTTTTTTGGCGGGATAACCGACGGCGATAGCTGTCTGCTGATGCATTTTATGGTCCTTCGTGGAAATAACTATAGAAATGATCATCTCAACAAAGTAGATTTTGAAAAGAGATCTAGGAGCTATTTTCGGAGAAAAGTCGAGAGAAAAACTTGCAACGCCGCTGGTCTCCTTATATAGTAATATTTCCTCGGAAATTCATTGAGCAAACAAAAGAAAAGCCTATCAATTGGAGCAAAAAAAAAGGACTTTAAAATTGATTAATTTTATAATTAGAACCTTTTAGTTAAGATTAAAAGTCTCAAAAGAAGCTGTCAATAGCCAGACGCCTGTAAGTAGAGATCACCGATCTAGAGGCGGCGTGTAGGCTAAGACGTAAACGTCGTCGGTTGAGCGCTCCAAAAAGAGAGGGCCTTTCTTCCACTCTTTGATCAAAAAGAATTTTTTTTAAAGTACTTTATCTCTTGGAATAATGGAGAACTTTGATTTAAATTGATCACTCACTGGGGATGAATCTTCAGGATAGTTAGAGCTCCGTCATCAGATTGAAACATTTACAGCCAGTAGTGATGGAATATGGTTGGGATATTAGGGATGAGGAATAACTCTGTGCCTATAACTGATGATAAGAATGGGATAAATACGAAACAAATTTTGTTGAAAACATCTTAAATTAGGGGGAATAGGAGCATACACAATAGGTAGGAAGGGAGAGAGGGAACAAAGCGTAGATAAAGCTAGATTAAGGTCAGTAAAGGACTAATTAATGGGATGCAGAGCACAATCAGTATTGCCTATTTTAAAATAAAAACCGAATTTTCGATTCGGATAATACCATAGAATATAAGTCCAATCTTTGACTAAAATTCCATTAGACCCAGAAAATACTGCGAAAATTCTCCAATCTTTCTCACATAGGATAATTCTTATACTGAATATCAACGAGATGGACTAAACGAGATCGTCTAAGAGCGATTGTATCCATAAACTCGACCATTTCCTTCATGTCTCTATCCATTTGAATCTAAACTTTTTCTTTTTTTTTCAAATAGAGTGGGACGCACAATGTCGTGGTCGCTTATCCTAGCTTCGATGTTTAGTGCCGTATGCTTCTTGAATATCAGTCGGATCTTTTCAGTCAGCATCTCAAGATGTCGATTTAAGAAACGACGTCTTGTTCGAACATTTCGATACTTCTTCAGCAATTGAAGAGTCTCATTCTTCATGTCTCTAAATTTCCTGGCGATCTGCATCTCATCGGAGACCACTTTGCACATCATCTCTTGTTCTTTGACCTTTTTTGCCAATCGCTGTACCAACAAGTCGTACAGAATGTAAGACGTCTCATAGCTATTGCACGTATGGTGATTGAACTTCACCTTTTTGCCATAAGTCACTGGAAGAAAGATCGTCGAATGAATAATCAAGATTGATTCTTTTTATAAGAAAAAAAAGCTACCTAGACTCTGAGCTTTTCCACAACCAGAGCAGCAAAAGTTTTTGGTATTCACCTTGATAATAACTCCCCCAAAACGGCACAAATGAATTCCAAATCTGAAAAAAAGAGACCAAATTCAAATATCCATAAAAATGGCTCACAAATCACCAGTGCTGACGGCATCCTCAACCACAGCAAGATCTGCTGGACTAACGCCGCTTAAATCGATTATCGGCATCTCTTCCTGATTCATTTTGATTATAGTCTAGGATATATTTTTCGGATAAATAATGAAAATACAAGATATGAGAATATAAAAATACAATGAGAAAGGTAATTTTCTGGCTCTTGAACCAGTTGAAAATCCGAAAGTTTTTCCCCAAAAGGTAAATATTTATTTGAAGAATAAGGAACTTGTCGATATGAAAATGATATTTTTAAAATGAGAAGTTACCATAGAAATATCATTTAGCATATTTTCGAGAGCTTTCGTTTAAACTTTGGTTCCATAAGGTCCTTATTATCTCACGAGTCTGATCAAATGATTCTTCAGCTTCCTAAAAATTTCTGAGTCTCTAGAGCAAAAAAATAAGACCTTAAGGTGAGTCGAAATTTTGACGAAATCAGCACCCTGAGTGTAGAGCATAGCGAGAGCATTGAATGCCTTATTTGAGAATATTTTATGCAATTCTTCAGCTTTCTTTATAAGAGCTCCTAGATTCTTTCTATAGATGGCTGTCGAATCCATAGTCTCTCTTTCGCGTAGAACTTTGAGAGCATTCTTGGCTGCTTCGTGCTCAGAACAAGACTGATAAAATTAGTATTTTTTAAAGCATTATGAGCTCAATTCCCTAACCCTCCTAGTTATTCGTAAAATTGAATCTAGCCAGAAAAGTCATTACTGGTTGCTGGTAGTTGCTGTGCAACGAGGAGCCAACATAGAAACCAACCTTTTTCGAAATTTCGATGCACATCAGGACAGTATCTCTGGCGACTTCTTGTTCAGATTTGAGAATTTGAATAGTACTATCCATCTTTAGTTGATAGAGAATATACGATGAGTACTCAAAAACTACGTTACGATTATTTTGCTTTTGACGTGGTATTTCCTTGTCTGAAAGGAATTAGAGCAGGTGAACAGGAAACAACCAAGGACGAGAATTTGAGAGCATCTCCTACATTTGAATACTTTCGCCATATAGTGGGTGCAAGTTCCGTCAAAACAGCTATGCCGACCGTTGCTGTAAGAAGGATATACGGATGAGGCCGGATTGGGGAGATTGGCTTAACTAGGAGAGTTGAAAAGTTCATCTCTTGGAGTCTCGATTCGAAACGATAGGGAGATATAGCGAGATAAAAAGACAATTTTTCCACTCCTCTGACATCATAAAAGGAGGGAATAATAGACGATTTTCGTTTTTGAGAAAAAAGAAGGGGGAGTAAATGATTTCAAATAGGATTTTTGGATTCGAAACAAAAAGATTCTCGTAGGCGGCTGACGCCAATACCCATAAATCAGTTGTAAGAAAATGGCTTTTCATCTTTTGAGATTAATCTTCCTCCGACAACATTAGCCAGTCGCTAAAAGACTCAACATGATTTGAGGTCTGGCGCTCTTTTTGCAAGCCATAATTAGAGGAAATAGTTGTGCTGATGTGATCCTTCGGACGCAGGAAACATAAACCATCCCTAGTCAAAACAGGTACATTCAGCTGTCCAAAATAGCTGATAAATCATGGCTCATCTTTCAGGCCACCTGTCGTCTGCCTTTGTGGGTCACCCGCGGGCTCATTTTAGGTTTTGGGATAAGGTTAAAATCTAAAAAAGCATCTGAATTTCGTGGAAAATTTGCGATATTTTCAACAGAAAAAAGAAAATAAGAAGAATTCTTTTTCACATTCGATCAAAAAATGGTGAACATTTCTAGAAAATTGTCGGTGGATGGTAGTTTTACTTTTAAACACGTACGGTTAAAATAAACTTACAATCTAGTCGTGTTTGGTTCTTCTTTTGAGCATTCCGGCTCTTTGTGTTGCAGACGCTTGGAATCAGCCATGCCTATCCTGAAAATTAGGTTGAATAACAAACAGAAATCGGCGAGAGAGAACGCGAATGCCCGAAATTAAGGACTCAATTAGAAAGAGCAGGGGGAGGGGCGTCGGATAAGAAAAATCGAAACCATAATACACCACGTGTATATAGACAGACAGACAGAGAAAGAGAGGCAGATAATGGATGGTTGGAGGAGATTTTTATAATAGCCAGGGAGGGAGAGTGAAAAGACGACGCCACGAGACGCCGTACATCTGACGCGGCGATGAGTTTCCCTGGCAATTACTCAGCTCGTGAAAAGCAGTGTATATGATACACTGACACGGGCCTATTACGATTTAGTCAAATTAATCATTGGCGGAGAGGCCAAAACACACGATTTCTCAATTATTTAAAGAGTAGATTAGTCTTTTCTCTAATCTTCCTTTAGTTTTTTTTTGGATTGGCCAGGGGGAAAAAAGCCAAATAACTTTCTCACAGATCACATCTTAGAGAACTATTTTTCTTCTTATTCAGCTAAGAGATCATAAAAGTTCTATCAAGAAATTCAAAAAAGCTACTCAATAGGCAGAGCAATTTTCCCCAAAATGAGACATTGTGGATCTTTTATTGGAAGCCATTTCTCAGCGGAGAAATGGTCTGGGAACATAATAGAAGAAGGGAAATTTGTAGAGCTTGGTCTCTTCTTTTTATGCTGGACACGTGGCTGCAAAAAGGATAATTTCTCTCTTAATGGAGAGTTCTGTCAGAAAGGGTTTTCTTACAAAATCCAGGCTAACAAAAATGCTCGGATTCTTCCCCTTTCGAGGCATTTTAAAAGATGTTGGGGAGTCGCTTGAGAAGCTCCATCTTGTAGTATTTTTCAAGCTCTATCAAACGATATCTGCCGTTTTACGAGATCAAATGGGCGGCTCGCGACCTCCCCTTGTAAGAGTGGCTTTTTTGGACGAAAGACACTTTTTGAAATGACAAGATGATTAAAAAAGTTGCAAAATAATTTTTCAGAGGAGCAGAGGGTGCGTGCTGTTCTGCGTGAACTAAGCACACGTGCTGAGAGCGAGCAGCTCCGAGAAGACGCTGACCGTCTCCACAAATTACTTGAAGATCCCTTGTTCCGCCAGCTCAGCCAGCGGGTCAGTTTATTCTCTCAACATCTGGGACACACACGGGCTTTATGGCTAAACCATATTTTTTCAGTCTCTTGACAAAGAAGCTGCAGCTGTTAGACGAGAGTGTGTCTCTACAACTGGAGTTCTTGTTGACGAACTACGGAGAGAAGTCGAAAGAGAACTAGCCACTGGACTCAAAGAGAACCAGGTAAATCAAATGACATTGACGACCATAATTCTTTCAGCGATTAATCTTCGTCGAGGTCAATCTCGACGAGCTTCGGCCGTCGCTACTCGACAGTGGTGAAGATAGCCTCCTTGTCGTTGGACCCAAAGACATCAAAGCGCGGTAGGTTCTAACGGAGAAACTCTCTAAGAAATTGCACTCTTGCGTCGCAATTGCGTAGAGAAGAAGAAAAAAAAATTACGTGTTTTCGCTTTTATTTAAATGAGAGTCTAGTCTGCTCGATCCGGAAATGAAATACAGCTGGAAATGGTTATATTTTCTTTCTCGAAGCTCTTGTTATGACAGTGGATAACTTGTGTCCAATACTGTATACAACTAGATTCTAGCTGATCTCCCTCTGGATTTTATTTTTAAAAATTTCTCAAACCTCCGGATCTTCATTCTGAAGCTGCCTATTTCCCTTCCAATGAGAAAAGATACTGTAAAAATCTTATTTGATTGCCTCTCCTTCAATTAGAATGAGTCTAGTTTTAGAAGAGATCTTTTCTGCGTTCCGCCTCATTTTGCTCGTAATCCCCAGGACCAAAAACAACGTCTCGCCTCTTGCGGCGTGTGATCCGTCTCTCCGTCTTTTCTTACACTTTTTCGGACAAGAATAAGTCCCGAAAAGATTTGATTTCCTGTTTCGGGAAAGAGTCGCCTACTAATCAAAACGCACTTCAACTCGGGTGTATCCTAACGAGAGTAAGAACCCCGAGGGTCTTCCCCCAAATCCAAAATAGAAAACTAAAAGGCAAGAGACTTCCCTCCTTCGTTCCTAATTGTTAGGTCACTCTCTGTCTCAACATAATCTAATCCAGTCCTCCTATCTCTTCCTTTTCCCCTATGGCGAGAAGTCCAAAAATTTGAAGAAGACTAGAGCTACCACATTGGACCTTTGTAATTAGGCGACTAATCTATTCATTGCCCCTCTCCCGGGCGGGCATTGTCTCCAAGTATCTCCTCTGTCGCTTCATCTCCTCCTCGTGAAAAATTCACGACATACTCACATCTTTTTCGAAATAATTATCACAAAATGAGCAATATGCGGTTTTCCTTGAAATTAGCTTTTAAATATCACACTTTTTGATCAAATTCTGCTTTCATTTGGCCTGTAAAGTACCAATTTTTACCACAAAGCTACGCTTTTGAATTTTCTCTATCTCTCTCTCTTTAGAAAATTAAACATTGAATGAACTTTAGATATTTTTGCCGCTGCTATTCTCTTTGAACCCGATAATTATAACTCACATGAGGATGATTTCAATTTCATGGCGTCAGTCATCAATTAGCCAAAAATTATAGACTAAACAGTCATAGCTTTTTAACTGCTTGAAAGTGTTTTTCTGTTTATCTTTCTCGATTAGATTGTTTTGCCAAAATTCTTGGTTTTCTACAAAAAAAAAGCCCTTCTTTGATACTTTCAGCTCTTTTTATCAAAAATCTTGCTTGAACCATGACTTTTTTGGCCACTTTTGCCCTTTAATCCTACCAAAGATCTGAAATTTTTTGAGGTGACAGAGTCGAAGAAAGACTGACGAGAGATCCATCATCTTCGCGGCCTTCCCAAGACAAGCTCATGAGGCTGTTGATGACTCTCATTTCGGTTTTGCATTTCACGGGGCCTGGGAAGATCTCCCAAATCAAATCCCAAAGACCTGCTTGTATATTTTTGGGGAGAGGAGGAGTTTTTTTCCAATTAGTTGTGGCTTTTCTAAAACAAAAAAATAAAAGATCTTTTTTGTTCAAAAGTGAGAGAACTCATTGTCTTTTTTGGCTCCAGGGGGGACCCCAGGCACTTTTTGTCCTTTTCCGGGCACCAAGAGGGAGGCTTTATAGTCAACCCAAAGAGAGAGGGAGAGCGGAGTCCAATTAGCATATTTCTTAGTCGCTCCGGGGCTGAGCCTGTTGTTCTTTCTATGGTCTCGGGTTTCATTCAGACTGAGGGTGGGCACCAATCCACACCCCATTATAGTCGTCAAGCGCTTTGACTATTTGACTTTTTGACCAACTCTCTGCTTGGCTCTTTTTCCCTGCTGAGTCTCTCTCTTATCCAATATCTTTTTAGAAAGAATGACTTTTTTTGCAACTTTAAAAAATAAATTAAAATGTAGCCCTTGATCTCCTCTTTAAGTTTATAATTGGGCAATTTTGACGCCAACAACAGGAAAAGGTCGACAATCTCAAAATAGTAAACGAACGCGAACCTTAAATTCCAATTTTTAGGCCAAAAATCTCAAAATTAAAGAGATTTTCAACAAATCTAAGAAAAATTCTGTCAAAAATTGGACGAGTTTTTCGATCAAAAATGGCCCTCATATCCAATTCCCCTCCCTCGGAATGACCGTTCCAAGAAAAGCTCCATTTGTTCTAAGGAGAAAAAATGTTTGTGCTCAAACTAAAAAAAAGGAAGAACTTTTTCCTCAAAAAAACCTGACCTCATATTGCATTCCCCCTCCCTCCAGAATAGACTCTTCCTTCTCTTGACCTCTCCGGAAAATCTTCAAAGTTCTCCAGAAAAATTAAATTTCCTTTCAAAGACAGTTTCCAGCTTTTAAATCGAAATAATTCTAATTTGATGTAATGCTTCTTCCTTTTCCAAGAGATCGCATTCGACCACTGGAGCTGAAATGACTATTCCAACGAATGTTTTATTTCTTCTTTATTTGAGGAACTGTTCGTTAAAAAGTTGTTTAAAACCGTCTTATCTTTTGCCAAAACCTTCCTCCGGAACTGGCTCATTTTTCAACCAAACTGCCTCCCCCTTCTTCCTCTTGAAAATGTCAAAAATCGAGAAGCTTTCCCACAATTAAATCGTCCCAGTAATCTCAGCTATTCTCTTCCTGAGATCAAAGAAATCTGTTCTCTATTTTCTTTCTCCTTTGGAGCTCTGCACCCACCAAATAGGCGTCATTTGTTCCTCGGTTGTGGCACATGAATGCGCCATCAAGTATTCATGGCCCAGCAGTGTCTTCTAAATGCGAACGCGGACCCGGGGTGATACAAATTTGTAGCGTCGACGACGAGATTACGCAGCCAACAATCTATGTGTCCAATTTGGGTTTCTCTTCCAATATTTTTGAGGGGAAACTGAGCCTCTGATTGAACCATAAAATACCACTGAAGTGCGTGACATCCAGCCACATCTTTCGAGTCAAAGTTCAACTCTTACTCTTTCTCTCTTTTTCTCTCAATTGCTCCTTTTTGTTCTTCATCCTCATGTTATAAATAAGGAAGTATGTTTTTGACAGGTCAGGTTATGGCCAGAGAATGAGTCGTACACTTCAGCGTAGTGTTTTTGGCCTCTCCTTGGGGGAAAAGAGAACAATTTACTCGACTTCTTCAAAGTATTCTCTGACTTGTGAGGACTCTCAAGACTTCCTAAAGCTTTTCTACAAGATAAAAGCATCCTTTAAGGATATCACTAAAATATAATTCTAACAAGCGCTTTGTGAGAAAAAAAAAACCCATTTGTCTCTTTGTTTTGCTGGCTATTTCTAGGTCTCGATTCAATGAGAAAATTCCTTATTTTGACCAAAAAAAGGGTAATTTTCTTCAAAAAATTGATTTTTATTTAATTGAGGAAATCTAAAATACAATTCTTTCCAATAAGCTAGATTATGCCATCTATGGGAGCCAAAAGATCCCTCCTTAATAGACTTCTTTTAAAAGATTATTCCTCGGGTTTTAAGGCAATGAACAAATGGAAAAAATAAAGGCAGAAGCTGCAAAAGATAGATCAAACAGCGTTGCTTCCTTTGACTATAGAAAAGTCGCCGAAAGAGTCAATAAGAAGCTCCCAATGATTGGAAGCGCTTTTTTGTTCTCAAAATAACGTAGACTTTGAAGTTTTTTGACCCAAAGAAGAAAGCAAAAATAGGATTTTCAGGACCTCCGGTCGCGTTCGAATCGGCGACCGAATCCGCGCTCTGCTGCTCGTCAGCAGCAATGCGCTATCGGCTAACAACGCCGCTACCGCCACCAACGAGGGATCCGAAGCAGGGGCTGCTCCCCATCAGCTGATCCACCGGCCCAGTCCGCAGCACTTAGACACCGCGGTTGGACGCGTAGCTCTCGCCTCCGTCAGGGAAACCGCCGCCATGGTGGTAAGTTTTGAATAATTCTCCTATCTTTTCTCCTTCGTCAATTCTCGCGTCACCTGTCTTTCGTTTTTTCGGCTTCCACCTGTTCCTCTTGGAATTAAACTCGCGAAGAGAGAATGGCTGCCAATTAATTTGTGAGGGTGAAATTACAACAAAATATATATAAGAGGAAAAAGAGCCCAGGAGTCCGAGACAGCTGTTCCTCCTCAAGTTTCAGTGTCACTTGGGAGACTCAACGTGGTTGTCAATCTCTCTCCCTTTTCTATTTCTATTTTGCCCGATCTCACTTTCTCATGGCAAGGGAGAGGGAGGTATTATTAGGGGACCAGCGTCACAATGAATTAGGACTAAATCTGTTGAGTATGCTAATGTCCAGACGGGATTAGGCGCTACCCATGGCCGAAACGAGACGAGGGGACCACTCTCACTCCAAAATTCGGACAGTTTTCTATAGATTTTATGGGAACTCGTTTCTTGAGCATTTCTATTCTCTTACCCTTTAAATCAGCTGGCTTCTTCCCGATTTTTTTTATTTTAATTTCTGCAAACTGATAGATTTTGATCTCTTTACAAAACTTTTTTAAAACTCTTATTTATTATGAAAACAAACAAATTTCACGGGTACGGTATTTTTAACTGATCAATTAATTGAGAAAATTGCGATTCTTGGTCCCAATTTTAGCAGTAGAAAATCACAAGATCCTCCTGGAAAAGATGCTTCAAAAGTCTATTTTCTTGATGAGATTTATTCCTGCTTCCCAGTCAAATTAGGCAATTTACTTACAATGAAAATGCATGGAGATCTCGTAAAATAAATTATACCATTGAAGAGAGCTAGAAAGTGCTACCAAAAGCTTTACAATTTTCTAATCAATTTCCCAATTGATTCGGGAAGTCATATAAAATCTCTTTTGGAAGTTTTTTACTTTGTGAGTCCAGAAAAATAATCTAATTTTGAAAGAGGAACAATGAAATCCAACCAAAAATAAACTAGATTACGGTGCTTTCTGTATGAGATTTTGATCCTCTTGAAAATAGTCCGGAAATGGCTCCACCCGCGAAAAAGAACATCCGTCCGGACTCTTTTCTCGGCCTCAAACTCTCTCGGAAGGAAGTCAACTGAACAATGGCCAGTTAGAGGCCCAGCCAGCAGAAAGAGCCCGCAGTTTGATTCGATTCGTGCGGCCATGATCGTCTTCTCTGCTTGCGTGAGTAGCACCTAATCCCACTTGAGACCTCCACTGATTCATTGTTTTCAGTCACTCCAGACGAACCTAAAGAAATCTTTCTATTTTTCAGCTGTCAGGCGACTGGACCCAAGTCGAAGTCATCCGGCTCAGTACGGAGGGTGCCGGTCTTGGCTTCGGAATAGTCGGAGGAGCATCCACTGGGGTTGTGGTGAAGACCATCCTTCCTGGCAGTCCAGCTGACAAAGTTTATCTATTTGATGTTTTTAATGGGAGAATTTTTAGGATAAGAGGCTCCGTCCGGGGGATCATATCTTACAAATTGGAAATGTGAGCACAAATGGAATGAGCAGCCAACAGGTTTGTTCACAATCTATAGGAAAGCTAAAGAAAAATCTAGAAAATTACTGTAAAACCTAAAATCGTGATCCCTGGGATTGGGAAATCAAATTGTTGTCGTAATTTTTGAAGAAACAAAACGAAAGTTTAGGTTGCTTCAATCCTCAGACAGCAGGATTCGATCGTGGAGATGATCGTGGGTCGCCCAATCAACTACGTGGATCGTCCGCCCGACACAGCTGGTAAGAGTCTCCCAAGAGGAAAACCAAAGCCACTCATCCAAGTAGTTTTCAAGTTATCGGTTCCGGGGCAGACTCTCCCTTATGGGCTCAAAATTAGACAAATTGCATTGTGGCTCTCCCCCTCTTCGTCTGCGGCCAATCATCGGTCGTCCAGTCCGCTTAGCTCCACAACTTGTTCTTCTTTTCTAGAGTGCTGGACCATGTCAACCAGAGCCGCGTTGAACTCTCAAACCTTGGAGGAGTTCGTCCAACGAGCAGCCAGAGCCTCACCACCTTCCACCTCGACCACAAAGACTCCAGACGATGCTATTTTGGAAAAAGAAGAAGACATCGGCCATGAGGCGGAGGAAGAAGATCTAGAAAAGCCTCCAGGTAGGACAATTTTTTGCGTTTTTATCAAAGCTTTTATAAACCCGTAGTAATAGTTCCATGATTACATGTAATTTTCTATCGCCCTCCCCAAAAAAGCAATCTACAGTACCCCAAAAGTAGAGTTGAGCTAGAATTCATGCACTTTTTAAAAAATTTTGCAAATCCTCTATGGCGCCAATGAGAAAATTAGAATAAGATAGGTTATTTTGGCTTAGAAAGCATCAACATCTGAAAAAAGCTTGCAATAATAGTTTCTAGACGGGTTATTCGCGCATTACAGTAAACCGATTATGTCGTAGACTAGGCTAGATATTCTCAAATTTAAGCCATCTATTTCACGTCATTCTGGCCGAGTGGTCTAAGGCGCTGCGTTCAGGTCGCAGTCCTCTTCGGAGGGCGCAGGTTCAAATCCTGCGGATGACAAATTTTTTTGTTTTTCAATCTCCAAAAAAGGAACCTTAAAAATTATTATTTTTCTGCCCTTAGCAGGTGATTTTTCTTTGTAGTTTGTCCCCTTTTGTCCTCTCTGGAACGCTCTAATTTACCCAAGGTCATTATCCATAACTCACTAACTCGCTCCTTTCCCATTATGTGGCAGACCGCCCATTTTGTGCTCTTTCCTCCCTCTCTCTCTCTCTCTCTCCCAGCCTCACACATTCTCTTCTAAACCCCAGAGATTTTCGTCTTTGAATTTTCGTCAGCTCTTTGATTCAATTAATCGACTGCCATTTCATTTTTGGCCTCTCTCTTTCTCTCCCCTCCCTTTCTATCCCAAATTTGACACAAGAAAGGCTGCTTGAAAAATTTGAGTCGTTATCCAGGTCCCCGGTGGATTCTTCTGTGTTCCAACGACGACAAATTTGTCCCCAAAATGGCTTCATTCTCTCCTTTTCGTTTTCAAAATATACTTCTTCAATCATTTTTCCATTTTCTAACCAAAAAAACTATGAATTCCTTCAAGATACCGTATAATCTTCTCTTTACTTCCAATGGCTTTTATAATTTTTTTCTGGGTCTTGAATTGAAATTTTAAATTTGCTGATTCCAAAATATTTAAGAAGATACGGTACCAATAGGAAGAGCGTTGAAGACGCGTAAGCCATGTATAAACAATTAAATTTGCGAAAAAAAAATTCTTACATAAAATCTGGCTTATTTTAGACTAGAAGTTTAAGGAAAAAGGAATTAGATTCGGTGAGGCCTGGCTTCAAACCAACTTCCGGTCCCAATTTTTGCTTCGTATTAAATGCTTAGAATTTTCAGAAGGAACGGAAGTGAGAAGACCTAGCAGGAACGGACACGAGAGTGTGGCTCCATCGACATCACAGGATTCAAAGGAGAGTCAAGAGCAGAGGAGGACTTCCCACGATAGGCGGATATCCCTCCAATCCAGTGAGTTCCGTTGCAGACTCTCTCTCTCTCTCTGCCTTTCCTCTATCCAACTAGCCCAATTATAGTGGACTGATTAGCCGGCGAATTCAAAGAAAACTATAAATTATTCATGGAGGCACTGATTGACTGCGCATCCCCTTTCGGCAAAAGGTGTAAACTTGGCTTCAGTTTATTTGTTTTGACAAAGCCCTGGGCCCGTTGTTAATTATTTTATTCTTCTTCCTCGCCTTCCCGCCCGCGAAAAAGTTCTCTTCTCTTGAAATTCAATCCTTTTGGTTCGGCAGGCCCTTTCCCACACCAGGGTCTCTCTTCATTTCTTTCAAATTTCACGGTTCCATGACTTCTCCTCCAAAATATCGCTGCATCTTATGGGTTTTTGTTGAAAAAACACTTATTTATTCCTGCAATTTATCTTATTCTCTAATAGAAGTCCTCCTAAATATGCATTGTTTTTATAAATTAAACCTATTCCTCGTAGCTTGTTTACTGATTTTTGACGCTTTTGATGTTCTGCGAAGTTGTAGAAGAAATCAAGGGCTAAAACTTTACAGAACATTAAAAATTGAAATTATTTGAAAATTTAAAAATCAGAAACAATATTTGAACTTTAAAAAGCTACTGTAATCTAGGCTTGAGTGGGATTTCACAGACAAGAAATAGTGGATTTTTCTGCAAGTTATGGTTGAAACAATAATGTCCCTAAAATAGACCCAATTTGACCTGATAATGTTTTGTTTTCCAGGTGGATCAGTCCCTGAGGGCCCATGTAATGGCGGTCCGCGCACGCCGACCACTTCCCGCATCTCGTTGCGAACACTTCAGGAAATGGTGAGTCTCATCACATTATTTTTACGTTTTTCACCAGGCGTTGACGGTCTTCTTGCGAGAGAATTGGGAGGAAAAGCCCTACGACACGGTCTATGTCACGCTGGAGAGAGATCCTGCTCTTGGGCTTGGCATCACTGTAGCTGGCTATGTCCACAAGAAAGGTTGGTCTTTTTAAATTTTATTACAAAAACATAAACTTTTTCTTAAACAAAAAGGCCTTCTCGCTGGACAAAAATCAGACCATCAATAATTTTTCTAGAGGTTTGAAAGATCCTCTTGGAAAAAACTTGAAATTTTTCTATTCGTTTGGTGATTTGTCCGGAAAGAAAAGCTCCATTTCAGCTGTGAAAATGATCACTCACACGGCAAGATTCTTCGGTACTAATCCCAGAGGCATTTGTCCTTTCTTAAGTTCAATTATTTTTGGTTGCCCTTCCCTCCCCCGCTCTTGAGAGTTGTCCTCGTCCGATTAAATTCTCTCCGGGAGATCCTCGTCCCCTTCTTCTTCTTCCCCGAGTGAGGCGCCGCCGCTTCGCGCTTCTCGTAATTTGATTTCTCTCAGTCACCATTGATGTAGTCGCCCACCTCTTTGCCCAAAAGTTAAAAGCGAAAAAAAAGTCATCTTGACTCTAAGCTTTGAGCTCTCTATTTTGGGCCAATTCATCCCAGTTCTACCTCAAATTTTCAGTCAAATTCACCCGAAAAGCAATAAAATTCTTCCAAAAAAATCTCTTCGAATATCTTATTCTTATTAACAAAGTTTCTTCCTTTGAAACCCTTGATTTTTGGGATTGGTTTTTGTGGAAATTATAGTACTCCATAAAAATTCAGTTTTTCTTGCGAAATCTAGCATTTTTCGAAGAAAAAAAAATTTCTGAGTTTAGTTTGAAGTTTTATTCATGGATCAGAGTACGATAACTCGCGAAATTTTCTCCCAATTTCCACGATTTAGTCGAGTTTTGATCTTTTTCTGCCAATATTTGCAGGGAAGTTTTCGATTTCCGGGTCCAGTTTGCTTTCCGAATTTAAATTTTAAATCCGAGTTTGTTTTTTGAACCCCCTCTCTCTCTCTCTCTCTCTTTGAGTTTGAAACTCCCCGCTTTAAGTTGAGCATGGTGAAGCTAAATCCTTGATTGAGCTGATTTGCCAGCCTTATCTAAATGAAAAATCATTTTGCAGAGGAGATCGGCGGCGTGTTCGTGAAGTCTTTGGTGCCGAGATCGGCCGCCTCAGCATCAGGGAAGATCTTCGTCCACGATCTCATCGTCGAGGTATTAGATCATTTAAAAGGACTATCAATCATCCGATCAAATGGCATTCTCTGATGGTTTTTAGGTGAACGAGACTTCCCTCGAGGGACTCTCTCACGCCGACTCGGTTCGCACTCTGGTCAAAAGCGGTCCCGTTGTCCGGCTCAAGCTCATCCGTTTCCCCATAGATTCCGCACAGGCACAGTGTCTCAAAATGCTCCACGAACAGGTATTTCCTTTGTTTTCTAGAAGTCGATTTTGTTCTCCAATTTGCCATAAAATTTACATTTTTATAACAAAAAAGTTGGGAAAAAATCCCATCAAAGCAGTAGTTTTCTCTTAATTTTTAGGCGGCTTTCAACCACTTTTATACTTTCAAATAATCTACAGAACATTAAAACTCAAAAAATAAACAAAACGAGAGAATTTCCGATAGGATTACGCCACCTCTAGCCGTAAAATTCAAAATTCAGCAAACAAACAGTTGCGATTCCCAAGGAGAACTCTCTGAGAAGTGTGTTCCTCTTGGCGACTTGTATAGTTCGAGTCAAAAACACTCGAGCTCATTTGACTCGAATCAATTCTCCGGGCGACAATCAGATTTTGTCTGGATGGCTCTCCCCTGCCTCTCAAAATGCCTCGAAATTCCAGGAAACGGATACACAAGTCATCGATGTCCAATCCTCCAATCCGGATTTGGTAACTGAATGGAAGAAGAGAATCAGCGAAGATGTCGACATAATTTCGGCCGTCTTAAAGCCAGACAGAAAAGATTCCGGGGATGGCGGCTTGGGCATTTCACTCGAAGGAACAGTCGACGTCCTCAATGGACTTCAGCTCTGTCCGCATCACTATATCGAAGGATTGAGAGCCGATGGACCAGCTGCCAAATCCGGTCTCCTTCAAGCTGGCGATGAACTCCTCCAAGTAGGCTTTTTATATTTTACAATTTAACTATAATCCTTTAAAATAACGGTAACTCAAATTATAGGTGAATCACTCGCCTCTGTATGGAGAATCGCATGTGACGGTTCGACAAGCCCTTTCGCGAGCTGTGAACTCCGGCGCTCCAGTGACACTGATTGTGGCGAGAAGAACCCAGCATGTGAATCTGTTCCAGCCGAGTATGCAAGCCTCCCTTCCTTTAGCTTATTCAATTTTGGCTCATGGACACGACCGAGTCGTCAAGGTAGCTCTTTTTCTTCGTTTTGGTTATGGTTTCAGGCAAAATCCGAAGTAAATCTAAAAGATCCCCAGACAGAGAACCTCCTCCGCCAAGCGGCTAAACGTCTCCGGTCGCGTTCTCTCGAACCGATGGATCAATTGGCCGTCTGGAATTGTGTTCCTCTAGTCGTCCATTTGGAGAAAGACGTTCGCGGCTTAGGATTTTCCGTTGTCGATTATCAAGATCCCTCTCATCCCGGAGAGACAGTCATTGTCGTTCAGTCGCTTGTTCCCGGAGGAATTGCTCAAGCCGATGGTCGAATCGTTCCTGGAGATCGACTTCTCTTCGTCAACAATCACGATCTAAGTAACAGCAGGTAGGACTTTCTCATTGTTTTTTCCTAGAAAATTTAAATTTTTTTCGTTTTACACTACAGTAATACAAAAGTATGGGTTCTACCAAGATTTCGATGACAATTCATGTCGAAAAAGGTCTCCTTTTGATTTGAATTGATTAATTAGGGGAAGGAAGTTTGCTGGTGATTAGTGTCCCGAGTATTATTTACTACCTTTCCTGGTGCTAGGCAACAGAGAGAATGCCGACTCAAAAAAGCCATTCCCATTCGAGCTCCTCCATGGTAAGCGTTCTTTTCAAAATCTCCTCTGAAAATCTAAACAAACTTGTCACTTTCAGTCTGGAACGTGCTGTAGCTGTGCTAAAATCGGCTCCCATGGGACGAGTTCGCCTCGGAATTGCCAAGCCCGTTCCCGTGGATCAGGTGAGTCTCTTTTTTTTTTGCACAAAAAAGGTGTCCCGAAACTCGTTGAGAGGTCTCTTCTATGGCCGGGAATAATCCGGAGGCGACGAGGCTAATCCCAGCAGAGGGCAGTAGTGAGAGAGGATTCCGGACATACACCTTTATTGATTCTGCGACCTTTTCCTCGCTAATTTTTCGATTTGGCTTGTCAACTTTTCAGAGAAAATCAAGTTTCCCTTTTTTATGAGAGATTTTTTAAAATTCGTGCACAAAACCTCTCAATTTTAGCCATTTTTATAGAAAAAAATCTCTCTAGATCTCTAAAAAAAATGGGATAATTTTCTGATTGAGGATTTAATTTTTTTAAAAGCCTCAATTTTTCATCAAATTTATCTAGAAAAAGCTATAAAAAATGGAAAAAAACTCTCCTTTTTAAGCAAAAATGGCCTTTTTTTTAAAGAAAAATGAAGAGAACTTTTGTTTTTATAAGAAAATTAGCAAATTGGGAAGAGCCCTCACCTATTTTGCTAATGAATTAGCTAATTTTAAGCTGAAAATGATCAAAAAAATCGGAACGGCAGAATGCATTACCCCCGAAATGGAATTATCCAATTACCCGGCCTCCCCCTCTCACACCCCCATGGGAGTTGGGGTAATTTCCTCCTAGGAAGTTACCTATTGAGATGAATAATGTGATGTTCTGACTTCTAAAAGGGGAAGAAACTTCCTTTCGTGTGGCTTTTTTATGGCTCCGAATCGATGTGCTCAGGGGGGCGCCTCTTACTTATCTCGCCTACTAAATCCTCTCGCTTCCAATTAGCTTGTCGTCGTTCGAGGAGTAGGGGAGGGCTTCACATGGGGGGCTGGAGCGGGAGGGGGAGATCGCGCCTGGCAACCGGCCATCTTACATTTATCGCCTAAAAGCATTCATCCATTTCTCATTTTATTCTGATTATTTTTCATCGCCTAAATGACTTTCACAATCGAATTTGAAGCCGATTCCCCAAAAATATTCTATCTGAATGTCTTAATTCCAAAATTTGATCAAGTTCTCGCAATTTCATCTACATTTTTGAGAAATTTCCTCAATTGTTTACTCTTTGAAAGAGAAATGTTGAATTCTTTTGATTTTTTTTTGTAAATTTGTGACCTTCCATATCTAGATATACTGTAATTTTAAGACTAATTTCTCATTTGAAAAATCTTCGTCCAAAAAAATCTCTATTTTCTATTGGAATTTTGGAGATTTTTCGATTCTTCATTCGCTTATCGGCTGCTTTATTTTTTAAATTCATCTCATGCCACTTTTATCAACTAATTTCCTATTTTTACCTTTGAATTTCTATCGGCTGTGTGCCGAAAACATAAAACTTTTTATTTATTAATGAAGTCTCGTTTCTCCCCCAAATTTCGGCTTGTTTTTAAAGAATGTTGTAGAAAATTTGAGATTCTTCGAGTCATTTCTCTTTGTTCGTTGGCAAGTTCGCTTTCATTTGGTTTTTTTGCCATTCCTGACTGGAAAAGTTCCTCAATTGGAACTTGATTTGTCGTCCTTTCCAATCCGCGTTGCCCATTTTGTCGGCATAATAGCCCCTAAACAGTTTCCCATGGAGCCTGCCTCTGTCTGGCAGGCTGACTACCCCCAGCTGGCTTCGATTTCTCTCGCTCTTTTGTATCCCCTATTGACCTCAGTCAGCTGTTTTGGATTCTTCACAATTTGTTACACTTTTTCGGGGTCTTCTCGGGAGTCTTCGCTGGCTTATGGATCATATAAACTTCATTTTTCTGTTGACCTTTTTGGTCAGAAAAGAGTCTCCAAGTAGTCTCTCTCAAATATTTTCCACAAAATAATCTCAAATCTCTGCTTTTCTATATACAGCCAAATTTGAGCAGTGAGGCGAGAGAAAGAGTCCCGGATTTGTTTTTGGTCCCCTCTCTCTCCAGTTCTTTGAAAAAGAGGGAGTACTGGCTTTTTATTGGCCACGACGAGGCCAAAACAATTATTGGGCCTTTGAATTATTTTTAATCTATAGCTATATGCCACAAGCTCACCTACTATTTTAACTGCTCTCCTTTTTTTAAATTTCGCAAAAGAATTGGTAATAGTGTAACTGGCTACCCCGTTCGTTATGCAGCCTGAGCACCGGATCGCGCGGCGGGACCCATATGTTTTTTTTCTTCTTTTTATTTTCTTCGGTTCCCATGGTTTTTACATCTTTTAAAAAAAAAAAACTATCATGCAGAATTTGATATATAGACACAAAGACATTAAAAACACGTTTAAAAGCATCTTGAAAACAAAAAAAGATTCGATGCTCCAAGATGCTTTTAGGCGTGTTTTTTTTACGTCTTTATATCAAACTCTAATAACAATAGCTAAATAAAAAGTAAAAACAAAGAAAAATTCAAATTTACGCGCGATGCGCAGTGCTTAAAAAAGCTGCGTAACGAACGGGGTAGCCAGCTACACTACTACCAAAGAATTCATATTGGAAAGATAGTTGAGAAGTAAGAATGATACGGTAATTGCCCTTCTTAGCTCTTAAAAGGACTGCCGAAATTATACGGGTGGGAGTGAGCTCTTGAGGCGGAACACTCAAGATATTGGACCAGTCAACCGTAAAATCTTGTAACGAGCTGAAGGCGGTTCTCCTTGGTATCCCCCTCCCCTCCAATAATGGCTGCCAGCCTCTGACCTCTCTCTCTCCCTCATTTTGATCAAATCCAATAACGAAAAAATTGGGGCTTCTCCCGTGGAGCAATTGACCCAACGCTTCAATTTCCCTCGGAGACAATGAGAATTACTTCGAAGGGCTGATTACCTCCCTCTCCCTCTGGAGAGATCTCGAAATTAGCCGTTCCCCTAAAAATCTAGCTCTCTCTCTCTCTCTCTGACCCTAATTAGGCCACCCGGACATGTAAAGCCTGACTGGGCTAGTGGCCCGTCGATTAATTAGAGCAAGGGCAAAGAGAGAGAGCGTGGTGTCGTGTCTCCAGTCAACCCCCTTGGTCAATTTGTTCGCATTTTTGAGGAGATGAAATTCATAAACAAAGAGCTCCTTTCTCCTACGACCGCTAGCTCTTTTTTTGGGAGGCGGTGGAGGCGGCAACCAAAAAAATCTCTCTTAAATTTGAGCTGCTGCATTTGCGTGTTGCATTGTCCTCCCGCGCGACTTCCTCCGCTTCCATTCAATTAGACTCAGCTCGAGAGAGAGAGAGAGAGAGAGAGAACTTAGCCACTGGAACTGGTTCGAAGAAGTTCAATTTGTTTGCCTCTGCCAATGGCTCTTCCCGAAAGATTTTTGACTCTTTTCCTTCTTTTTGTTTCCCAGTCGATTAACTTTTCGCAGTCATTTTTATACCAAATTGTGGAGTTTTTTTCTTCTCTGCAACTTTATAAAAGTTCATTTTTACTGAAACTGTAATAGGATTCAGGAAACTTGATGATTCCACACGGGAAATGAACCAAAAGTAACCTTGAAGGAAGGAGAGTACTTCCAGACAGAATGATGTTTTTTCCTTGAATCTCTTTATGCACGCCGCAGATTCTGAGTAGAATCTCCCCTTTCCCGCTAACTGATCGGTTGCTTATAAGGCATAGGAGTAGAATTTCACTTGTGTCGGCTATCCCAATATCTTTCCCCCCAGCTATCCTAATATTCTAGTCCTTTGTCAAAAAAAGAGATCTTTCCCACCTCAAAGAACAATTTGCAGTGTGCGGCCAGCAGCCACTCGCCCCTGTATACGAGATCGGAGCGCCTTTTGGCCAGAGGTAGCTCTCCACGGGGTCGTCGTCGAAAGGTGAGTCCTCTGAGCTTGTGAGAAAGAGCACGAAGCACCGTGGCTTTTGTCTTTCTTTTTTCCCCCTTTTTCCCGTGGTATTTGTCGTTGTGATTCAGGCGTCCGGTGGTGTCACCAGTTCCCAGGAGACAGTCTGGATCGGAGGAGGACCTGACGATTATCGACGCCGAAATCCTCAGGTAAATGATTCTTTCTTCTTCTCTCTTCTTCTATCCGCTTGGGCTCAAACATCACCTGAGAGAGAGAGAGTTGTTTTATAATCGCAGAAGCTATGAGACATCTGTTTCTCTTCAGGGCTACTACCCGACCAGTCGAAGTCCATCCTGCAGTCTCAGATCGCTCGACGGCGTACGTTTTTTCTTTTTTTTTTCTGTCATTTCCTGTTGCAAGTTTTCATTTGTTTTACGGGTTTTTGCTTGACTTCGGGCCGAGTTTTTGCACCAAACACTTCTCTTTTTTGTTAGACATTTTAATCAGATTGAATACAAAAGAGAGGCTCAAATAGCCCATTAACATATTGACGACCGCGTGGCCGAATATGGACCACGCTTTTTGGTTCACAAGGGACCGCGTGGCCCATATATAGCCACGCTTGACACAAGTACAAAAGGGCCCCGGTCCCTGAGGCAAAAAACAAAAAACATGCGCGGTCGTCAATGTGTTAAAAGTACCTATATCACCTAAAAATTAGATTTGTTTTTCCAGAGATTGCGTCCACAAAAGGTGATTTTCCCAGCTGTTTTCTAGTACAAAATGTAAAATCTCAAGTGTTTTGTGATGATCATTTCCCCCTCTTAAAAAGACAATGTGGCATAGTGAAAAGAGTGAAATAGTTCGTGTTTTTCCTTGTGAAAATAATCTCCTAAAATTGACAATAATCCTCCATCCTTTTAGACAGAATCAATGGCCTCTTGGTCCCCTTGCTCAACACGTTCTCTTTCACCAGCCGGCTCTCCTCTCGCTTTGAGAGGCAGTTGGAGTTATGATGTTGTCTACCTCCCAACTCACTTGGAAAGGTCTATCAAATTACAAAAAGGAGCACTGCCTTTAGGTTTTTATTCGTTGTTTTTAGAAGAATAATCAATTAATTCAGGAGTAGTATTAGATGCAGATAAAGATAAAGGAGTCAACGGGTGTGTCATCAAGTCAATTTGCGGGAAGAAAGCCGTCGCTTTGGACGGTCGTCTCCAACAGGGAGATCATTTAGTCAAAATTAATACGGAATCTCTTCGCAATGTTACCAATTCTCAGGCTAGAGCTATCCTCAAAAGGACTAATCTTATCGGCACTCAGTGCAAGTGAGTTCTTTTTCTCACAGTTTGGCGAATATTTTAAAATTATTAAAGAGTTTTAATCGAAAAATGACCAAAAGTTCGAAGACATTTCCGTAATTGATGTTTGAAATTTTGTGAGCTTTTGAGGTTTTGATGAGGAAAATTGTTGAAATTAGATGGAGGATTTTTAAATAATCTATCATTTTCAGTATCACTTATATTACGGCTGCTGACGCCAAAACGTGGAAGCAGAGATTCGGACGTGAGCCGCCCAGCTCTCCTGTGATAAATCGGCTCTCTCCAAAAGTTTTTCCCAAATTCTATCGGTCGCCCTATCTTTCGAGAAAATCTTCTGTCCATGATACCGACGAGGAGCACGAGCCATTATCCGAAGCTTCTGACGCTGGAATCTCGGAACTTCACTCGGAGGCTCTACCGACGATGGAAGCAATCCCTTCGAGGATCACAAGACAAGAGACAATCGGAAGGGAAGCGGCGAGATTAATCGACGGGTTGGATATCGACGATATGGTCAATGAGCTCATTAGTGTGAGTTTTTTTATTCACTGGGCGGTGGCTCTTTTCTTACGTTCATCCATCATTTCTTCCTCCTACCTAGTAGGTCGCTTTTTGAATTTTTTTTTTGGCTGCCATTATCCTCAAGATCGGATCCATTCGATATTTTTTTCCCTTGTAAAATTAACGTTGTTTCATCAAATTAGCCATGAAATCAAAAGATAATCCTTGGAATTCGTAATCCTCTCCCCCTCCAACTTCACCTCAATAAGTCCAGTGCCAGTGTTGCATTCAATTAGCCCAGATGCCCTCCCTCTCTCTCTTCAAACCACACACACCCAGTTGTCCCACACTCCAAATTACACGCAATCATGGCGACTGGAGGCTTAGTCTTCTCCTTTTCTGCTTGTTCATTAGGTGCGGAGGCGATATGTGAGAGAGAGAGGAACAGGCTGAGGAGAATTTTTGATTGGGCCAAGGAAATTGTAGAAGAAAATGCTGAACCAGTCTAATCTGGCCTTTTTCATCCAACTTCTGACCAAAATTCTCAATCTTTCTAGGAAAAAGCTTCTTATTTCGTGGGGATCATCGCCTCAAAATCCTAGCTCTAGAATTCGTCCACTGATTTTTACAGCTTTTGATGTTTTGCAAAGTTGTAGAAGAGATCAAAACCTACAACTTCGTAGAACATCGACAGTCCAAAAAAGGGCTTGAAAATTTAGATGCTTTATGAGCTACAATAACCTAAAAGAGCCTCGAGCGGAAATTCAAATCCTTTGTGCTTATCACAATTTTGTAGAACCTTGTTTTGTTAAATAATATTGTAGAATTTTGAATAAATTTCCTGATGTCTCTGAAAACGATCTTGCCCTTTCTCTCCTTTTAATGATCTCGGAGATCTCCCCGCTCCTCTTCCCTTATTGAGCTAATTTCTTTTCCCCACGCTAACTTTCTGCTCAAAAGGAGCTCATTCTGATCTCATTCGGCGTCTAGACCTCCCTAGATTCTTTGAGCCCCTAAGGGGGCAATTGGCAAGTTTTTAACTTTGGGCTGTACTGTAATTCAAAAAGGCGCTTTCCCCCCATTTGAGAGTTATTTCAATTCAATGTTCTGTAAAGTCGCAGCATTTGATCTCCTCTCCATAAGTTGGTTGAATATTAAATGATGAAAATCAGTCCTTGGGTTATGAAAAATGCACATTTCAGCCCGAACCTATGGCGGCTTTGATTTCCCTTTGAGTTCACACCTCTCTCTCTCTCGCTGAGTGGCTGAACGGAAATAAAATAGACGCGAGTCTGAAAAGAGCTGGAGCCCTGGCTGTCCCTTCCGCTTCAAAAATACCGCAAAAACCCTTAGGAGTTTCGCTCGACTGAGCAGCCTTTCCTCTTTCATTTCTTTCTCATACTCTCTCACACACTCACTCCTCCAAATGAAGAAGCGATAGCGTGGCAAATGTGCTAATTGAGAGGCAGGTAGAGAGAGAGCTCCATCGATCGCCGCTTCAGCCCCCACAATCCAAGTGTGTGGAAGGGCAAAAGGGGGGCGATTCAGATGCCAACTACTTCCGCTTTTTCAGAGAGAAAGAGGGTGTCTTGATGGAGGGACATAGGGCGCCAATTTTCTTTTCTTTTCCTTCCAGCCACAAATGACTTTTGACTTTTTTCCCCAAAAATATCCAATTTTTCCAACTAATTTTTAAAGTACCGTAGCCCGACTAGCTTCCAACCATTCAAAAATATTTCTCTTTGTTTTCCATTTTTCTGGACTTGGTTCTACAAAATTATAGCCCTTGATCTCCTCTAAAAAAAAGTGGCGAAATTCGAAAATTTATAAACAAACAGAACTTATTCAAAAATTGCTCAGGGATACGGTATTATTTTCGAATTCTTGTCAGACAGTTGTTCTTTCAATTAGGCGAAGAATATCGTAATTTCTTAATCTGTTTTTTGTCTGGACATTTTCCTTGTCTAAAATCCATAAAAACAAAAAAGCCGTGTTAATTAGGAATGTTTAGGAAGCCCTTCGTGATGCCTTGATCGAGTTGGTAGTAGCTCATAAGACCCCGGATTGGAACATCAACCAGCCCAGTACAAGTCGGCACGACAAAGGTATCCTTTTATCCTTTTCAGCCAAGTAAACAATTCAGATATCACTCCTCCGCCAAGCAGAGCTTCATCCAAAGAAAGTGTCTCTCCTCCAAAAACACCGAAAGTTCAAAGTCCTTCGGACGAATCGAATCGGAGTCGGACTGAGAGTTTGATCAGAAGAGACTCAGAGCCGGCTAGTTTGAAACCAATCTGCTCGGAGGAGGAGCCAACCACTTCCAGTCAGGAAGAAGAAAAAGAAGTTATAAAACTCAACCACTCGCATCTCGAAGTAAGATTTTACATTCTTTTTGAACTGTCTCGGAGTCTACAGTATTTTCTCCTAAACTTTTCTCCAATTTGAGACAATTGTATTAATTTGTAATGTTTTGTAAAGTTGTAGATCTTGATTTTCTCTATAACTTTGGAAAACTTTATAATTTTGGAATAATAGCCCAAAGCCTAGAAAATAGCCTACATCTTTAAAAGAGCTTCCCCCACCCAGTCTGTCGGGGTCCATTTTCTCGAAGATAACTCAATTTGCAGGGAGAACAGCCATCCACAAGCAGTGCAACCGAGGAAATCGAGCCCAGCATGAAGCGTTTCAGCTCTCGTACGGCTAGCAGCGGCTCTGAAACGATTCAAAACCAGGCCAAGCAGTTGACTCGATCCAAGTTCTGGGGCGAGGCTCGGACAGTTGTCCTCATCCGCGAGCCGAACAAATCCTTCGGTAATTTCCACTCTTTTTAAAAAATCAAATCTTTCCTAATTTATAGGAATTTCCATCGTCGGAGGACGAGTCGAAGTATCCCAAAAAGGAGGACTTCCTGGAACGGGAAATACCGTATCCGGTATATTCATCAAAAGTGTTTTGCCGAACAGTCCAGCCGGTCAGTCTGGAGGAATGAACATGGGAGATCGAGTCATCAGTGTATGTTTTTCCTCCTTTCTCACTAACTGATGGGCATGGAGATCGCTAGTTCAAATTTTCATTCTAACTCTTTCAGGTGAATGACATTGATCTTCGAGAAGCTACTCACGAACAAGCAGTCGCAGCCATCAAAAACGCCACAAATCCAGTTAAATTTGTTCTTCAAAGTCTTCACAGCTTCACTCCTCCACAGGTAACTCTCCCTTTTTCTTTAATAGTCAAACCTCTAGATTCAGAATATGATCAGCTCTTCCTCGAACTCAACAGTTGGATCGATTAGAGTCGAACCTTATCCCAAACCAGAAGAAGAACCAGAAGATCCAATCACCACAACAACTGCTGTGATTGAAGAGAGACCACAAGAAGAGAAGATAGTTCCTGAACTGCCTCTTCCAAAAGAGCCCTCACCCCCTCCAGAAGAACCAATCCGTCAGAAATCAGAAGATGAGGAAGAGACTCCCAAAGCAGAGAAGAAGAATAGCGTAACTTTTGTGGAGAGAAAGCCAAGTCAAAAGGAAAAGAGTCCAGAAGCCAAGAATAGCATCAAAAAGAGGACGAGTCTCAAGAAAAGGGACACTTTGACCGAGGATACAGTAAGGAAAGCTAGCTATGCTTCTGGACCACTGATTGTGTCGGATGTCAGCAGTTCTGAGACTCACGAAGACGAGCTGGTGGGTCTTTTTCCGATTGAAAATTGAGAAATAAAATATGTTTAGGCCTCTACCTCTGGAATAGATGCAACCTCAGCCGCTCTTGCCGATGATTCTTCCAGCCAAAGTGGTCCTCCTTCTCGATTCGGATATACAAAAGGAAAATTAAAAACTCGTTATGATCATGTAGAAGGAGAAGTTCTTCTGGTCGACTGTGACTCTGTGCCAGAGGCTGGATTGGGCATCTCTTTGGCTGGAAATCGAGATCGCGACAAGCTGAATATTTTCGTCATCAATGTCAAAGTGGCGTGTCCTTTGGCCATCAAACGAGGGGATGAAATTCTTGAGGTTTTAAAGAAAATAAGGGGAAAAAAGAAGAAAAATTTCTAGGTAAATGGTCGAGTTTTAAGAGGATTGAGCCATGTTGTGGCCTCGAATATCATCCGAGAGTGCTGCAACGGACCGCTGGAGATGATAATCTGTCGGAGGGAAGGAGCCATGGTGAGAATAATCTTCGATCCCTCACTCTTCCCCCTAAATCCTCTTTTCACCTCGCCTCTCTCTGCCCGCCAGAGGAACTTGGCCACTAATTGGATAGATTGACTAATTAGAGTCGGCGCTCGCGGGACGAGAGAGCTGCTGAGCTCCTACCCAGAATTCAGCAGCGATTTTAGTAGAATCTCCGAGAGCCGGAAAGATAGATCAACATGTACATTAAATCTCTCTAATCAATTGGTATTCAGTCTCTGTAGAAAAAGCGGAAAGTACAGAACAATGTACACCAAAATATTTCGGAAAATCCCATAATTTACTTCCAAAGTTTAGTCCTGCAAGCTGAGAGGTCAAAGGTTCGGAGAAAAAGCTTTTTCTCCCTTTTCTTGGTGCAAAAAGAGTTCCTCCCATACTGGATTCTTTATTAAAAAATGAAAGGAATCACTTTTGCAGGCGGATTGTGCTGTGCAGTCGGATCCGAAGGCTTCAACGAGTTCTTCGACGTCAACTCCGGCTGCAGAGGAAGCCCCCCATAAGGTAAGAGCTGTTAGCTGGAGGGAGAGAGAGAGAGATCCTGACGTCAGCTCTACTCCCGAATGCGCATCGCAAGTGTGTGTCCTTCGCGACCTCTTTCTCTCCCTCTTCTCTTCTAGGGAGGGAGAGAGAGAGAGAGAGTTCCCTCTCACCAACAAATCTAATTTATCGCTCCTCAACTTTTCTGTCCTGCGCCAAGTCGCCGCTAGTTCTTTCTCTCAGATTTTTTTTGCCCATTTAATGCTTTTCGCTGTTAAATCGACTCATTTTTCATTTCACTAAAAACCATTTATTTTAACTTTCAATTGGTATCAATTTGACTATTTCTTGTTCAAATTCAATTACAATCTATCAAAAGAATCCAAGAGAACTATCTACTTTTTTTCCAATCATTTTTGCCTAAATAGTATTGCTTCGCATTCTTGTTTATAGAATTAACTGAAAAAACTTAAGTAAATTCAGAAAACATGGCTGAGATTTATAGCCAACAGAAGTAAAAGCGACTGCCCTTGAATTTACGCTTTACTCTGAGACAGTTTTTTAGTTTTAGTTAGTTTATTCTTTAATTTTTTCTGCTGAATATTCCAAATAACGCAACATTATAGCTTAGCAAAAAAAATATGGAAGGATCAGAAGTGCTTTCTGGAGAGGAAGTCATAAGGTTTTGGATTTTAAAAAAGAGGGTTTTTATTAATTTGCTCTGGGAAACAGTTCGAAGATCTAATTCAAACGACGTAAGAGAATCAGATTCGTGGAACACTATTTCTGGCCTCTTTCACAGGAAAATCCTGAGATCTAAAAATGGGCTCCCCCTGCCTCCCTCGACAGACATTGTTTGTTGTGTCAAATTCTCATGTCTCAGCCTGGCCGTCAGCTCTCCTTCTCCATCTGGAGGCTGGAGGGATCAGTTTTCATGAGGAACTTTCTCTCGCCCTCTCCGGAGTTGACACGATCTCTGACCGGCTGTCTCCTTCGCTGGGCGTGTCCCTCAATTATAAGCTCGTTGCCCCCTACGGAATCCATTTGAATCTCGCGCCACCCACAAAGATTTTTTTTCCTGCCTGAGATTCACCAAAACAAATCAAATTCCCCGAGGTCACATTCTCTTTCACTTCGCCTCCTTCGGATAAATACAGCCTCCCACAACTTCAAAGAATTCGGTTGACATCAAATGTTGTCTCTCTCTCTCTTCTATTCATATTCTGCCGTTATTCTTCTCCAGTCGAGGATTTAGTTTTTGAGCTCCTTTTGTCACATTCAGCGGCGGCATTGAAAGAGATATTATTTTCATTTATTAGTAGTTGCTCCGCTAGAGCACAAATATATTTTCGCTGTTGTCGCCTTGAGATCTCTCTCATGTAGAAGAAGAATGAACCTGGGAAAGTTCTTGAAAAGTAGGCTCACCTTGATCCATTCTTTCTGAAGCGAGAGATCCCATTAAAAGTACTACAAGAATATCCTCATCTTCTCTAAAACTTCTCTGGAAGAACACCATTGGAATATCAAATTTAAACTCCTTCATCCATCTTTGCAATGTAAAGTAGAATGGCCTAGACCTTCAAAGTTTTCTCCCAACATATGTCGAATAAAAAAGCGATTTATTCTCTTTCTTTATTCCAAGAAAAATCGAGAGAGCTTACTTCTAAAAGAGTCAGGGAGAAAGATAAAGAGAGGAAGGACTTTCGACAAGTCGCTTCGTAATATTTGAACTCAAAGCGAGTTTTTCAACTTAAAAACTAGATTTTTTTTGGCTTCCATTGTTCCTGAAGTTTAAATCGACTTCTAATCTCAAAAATACAAAAATAACGATGAAAAAAATTATCAAAAGATCGAACGAACTTGATTGCTATTTTTGATTACCTTCAAGTGGGTGGCAGAGGAAGATTGGGGCAGGTGATTTTGAGAAAAAGGATAAACTCTTTTTTAGAAAAAGACTATAATTTGAGGGATAGGTCGCGGTCTGATTTTTGAAATCAAAGTTCTCGTAAAACATAGAAGGAGGAATAGTCTGAGATTAGAGAGAGTTTTGTCTGAAAAAACATTCTAAAAATAAGAATTCCGGAAGTGATTTGGATCCATTTTTAAGTCAGAAAAAGATCTTCTACTTTTTTTGAAAAAAAATTCTAATAACCGGAAATATCCACCCCCTCATCTCACTCGTCGTCACCTCAGTCTCTTTCGATATTTTCCTTCCTCACTCTCCCTCTCGACGACAAACAATTTTAGCACAAATCCACCTGCTTCATTTGCGCTCGATTCAATCCCCTCTTTGATTTCTTATCTCATTCTCTTCAGATACTAGGAGTCATTCTTTTTATTTAATTGGGAGGAGATTTCTCTCTTTCTTTCTCTCTAAATCAACGATCAGGAACTTGAAGCCTTTTGAAGGATCGAGGTCTTTTTATAAAAGAGGCGGCCGTTTTTGTCAAAGTTATCCCATTCCAACTGGTTCTGTCATTAGACTCCAGGGACCTGAAAAAGGGGGTAAACGCCAGTCGAAACCTCATCCTACACCTTCAATTCCCAACATCTTTTCTCTAAGATTTCCTCTAACCTTTGAAGAGAATCACTTTAAAAAAGTAAGTCTATATGCTAAAAAAATTCAAACTATCAAAATTCCTGGGCTCTACAGTAATTTTGTAAACTTTTAATGTTCTACAAAGTTGTAGTTTTTGATCTCCTCTACACGTTTGTAGAATATTAAAAGTTTCGAAAGAAAGATGAACTAAGCGAGCGAAAGGTGAATTCCTGGATTTTTCATTGAGATTTGAATACCAATCAAGACGATTATTTTCTGTTTTTTTTTCTGCCGTCTATCTGAACACAAATAAGCTAGATAGATGACTCCCATTCTTTGGCAAATCTTTTGAGAAAGTGATCTGCTTGGTTTTGAAAGAATCTCCCAATTCCGAAGGCTGTTGGAATCTAAAAGTCAATTTAACTGCCTCTATTTATTCGTAGGGAGAGACCTTGAGAAAGACAGCTTTGAGCTGGGGCTAGAGGGGGTTCTACGTCATTCCCCTCTAATTTCGGCCCTTTCGCCACATACACACAGAGATGGGTGTGTGTGTGTGTGTGCTTCACACTTTCGATACTCTCCCCGGCTGAGTTCTCCCTATTGGGTAGGATTCCCTTCCCGTCATTTTTGTTTGTTTTGGGTCGGGGAGGTGTCATCTAGATCTCTCTTTTTTTGAGTGAATTTCTTGGAACAATTCAGCTCACTCGTTTTCTTGGAAAAAAGGAATCTCGGCTATATGATCGCGAGCCCGTACTTCCTTATCCGCACTTGTGTCGCCAGCTCTTTGATCTCTTTTTTGCCACCAAAATATGACCCGTTTCCTGTTTATTCTTTCCACACTGTTTTTGGCCAATTTCCAAGGCTAAAAATCGAGGAGAAATTTCCATTTGATCCGATTTTATGGGCTTCAAAACTAAAACAACACATGTTTCGCTCTTTCACTTTTTAATTCAACTTTTCTACGCTTGGAATGATTTCAAAATTTTTGATCTTACTTACAAAACTATAGAAGAAGAAAAGGCCTACAACTTTGTTAAATATCCAAAGTTATGAAAATTACTGTATTACCCACAAAAATTCAAATTTAGTGCGGATAGTGAGACTTCAAATTAGAAGGATCCTGTGCGAAAATTGAATTTTTCTGCATTTTGCAGCAATTTTCATAGACTCATGGAAAAAAATATTCCAAGCGATTGTAGAGGATATTAAGGGCTACAAATTTGTAGAGCTGCGCAAAAGTTGATGAGAATTTCCTAAAAATTAATTCTGACGGCTAGGCGGCTTTGAAACCAAAAAACGAGAAGAAATTTCCATTTGATCCGCTTTTGGGGAGTCCAAAAACTCGTCATTCATTCTCTCTCTCTCTCTCTTTTTACTAATTCCAGCTGACTCGAAATCTCTCTCAAAAAGAATTCTGTCAACATTGTTGGAATTTCTCTCGGACCTTTCTCCAAAACAATATATTCGCAGTTGTGATTCCTTACTCTCCCAATTCTCCCTTCCTCCCCTTTTGGAAAAACAGGAATCCACCTAAATAATTAACGTGCGCACTGCATCGGCGACTAACTGAAACATCTTTCTCTCTTTCCTGGTTGTCCGGCAGGCTTCAAGACTACTGCAACTGCACGAGAGATTTAATTTCTTTCGTGTAGTGAGATTTTTTTCTAATTCCATCTCCAGGTGACTTTCCCTCCTTAGAAACCTAATTTTGCTGAAAAAAAGGCCAGCTGATAGTATTAATTCCTTCTCGACAAAATTACCTCCAGGTGTTTTATTCAATCTACAGTCGCAGGCTTTTTTTTTCTCTCCGACTACCAATTTGCGCCTCCACCAACTGAATAAAAGCCCGCTTTTTGCCGGGAACTCTAGTCTTTCTGACCAATCCAGCCGTGTTCTGATTAATGGAAGCCAAATAACAATGGAATTTAGGCTGGGCCTCCGGTCGAGCAGGAGACTGCCTCTGACGGATCTATGCCACCGACCAATGACTCGGATACAGCCCTACAGACCATTGAAGGTGAGGTTTTTTTCATTTTCTTCTTCTTTTTTTGAGCTGATTCTTAGGAAAAATCAGCCGAAACTCCATCAGAAAGGGGACAAATCCCATTTCCGATTGAAATTTGACCATCTTTGAGGGGCTCAAGCCAATTTTCCCTCGATTGTCTCTTGAGGGGGAAATTTATTTTTAATCAGTAGAATAATGGTCTCATTTGAATAATTTCTTGCGTATTTGATGTTTGCAAATCCAATTTCTTGGGGAAAAAAATCAACTGAAATTCTATCAGGAAGTGAGTGAATTCTATTTTCCTATTTTGAAATTTGATCATTCAAACACGAATCAGGTTCAGATATTTCTCTTGGTAAATTCATACTATTTTTTTGTGGCAATTTTTTAGAAAATTTAGATTAAAAGTATCGTCTAAAAGCTAGAAAAATCGACCATTTTCTCTGTTTTGCTTAATTTTCGCACTTTCTATGGAAATTTAATCTAAAAATTACTGTATTTGTCTGAGTAAATTTGAAGCCAAAATAAACAGAAATGAGCAGTTTTTATTAGTCTCTCTCTCCTTTGAAAAAATGTGGTTGGACGTTGTGCTCATGAGCCATTCGTAGCCTATCGATTGCCCCCCTTGTGTGGGGACTTCCCCCATTCGTGTAAATAATTACGATGAAAAGAACTCATTCCAGCAGTCCGGAAGAAGAGCTTCAGTTTGGAAAGGACGATTCCCATCGAAGTTGGAAAAGAGACTCTAATCGAAATCGACAAAGAAGGCAAAGGTCTTGGATTGTCAATTGTCGGCGGATCGGATACTGTCCTCGGAGCCGTTGTCATCCACGAAGTCTATCCAGACGGAGCTGCTGCTCACGATGGTCGGCTTAAACCTGGAGATCAAGTCCTAGAAGTGAATAAGACAAATCTGAGGGGGATGACACACGATCAAGCCATTTCTACGCTTAGAAGGACGCCTCCCAAGGTTTATTTTTGACCTAATTGTTATAGTTTAAAAAAGCCTCAATTTATCTCCATCTTCCAGGTTCGATTACTCGTCTATCGCGATGTGAATCTTCAACTAAGCCTCCTAGACCCCACTCAAATCTACAATATGTTTGAGATCGAGTTGACCAAAAAGCCAGGCAAGGGACTTGGCCTCAGCATAGTAGGAAGAAAAAACGAGCCCGGAGTATATGTCTCGGAAGTTGTGAAGGGAGGAACAGCCGAAGCTGATGGACGCCTAATGACAGGGGATCAAATCCTCATGGTTAATGGACAAGACGTGGCAGCTTCGATGCAGGAAGATGTCGCAGCTATGTTGAAGACTTGTGTGGGGAGAGTCAATCTCAAGGTTAGCTACTTTCTCCCTTTTTAATCCTTGGTTCAGATTGGAAGATGGAAACTGAATGAGACAACAACTCGAGTCCATGCGGCAGCGGAAGCTGCTTCCAACCTGACTGCCTCTACGACAACTCCTCGAGTGCCCAGCCATCATTCCCCTGCAGAGCCATCGACTTCCAATGAGAGACAAGTTCCCTCTCCCGCACCTCCAATGCCTCGTCCAACTATAACTACAACAAATGCTGAAGGCGCCTCCGAAGAGCCGCCAGATTTGAGTCCAGTTCAGGAGGAAGCAAGTACGGGCAATGAATCAGTAAGTGTCACTTTTGAGTTAATCATAAACGGAAAATAGATAAAACTTCAAAGGAATAATCATGAGGATGATCGAGGAACTCTCGCCTATAATATTCACCACGATTTGAAAGAGGAAGGAAGTGACACGATGATGGTTGAATTGAAAAAGGTACGCTGAAATCTCCCTCCTCGAAACGAGCATTTATCTAGGTCCCAGATCAGCAATTGGGCATGGGGATTGGCAAAAGATCCAGGGGAATACTCGTCACTTCACTTCAACCGGGTTCAGCTGCAGCTGAAAAGCTAAAAGTTGGTGATCGAATCCTTGCTGTTAATGCTCTCCCAGTAACGGATCAGGTAATGTAGAATATCAAAAGAATACCTCTTTTTTTAAGCTTTCGGCTGTGACTTTTGTAAAAGCCAGTGGCGAGAGGCTCTTCCTTCAAATTGCTAGGCCAACCACAGCCAATCCGATATAGTTGTTCATAGTATCTTCCTCCCTACTCTCCCAACGGTGCCCCTTTCATACTTACCTTTGAGCTCAATTCGTTCTTCTCATTCCTAGTTTTTCAGCAATTCTAGCCAATATATTTAATTGTATGGTTTTTATTTTTTAAATGTTCTGAAAAGATTTAATAAATGAGAAATTTAAATTAGTTTTATCATACGAGATCAGTATAATTATACTCGTGGTCAACGGGAAACGTATGAAAAGTACAATCGGGTTACAATTACAAAAATAGTGCCAATGTTGCTTACTTTTTTCTTCTCATTTTCTTTTCATTTTCTGCTTTTTCTTCTTCTTCCTTTTTCTTTCGTTCTTTTTCGGCTTCTTTGATCAAGTCTTTGCCAAGGTGTCTAGTTACTACGGATGTTCCATCGACAAATTTTGTCTTATATACAATATTAGCATTATTAAACATGCCCTCTTTCAATGAAACAATAATGAACTAAAATATATTAAAATATGATCTAATTAGAACTGACCTGACTGGTAGTGAAGTGATTTTTAATCATTGTTCCAATGTTTTGAGTGTGAGAAAGATCTAAAGCCGAGTCAACTTCATCAAGAATATAAAGTGGAGCCGGTTTAAATTTAAGCATGGCTAAGACAAGTGACAAAGCAACAAGAGAACGTTGACCTTAATTGTTTTTATTATGAAATTAAAATAAATTTTTAAAAACAAACCTCCTGATAGTTCGTTTAAAGAATCTTTCCATTTGTTGTTAAATGCGACTTTCACTTCTAGTCCTTCAAGTGCTGTCTTTCCTGCAGGAGGCTCAAGTCTTGCATCAGCATCTTTGAGAAGAGTACCAAAAATTGTACCGAAATCCTGAAGCAAACACATTTGTAATCTCCTAAGCCTAATTTGATAAATGTAAATATAGCCACTGTTCATTAGAAAAAGAAAAGCTTCAGTTATATGATTTGATATCAAAACCCTGGAGGTTCAACTTAAATCGTAGGTAACCATCATAAGCTGACGGGAATTGAACCCACGCGCGCATGTGGACTCTAAAGCGCGCCATCTGGCACTGCGCCATAGCGTCAGGCAAATCTATGCCAACTAACCTTGTTCACTTGCTTATGCGCCTTCAGGATTTCAACACGTTTCTTCTCATCCAACGTCGCGATGGTTTGATCAAGTGTTCTACGATCTTTATCGATCTGATCAACTTTCTTCCTCAGGTCATGCACCTGCAATACGGGTTAAAGCCGAAGAAAATAATACCTGATTCTCTGCATTATCCAAAATAGCGTGTGCTTGAGGATTCAAATTTCTACCGATAGTTTCTTTATCTTGTTTTAATTTTTCCAGCTGAGCAGTAGTTTTCTTTTTGTCAAAGCTGAAAAACAATTGAAATTTTTTAAAAAAATGCATACTTTTTGAATGAATAATCTCCTTCTTTGCCCAGAGAACTTTCAATATCCGATATTGTTTTGCAGTTCTTCTTAAGTCTTAAAGCCAACTCTTTGCAGGCTTTTGCATCTTCTCTTGCTTTTGCTTGCTCTTTTTTCATATTATTGGACTCCGTTTCAAGCTCTTTTATTTTCTTTTTGATTTTTTCTTCTTGAGCGCGAGCTTTCTTTATTTCATTGTCTTTTGCTCTGATTTCTGCATTAAACTGGTCCATTTTCCGTTGGTGCTCATCTTCAGTGGTTTGTTTTACGACAACATCTTCCTCTTTTTCAGTCAATTCTTTAGAAAGTTCCTCCTTTTTATTTTGATTCAGCTTGATCTCATCATTTAGCTGTTGTATTGTAGCTTGCACTTTTTGTTTTTCTTTTCTAAACAAAAATTTAAGAAAAACTGAGGCTTACCTTAATCTATCCAAAGTATCTCGAGCATTTTCAAACTTAGCTTTGTGATTTTTAAGAGATTGTTGTGCTGTTTTTAGCGCTGCTTCAGTCTTTTTCTTTTCTTTATCCTGTAAGAACATAATTTATTAATTAATAGGCTTACCAAATATTCTTTCTCATTCTTTTTTCTTCCTTCTAACTCTTTAATTTTTGCTTGTAGCTCTTTCATACGCTCTTGGCAATCTTTTATGGTTTGGATACATTCCGGTAATAGCTGAAATTGTTTTACTTTAACTGAATAAACTTTTTACTACAAACTTTTTCCTTTTGTGCAATTTCATCTTTCAATATTTGCAGTGGACTATTTTCCATTCCCGCTTTAAGAGCAGATAGTCGTCCTTGTGCCTGCTTGCTATTTGCAAGAAGTACGCTATATTCTTGGTAGCGCCCTTCCATTTGAGCAATGTCTTTTTCAAGTTGTTTCGCTTGAAATGAAAGCTTCCGGATTTCAGCTAGTCTTTCAGCAAAACCTTCCAGCGATAAATAAATTGGAGCTCTAGCGTTTAGAGCTACAAATGAAAAGTATATAAAATATCAAGCCCTGCTTACGTCTTCCTCCAGATAAAGTTCCACCGGGCTGCATCACATCTCCTTCGTATGTTACAGTTTTTAAGCTAATATTTTTATGGAACGCCAGTTCAGAAGCAAAACGAGCATCTTCGCATAGAAGTGTCTGAAATGTATCATCAACGCTATTTCTCAACGGTCGCCAATTTGCTGACAAAATAGGGAGTCATAATGGTGCTCTCTCGCTTTTAGATTTATGGCTGTCATTTCCTGGAGCTATTCAACCCCAACTCTGTTTTCTATTAGCTTTAGAATAAAATATTAGTTGCGAATCTGCACATGTTCTCTTATTTTTCATCTATTACAAAATCTTTAGTCTTTTTCGTAAAGAAATAAGAAACAGTAAAAAATAACTTACACCTCCGAAAACTGATTTCATAATTGACTCGTATTGTTTATCATATTCAATAACGTCAAGTGCATAATGCACTTCTAGTCCTTTATCTCTTGCAATCTGGAAATAAAGAATATTAGTAAATAAATTGATTTTTTTTATAATGGTCCCAACTTTTTAGTGCGTTCTTGTGCTCCGAGAGAGTATCTTGTTACACCGAAAGGTACTTTTACCTCTATGATCATTCCCTTACACGCTGCTTTTTATTTTAAATCTAAATTATATATATTTCTTTATTATATAACTTAGATTATTTACACCAGTTTCTGTAATCCATCCACGCAAAATTGAAGCGTTGCTCTTGCCGCGCATCAGTTCCGCATTGAACTGCCTAATTTCATGAATATTGCATTATAATTTTCCTATCGCAGCATCTTGGAATTTCTAACCAAGCTATTTTGCTTTCAATTTTCGGCTTTACGTAATCCTAACTCTGCAGGCATCGTCTGGCGCATCCTCTCTTTTAGCAATCATCAAATCAGAGGTCTCCTTAAACGAGAGAAGAGCATCGCAATTTCCTTGACGTCTTGATGATGCCAACTTGAGCACACAAATTTTGTGTTACCCACTTTACATTTGATTGTGTTATTTTTACAGCCAAGGAGCATGGATAGGCACTTATCCATAACCGAATGGATCAAAATTCAAGTGCCTTTTTATAAGGCGAAAAATAGACTCCCCAGTGCTCCCGTTTAGTTCTTCTTCCTCGGTCGCCATTAAACTGAGAAGGAAAGAGAGAGGGACGCTCTAGATAGATGACTGACAAGCGCCCCGGGAGGTTTGAAAAAGTGTTGAACAACATTAAGAAACCAGATCGTTATTAGAGTAAAAATGTAAACTCTCCCTTGATTGTTTTGGCATTCCGATGGGACCATCTCCTAAATAGCAATTGAAAGTAATTGAGGCTAATGATCGTTTGCTAAAAAGTTGAGACAACAGAGTAAGCTACATTCAATGGCTTTACTGGCATCTTTGCTGCTCATTAGGATAAATTTTCTAATCTCATTTTGCTCCCCTAAATAGGATAGAATGTCCTCGCTAAATCAAAGCCGCCCTTTTTAATCATCCCGGAAGTAAAAGGCAGTCAGAAGAAAGAGCGCTAACAAGCGACACAGACCCTGCAATTTATCTCTCTTGCCAGATTCTAGGCTTTTAAACCGACTCATTTTGGAGCAGCTTGATTCTACCCAAGGGATTTTACTTAGTACTGACCTTTTTTGCCACATTTAGCCGCTCAGGAATGCTATGATAGTGCTGCCCTGCATGTTTATCCAACGGAAGCAGTGTTCTTCGATAAAGCATTATATGCTCGTCTACAAGTCTTGCACATGTTTTTTGCTTGGACATCACGAATTGATAATTCTGAAAAAAAAATTAAGAATTAACAAATAGAAGCATGGGTTAATATTTTTAATTTATTGTCTTGTTTTTGCAAGTAACTCTACCAACTCCAAAAACATTCCTGGTTGTTTTTAACATCAGTCTATTCAAAAGAAGTCTGCCAAAAATCCTTCCTGGCAGTTCGTCCTTAATTTCCGTGCCCATGCTATACAAACAACATCAGAACTCACATAAGCCGCCCATGAAAAATAAGTGGCTGACCAAATGTGAGCCTCTACTACCACAGCTAAGAGTCTTTTAATTCCCCTTTTTGCGTAATATCCCTTTGATGGATTCCTAGAAAGCACGCTAAAAAATTATCTGCTAGATCCATGAGGAAGTTGAATTACATATTTCTCTTCCTCACGTTTATTTATTTCCCATCGGTACACTAAAGCAAGGTGGGACCATCTGTGCACAACCCAGCACGTGTAACTTCCCGTCAAGTAAATTGCAAAAGACAAAAAAGCTCTTTCTCGCCGCCGAGAGCAATAACCCCTCCCACAAAATGTGAGAATTATGAGCTGAGAGAAAAGAAAGAACCCAGCCGGCCTAAGCTTAGTTCTTCTTCATTGATGCTCCAATTTTTTGTTTTCATTCTATCAAAGATTTCTATCTTCAAAAACAAATCAACTAAATTTTTCGCTATAATTCCATTATCATATTAAGAATAAAGCTTGCTGTTTAGCCAAAATCAACTCTTAATGATGATAATGTCTTGCCGTTCATTTAGTGACAACATTTTCTTCGAAAAACTGAGAAGCAGTTAAAAAAGTGACCTCAATAAAGTTTAATTGCGTGCAACCTCCTACTCCTCCTTCTCTTTCAAAACAAAACAGCCAAATTACTTTTGCAAATGTTATTTTTCAAGGCAGCCAGATGAAAATATGAGGTAATGGTCGACCTCAGGTGTCTCAGTTCCCCTCTCGCTAGTATCGCAAGCTAAGACGTAACAAATTATCTGCCATTCCGTCAGAGGCCGCTATTCTCTTCAATAACTCCTCGATTATTCAACATCTAGCTTCAAATAGGCGTGTAGAGCCTTCGGGATAATTAAATTTCTCTGCTCACACAGACGGCGCTACCTCTTTCCTTCCGCTCGTCTTTCTGCCATTTTCAAACAATTAAATTCTTTCGCTAAAACTTGGGTCAATTGTTTTTGAAGGCTCGCCAGATTGCTAGGAGCTGCGCTCCGTCGGGGGTGTGGCTTTCAGCTCCGCCCAATATTGGGGTGCCCCCCATCCCCTCTTTCTTCGAAGCTCAATTCTTTTTCACTTTTCATCCCTACCCACAATTTGATGCTCAATGAGGCTGTTTTCACGCCTGTTTGAAAGCTTTCAGCTTCCATTGAGCCATGTCCATTGCTTGCGGAAAACAATGAATTGCAAAATAAAGCGCCTAATAGTTCCAGGGCTCCAAGAACATTTATTTCCATTTTTAATGGACGCATGGCAGCTGTTCTATATTTCCACTATTGATTTATTTTTGAAAATTGCCAACTTTTTTTGCCAATCGAACAAACTTCAGAGTTGAGGAAATGGCCGAAGACATAATCCGGCTCAACGTGGGAGGCGTGAGCTACTCAACCACAAAGCAAACTCTCACTAAACAGTCGAACTCTCTGTTATACAAGATTATTGATGGCTCCCCTTCACCAGATGGTGTACTTCCTCTTCCGGATGGATCAGTTTTTATTGACCGTGATGGAGAGCTCTTTGCCCTTGTGCTGCATTACCTACGAACCGGAAAGCTTGCTCTCCCGGATGGGTTCAAAGACCTTGCACGTCTTCGCGACGAAGCCGATTTTTACAAATTGGATGAGCTTTATGAACTTTGCTTGGACACAGAGCCATTGAAAATTAAATTGAGCAATGGAGGAGGCCTTAGTGCAGCAGCGATCGGTGAGAATGGTGAGTTAGTGGATTCGTCTAGGTCAAAAAGTTCCTAAAGGCAATTTGAAGTTCATAGCAATAAATCATGTCACTGCGCTAAAGCCAGTCTTGGGAAATCGAAAAACATTTTAGTGCAATCTTTTTCCTTTCAGGCGGATACATCACCCTTGGCTACCGTGGTACCTTTGCATTCGGTCGTGATGGACAAGCTGATGTCAAATTTCGAAAACTACATAGAATCCTCGTTTGCGGGCGTGTCACTTTGTGCCGAGAAGTGTTCGGCGACAGTTTGAATGAGAGCCGTGATCCCGGAGGGCCAGATGATGGAGAACGTTACACCTCTCGCCTTTACTTGAAACATCAATGCCTAGAAAGGGTTAGTCTTCGCTCTAGAAGGAAGAACCTTTTGAATTGGTTGGAAAATTCAATTAGTTTTCAAAGTGGCAGGCGGCAGCCTTTCTTTCGAACGATAGCGAGAAAAGTTTAAGCTCTCAAAACTTGCTTCAATAAATTGTTGTCATGATCAAAAAACAGAAAGAATGAATTGCGTAAAAGCCGAAAACGAGATTTAGATCACAATCTGATTTGTTCTAGGCATGTGATCTGATGGCTGAGAAGGGTTTTAAGCTTGTCGCCACCTGCTGCAGTGGAGCTAATGGACTTGCAGCTGCTAACCATCCAGTGGTTTCTGGCTCTGGTGGAGGAACTACGCAAACCGTAAGGAAATAAGCTTAATAAAAAAACTCAAAATAAGGATCTAATGAACCATCGGAACTGTGGAGACTATGAGGAGCAACGCTGGGCACATTACACTGAATACGTGTTCTACCGTGAACCGACAACTATGGGTATTTCTACACCTTCCCCGCGAGAAGTAAGCTCGCACCTAATCGTAAATTTATAGCAGTTTAGGGATACCTAAGTCCCCGATAGATCAAGCAAGACGGGAATTATTTTAAATCTCACTGATACTTTTTGACTAGAAGCCTTCTATTTAGCTTCTCTATTTGATAAAAGTTTATAATATGTATTTTTTCCTTTGGATACTATAAATAAAATTAACTTACATAGTTTCCCGCAGCTGTTTCCAGAGCTAGTGCAAATTTTAGATCTTTCAATTTTATCAAGCCGCAAAATGGTCCATGAATTTCTTCTAGTTCATCGAATCCTTGCCATGTTTTCTCGTTATAAAGGTTGAGCTCAAGAAGATGTGATCTAAAAAAATCACTAAAAGTAAAATGCTCAACTAACTGAGATCTTTGAATTTGCACCGCTTGTTGCTGTTTTAGCTGTCTTATTCTAGCATCTATTTCTGTTTTTTCATTTAACTTCTGTTCATATGTTGCTTCATCGAAGTTAAACTTCTCTAGAGCAGCCTAATCAACTATTAGTGGTAATTATGGCAAGAGCTAACCTGACACTTTTTAGATGCTTCTTCACACTGTCTTAATTCTGCCGTGTCACTGTCTGATTGTTTAATTAACTGATTGTATTCACGACGCTTTTTTTCAAGTTCTGGTTCAATTTTTGCCTTGTTTAATTCGGCTGTTTTTACTTGTGTAGAAACATCAGTTAAAGCACTTTTTGTATCTAAAACATAATGGCAATTTTTTAATTTTTACTATTCTTACTTGTTATTTGCGCCTCCAGGGTTATGGCTTGACCGTCTTCGTCGGTAGATAAACCTTTAGAAAGAGCGTCTATTTTAGCTTTAGCTGTTGCAATTTCCTACAATGAAATTCATAACATTAATAACGAAAATAGCTTACTTGCTCAAGTTTCTTGCCAATATCTTCTTCATTTCCATGGCTTTTTGTTCCTTCTTCAAGTTTTCTACTAGTTTCCTCCAAATTTGCTTCCTCCTAAATAAAAAAATTGCAAAAATGTATAGTTCAACAAACTTTGGCTTTATCTTCAATTATTCTGTCAATTTCAACTTGATTTTCTGTTAGCGATTGCGCGACACTGTCACGATCAGACTCTGCCTGCATACGAGCTTCTCTAACGACATCCAGTGTTTGAGTTAATACAGCTCTCTCATTGTTGAATTTCTAAATTATTTGTATCAAAAATCACAATTACTTACACTGGTTTTTGTTGCTTCTATTTCTGCAGCTCTTTTAATAGAAGCTTGTTCCTCAACCTTTAGTTCTTCTACTCGGGTTTCTCTTGATTTAATTTCTGCTCCAATCTCTTCACAATTGTTGAGTAGTCTTTCTTCTTCTTGAAGGTACTGCCAGTATTCATAGGCGTCTAACTGCTTCTTGAGAATATCTATATCACGTGAAAGTTTTTGAAATGACATAAATTCTTGTTTTTCCTGTCGCAATCTGATTACTTTAGGCTCTATTTCATTGCAGAGCAACTGAAAATTAATTAAACGACAAAAATCTAAAATATTTACATTTTGTATTTCATTAAACTTGTGTTGTTTTTTGTCAATTATTCCTACTGAGTGTGCTCTTTTGGAGTCGTACATTTTTGTTCCTGCTGCTTCTTCAACCATTCCCAAAATCTATTACAATAGTGACAAAAAAATATTTAGAGGATACCTCATGTGGCTTCATATTTAATACTTTAGTAATTCGACCTTGCATAATAAGGAAATGAGGATTATTAACATTTAATCCAACAGCTCGAAAGAAATCGGAAATTTTTCCGTTAGTCATAGCACTACCATTAAGTGTATAGTTTGTCCGACCATTCACAACGACCTGATATATTTTTATTTAGTTTTTCTTATACCTACCTGTCTTTTTATAATTATCTCATTACACCTTTCGTATCCAATTGGGCAATTTAGTTTGTCACTATTATCAAATGTAATTGTTACAGATGCTTTTGTTATGCCTGCCTGGCCACTTTTATATACAAGGGCATTCATATTTTCTAAATAATTAAATATTTTAAAAAATTATTGTGCTAAAAACCTGCTCGGATACATTTGAGATCTGTGATTCCTAGAACAAAGCAGATAGCGTCAAGAATGTTTGATTTTCCTGAGCCATTTAAGCCTAAAAGAGTTTATATAAACTGCAACAAATAAACAATTAACCTGTAATTGCATTGAACTCTGGGTCAAAATCTTCGATGTTCATCTTTTGGGCATATGATTTAAATCCATCGATTTCTATCCGTTTAATATGCATTTTTACTTCTTCTGGGTTCTATGAGATATTACCCTAAATATAATCATTATATACCAAGATAAAAATAAGAAGTAGAGAGTTGAAAGAATCATTTTAGAAGCGTTTTGCTGAATTTAAACACATCTCACCATTTGTATTGTTACTTTTAATCTTATTATTGTAGTTGAATTAAAAATTTGAAATGTATATTGAAAAGAAAGAAAATTACAAACGGAAACAAGCGGTAGAGGCAGCAGACATGGGAAATTGCCCGAATCGATACGCTCAGAGGGTTTTTCCGGGAAATAAGCTTTTTGAATCGCACGGCAATTGGCTCTATGCCAAGGGGTGTAAACACCGAGCGCTTAGGCTTTTCAGATGCCATATTTTCGTTGGTCGGTGTTATTTCTTAATCTGCCTTGTGAAATAACTTCAATTCTATATTTTCTAGCGCAAATAAATAAAACATGAATGAAAAGATAAATAACTGATAAACATAATGGCTCTTAACAACTGCATGTCGTTTACAATTTAGCCGCGTGCTGAAGTGTGTTTGAAAAGGTCATTTGTGTTGGCTAGTTTTGACGGATTTATAAATTCCTATTGTTTTCTATCACTCTATACATTCTTTCTCATGCTTCAATACATCTCTTTATATAGAGTTGGCAAAATTAGACTTTTTAGGACCAAAGCTATAAGATGTCAAATATATTACGAGAATCAAATAAGGCGCTGACGCCTAGTAAGCTGTCGAAAAATTTTAATGAAATGTCCTTTCAAAACAAGGCAAATAATAGCATGGGCCTAGCTCAGAATAGTCTACTGAATATTTCAAGCAATAGAAGAGATGTTACCAAAGCTGCTCCAAAGGTTCGTCTCATAAAAGGTTTTTTTATCTGGTTTAGCTAAGTCTTAGAAGAAGGGAAATCACACCAACTCGGAATCCAAATTTTGCGACATCTGCGAGTATGCAAGGAGATCGATTTATTCCAACTCGCCTAAGCGATGATCAGCTAGAAGATGCTAACTTTATGATGAGAGAAAAGGTAAGCTTAACATTATATATTTCTATCCCTTCATTCTTTTTTTAGCAAGATCCGACTTTCAATACATCATTCTCCGCGCCAAATTCGCCTGCAAAAGATGCAGAAAAAGAACAATTAATGCGAATGCTGCGAGGTTTATACTTATAGCTAACTAGTTTATTCTCAGTTTAAGGAAAGTCGGCTGGAAACCTAACTGATGCAGCGGAGGATGAACGGATACTGGTATATAAAAAGAATGGTGCCCCTTCAGCTCCAGTAGGGCATATGAGTCAAGCAAAGGTGGATGTATTTATTTTTTGACACAACTCTACTTTTTACCAGTTTAGGTCTTATACTCTGCATCTTCAATACACCCTACTTCGTCCGTTAAAAAGACAACGCGATTCATTCCGCAATCAGCTGAAAGAATATTAGATGCTCCAGAATTGCAAGGTAAGTATAGTATTTATTATTATGCATTTTCCAGATGATTATTATATGAATGTATTGGATTGGAGCAAAACTGGAGTAGTAGCTGTGGCTTTATCATATACACTCTATTTATGGAACTCAGAAACTGGAGATATTAAAAAACTTTTCGAATATGACGGGTCGAATGAAATGTTTCTTCCAACTTCTGTAAAGTGGTCTAAAGATGGAAAACACTTAGCAGTCGGATTCAAAGATGGCACTGTTAGAATTTATGATCCAGACCGTCCAGCTACTCCCAATGGAAAACTTGAAATAAGAACAATGAAGCTGCCAGATAATGTCAAAGCACGCAATGGTACGTGATGATATTTTATAACCTATTTCTGTTATTAGCTTGTCTATCGTGGAGAGGAGCAACAGTATCAGCCGGATATCAGTCAGGAGCAATCTTTCATCATGATGTTAGAGTCCAAAAGCACATTACTGGGTAACTACATTTAAAATTGTTGCTTATCCAAAAAAAAAAACTCAGATCCTTTGTCGGACATCGTCAAGAAGTAGTAGGGCTACAGTGGTCTCTAGATGAAAGATTCTTGGCTTCAGGAAGTGGTGATCAGACAGTTCGGCTTTGGGATGCCTCTCGCACTGGTCAGAATAATTGCGATGTAAATTACTTTGATGATTTTAAATTTTATTTCAGGAGGCACTTCATGTTTTATCAGAGCACGTTGGATCTGTAAGAGCTGTTCAATTTTGCAACTTTAAAAGTGGAATGCTAGCAACAGGAGGAGGCTCACAAGACAAAAGCATAAAAACTTGGAACGTTCATAGTGGAGAGTTGCTAAAATCCATTCAAACTGATTCTTCAGTAAGAATTGCATTAGTTTTTTCTCAATAATATTTGTAGGTAAATAGTATTAGCTTTAACACCGACTATAAAGAAATGGTATCTGGTCAGGGTTGCGGAAACATATGTATATGGAAATATCCTACATATCGGTTAACAGCTACGCTGAGTGGTATGTTTTTTTAAAGTGTAATTTAAGACTTGCTTTAGGACACAGTCCTAATCGCTGCTTAACAGTACTTCCTTCTCCTTGTGGTCAGTTTATAATGTCTGCTGGAGCTGATGAAGCCCTAAAGACATGGCACTGCTTCAAGGCAAGTTCTATCTGACAGAAATGTTAATGAAATTGTTTTTAGATGGACAAAAGTACAACAATGGTAAAATCAAAGCTCCTTGGTCCTTCTATTCGCTAATTATTACTCGTGATCTCTATATATTACTGGGTTACCTGATATACTCGTTTATTATTTTTCAGCGCAGTTTCACTTTGAATAAACAATATTCTGGAATCAAAATAGTTTATATTGACTGAGTCGGCTGGGCATCCGATTTCCGATACCTTGCAACTACATCATTGTCTGGACTAGCTTACTAAATAACAGTTCTTCTTAATGCACTTCTACTCGAGAAATAACTTCTAAATTATTATTTAACATTCGACGTGACATGGTTGAGCTAGCCTATTTGTTACCTCACATACAAATTTCAATGGGGTTATAATCGCATCAGTCACTATTAAAATCACACAACTTGAAACAAGCCGGCCATGCAAGGAGAAAGTCTTGCTATTTTTTATCGGCGGTCTGCTAGCTAATGTCACGGCTGTCGAAAGACGGCCCGATCGCCGCCTGACTCATCTCTTTTCAAATTGCTGCACATCTTTTCAATATAAACCCGTTGTAATCTCGGCTGACTTTCCACTTGTCTCGCTAATGAAAAACGTTCAGATGACAACGATGGCAAGTGTACCAACTGAACATAAATTCGATTGGGGATTTGCCAAAAAAGCTCCATGGGGCTTCCTTATGACAGCCCAAACGGTTTGTTTTCCGCTCATTATTTTTCTCAGCAATATTTCAGGTTTTACCAGCCCTTATCCCCATTACATGGATGTTAGCCCCGTTCAAATATGAAGGCACAACTTTTTTGGCCTCATCAGCTGGTTGTCTAGCCGTTGGCTGTGGCCTAATTCTTATGGGACATATTCTCGGTCTACAAAGGAAAGTATTTGAACTTGGAAATGGATTCATCCTCTATATTCCATTCTGTCTAATTGTTAGTCAGAATTCTTGAAAACGAAAGCAAAAAATTTCAGTATTTTGGATTCAGCGTCCTTTTCTTCTTTTTCTTCGCATTTAATAGCGTTATGTGCACGATTTCCCTATTGGATTCGTTTCGTTTCACAATTCGAATGATTATCACATATCTTATCCTCACGGTTGGTTTTTTGTTTTATTTGTTCAAGTGCTGAAATAGAGGAAGCAACTTCATCAAAAGCAAATCTATCTTAAAATCCTTTAACTCGTATCCATACTATCTCGGCAGCAATGTAACAATAACAACTGAGCGGGATAACGGTCAAAATAATTTATATAGATTAAATTGGAAAGATGTTGCTCAGCACATAGACATCGAGAGTCTTTTGCCTTGGTGCAACCATCTCCATCCAATTTTTGGAGTCCTCTGCTTGGTACATCGAGCAGAGGAGCAATTCTAGGAAATCTTGAAAGTATAGCTCTTTTTATCAATTTTGGTAGAAATCTTTATTATTTTACGCGTCCATTTTCTCAGCTAAGGAATGTATGTCTCTGCTGACTAAATTCATAATTTTGGAACAGAATTCTCCTCCTAATATCCCTCGAAAACAACGCCGAAAGGGGATTAGTAACTGATAAAATGAGATTGATCAAATGATAATACGCAAAAAGCATGTCGTACATCGATACCTAAAAAGTTTCTTTTCAAAATCTAGTCAACACTCACCCATTGTAACAGAATAGCCATCGCTATAAAGCTGTAATAAAGAAAAACGAGCCAAAGTGAGATGAAGACGGGCATAGAGAGCATCGTCAGCATTCGCTCCGTCTTGAGATCTCGTCTTTTGAGATAGCTCATAGAAGATAGACGACTGATTATTTTGGAATAACAAATAGTCGAAATGAACAAAGTCGTTATGCACCAAATTGGAGCTACGATTGAATAAACCTAAGAAGTTTATACTTTTTTGATAGAAGGAGAACTCACAAGTTTACCCGGACGACGAAAACATGGAGCAATCACAGAGCTATGGCCGTCATTATAAACAAAAACCGGTGATACATTGTACAAAATCATTGTTGAGACCAGCACGGGGATAAATACAACTATTATGGCGAGTTGAAGCGTCGAAGTAGCATCGAACCTCTGGAAAATTATTAATTTTATCCCACAGCTTTTCTTTGGAGGTTCTTTAGATCTTCAAAATGAGTCCGTTTTTTTGTAGACTCACCGCCGTGACACTACTCGTAGGCATACAGAGCTTGAGATAGCGATTGACAGAAGCCATGGCGACTCCAGTCATTTGGCTGAGAATTACAGCTCCGTTCATTATAATTATTAGCGTTGGGATACTCGTCCGATTCAGGAGCATCCAAAAGTTCCAAGTGCTTGTGATATTTCTCGAAAATGAGAAAATCAAATAGCAAAATAGACTCGTTAAATCGGCGGTCGCCTGTAAAAAGCAAGTTAACGTATCAAGGCAGATCACACTTGCCTGCATAGTCCAAACCCGAAAATAGGTGGAGGTGAATGGGGCATGCCTCCGATACCTCAAAACGACCCGTAGTTCCAACAAGTAGAGGATCATAATGGCTATCGAGAGCACCATACACGGCAGATGAAACTCTGGGCGAATGAGCCATCGCTCCTTGGAAATTGTTTGAATATGGGAGATTGTGTAATTCGGTTCACATGTCATCTGTCCCCAGCTCGACGGATGAACATCTGGCGCTGTCCTGTAAACTCCAATTCTATTTTTTTTCTAAGCAAAAAACTGAACAAACAGACAAATCTTTGGGGAAAAAGGAATAGTTGAGTTTAAATAGTTCCGACGCACTTTATGAGAAGCGCTATCTTACTGTATTGTCTAATATTTATCCAAGTTGAACTCGAAATATTGTGTGACTTCCACCTATAATAACAGCAGGTGTGCTGACGGCTTTTGCAGCCAAGAAAATTAGGTTTTTGCGAGCGAGCTTCTTTCTAAATCCCCCCGCTAATTTCCAATGAGATCAGAAGAATAAAGTCCAAAAAAATTGCAGAAAAAAAGAAATTGGATCTCAAATAAATTTCCTAGAGGTGCCCCCGCTTTCCTCCCGATTTGTTTGTAAACCTTTTTGGCCACAAAGGCTAAAGAAAAAAAGAATTGGAATAAAAGAGATCAGGCTCATAGCCTTTGAACTTGACAAAAAGTGCCCGCCGTCCTCGTGAGGGTTGAGAAGAGCCAATTGTGATTGGTAGTGTAGGTGTAAGGTACTTGGCGCTTCTTCGAGGCAAACAAAGGTTTGGGAAAACGGTTGAGCTTGATTCCGAAAAGTGTCTTGAAGGCGAAATCCGTGAGATCAATGATCTCTTTCGCGCTCACTGGTAAGGTGAGACTGTTCCGTCAAGGGGGGAGTTATACTTTTGACAGTTTATTGTACATTCAAGAATCTTACGAACTTTTGATCCATTCTCGAAACTCATTTCTGAAGAGAATTCTTTTTGTCTCCCAGTTGACTTCGATCCTCCTATCATCACTATTGGTTAATAAAGACTTGTAGACTTGAGATATTTTTTTTTTGAAATCAACTCATAATTTTTAATCTAATATTTGTTAGAGAGAAGCTAAAACTTTGCATTTCCACTCTTTTCTTAAGCTATTTCGATCGATTCACTGATCTCTAAGTGGTTGACTTTTGGCCGCAGGAATTGTAGAAAAATCGCCCACAGGCGATTCAAAACTGACTGAAAAGTCTCATACCCATCGAATTTCGGTAGTACAAAACTTGGCGTCTACATATAGGCGAATCGCTTTCGTTCTCAAACTTGTTACGATGAAGATAGTTTAGTTTCGCACTGAAGTCGTTATATTGACTGTTCACCTTGCCCGAGCTACACTATATTTTGAAATTTTCGTCCAGGATTCCGAAACAACAGCCAAATGTTTTAGTTCCTCCGAAAATCTCTTTCAATCTCTCTCAGAATAATTGATAGCAAGCGTGATTTTTTTGTCGGAAATATACGAAAGGAATTGAACATTTGGATCTATAGATCAATGTACATTTCAAGCATAAAAACTATAGGGAAATTTAATTAGTTTTTGAACATGCATTCTGAGAATTCGTCTGGATTTTCTTCTAAAAAATCAAAAAGGGACTGAAAGACCCTAAATGCGATTGTGTCGCAAAAATTGGACACCTGCTGAACAGAGTGGAAAAGGATTAGGGTGATAAGACTCTCTCTCTCACTCAAGTACATCTTGTAACCAATTTTGTTGACTCCCCTCGAGTCGTCTCTACAGAATCCCATCTCGTAGGATCAGAAATCCAAACAAAAAATTCGTAATAAGGACTATGAAAATAGCCTGGTAGTGGGCCAGCGGAATTGCCTAATTTGCATTGAAAATTGCTGCTGCTCAAGATTTCCGCTGCACGTGACGTGATCTCCCACAATTGAGACTTCAACTTTCTCTTTCTCAACCAAGGGAATGACATTTTTTTCTGGGAGAAATTTCAAAAAAAATTATGGATCAATCATCAATGATTGGCTCCCAAAACGACAAAATTACCTATCCAAATGGAGCAAATTGTCCTCAACCATGATTAGAAGAAATTGGGCGAAGTCGGGAAGAGAAAGTGCTAGCGATAGATCAACACTTCCGATGGGCGAAGTGATTACGCGATAAGTAGTTTGGGAAGAACGTAAATCAATACAATCAGCAAATTTTTTCTCACTTCCGATCAACAACTTTTGCAAGAATCTTTTGCAGAAGTCTTGACGCACTGGGGGACAATAGGACATGAGCTGGATACCTCATTACATAGTCTCTAGGTGCTTTGATAATAGAGATGGGGGCGGACTTGGGTTTTGCAGGAGAGCGAACGGATCACAAATTGAGGCGAAACTTTGTTACTTTGTTCAAGGTCGTTTGAGTTATGTTTGGAGCTTGGTTTCTTTCGAGAAATCTGAGAATAATCTTGTGCCTATTTGAATCTGTGAGAAGGTCTTGCATAAGAGACAAGATGAACAGAGAAAACACAAATTGTGAAGGAAAGAAAAGCCAATCTTCCTACCCACCCACGATTTTTTCTGGAGCCAGGAATCCAAAGTCCTTTATTTTCCTATTTGTTTATTCCCAGTTGGATGTATTTTTACTGAAACCTGAGATGAACTCATGAATCAAAAATCGGTAGAGAAATTGGGCATTAGATCTTTGAAAAAGTCCATCCTAGCGATCTTTTGTGATCGAAGTTAAGCTAACTAGTGACTTAGGAAGAGCTGAATCATAGAAGTCAAGAAATAAAAAAAAATGTGATTTCAAAGGTTCTCTATGAGTAGCAGAAGATTGCACAAAGTTGTTAGGTTTTTTCAAAGTTCACGGTGAGAATAAGTAAAATTACTGACTATCTTTAGTCTAAACTCGAGAGAAACTCGAGAAATCTCATTTTAAATGTATGCTTTCCTAACAGAGATCAAAGAAGAAAATATTTTTTAAAGTTTCGAGATTTATAATTTCCTTCCTAAGGTTGATCTCTAACATAGCTGTAGAGAAAGATAAACAATTAGATAGACGCCACTTTTGTCAGCGTAATTCAAATCAAATAGCCTTGGGGAAATAATAAAACGAATTTCAGCCTAAACATCTAAAACTTTTTGGCTTCCAGGCAAACATCAAGCAAATTGAAAAACAAGGAGGATCTTTGTCAAAAACTATTTCTCCACTTTTTCGGAGATTTTGTACGGGATATATAATAACTTTCTAGAACCCTGGCTAGGCCTTTTGGAGGTAATGACTTGGACAAAACTCAATAAAATGTTGTTGAAAAAAGGATCTTCGACCAAAAAAGAGCCGACCGATTGGGTTGTTTTGAGTCGGGAGGCATAATCCCATTAAACCGAGGACTAATCAGCCCAATGGAAATCGGTCGACGTCGATGTCCTCTCTCTCCTACCAGGAAAAGAGAAGAAAAAGCCTCCCCCTCAAGTTCATAAACCAAAAGAAAAAATCTAAACCAAACTCTGCACCTGGTCTCTCAAATGGCGAAGAAACGGGGGGATGACGCCAAGTTTGATCAAGTAATGTGAGAAGGTCAAGCAAGAATGAGAACCTGAAGAGACCTTGGGGGCAAATGAGGCCTTCTTCCATTCTTATATTGCTTGTCCAAGCCGAAAGAACAATGTAGCAATGGCACTGCAAAGAGACAATATTGCCTTTTGCAGTTGAAGCTCAAGAGCGTGAGGGAGGAGGCTACTGCGGAACAAAAAAAACCAGAGAAATAACATTATGTTTCATTGAATTTCTATGCAAGACTCATTAAAGTTGCGGTAGTTCAACTTTTCTGAGCTATAATTTTGCTCAAATACTACCTGTTTTGCAGAGATGAAAACAATCTGGAAAGACGATCTCATTGACAAGACATAACTGCAAGCGTAAACTATTTGTTATAGTCGCTTTCTTTGTTTATTTCGGCCAATGACTATTGTTGATTGACGAGGCTTCCATCTATTTTTTTAGGAGACTTTGAAGTCCCGAAGAAAGAGAGAAGGAGAAAAAAAATGAATTTTGTCTGGAGGGGAACTCAACAATTTTGAGTTTTTTTGTTGAGAATTTCTAGTTCTCTTGGGAATTTTTGATAGGGATGTTTTGAATCCAAAAAAGACCTTGTTTTTTACAGTCAGCGTTCCAATTAAACTTATTCTGATGGGACTCTAAAATATTGCGACTGCACACGCACAATTATTAAAAATTCCTCTTCCCACGTTGATTAAAGCACATGGATTTTAAAAGCGAAGAAAGGGAGAGAGACATTAATAATTTTTTTTAAATTTAGGTCCTCTCCGTCATAACTACTTTGGCCTGCTTCCGAGCGAGTGTCCTTCTCTTCAGAGCTGCTCCAAATAGTAAAATCTTCGATTTGATTACGGTACTCATTGAAGGAGACAAAACTGTCAGGTAAGGTGGATTTTAATTTAAGAACTGTCAATAGTCTGAAAGACTACGGTGGGGGAAAATTTGGTGAAAAACTAGAAATACAGCGCCCTTTTAGCCCCATGACCTGGTGAAAAATTCATATTGAGAACTGGGTTTGTGAGGTCACATTTTGTGGGATCGTTATCAATTATAAACGAGAAGAAGGCGGTCCTGTCTCGTGGCAGAATTTTAATATCGGCGAATGAAAAAAAACAAGGTAGAAATAGGTCTTAGAGGATAACTTACAATTCCATTTGGTTGATGGGAGCAATTGGACAAAGGACAAAGTATGTTTCGTGGGTCATTAGGTGGCTGTGAGAGCTGAGGAGGAGACGCCAACAAACTGATTGGTTACATATGGTCAGGAAGGAAAAAAAAGTGTTCGTGTTTAGTTCTTTTTCTGAGAGGGAAGTCCTTAAGGAAAATTAGTCGAAGAGGGAACCACTTGGAACGAGCACTCAAACTCAGAGAAATCAACTTACAAAATAACGGAGTAGGGAATATCTTCAGATTCTGTCATCTTTCTTCAAATGACTCGCGCTCTTGATTAGCCTCGTATTTAATTGAGACAGAGTCACGAATTTCCTTTCAAGAAATTAATTGTCATCCCACACATAAAGTCTCCTCAACTAATTCTATATAAAGATCCATTTCGTTTGAGGCAGGGAGACTTCAGCAAGTACAGTAGCCTGGGTTCACCTCTTTTGAGCAAAATGTCACATTCTTCGGGAGATTCTAGAGGGAGTTACTGTAGCCAATCTTGAGCGAAAATTCTTAGTTTTAAATGGTTTCTTTTAAAGAATATTTTTAAATGAATTTTTTAGCTTTCTTTCTCCCCTATAGGACTCAGTTTTAAAAACGAAACCTCGTCAGAGAGATGATTATTCTTTCACATTAAAGATACATGTATGCGTCGAACTAATTTCCAGTCTTTATTCAAAAATTCAAGACTTTGGCGGGGAGCTTTCTAGATAAGCAAAGAGTGGACAATATTTTCTGATAGATCTTGTAATTGCTTTTAAGATTAAAGAAAGCGAGAGACAGAATGAACGGAAACAATCTTTGGCAACAATTGGATCTCGGTGTGTGTTCTTTAGGGTCATTGACTCTTTCTAATTTCAGCTGAGGGGGTGAAAGAGAGAGAGAGAGAAGGCTTCTCAGTAAATGACGCTGCTGTTCGTTTAAATTTCAGCCAGAAACAGGTGCAAAATTTCAATAGTTTTCATTCTGTACGTTCTCTTTCTCTCAGATAGAGAATGTATTATTAGAATTTTTGAAAAATTCCCAGAAAAGAGAGAAGTCATTGGCGAGACAGCCGTTCTTTGATGCAACCGAGGAAATAAAAAAAAAGAAATTTAATTTCCTCAGGGACTTATCCCAAATATAATCATTTGGAAAGAAATAAAGGAGGAAAGTTCCATATGCGCGAGAAGAATCTGGTGTTCACGGCTAAATGGACAGAAGGCTTGAGTGTTTATAACTTCCGGGGACCTAGCAGATCCGGAAGGCCCTCTCTCTCTCTCTAGGTTAAGCACCATAAGTACAAATCTTGACTTTTACCCAGGAGAAAATGTTCTTTTTCGACTGAAAGTTGCTAGCCTCAGCCAAAAATACCGTAAAAACGAATGCGAATTAGTCCTACAGTACCCCTAGAGTCCTCCCTGGCGACTCTCCACGATCTTACCTTCGCAATAAATTGAAAAGTTGCTCAGCCGGCTCCAGCTTTTATACAAAAATGAGCAAATTTTGACCCCTGCTGCAGCTCGAAGAAGACTTCTGAATAATGGATCTACGTGGGCAGGGAAAGAGCTTGTCGTCTATGTTTACACAGGGCACTAAGGCACCCGGATCAGGCGGTTTCGCCCCATTTTAATTGGTATATCGGTTTTCACTATCTGCAGTTAGCGGGGGATCATTTTGTTTAAAGGAAGAGAGAGAGAGAGAGATAGGGAACGAAGAACCTCGACCGATCTAATGAGCAGCGGCGTTTGTCATTTCCCGAAGAGGTTCAGGAGATTAGAGAGTTCTTTTTATTTATGGCTCTCTCGTTTGAAGGATATTTCCGCTAGAAAATGCTACAAAAAAGATAAACTTACCTATTAGTTTTACTGAATTTTTTCCAAATTTGAAAAAAAATAACAATCTCTCTCTCTTCAATCAAGTTGGAGCTCCTGGAACTTTACTCCTCTCCAAGTTAGAAATGTAAAAAATCTAACAGGGAGGCTCAGTTCATCTTGAAATTCTTGCTCATTCTTTTATTTTACAAAGAGTAGTTGAGCAATGTGTTTTGGTTGTCATAAATTCTTGCTGCATTGCCGTTGTTCTTCCTCTCCCGCCTTCCAAGTTTTGACTGACTAAAATAAAATCACAGAGTTTTTTTTGAGTTTTTGTTAATTTTTCCGAGGAAGCTCTTCCTAGATGAGATTAATTATTTAAAAATTTCAGGACGCCTGGCTCTGTGCCCCAATTTTCTCCGGTAGCATCTCCAGCCGGGCCTCATCACATCTGATCTCTCCTTTCGCTTGCCTTATTGTACATAATCCGCTTTAGCTTTATTACCTTTCTTTCTCCCTGTTATTTCTGAACAAACAGTCATCATCCCTTATCGAATTGGCGTCCTTAAAGGCCACACCTATATGCTGACAGACATTCCATTTGATTTCCGATTGATATCGATATCAGTCACAGTGTGTTCTCGACTTTCGATTGTTATATTTTATTTTCTAGAGACAAATAAAGCCTAAATCAGTAATTTTATACAAGTTGGGGTAGATTTGAAGGACAGAAAGCAAAAATAAAGAATCTTTCTTATTTTTTTCAAGTCAAACTGACTTTTAAAGAGGATCAAAAATTACGAAATTTGAATATTTTTGCTGGCTACAGAATAATATTTTGAACCGAATCCTTCCTTTTTTCCAGCCAGTTTCCTGGAAAACTATGTTGCAAATTCCCAGATTATTCTGATTGTATAGGCTATCCTATTTGGGAATTAATGTGGTCCTTTGTTGTTGTACTGTGTTGCTGCCGTTCTCTGTTTCAAAATTAGAAGAATCAAAAGTTCAAAATGAGTGGGAGAAGTGAGGGAACTTTTTGCTCATTTCCTCTCCTCCTTCCGGCTTTATGTCCTCCGAATTAACTCTGCTCCTTCTCTCTGAATATATCTCGACCAATTCAGGGAACAATCTTTTGCTCTCTCAGCTGATGAGACGATCACCTAATCAGTGAAAAGTGATAATGGGGAATTCCTTTAGAACTTCGATCGTCTAGACTCCACAAATCTAAGCGATATTTCTGCTAAAAAAAAATAAAGTTTTATGGCTCAATCTAGTTGCCATGAAAATCCGGTTAATGCGTCAAATATTTTTTTGAAGAAAAACTACCATTTTTGGAAGACGGAGAGTAGAAATGATCAACAACACTTTGACAAATTTTTCTGGGGCTATAAAAATCTCTTGGAACTTTTGGGCAAATATTATCCAACGAGAAATCTCTTATTGTTATGCTCGAATGTCTGAAATTTGTAGAAATTAATATTTTTCACCGAAGATCGCTGACTCCTCGTGCAAGTCGCTTAAAAATCAGCACCTCACATCAATTTTCGGATTTCCATGGACATTTTCGACACATCAGCAACATTATTGTAATAGTTATGTTCACGCATCAAATTCTATTATTGGAATTGATCCCTTTCAGTCAAAAAATGTCCTTTTTTCAACTCGAAATGAGACCTAGGCGATCAGAGCTCAGAGAAGGAATTCCCTTTGAACTCTTGAACTGTCTATCTCTGGATTTTAAGAAAGTTGGACAAAATAAGAAGAAGATCAACATCAATTAGATGCATTTCTCTCTCTCTCTCTCTCTGAGCAGATTGCCGTTTGTAGGCCCCGCAATAATCCTATTGTGGTGGCGCTTTACTGTCGCTCGTCATTCTCACTACAACAATATGAGTATTTATGGACTGTCTCATTGGCCATTTAAAGACAATTAAACGGCTCAGAGTTGGGCCTCGTATGGTAAGCCATTTTTCGCTATTTCAAAGAGAAAGTTGGAAAAGGCGTTTAGTTGAGTACCACTTGGCCTTTTGGTGGGGGAGAGAAAGTGCCATTTTTTGCGTCGATAGCTGAATTAGTTGTTTTCCAGTCTGGCTTGCGGTCTTCGACGTTGATGATCAGCCCGCAAATTTATAGATCATATTCATCCATAGTGTTGAGACTTTTTTTAAAAAAATTCCTGTAGACAAAATAGATCAAGTAACTTTCTTTTTTTTGATTGATTTTTGATGCCATTTCAATAAGACAAAAGGATCGTCTCTCCTATTGTTATTTGCAAAAGACAACCTCTTCTGATCTTTCAATTGAACCAAAAAGTAGTTATTTTTTTAAATTGGAGTCTCTTATAATTCTCAACTTTCCAATGAAATATGGAAGAAATTTTTTTAAAAATGGTTAGTTTATTGAACTTTTCTCTTGGAAAATGACTAAACATCAGCAAGTTCAGACTGTTTAAAAAAATTTTTGAGTTTGGTCTCTAGCCTGGCGCCCGCCTAATTATGAGGATTGTAGTGAAATCCCACGTATTTTTGGTCTTTCAATAGATCTCTGTTGCCAATTTTGAATGGTCAACCAGCCTCTGAGATTGTACTCTCTTTTAAATGGACGATAAATTAGAATCTATGTTTTCTAGTCTCTTTTTATCCCCATATGAACGGTAAAAAGGGGAGATCGAGACTGGTAGTCGTATCGACCCCACGATTAACCGATCATTACTGCGACCAAAGCTTTCGGTAATTCTCGCCTGCGCCCGGCTTTTTTGATGCCCGCGATGGGTCACTTTGCATAAGGTTTTCCGGTTCAAACTCTTATTCTTTTATCTCTGGGATTTCTAGATTGCCTGGAAATCTCTTTATAAACAGAAATATCTCCTTTAATAAAGCCTAAAAATATCGTGCCAACAGAAAATTCACCTCGTTTAACTCTTGATCTACACTAAATTTCCATCGTAAAACCGAAAGTTTAATCCAGAATTATTAGACCAAACCATCCCCTTTTGGTTCCGTATTTTTTTCGTTTCAACTCGCCGACTTATCGATGAATCATCAGCAAAACCAAAAGACGGCTGTAATGCTAAGGAATTTGAGAAAGTAAGCGATATAGTCAGCTGAAATGCAACAAAAGAAGTACAGTCATTTTTGGCCAACTGATTACGTCAAAGCGCCCACTATTTTTAATCTCGTTCCAACTGCCCACCCAACCTGTCGTTTCCGCTTTGATAACCTTAATTTCTAGCTATTTAACCCAATCTCTTTCAATTCTGAGTCTCGTATTTCTTTTTTTGACGCCTCTAACCTTGATTTTACCCGCTGTTCGCTTTTGGTTATTAAACTTTTTATCTCGAGATTTTGAAGGTATGATCTATGAACTTTTTCTTTGAAAAATTCATTTAAAAAAAAAGAGCAACTGATCAGGGCTTAAATAATCCAAAAGATGAATAAAATATTAGACTCGAGCGATCTCTTCAAAGAAAATATTTTTTCAAACTGATTCTCGCAAGCTCAATGACCACCAAAAGAGAGACATTTTTTGTTATTAATTTGGCTTTTGTTCTCTAATTCTCCTTTGATCCTTAGAGCTCAAGCTTACTTTTACCTTTGACTTTTCAAAAAAAATACTTAGAGCATAGGCTGAATGGGCAACTTATAAATTAACCAGATTGAAAGAGGGTGTGGCTTATCATCGTGACTGTAAGAGTCTTAATCACAAACTGAATTGTCATTCTCTTTGTCGCCACCTTCTAGAATTCATTGGGAAACTTTATTATTCTATATTTTATAAGTCTAATCTAAATAGAAGATAAATCGTTTGTTGAACGCTCGGTGTCTCCTATCACACCGGGCAGCTAAACTTGTCATCCAATAGAAGATAGAAAATGCAACTCTTTCCCCACAGTCCACAATTTATTCGTCAACATCGTCAGGAGCTAATTGAGATAAGTCCAAAAAATGAGGTGAGTTTTTTCCAACAAAAAAAGTAATCTTTGAACTGGGAACCCAATCGAACATCAAATCCCTCGTAAAAAGTTACTGTCGTTAGTCTGATGATTTTAAAAATATGAAAACCTGCTTTTTTGATCGACTTTTTGTCAAAATAAAAGTAAATTCGCTATTGATTATTACTAGAAAAAATCATCCTCTAATCTTTCCTTATATGAAGGTCATTTCCAAAGTTCGATTCTTTCTTATTCTAGGAGTTCGAAATTTAAAAACGGAGCTATTCAACTAATTTTACGACAGCGAAAATTGAATTGTAGACGATGAAAAGGCAGACCCATTGTATTTTTGGTATTTTGAACGTCGGCAAAAGTATAGTTTTCTCGAATTGCTTGCTATCTTTCTCGTTAAGAGGCGTTTGTTTTCCCAATTTGATTGGGTCACTCGTATTTATTTTGAAGGCCACTCTCTCTCTCTCTTGATTCTTATAATAGGATTGAATCATACCTATGTACTCTCAACTTCCTCCTTTCTATTCCAAAGAGAGAGCTCTAGACTGTTCTCAATAATTCCTCTTCTTTCACTTTCTCTCTTTATCAGTTGGAGACAGTAAGCGGTCATCGGAAGAGTTTGATTGATCTCTCCAGAACATTTCTCGATTATGTTTTCTTTCACTTTTTTCCAGTTCCAGTCTCATTGTCTCCTCACTCACCAATAAACAGTTCTTCTGGAACTCGTCTCACTTTCCCAATGATCAAAATCCTCATCGAAACCTCCAACATCAATTACAATCCCCCACGCAGGATTTGGAAGCGAATGTTCAATTCGTCCTTTCCAGTAGATTCCTCGTCTGGTTCCATCCATAATACATACACTCTTTTGTAGTTTCATTCCTAGCAAAAATTTTAATTTATTATGAAAGTCCTTAGAGAAAAAGAAGTCTCTCCTCTGGACTCTTTTTCATTGGCGCTTTTCCCCAAGAAAGTCACTTATAAAAGACAATAAATTTTCAGGCGAAAGTTATCTACAAAACGGCTGCACATGGCATGCGTGCCTCCTCTTCCTACGGTTTTTACAACGTGCTGATTAACCGTCTGCTGATTCTTTTCCTCTTTGCTCTAATCGCCTATCTTATTTTTAATTCAAAATCTCGGATATTTCCGCTAGATGTTGCGAAGAGCAATACCACCGTCGTTATTGTAATCACTCCGACCCATAAAAGACTCGAAAGACTCGCCGACATGACTAGGTTAGTTTTTTTTTCTCTTTATATTCCGGCTGCAAAAATCTGACTCCAATCATCAGTTTTCTTAGTTCGTTAGTCGGCTATTCGAGGCGGCTTCCTGCTTCGGTGGCGTTCCTCCAAAAAAATGAACTCTAATGCTCCAAAGGACTGCCATTATTGGCTTCGATTCAATTATTCACAGCTTTTAAGCCTAGCAACTGGACAAAACAATCTTTCAAAAGAGAGTTTTCTAATAAAGACGAAAGAATCTCAAAATACCGTAAACTCTCTTAATTTTGTTAAACTTCCGCTAAGTTTTTATAACTTTTGATGTTCTGCAATCTTGTAGAGGAGATCAAGGGCTGCAAGTTTGCGAAATATCAGAAATGATAAAAATTAGCGGAAGTTTAAAAAATTAGGGACTTTTAGAGAGCTAACAGTAATGAGAAAAATCGCTAAGATAACAGAATTGCAAAATTCTTTTTCAGATTGTCGCAAACCCTTCAGCTGGTGGATAATGTCCATTGGGTGGTGGTGGAAGATGGGAATCATACGGTGCCAGCTGTTGAGAGAATCCTCTATCGGAGCAATATCCCCTACATTTATTTGGCGACAAAAACAGCTCCGGGATATCCAGCCCGTGGTTGGACCCATCGCAACCTGGCGCTGACTTATATTCGGGAGAATTATCTCGACGATTTTAATGCTGTCGTCTATTTTGGAGACGATGATAACTCATACGATATACGGTTATTCAACGAGTACATTAGGAATGTCAAAACTATTGGAGTCTGGGCAGTTGGTTAGTCTGTTTTGGGAGGATAAAAAACGAGATTTAGGTTTGGTCGGAGGAGCATACGTAGAAGCACCAAAGGTTAATAAAACTGGGCAGATTGTAGCATGGAATGTTGTCTTCGCCCCAAATAGAAACTTCGCCACCGATATGGCCGGCTTCGCCATTAATTTAAATGAAATCAAACGGGTCAAGTACGTTTTTTTTCTCTCTTCTTTTTTACTCCAAAATTTTAAAATTAGTTTAAAATCCTGAAAAACTCTAAGATAGATAGGAAAATTAGAATTGTGAACGAAAGTTCTAAACGATTCTTATAATTTCATTCGGATTCTTCCAAGTCTGTTGGAAATGTTGTCCATTGATCTGTGAATACGGAGTTTTGCTACTTATTCCGGGGAATACAGTCATAGAGCTTATCTATTTTTCCCAACAATTGGCTCCACCAATTTTTGTTGTTTTGGGGTGAAAATGAGACCATCTTTTTCCGAACCAAATTCGAGATTCTGAAATATGAGGTTGTCTTCAAAGATTTTAAGTCTAGCTCAGCTTTTTCAAGTTCCTGCTTTTCATTACCTTAAGCCAAAAATGCTTCTGGTTGAATAAGCTGGTCAACCAAAAATTGTGCATTGAATTTTCACGAGAGCCTGCATCCTTCTCGCAACAGGATAGACACAATATGATTAATGGGGGTAGGATCAAAAATTAGTCCTCACCACGTGTGATTGCTACAACAATCAATCACCAAAAAAGTGTGTGTTGATTCGCTCCTCTCCACCCACTCAATTAGTCCAAAGATTGGGCTAAAACAAAATCTCGAAGGAGTACTTGCCCTTGAAATACTCAACACAAAGACATCCCGCTTTTTTCAGTGCCAGCTTCAACGAAGCCTGCGCTAAGTCGTACAAACAGGGACCAGAATCGTGCTTTCTCTCACAATTCGGCTACAAAAAGGAGCAAGTTCAGCCGTTTGGATTGGATCGAGAGCCGTTGGAGGTCCTCGTCTGGCACACCAAAACAACCAAAACCAAAGTCAAAGGACCCGTCTATAATTATCTTGTCGAAGTTTGATTGATTTCACTTCAATTTTCTATCTTCTGTGAAGATTTTGCCAATAAAAAGGCTCAAAGTCTCTGTGTTCTTTGCCTCCTCCCTCCCTCCCTCCCCTTAAGACTCCGCCCAGCAAGAAGGCCAGTCCTCTATGTGACAACTTATGCTCTATTTCGCACTTGTTGCCCTTTTTATTGGGACGACACAGGCTGACAGAGATGGCGAGATCTTTATTCCAATCGCTGATGACGACAACGACTTTACTCGGCTCTTAAGGAATGGATACAATCGCAATGCTTATCCCAATCAGGATTCAGGTAAGACTCACTTCTTATGCTTCGTTGACTTTTTGTCACTTGGTTCCAAGAGATGTTTGAGCCTTCTTCTCGAAGGTTATTGAAGCGCATTTTTTGCCTAGAATTAGGCGAGGAAATCCAACTCACAACCATTGAAAATGTTTAAGTTTGTGAGAATTCTTCCAAATCTGATCTCTAAATTAAGAACGAAAAGGACTCGTCTGAATTTAGAAGAATAAACTTTATGGAAAATCTTTCTTAAAAAAGTACTTTTTGGATAGCTTTAGGTCAGCTTTTTCAATCGATTTCCATTAAGATTTTGAACCAAACCTATAAAAATCAAAATAAAAGTGTCCAACTCAGCCTTCTGTCTCCAATTTTGAGAACGATTGATTTGTGAAGGCCCTTTTTAAAAGAAAATAGGCTCGTTTTGTATTCCTCTTCTTCTAAAAGATGGGAGAGTGGATTCATAATTTGTAGGTATGCTCCTTCGTTTCTCCATGTAACCCTTGGACTCTAAAGCAGGTCAGCTGCTTTGATTCGCATCCCAAGTGGTCCTTATTTCCCGGAACCCTTTGGTTATAACAAAAGGAACTTCCGAAATACATCTCCATAAAATCGCGCCACCCTTCGAGTCTCCTCTTTTCTCCCCAGGGATTCTTCTTCCCTTCTCAGACTATATGAGACTCAGGTTTTGATCTTTTGGAATTCCAAGAATACTTATATCAAGACAACCCAATTTCCTCATGTTCTGCCCCTCTAGCATTTTGGCCGGGAGTTCAGAGAGGAGAGGAGGTCAAGAGTCGATTGGGAGCAAATTGCCTCGGCTTAGTAGAAAGCCTTGAGTCCATTTCAAAAATATAAAAGAATGTGATAGCTGCCATCCTTTTATGATGGATTTCTCCTCGGTCTCCAGGGGGATCAACAGCCGCCAATTATGTCCGGCTCTTCGTTTGCTTAGACGCTTTTCTCTCACCCACTCGGCTGACGACTTTACATCTCATCCAAATGAGCTGCAATGAAATGGGGGCGAGAAATAATCTTCGAGATGATGAGTTTACTCATTGGACTTTTAGTCATCAAGAAAGGTCAAGGGATCGCCTCTAGAAGGTTGTTGCTACAAATTAGCCAATTTCTGCGTCATAGTTCAGAATTTGCCGAAAAGTAGACTTCGTTTTCTCTCTTTTTGAAGGAAGTTCGGGCCGTTTTTTGATCAAACTTGAAGTTGAATGAGAGAATTTCGAAGAGATAGCGGTTTGCTATGAAATGGGGCTCCAAGAACGTTATCGCTTTCAATCGCTAAAACTATAGAAGTAATCCGCGTAAAATTCAGATTGGCTGATCTAATTGCAGTCAGAATAATTTCAGTTCCGATTGATCAAGCTGGTAGCCTCCCTGTGAGATCAATAGGTCGTTGTTTTCCAAAAAAAACTTAAAAATCAAGAAATTTTAATCACTTTCTCGAAATAACCTTCACGTCTCTAGAAGAGAATATTTTCAAGCCATTATTAGTCTCGTTTGCCTGTTAGTTATGACGCTCTCGTAGAAAAATAGTCACGCAATAACAATAAAATCCTCCGCTTACTCTCGATGCTCCAAAAAAAAACTTTGAACTTTCTTCTTTTTTCGTCATTTTGTCAACAAATAAAATGAGAGAGAGTGGAGCAGATTTCAGCCAATTTGCATAACTTATGTAGAAGTCGGAGGATTAGACTATTTGCATAACGAAGAGAGCTTAGAGTTACTGGACTTTGGTTCATTTTTTTGTTTTGAGGGAGCCAACTTTTACTCTCAATCTCTTTGCAGTTGATAAATTTGATTAGAGCTATCTGCATCACTTGGCTACTGGACGGCCGGGGAATTGCGGACGGAGGATTTTGAACGAGCAGCGAAGATCCTTATTGACGATCATCACTGCGGCAGCGTTGTCGAATTGTCCACAATAGTGGGGAGCTGAGAATATTGTGACCAGCTTTCGATTGGCGAAGAATTCGTAGCCATCTTGAACTACCTGATGAGCTCTCACGATCAGATCCAAGTTGAATTTATCGCAGATTTGATTGACTACCGGCGGGCCAAAAGTACAACTCACTCCACGAATATTCATCTGCAATTTTTATGATAAATTTCTACTTAAAAAAAACCTTGAAATCCTTGATAGAAGCATCAGGATCGGACCAGAGAAGATCCAAAGGAAGCGAAGGATTCGGCGGATCTGGACAGGGCCGGGTGATTTGATTGAGAATGTCGAGCGAAGGAGCCGACAGAATGTCCTGCGAGATGCCACCATGCATGCAGAGGATGCGCTCAGCAATGACAGCAGTCAACGGCATCACATTGAAGGTATCGAGGAAGGCGTTGTAAAGACGGACTGTACCGAAACGCCGACTGAGATCCTCATAGAAGCCGTAGATGCGATTGACGAGTCCTGTCTCATGATTTCCACGGAGAAGAAAGATATTCTCTGGATATTTAAGTTTAATCGCGAAGAGGAATAAAATCGTCTCGAGACTCCACTTTCCCCGGTCGATATAGTCTCCAAGGAAGAGATAATTGACACTCGGAGGCCAGCCAGCCACATTGAAGAGGCGAATCAGATCAGCAAATTGACCATGGATATCGCCACAAATATTGACTGGAGCCAAGATTTCGAGCATCATCGCCTGCGACATGAACAGCTGGCGAACAGCGATTAGCATATCAATCATTTCGCCTTCGGTAACAGTCGAAGTGACTCCATAGGCCGGTCGCCCGATCGACATCATTCGCGTCAGAATCGAGTCCGGATTGAACCTGGTACGAATCGCAACAGAAGGAGCATCCTGGCCAGAAACGACTAAAAATAGGAATAGACAAGAAGAAGAGCCTACAGCTCACAGAAGGAGAATCAAACCTAGCCATGGGAAAACCGGCTGAATGAATTAAAAGCCTAGAATTGGAGCACATAGACTAATGTTATCTCTTGACTCCTTTTGACAAGAAATACTGGAGACCTTTTCTTCCATAAAAAGCGTTGTTTTCTCCTTATTTTAGCCTAAAAGCAGAGAGAAAATTGGCTAGAAAGAGTTGTTTTTTCCTCTGCCCCTAGAGGTAAATTATTTTGCTCTTTTGACCAACAATTACTCTATCAAGCTGTAACTCTCTCATTGCTAAATGATAGATGAGTTCTCAATATAATAAAAAAACAAAAATAACTCCTCCTCTCATGGGAGTCGTTTATTTTCAGATTTCCTAACTCTCTCTCTCTCTCTCTTTCTCTTCCTCGTTACTGTAATTGAATTTGTTTTTATGTATCAAATTAGAGGCAGAGAATGGTAGTAGCCGTGAGAGATAAACAAATTTCAGAGGAGCCAACCATCGTTCACATTCAGATGTACATCGAGGGAATGTCCTCTTTCCGGGCGCAAACAATGGCAAGTTTTTTTTGTCAACTTTATTTATACTTTTTTTTTCTTTTTCTTACTTGTTTTCCGCAGAACAATGAGCGAAGAGAGTAGGCTAAAAAGTGCTCATTGTTCCACACGTTAGAATACTTAAAAATGGCGACAACCCCTTGAATTTTTAGTTAGTTTTGGGTTGCGGGATAGGAAAAAGAATGAAAAAATGAGGGAAGTACTGTACCATTTTTTGCCACATTAATTTGTGTTGAGATTACGGTAAATTCTTGGAAAAAATGTCTCGAGGGAGTGGCCTCTGATCACCCTTCACTCAAAGATATCTCGTTTTTTGTCCACTACGTCTCGCAGCTTCAGGGGGATATCCATCATGCGAATTATCCTCCCCGGAGACTTCGACGAGTCCAATAGAATCTTTTATTTATTTTTGTAGGACTTCCAAGTGGACATATATTTCCAAGAGAAATGGATCGACGAGAGGCTGCGTCACAATGGATCCAAGAGGATTCTCGTCAAGGTGAGCGGATCAAAGACTAGTCTCTTTTTTGCCTCGGGCCAAGTGCACATTGAGTGCATAACCCTGAGCCAAAATTCCTCGAATAACACGTTCTCTCTCTCACAGCTTCGAGGGAACTCGTTCGGGCGGAAAAGACACAATTGTTTCAAGTAAATACTCAGCAGACGTCTGAATTCCTCCTAATAGATTCAAGGGTCAAAAGAGAGCTAAAAAATGAAAAATTTGAATTTCTTCATATCATTTGGTTTCAAAATAAATTATAGGATGGACACCTTTTCAACTTGATTTGGCATCCTGATATCTATTTTGCAAATGCGAGAACAGCCGACTTCCACGAGGTGACTTCTCCTAATTTCTTGGTTTGGATCTATCCAAATGGGACAGTCTGGTACGACTGCAGGTAGATTTTTGGTCTAGAGAAAATAATAATTTAGAATATCGCTGACAGTTCTTTGTATGCAAAATCTCGCCAAATATCCCCTTGATTCTCAAAGATGTGGATTGCGAATTTTGAGCTGTAAGTTTGAATCGAAAAAGACCATAATTTTCTCTCTTTCCCTCTTGATCTCTGCTTCAACTTTGCAGAGTATCGTTTTTGATTGAACTAATTCTTGAGCCTAAAAAGATCAAATTTTGAGATGCTTACGACACGGAGCAATTGCAAATCCAATGGAATGGTTTGAAACCGGTAGAAGTGAATAAAGTTGGTTTCTCCCTGAATGATCTCATTTAAAATTTCAGGAAATTAGAATGCCAGACATGCGACTCAAAAATATTTCATTTTTCATCAGGAATGATACCTACGCGACCGGGGTTTGGTCTTGCGCCATCGCTGAATTCCAAGTTGATCGAGAGATCATGCACCACATCATTCAGGTTCTTTTTCATCTCTCTTATTCAAGATGTTTTTTAAAAGCGAGATTTCAATCGCAAAAATTTGATCGAAATGATCTTGTGTCTAGCTTCAGCCAAGAGGCTTCATGATCTTTCAACGAAATTTCAAAATAATTTTTCCAAATAAGTCCTATCGTAATCTCCAAATTTGCAGTCGTATATACCGACTGCCCTGATTGTGATAATCTCGTGGTTTTCCTTCTGGCTGGATGTGGAAGCTGTCCCGGGAAGAGTCTCTTTATCCATCACCACTCTGCTCACCCTTGCAACTCAAAGTAGCGCCGCAAAGATGGCACTTCCTCAAGTAAGTTCGCAGCAATAAAGGAAGTTCTCGGCTGATTAAAAATACTTTATTCACGAGTCTGTCATAAAAAGACCTCAGGCCAGCGTAACAACAAGCCAATAAAGGCAGCGAGCTCATTTTAGGATAAGGGAAAAACTGAATTTGATTCTAGGCCTCCTACGTAAAAGCACTGGATGTTTGGTTTGGAGCTTGTATGACTTTCGTCTTCTCTGCGATGATCGAATTCACAGTGGTTAATTACTGTACCAGGAGGAAACAAAAGAAGCCAGCCAAGACGAGAGGACTCTCCGAACAAGTCCAAGACCTCGTCACACAATTCAAAGAAACCAAGGTGAATCAATTTTTTGTCTCCCATATGGCTTATTCCCCTTGAATGCTAGATGTTTCATGGAATAGAAATTGTCTATCGAGTCGCCTGGAAACCACTTTTATTTCCCTATTGTTTTGGGTACTTTGTCGAGCTGAATTGACAGGGCCGAAATATGACATTGCGATCCAACTGCCTGTCCAATTATACAGTCAATCTTTCAGAGTAATGGCAGTTGTTATGAGGTACAATTGGTGCCTCCAAATAACCAGATGGAAGCATGTTTTGAGAAGAAACAAATCCGTGAAATGAACCAACAGCCGATGTTTTTCCAAAGAAACCTTTTGCCTACAAAGCAGAGAAAGGCTATCGAGGAAAGGTAAAAGAGAATAAAATAGTTAGAAAAAAAACCGATAAAATATTTAGAATCAATCGCGTGGAGTTAAATCGCAAATATGCACAGATGATCGACAGGAAGAGTCGATTCTATTTCCCATTGGTCTTCATCATTTTCAACGTTATTTACTGGATCTATTACGTCTATTATGCTGAGGACGACCACTTCTTCGAGAGTTTATCAAATTCGTTTCTCAATTGATCTACGGGTTCTCCACTTTATATCAATAAACAGTTTTTGAATAATTTAATATTTCTATTTGGTAATGACAATAGAAAACCCCGTTGGAAACACCATAAGTGACACATCACATCACAGAGAGCAAATCACAAGAAGAACCCAAAAAAAAAACAATTAAGCGTTTCTAAAATTTCTCCGATTGCTGCTGATGTCGTCCATCTTGCCGTAGTTAGTATTCTCCGAATAATTCAAATCTCCTAGTCGGCTTCCATTTGCTGAAGAAACTCTCGACGCAGCTCTGAAGGACTCTCGTTTTGCAATAAATAAGTATAGTTTGTTCTCTCATTTGCAGCAGCAATGAATCGGCACGTTTAACAAACTAGAGAACCTCCATACCTACCGGAACATGACGTCGTTTGATTCGAGATTGTTGAGCTCCAAGACAGAAGCATCAGTCGGTAGAGTGTGTTGTCGATTGAATGGCAGAGTTGGAGTTGCATGCTTATCTAGTTGTTTAGCTCGATTGTAGAAGAAAACTCCAAAAATGGCGAGCATCATTCCAAACAGATTCGTTCCTAAACTCCAAATTTTTACGGGAAACTTCATCTCTCACCTGTGACTGGATTGTGGAACATCATCAGCGAGGAGACAATGACTATAATTCTCTTGGTTGTCCCAGCTATCGAATAGGATAGCGCCGTCAGTTTGTGGATGAGGGAAAATGCGCAAAGATTTTGTAAAAAGGAGAGTAATCCGGCGTTCAACATCAAAAATAACATCCAGAAATCGGGTGCACTTGTTGGTTCCTAAAGGATGGGAATACCATTATTCGAAGGGACTAATTTGAGCTGCTCAATTAATAGAAATACGGTAGAAACCTACCGGATGATTTAAGCTGGAGAGCATGGTTGAAGCGTCGTTGAAGAGCCAAAAAGGGAAGAATAAAATAGCAGCCAGTTGGCTGTTCATCGCCAGGAGTCGAATGGGATGAATGTCCGAATCTCTCAACAACTAACAAGATCGCAATGAATCGAAATAAAGACGAACCTTCTTGACCAAAATATTGAGAAAAGAGTAAGTTCCAGTAGAAAACAACGCGGTTGCCAAGGCTGTTGAGGAAAAAGACATCTCAGTCACTGAGGCAATGATAACTCCTGCCATAATTGGTAACAAAGAGACGTAAACCTAAATAAGCATGTTTTCTCTATTGGATTGCTCTATTTCACTCACTCTTACTGATTGCCTTTCGTGGAGAATAAAATGACTGAAAACCACAGCGAATAAAGGCATTGAAGCTTTAACCGTATGAGCGTAAGAGACAGAGACTTTCCATAATGTGAAGTAGCTAGTCGCCATGGCCATTGCTTTCCCTAAATTGGATTTATTTTGTTATTCTCTTTCAAAACCCAGAGAAATTGGAAGAAGATATTTTCTATATTGAGCTTTAGTTAAATGGACGCTTTTGATGTCCCAATATCGAAGAACTGGCTGAGCTAGAAGGGGCACTAACATCAGATTGGAGAGGGCTAACGTCGAAGGGAAGGGATAATTCTGTAAAAAAAAGAGTGGAAATTAATATGAATTTTACCTGGAGAATAGCTTTGTTGAGAATACTTGCGCTCGAGCTAACTGCATACCAGCAGAGACAAATCAAGGTTACTTTTGTTGAAAAATGGATGTTGGCAAACATGGTGAATACTGAAATTCGAGGCTGTTTTTACACTATCACCATCCTGCTTTTCTAAAAACTTTTAAATCCCTATTTTAATCATATGAGCTTTCCTTCGGCTTGATGGATTGCAAAAACTCACAATTTTTGCAGAAAAGCAGGGTGAAATAAGGTGAAAATTAACTTACATTAGTTGGATTGGGTTTGTTTCCTCCTGGTTCGCATTACAACTCGCTTTTTTTGGCTGAAAATGTCTGGTAAATGTGAATATTTGGGAGAGAAAACGGCGCTATTCGGGTGGATGAGATCTCGGAGATAAAGAAGGATTTCGTTAGAAACGTGTTGAGGCATACCTTCTAGTCTTTTCGCCTCTACTATATGACAATTCCACGTGTAAAAGACGATTCTAGACGGTCGGCGGCGGAAAAGACAAAACAAAAAATCTACTATCGCTCCCTGAAACGTAAGAATACTAGCTGCTTGGGAACTACTTGCTTAAGCATTTGATGGGATATTAATTTGAATTTTAATTGTCTATTAGACAATTAAAATTGAAAAGTAAAGAATATAATTTGACACAATTGAAAATGCGAGAATCGCAAAAGTACGTGGCAGCAAAAAGGTTTCGAAAAAGTTGCTCTCCAGCTCCTAGATTGCAGATTTTGTGAAGCAAAACAAAAATACATAATTAGTTTTTCCATAGAGGACTTTCTTCTTGATCTGATGGTGGTTGAGTTGATGGAAACAGGCCGTCCTGCTCTTACAAGCTCCTCCCCCGCTGCTGATGCCTCGCAGCTTCTGTTCCCCTGCTGGAAAGTTGAAAACAATATATTGGACGGGAAGAACCTAGAGATAGATCGTCTACTCTGGAGACATAGCCTCAACCAAGATGTTTCTACTGAAAGACTTTCAGATTCTAAAGGTAGCTGATTTTCTCTTTGAAAAACCGGCATGTAGGAATCAATGAAGCTTATTTATTAAAATTCTAGAAGTCTAACTAGGAGAACCTATTAATTGCCGAATTGAACTTCAGATGTGTTCTTTGAGGGAAGCTGCCTTTTCCGTAAGAAAGTCAATATCCAATCAGACACAATGGCGTGGGAAAGTGACTATTATAAAAGATGCCTTCACAAACTCTTTCTCCCAATCTCTTGGATTGCCTGACTCAGCTTGCTGGTCTTTTCCTGGTTCTAGTGACTCCTCCTGCGGACAGGTAAAAGCCTGAGTAATCAGCTAGTGCTTACCCTGCTGACCTTGTGGGTTAGCTATCTGCCTCGTGTCCCTGACCTTGAGGGGTTGGCTCTCCTTTTCTGCCAAGAAAGTTGTTTGGAACCCCACATCAGCTGATTAGATTCTGTCACAGTTTTTAACCGCGCCAGTGTTCCCGAGAGAAGAGAAGGCACATGACTCGATCGCAAAGAAAGAAGAAGAGTATAAGTAGTCGCTAAATTTGCGACAGCAGAAAACAGCTACGTTTTTTGATGTCCGGATAGCTGGCTGGTCGCGATTTAGGTTTTTTGACACGAGAGATAGCCTTGAGAGCGAGAGAGAATCTATCAATTCCTGGCTTTTTATTCTACGCTCTTTCTATTCGTTTACAATAGGAAAAAAAAGCTGATAATTTCCCACACAAAATTGCCCTTTTAGATAGAAATCACCATCAATTTTCATGTGATTTCTCTTGTTTTACTCATTTATTTTTGACAATCTGGATCAGCAGACGTATCACCCATTTAACGAAGGAACAATTCATCAAAAATGTGATCTGGATCTTATATAGAAAAGCCTCTATTTCACATTGCTGCAGCGCCAGCTAGTCTCTGACCCTTCCCGTTTCATTCTTACTGCGTTGCTATCTTTGTCTTTTCTTCACACATCTGCTTCACATTCCCTGCACTTTTCGGCTTCCCCTCTTTCTCTCTCTCACAATGTAGTCTCAACTTCCTGGACCCAAAGACAAGTAAATTGCTAAGTTACACACTCTCCCAGCTCCACAAAACAAACACTTGCCTCTCTTGCTTGTAACAGAGCTGTTTTTCAATTTACTTCTTCAGCATGTTGCTCAGTCTTCTAACGGTCGGAGTCGTTTCGGCCAGTATTGGAGGAATCACTCCTCCAATCTTTCTACAAAGTATTGATACCTCTCCTGAGACTGTAGAGAAGGGCGGAAATGTTGTGGATATTGAAGTTTTTGGCGAGTCTCTTTGCCCGGATACAACGCGGTAACTACCTCTCATTATCTTCAAATATTTCCAGATTCCTTCGAAATCATCTCCTAAACCTATGGAAAAACTACGGCAATTCTGGTCGTATCAATGTCACTTATCATCCATTTGGAATCACTCGTTCAACCGGCTGCACTCCACTTGGAAATGGCGATTATGAGTAAGCGGTAGAGGAAGATATAAGAAAGATTCATTTAGATGCAACTGCCAACATGGAGTCAAAGAATGTCTGCTGAATTCGCTTCAAGCTTGTGTGATTAAGGCGCTGCCTAGAACTGAAGACTATCTAGAGACAGTTATTTGTATCCAACAGAAATATGAGCTCTTTAATGCTTTGGCTCAATGCGTTGAGAATGCCACTTTCACTAAAAAGCCCATTTTGGACTCTAAAAAGTTAGTGTTTTCATTTTTTGCCGAAAAATAGTGAAACGTAAAAAGTTGAGCATTATTTAGATTGGAAGCTTGTGCTACTAGTGCAGAAGGAAGAAGTCTTATGGCCGCCCATGGAGTTCGCCAGCACTTGGTCGCTCCGGAGCTTGAATGGGTAAGTTGACAAAAAGAATTTGTTGCCTCTTTCTCATATGGTAAGATGGCAATGATAAGCCTTTTTGTCTTCCCAGTTCCACCAATTCCCCCACAAAAGTGAGACTGCTTTAGGTTCCATGGATTCTGATCAACGGGAAAAGGGATAAAGCAGCTGAACACAGCATTTGGCAAGAGTTGTGCAATGGATTTTTGAAGCCCAAGCCACAGGAGTGCAGCAAGAAGCTCTATTGAGGAGAGATTGACTTAATCTACTGAAGCTTTAAACACAAAATAAATCTATAATAATGAGCTGTTTGCTGGGGAATTACTCACAAGGGAACACTTTTATAGTTGGGGTGAACAATTTGAAGCATCCTTGTAGTATTATTCGAGTAAAAATAGCTGCCAGTTGGTTAATGTAACTCTTCTGGAGCTTTTTGTTGCAAAAGATGTATAGAATTTTTTACTGTATCACTGATGATGCGCCAAATTGTTCACTCCAACTAAAAGTGTTCCTTTGTTAATCTCGCGGTACGAACTTCGAAGAAATGCAAAGTTGTCCTGTCGAGCCACGCTTTATCCCTAAACAATTGTGGTGTAATCGTTATTCCTAGTATTCATTGTTCTTCTGGCTGCTTCAATAATCTTCTCATAATTTTCTTATAATCGTCTAATTTTAGGCACAGAAATAAATCAATGTCAACAGCAAAATATCATGACTAACAAAAACGATTGGATCGGTAAGTGCATTTGTGAAGTAATTACATTGGGTATTTCTTCTTTTGTCAGATAATCAGAGAACTCAAATGTACTGGCCTTATAAAAACGCAGCAGAAGATAGAGCTAGTGGTTACCAATTTTGTAAATATAATCCGTGCCATATTGTACTTGTAAGTTTTCTTACAAAGCACGAATACTCATGTCCTGATAGAAATTTTATGATCCAATTTCAACAGAAAAAAACTTCGGAGATGCCAAAAAACCTTTCGTCATAACCTGTACATAACTTTTTAAGCCAATTCTTCAATATTTATCACGATGAAGTAATTAATGTTGACTTGCTCCATTATCTATTTGCATATTTCAAACTGTATCTTAAACTTTAATCCAATTTACTTTAGATTAATGAAATATTGCAGGTTGTACAATGTCTAAACAAGTAGACGAAAATAATAATCAACCAAACTATAAAAATTATGTCGAAGCCGAAAACCGATCTAGTATGTTTTTACTTTCTCTAAATTTAGCTTTAGTGTTTTTTCTGCGGCAATATCCGTTGTATTATCCGACAAATATTACAACAAAAGATGAACAGGATAAAAATACTCTAATATCGTGTCCATACAACCCCGTGCACAATGTTTATTTGGTAAACTATAGAAACCACCTTCAAAATTGTCCTGATATCAAATTGGTTTTACGATATAGGCCTGGAAATCTGTAAGCGAGCATTATACCCCTTTATTATGCTGTTTCAGATATTACAGGGAGCCGTAAATAAATATTCGCTGTTATTATTTGAAATTTCATTATAAATGCGTTAGTAAGTCGTTTTTGCAAGCTTTTTAGGGTCAACAAACAATCTTTTATCAATTTGGTGTTATCTATTGACTGCCTCTGAACCCAATGTCTTGCCCACTCTGTCGAATTCATGGATTGGATATTAGAGAAACACTCGGTGTATCTGAGTCAGGCAGGAATATTGATTTTGAGTTGAACTAGGGGCCAGTTTCATCGCTTTTCTAACTAGAAAGCGACGCTTTCAACAAACAATGTCGTGCGGTGCGCTTATCACTCGTTAGTAGTTATAACATTCCTCTTCTCTTTACTTCTAGTGAGTTAAATTTTATTTTTAAGTTCGCTGGAATATTTTTATTTACTTCTCTTATACTTCCAGAAACAACTATTTTGCGTATGAAACTATTGATTTTCATGACTGATCAAAAGAGGAGAAAAATAGTAAACACTCGAACAGTTTTATACGGTGTTTTCAATAGAAAGATTCACTTCATTTGGAATTATCATTTGTTAAAACTAGCAAAATCCATGGAGTGACCGATAGGCAGCTCTCGTACCTTATCAATAGAGGACCAATCCGTGTTTGTTGGTTCCCAGAATTTCGAAAGAACTTGAAACCCCCTCTCCCCATTCCCATTTCTCTCATCCCTGATGCTCACACAGTGGACAGTTTGACCCTCAGTCAGACGATCAGTCGAAAAAGTGCAAGGAACCGGCCGTCAACCGCAACCTTTTTCGTCTCCTCTGCGTCTCTGTACGTCTATTCCCTCTGCCTCCGGCGTCATGTGGGGTCGCCTGCTTTGTCATGTGTCTGTCTAGCGATTGGGCTAACAGCTGATTCTGATCCTTTTACTTCTTTTATTTCCTTTATTCTATTAAAATAAACTTATTATTTTAGCTTTTCATCGTCAAAATGTCGTCTGGCAGAAAGAAGGCTCTTCTCAAGGTGAGTCATTGATTTCCCTTCATTTTTGACTTGCTTTACACTGAATTTCTAATCAAAGTCCCAATCTCAAATATTAAAAATACTTTAAGGTTATCATCCTTGGTGATTCCGGTGTTGGAAAAACTTCTCTTATGAACCAATATGTAAACAGGCGATTCAGCAATCAGTACAAGGTATAGCGAGGCCAATTTCTTCGACAAAACGATTTCAGGCTACAATTGGAGCCGATTTCCTCACTCGTGATGTACAGATTGACGATAGAACCGTTACCCTACAGGTAATTTTTACATTTCTTGGTTCCCTGAAACGATTTCAACACTTTGCCTAGATGATTCACAATCGGCTGACCAGCTTTCTCATTCAATCCTGTGATCGAAAAGACAACTCCTTTTTTAGATTTGGGACACTGCCGGCCAGGAGCGCTTCCAATCTCTAGGAGTAGCATTTTATCGTGGAGCCGATTGTTGCGTCTTGACATTTGATGTCACCAACCCTACTTCTTTCAAGAGTCTAGACTCATGGCGAGACGAGTTTTTAATTCAGGCCAGGTGTGTGAAATAGAAGCGAATGTTTATATGGAAGTATCAATTATCTCTTGGTCATTCAGATTTGTTTATCGTCTATTTTTCAGTCCTCGCGATCCTGAAAATTTCCCATTCGTATTGCTGGGAAACAAAGTTGATATGGAGGCTAACAGAGCCGTCGGTGCCAAGAGGGCCCAAACTTGGTGCCAAGGCAAGGGAAATATCCCCTATTTTGAGGTCTCCGCTAAAGAGGGAGCCAATGTCGAGTCGTCATTTTTGGCCATTGCTAGGGATGCTTTGGCTCGTGAATCTCAGGTTCGTATATATTTTTCTGAAAAAAAAGCAGACTAACCTTGTATATATTTGTAGGAAACCGACTTCCCTGTCTTCCCTAGCATTGTGCCCATCGACAATAGAGATCGGCTGAACTCGGGCTCTGGCTGCAACTGTTAAACTTCCTTCTGTTCCGACGGTTAATACACAACTTCTCTGCCTTTTTCCGGTCGTTAGGCGAGATTTTCCCTACATTTTTGTGTACACAAAAGTTCTTTTCCAATTCTGGTCAATTCCTCATCTTATTTTGCGCACCATCTTGCTCTTCTAATTTTTTGTTCTATATGCCCACATAAATTTTGCAATCCTTTATTATTATCTGAATAGATTCTGGAAAATTCACAATCTTTGATATCACAGAGCATAAGTGGAAGAGTCACATAAACTAACCGAAGTTAAAGAAGTTCATAGAGGAAAGGACTGTCGATTACAGCTGCGCCTACAGCAACTCCGCCTTCGTTGATTTTCTCTCCCTTTGTTCTTAGCAAATGCCCTCGGCTTACGGTTTTACTTTCGCCTTTTCTTCCAATTGCATAGCCAAAGATTCCCAATTCACTGACACAATTTGCCAAAAGTACTGGCTCCAGAGCGCGAATCATGTAGTTCTGCAAAAGCAGTGTAATATTAAATTATGCAACAAAAAAGCCGATCCCTATCATCGCTTACAATGCGTAAAAACTGGTTCTAACGGGGAAGTGTAACGACTGTAAAGAACGAACCTCGACTATGACAGGTTGGAGACGCTCCATCAATATATGAGCTGCTTTTTCATCTCGACTGAAGGTTTTTAACTTCTCAGCAACTTCATCTCCATAAAAATTACCACCGCCTCCTTCAAGTTGTGGTTTTAATACAAAATTATTGGGTTTAGCAATTGCTGACTAAAAATGAATAAAAATAATAATAACAGTCAAACCTGGATAAGCTTCTGAGTAGCGGGATCGTCACCTTCTACCGCCCAAAGTCCAGCAAAAACAGCACGAATAGCTGCTGCATCACGTGGTTTACCAATAAATCGCTCCACGACGCCATCTTCTGCAAGTGTTTGCTGTGTTTTCTTCGTATTAGCAAGTTGAAGACCGATCCAGGGCGATTTTATCGCTTTAGAAAGCTCCATAGTTAAACGTGCATTCCATTCTAAATTTTACAAGAAAACTAAAGGTAAATTGGATATATTTTTACCTTTTTCTGTTGGATAATGTTGAGGCACATATCCGGATCGGAAATAACAAACAGAGACCTTTGAGCCATTCAAAAGCAAGTTTTTATCGTTGTCTAGTGATAGGCTAGAAAAAAAATACGTAAATAAATGAGACTAACCATTCGGCACATTGAGTCAACGTTTTTCTAACAATTTGATCAACTGGTATTCCCATTTCCATTAATGTATATTCTATATGCCTCTGGTCAATTTGATTTTGATTAATGTCTTCTACGACGACGAGAATTACACCATCTGGATTTTCCATCACTTTCCTGAAAGTAGAGCGAGATTCGCTATAAATTCAAGTAACAAACCATGCTTCTAAAATGGCTTCCGCAATTAGAGAAATAGTCTCATTTTCTGGAATGGCTTTCTCAACAAATGTTTTGCTGTAGCCAAGATTTAGCAGCGTCCGTTTGTGGAGTTTTGAGGTTCTTTCGGCATGTCCGCCCATACTTGAGGCAATATTGTTCACTTCAACCTGAAATTAAGTAAAAATATTTAGGAACAAAAATCAAGTTACCTGCTTTAAAGAATATTCACTTGAGAAGGGATCTTTATGGCACATATAGTCTGACCGTTGAATTAGAAGTGAAGTTGGTTGTACTAGTCCTATGGCTTTTAATAAGCTCAGGAAAGTGAATCCAAACCTTGTTCTTTGACTTTCAATAAAATATCAAGCATTCCCTGAACAAACGGGTCTGTTCTTGCAACTTCTGTATGTGTTTTAATTAGAAAATCGTAGTCGTAGGCGATGTCATGATACAAAGATGCGGTTAACTTAAAAATTGATATAAAACAAATGAAATATGCCTACGTTTTGAACATCTTTAGCTTGTTCAAAAAGTTTTCTGGGAAAAGGTGACGGCAATAAGGCTATTGGAGCAGTTTGACAGAGGTCACTTCGATCGCGATATTCACGAGTTCTAAGGACCAACCCATGTGCCTAAAAAGAATTCTTTATTTATATATATTTTTAATTAATAAATTTATTTTTAAAAAGACTTACATGAGCCCAGTCGTGAGCATCTTCGACTAGTTCCGTGATTCTATGTTCGGGCAATGGAAGTTTGGGAAAATCGGCTAGCAAAATCTTTTCTTCCATCTTCTAGAAGCGTCAGAAAGCTGAAAAATCCGCTGAATTTATGAACAAAAATTACGAAAAATGACAAAAAAGGTGACAAATCTAGGAATGTAAGCAAAAATGACGCAGTACGTGGACAGCCGGCCGCTGGTTGCTGCGTGCTGTGCTCTCGTCTCCCCGTGTGAGATTAGAGACCAGCCGCAGAGAGAACGAGAAGTCGAATGGCTAAATCAAGTCAAATTTTGTAACAGTCGAATACAGGTTAGATCACTTTTCAGCTGTGCTCATCTGTAATGGACGAAATTCTCTGGTGGCTGTATATTGCCGTTGGAGGGGCTTTCGGTCTGAGTCTTTTGATGGTCCTCTGGGTGTCGTTTTTGATGATCGAGGTAGAGCGCCTTATCTACGAATTGGAAACACTCATTTTCACAACTTTAGACGATGTTAGTTTTTTTTTCGGTAAAATTTGCACAAAAAAGGTATAGAAAGTGTGATCTTTATACGATTATAATTATCATTTGTATATAGGGTCTTCAAATCCTTATCCCAACAACTATTCTGAATTACATCTCGCAACATGACGTAGCAAATTTCGAGATTAACACTGAAGGGACGAAAGAGAGTGCCGAAACTCTTTATGCTGAAGATGTTGTACATCCACTCTCAGAGAAACTTCAAATGTACGAAGAATTTGGCGACTCGGAGCGACAGACCAACGGACAGGAATTCTCAGTTGAACGAACAGATGGAAAGATGTTGGAACGTGTTAGATTCTTACATTCGGTGGAAGTTGGATTCAAACAAAAGAAGTCGAAAAGGTCTGAAAAATCGGCTGAAAGTATTCCCAACAAAGATCAAACACCAGGCAAATCTCCACAGGCGAGGTCAAATGTCAAAACTCCAAACAAAAAGGTTAGTTTTTCAAATTTTTATTTATTTTTTTTAGAAGAAATTTGGTTTAAAAGACCCATCTAAAGAGAGAACGCCAAAAGCAGAAAAGTCGAAAGTATTTAAACCCTCTATGTCAAAACCAAAATCGGAGAGATTGACTACTCAACAATCGAGTAGAGTTGTCGGCCGACCGAAAAATGAAGAATCTAAAGCAGCAATAGAAAAATTAAAAAATATTGAAAAGTCGAGGATAGTGGAAAAATCAGAAAGGAAAAGTAGCTCAAAAAAGTCTGAGAAGGAAAAGAAAAGTAACTCGAAAAAGTCTGAGAAGGAAAAGAAAAGCATTCCGAAAACGCTTGAGGCTAAAACTGAATTGTCGTCAAAGTCAGCTAAAGACAAGAGCATTTCAAAGAAATCTGATGGCTCAAATAACTCAGATAGCTCAAACCGCAGTAGGAAAGATTCGAAGATAACGGAGAAAAAAAGTTCTGTGGCCATACCAAAGAAGAAAAACTAAATCCAATTGAGCTGCAAAAATACAACAATAATAAAGTCAATAATGAAGAAAGTTAGGCATGCTTCTAAAATTTATGCGTTTGATAACTTAAAAAAGAAAACTAAAAATTTGGGGCAAAATTAGAGTTAAGAAACTAACTAAATCTCATCCTTTTACAGGCCAGCGCTGGAGCTTCATCAGCACTGTCGTAAAAGAGCTCATTAAAATCTTTGATTGGGGAAACTGGCTGCATGATAATTTCATTTGATGAATTTAGTGGGCTACCATTACAAATCGGTGGAGAGTAACGTAATGGACTTGTTGTCGCAAATGAAACAGAAAGGTTTCTGAAAATATATAGTAAGCTATAAAAGATTTCTTACCCTCTTGGAGTTGGCTTATCTCGCTGTTTTAAAATGCTATTTGGTACAAAGGGAACTGCCTGAAAATAACGGTGTTCTCGAATATTTTAGAGAAAAAACTTACAAATTTTACGTTTGTTACTTTCTCTTTTTCTCTCTGTTCAATGAAAAAATTCATTTTGACTGAACTTGTTGATTCGACTAAGTCAGATTCCCTAGAAGTCGCAGTGATTTCTTCTTCTGGTGATTCTATTTGACTATTTGAAACAGATTCTACTGTTTGAAATACGAAAGCTTCGTATTCAGTCTGTACCTCCATTTGCTCTTCTTTCACCTAATAGGAGTAATTAACTTGTTAAGTTAATGCTTACCAGTCGCTCGGGTGTTCTCATTCTCGAAGAAACATCATATGAAACATGTTCCGTATCATCAAGAAATAATTCCTCTATTCGACTTAACAGACCCTCAGAATCGTGTTCAATATTCCACTTTTCAAATTCCTCACTAAAATAGACGACTTAAAGAGGCTAAGGGCTTACTCAAAATCTTCCATTCTTCGAGCAAGAAAGTCGTATTTAGCTTGATCTACATCATGAACAATTATCTCTGAGGCATGAAGACCATCTCGAAGAACTTTATAAACCTAAACAATAAAATATATTGGTTTAAAAAGAATCCTGCCTCATTTGAACGTCTTACTACTTCACTAGGTATTCCCATACGGCCAGCTGTGTATGCAGCGTGAGAACAATCAACAAGACCGTCTACTAATCTAAATAGGTAATCAAGTCGATTGCCTCGCTTTAATACTTCAAAAGTCTGGAGAATAAATAATGTTATACTGAAAGCTTACATGGTATGAAATGTTGTTGCTCTCTTTGATATGCTTTGGTAGACTGTGAAAATGTGAAGATACTAATAAGTGTGGACAATCTTCTTTTTTTCCAACCCAATGATTCAAAGAAGAGGCTAATAGCGATAAGCCGACTTCCTTTAATACATCAGTTTATTGACGATTATAGCGCAAACCGTTAATGTCCCTTTTCCAAATTCGTCAATAATTACTAAAGAAAACATATTTGCACGACGTAAGGCAAGTGAAATCTGGGAAAAAAAATCATAAGGTTATTATAAATTAACCTGTTGAATATCTTTAGCAAATGTTGACATCCCATCGAGGACACCATCAACTGTATATACTCGAGTCATAATTCGACTAATTGGCCCAACGATAGCTCTTTGAGCAGGAACGAAGCTACCAATATGCGTTAAATAAGCAAGAATTCCAACCTAAAACTTGCTGATCTCGAAATATGCAATAAGTACTTGTTTCATATAGACACTTTTTCCACAAGCATTAGGTCCAGTAAAAATCTTGACTTTTGTGTCGTTTCCACCACAGCTTACTGGATTAGGAATAAAATGTTCATCTTTGGATAACATCTGCATTAGAGGATGGACACATTGAGTCGCCTCAATTACTGATTCTGAAGACAAAGTTGGGCAATTCCAGCTAAACTTTGTCATTTTCTCAATTTAAAAAGCCAACCCAAATTGGCGTGCTGTATACGCCATTGAAATAATTGCATCTAAAATAGCAGCTGCTTTGCAGGCTCCTAAGATGGCTTTGCTCTTTCCAAGAAGAGCTTTTTGCAACCTGAAAATAACATTGAATTTCATTTTTAACGTAAATACCTTAATGCTATTGTTGTTTCTTTATCAATAATTTGCATTTTAATATCACCCAAGTCTTCGTCAAGTTGGTTCATTAGTTTACTTTTTACGTGCATTCGATCATCTCCAGTGTAAATTACCTTTAAACTGCAAATATTAAATATGTATATTTTATCCAGAAAACCTACTCGGCAAATAGTGAAGCTGGAAAACTTAGTGGAAGCGCTAAAATATATCCGACAATCGGCACATACCCAACTGAGCAGTCCTCTGCATTAAGACGATCTGCTTCATCTTGTGCTGCTTTTGTTAAAAGTTGTGGAAGACCTTTATAGTATAGTTTTACTAAAACGCCAAGATAAAAAAAATAGAATTACTCACACTCATCTATATCACTATCAACTCCAGCATTAACTACAAGGCGTCCTTCGACAGCTGACTCGTCAAGATCTACCATATAACCAATAAGAAAGGTTGACTGTGTTAGATCATTTCCAAAGCAGTCTTGAAATGGCTCTAAAATATCAAACGAGAGTTTTCTCTCTTCTAGGCATTTAGAAATAGAATGAACTGATTTTAGTGTCTAGAATAAAAATTCATAATGTGCCTAACGAAATTAAGTAGCTTACCTCAAATAAACTTTTCCAGTGCTGCGGTTTAATAAGGCTACCTCTCATTTGTTTTAAAATCATCTGAAAATCATGTTCAAAGTAAAATCATCTGATGCAGCTTTCATTGTTAAAGAATTTTGAGACTAACTTTAGTATTTCTCACTTTCCCCATGCATTGATGTATATAAGAAGCAACCTCATTATTACCATCTTGTATAAAAAATGAAATAGCCTTTTGTCTGGCTTTCAATGTTTCCATATTTAGTGTAGGACGGCTAAACCAGTTTCTAAATTAAGATATAAGAACTATTTTTTAAAAATTTAATTTACAAAAGAGTATGCTTTCCAGACGATGAGCGTGTACGGTTCATCAGACTGAACAGTGAAGCAGTACCATGGAAGTTCTGAGACATAGCTTTCCTCCATCCAACCTCTTTTTTCTTATCTTCTCCAAAAATTTCAAGTGCTCTGTAGGTGGAATAATCCATTTCAACCATTTGATCTCTAAAAAAAGTGTAAAGACATTTTTGATAAAACTGACATAATAAAAGTCTTTATAGCAGTTACAGGTGTTCGAATGTTTAACATTTCATACTCCACCCCTATTCTCGTTGCATCCATATATTTTAAAAGAGCGCCAAAAGCTCTAACCTAAAAGTTGAATTGAATGAATAAAAAATGACTTTAAGAACCATATTAATAGCTTTTGTTTCTAATCGAAATTGAAGAATAATATCCGCTTCAGATTTTGTAAGAACTTCTTCAGTAAATAGTTCACCGATTCTGTTAATAGATTGATCAAATCCTAAAAAAAGTAAAAATTTAATAATTTACGGAACTTACGAAAATTATTACTGGGCATTAAGTGAAGTACGGCTTCTTTGAATGGATTAAATTCTTCTTCCTCGTCGGGATCTTGTATATTGGTAGATGTAGCTTGACTGTCAGGTACAACATCTGCATTCAAAGCTCCTGGCTGATAAACTAAAATTATTGGTTTATTATTACTATGCAAATAATTACTTTCGGCTCCTTGAGAATTCGTTCTAGTAGGCTCTTTTTGACTATTTTTCTTAGGCTCCTCTTCACTTCTACCTAAAGAACATTATTTTCAAAACAAAAATACTTACAATTCTCTGTCAAATAACGTAAATAGTTTAAATCCTGGGACTTACAGGCTAGCACCGTTGTTGGCTCGATTTGTTCAAAAACTACAAATTAAGTGTCAAGCAAATTAAGATTCTAACTTAAGTTTATTCCATTATAATCGTCTGTCTCTGAAACATCGTGCAAAATTTTTACCGTAGTATTGGCTTGATCATAGGCAGCAGCTCCAAGAAGACCATCACTAAGAATATTCAATAAATATAAATTCATGATACCTATAGCAGATGCATAATATTACTTTTGGCTGCTGAATCTCTTCAAAATCGATCGGCATCTAGTATATAAAATGCTAATACGTATGCGTGAAAGATCAATATCTAATTGGGATACAATAGCAAATAGAATACGATAGTATAAATGAAAAAAGTTGCAACTCACCCTTTATTGGGCTAAATTTAAAAATAAAAATTTTCAATTATGCAAAATTATAAAAAGCAAGTATTATTGTTGCGGGCGGGCAGTGGCTTAAGTTTTGGTAGCAATGAGACAGGAGAATCGTCGGCTGGTTGCTGGCTGTCCCATGCCGCCACATTCCGTTGTATCTAGAGGACGATTAATTTGCTTAAATTCTGGCTGAATTTCGAGTATCTAAAAGTTTTTTAAAATTAAATTTAGTACTTTTTAGGCTAACCTTCTCCGGGTGTTTCCTTTTAAGAACATTTAATTCATATTCGGCGGCTTGAAGAGCTTCTTTTAAGTCTTGCAGGATTACACAATCTTTTTTAAAATCGTTTACTGCAGCAACGATTTCCTCTGTTGACGGTGGCCAGCACAATTTATTAAATCCAGCCGCTTCAAGAACATTTCCGACATTAGCCTCTCTTTTTGAATTTTGTACACGGAATCGTATAAATTCCTCGCTTCTTAAATGAGGCCCTGCGGTTTTAAATAAGGGAGTTCTAAAATGCTTCAAAACTGATTCCTAAAATGTAGTTAAATAAAGCTTTAAAAAGGACTAACTCTACTAAACGATGGCACTTCTTTGGTTTTGTGCATGGTGAATCTTGCAGTTTTTCTCGATCTTTTGACAGGTTTGACAGGGCTGAAATTTAATTATGCATTCTAATATTAAATTACCTTCTTTCAGCAAATGGGTCATTCTTCTTCAACTCATCCATTAAGGCTTGCAGTTCATTTGCTTTTTGTTGGCGCACTTTAGCCTTGGCCTCATAGTATAGCTGCCACTTTCTTAGCTCTTTTTCCTCTTCAATCTAGGCAAATAAGTACAGACTGTTATTACTTACCTGTTCTGGCGTTCTTTTCCATTGTTTCCTAGCTTGCTTTCTTCGATTTTTCTCATTAATTGCATCATAACGAAGAATGTTAGCGTTAGGATCCCTCCTTTTTGTTAGAGCATAGGTAATGTTATAAAAACGCTCTTTTATATCTACCATAGACCTCTTTCTGAACCTTTCACAGTCATAACGATCATGAACAATCGGCCATCTGAATAATGAAATTTAGTTAATGGAGTTAAAAAACCTCAGATCAAACTTCTGACATATTTCAAAGAGGTAATCAGTTTCTTCGCGTGTCCAGGTTTCTGAATTAAAAAACCTTTCATATTGTTCATCCGTGTACTTGGGAATTTGAAGAACCTAATGAAAATTAACGATAAAATTTAGTTACTTTCTACCTTATTCCACTGGGCATATTTATACTCGCTAAAATGCTGGTCTTCTCGTTCCCAATGAAAAAGCTGTAAACCATCTTTTCGCGCACTATTATCAAAGGGAACCCAATGATATTTTCTTGGTGCAGTCAAGCCCATCTTAATAAATCAAGATAACAGCATTAGTGGCAAAAACCTTTAGCTTTTTATTTTTATAAATTGTCGGTTTCGGCTGGAGAGCTTCTGCCAGCTGTTGAGGAGCATGTCCAGCGCTCTTTAGCAACTTGAACGCCTCCCTTGACATGCCTTCAGGTCTTTTAGGTTTGTTTTTTGCCTAGAAATAGTTAATAGTAGCCAAAAACAAATCTTACTGCAAGACGTCGCTTTTCCTCCGCTCTTTCTCTAGCTTCAAGCTGAATCGTGTATAATTAGAAGTTAATAAAAACTGTAAACCTTTGATCTCTTTGGCTTTGGAGCTCCTCCAAACAGTTCGTCAAAGTCGTCCATTTTCTTAAAAAAATTCAATTATACTTATATCTAATAAGAAAGAGTTTAATTTGAGGAGCTGCTGTATTAATTATAAGTAAAGTTATTCTCAAATTGTTCAACAAATAAAACGTTATTTAGTAGTAATGAGTAAAAATGAGAAAAAAAACTAGCGAATATAGGAAGAAAAGTAGCCAAGTAAAAACCATAAATGCTTGAATAGAAGCTGGCATCGTAGTTCAAATTCATTTTCATAATTTCTTTTTGCTATTTCTATCAAAATAAATCTCATATGTCTATGCTAGTAAAAATATAAAACTATTGGTAAGTTCAAATGGAGCAAAATGAAGACTAAAAACATTTATGAATCACTTATATTTTGCGACTTTGTTCTAGCATTCATGTTCTTCAAAGCATGTACCATTTTTTGCTGTTTCCTTTCTTTTACTTATAAATTATACAAACGAATGTAATTTTATTTTTAAGAATCTGAAAAAATGAAACTCTGGATTGCAAAAGTTATCAATATTGCGGCAGGATTGTTATTGGTTTGAGTTTGGTTAGAATTGTACATAGCTTTTTTTTTTCAGCTTCATCAGTTGAGACAAAGCCTTACTGGAGATGTTGACGTTACCGATATCACAAGAATTACTGTACTTTTAGAGATTATTTCAGTCATGGAAGCAGCAATAATGATAGAAAGAACTAAGTCTTTCCGCCCAGTAAGTTTTTATTTTTTTTGTTCTTAGTTTTACAGACGTTCGCTCGAAATAATCCTAATAGCAGCATGTCGTTTTTCGTATTTGCTTGGTTCCTTTATATTGTGATGATGTCGTTGGTAATCATCTCCTACAAAACCATTCAGAATAGAGCCGGCAGTAAGTTTTAGTTAGTTTTCAATGAGGTTTAGATTATATCCACACTTCTTGGGACTTTGAATGGGACAATGACAAAAAAATTTTTGAAACTCTAAAAGCAGCCCTATATGCTTCGACTTTCCTGGCTTGGTTTTGTACATCACTATATTTGATTGTCAATCCAAGTGAGGCTGCGCAGCAAAGATTACCATTACATGTGCAGGTATTACATTTATTTCAATAGCAGCACTTATACATATTTTTAGCGTCAGGCTGAACCAGTTCCCGCACCTGCCGCATAGATTTATTTCCGTTTTTCTTTTTGTAACGTTTACTACCCCTCTCTTATTTGATACCTTGTATGCACCAAGTGCATCTGACTATTGGCGTTGATACCTAATCAATCATCTAATGAATTAGTTATAATAGGCCTACATCAGTATTGAGTTTAGTATATAAATTGTGTTTATAATCTAAAAAGTTTTATTTTATCAATCAACGTCCAGAAGGTTTGTTAAAGCCTTGAAGAGCACTAAAGAGACCTTCCAAGAAGTTCTGCTCTTTACCAAGGCCACCCTGCAACAACTATCTGCACGTTGGATAATAAGCAAACCACAGCCTTTTTATCAGCTAAAGTTAAGTTGGCTCCAACATCAATTCCTTTTTCCTTATCGATGCCAAAAGAATTGGCACCGCCATACTCAGAGCCATTTACATAAGCTGCATCTTCTTCTATATTTAGGTGTGATTTTTAGAGAAACAAAGCGATACTTTCGATGTTAAAAGTTCCATTCCCTGTGGTAACTTTGAAGTTTCTACGCCCTCCCCAGCCAAGAAAGTTGAGGTCTTGATTTCCAGTGAATTCTAGCTAAAGATGTTTTTTGTTGTCAAAATCTTAAAATACATTGCCATTTTCGGTTTTCTTGATACCGAAACCACCAAACGGAAGAGGGATATTGAATTGTGCTGAAGAAATGAAAAGAACAAGAGGAAAAGAACAAACCAATGACTAAACTACCAAAAAGAAGGGGCAGACAAGTCCGCAGCATATTGTGGCAATGAGAATAGCCGATCGGTCAGCGAAAGCTGTCCTCGATCCGGGATGATACCGGCCGTGAGATAAGATTAGGAGGAGAACATGACAAGTTTTTTGCCCTTTCACTCGTCAACAATGGCCCCTCAAAAACGGCTTATTGCTATAAACTTTAAGTTTGGGCGTTTTTCGTTCGGTCAGTGAAACCAGTTCGTTCGAGAAGCATAACCTTGTGCCAAGGCTAACGGACATTTCATTGTTGCCAGTTTCGGGCGGTGAATTTTTCGAATGTTGTTCCGATTCTGGCTCCTAGCAGTACTCTTCGGTCTTATCCAAGCTCTGGGACGGTTTCAAGATGAAGAGGTTAGTCTATTGAATTCTACCGGTTTTTCGTAATTTTTATGGATATTATCAATACAAAAGTAAAGGATCTTCAGATGGAAAAATCAACAAAATCTACTCTATTTTCCATAACTTATTTCGCATTTTGTGCTCGATTTTGCTTCTTTGGTCAGACTTTGCTTTTATTTTCTCACGTTTGAATGCCATTCGACCAATAAAAACCCCGCGCGTTCCAAAGCACCGAACTAGACTGACCTTCACTTTCAAAGTTAGAATTTCCTGCAACAATTTCAGCAAAAAGAAAACAAATTCAGGCCGCCCATTTCCAACACCACTTCCGACCGGAACCAATGTCAGGATTGCCAGGGATGGTAGCAAGAAATCATCAAGCAGGCCCACCAGGTTGCGATTCTATCTCTAGAGGAAAGTGATTTTTAGGATTCGCCCCGCCGGCTGCTATGATTCGTGCGATGAGACGAGAGCATCGAGCTGATGTGGCCGTAAGTTGTCGAACTTTCCTTCTCCCTATCTCTCTCTGAAAAACAGTCGAAGCTAACTGGTTTTTAAGCTGAAAAGTGATTCAACCAAGGTCAAAAACGAACATTTTTACTTTTTCTTATCACATTTCCTCTGAATCTGGGAGAAAAACAAAAGGCTTTGTCGACTTGCATTACACATAGTTATGATTGATACAATATGACCGAAACCAGGAGAAATATCAGTCAAGAAGGGTGTGACTAGTTGGTCAAATTCTAAACTTCGTCACCGGAGAGAGCGCTCTGTTTTCTGGTCGATAAACTTCTGTCAAGAAAGTGAAACAGAATGATCATTTAATTAACAAAAACACCAGGGCCTTTTGATCGTTTTTATCAATGATGAATTTCAGATTGGACGATCCAAGAAACAACCCCATCTTGTTGGTTTTTCACGAAGGAGACTCCACAAAGCCCATGCTCAATAGTCAATTCCCCCCTAATTAGTAAAAAAATGAATAAAATAGCTTTGGAACGATTCATTTAAAGTGGCAATGTACAAGTTTTACTCGTCATTTTAGTAAAAAAATAAACCAGTTCAATCGGCCCACTCAAGTTCCACGACATTCTCTTTCAATTTGGCCATCATCTTGATTCCATGCTCACTGGGACAAGCCACTTCTGCCACGTGTCGTTTACAATAGGTCTTTTTACATTCGTCACATTGAGCACAGGAAGAGTCTATGGCGCTGCATTTCTCACAAACGGAGGTCCTCCATCGGATCTTTGATCTGAAACCTTTTTTTGCTATTTGTTTGTTGGAATTTAGAAGCGCGTGACTTTTTCAACGACCATCTTGAGCTGATAGCCCACATTTCAGACAAATGGGATTGTTTATCGGAAGTTGCAAGATTAAGCCTTTTTTTAGATCATTGAGCGGCTCTTCTTCGGGAAAGATTGAGATCAAATCGAAAAATTACCGAAAACTGGTATTTTGGATGACAAAAGTCTAAAAAGGATTGGCTGATCACTTTTTCGTGAAAGCCATAGGAGAAGTTTGTCAAGCAGTGAAGTTAGAACAACCGACCTCTCCATTTTGAGTTGATGGCCATTCATGGATTCAAATTCTTTCAAATGAGAAAGGTTCATTGAAGTCGAGATGACGGCCCCATAAATAACTGCAGGCAAGTAGCGACTGATTTTCAGTCGAGTGAAGACGGCATTATTCTCTCCGGCCAATCGACGGATCAATTTGACCATCACATCCCGAGAACAATGGTGATCATGGGCAGCGATGAGAAGAGTTAGGATTTCATCCGGCTTCAAAACACTGCAGAATTTGTTTCTAAGAAATGGAGGGAAAATTACTCTAAATCTTGACGGCGGATGAAGCTTTCACAGGCATCTACAACCAGATTCACCTGGTATTTATTAGAAAGTCGAAGGACTACAGCGAAGTTTGAAGCTGAAAGTTATTTTTTGATAAAAGGTAGCTTTTAGTGGGGGCTTTTCCTCTTACAAATCTATTTTGGCTCGTTAGTACCCTGTTTACTACAGCTGCAACCTATAATTTACGATTGTTTGGTCAGACTGCATTCTGAACCGAGATGTCACGAGATAAACATCAGAGAATCGGTGAGCTGTTTGATCCTCCTCACCCCCTCGAAATTTCAATTGGCTATCAAAGATCCAGGGGGAGCAAAGTACCCAAAGCACAGAATTGGTCTAGTTCCGGCGGCCTGATCAGAGATAAAAGTGTTTATCTTTCCACTTGAGGAGAGCTAGAACTACTACTATTCTCGCCTAGACTTTGTATATCAAGCACTTGGCGAATTTTCCGGAAAGTCATCCTCCAAGTTCGATGGATCAAAGAGCCAGCTGGACAGACGTACCATTTATTACGCTCCTGTCGTGGATGGCCTTCAAGAAGATGTCAACATCTGTACATTTCTCATCGACAATTTCTCTCGATAATTCACGGCCATTTTCGAAGTCTTTGCCATAGCACATGGCGGAAAATACCTGCAATTCCAGTAATTATTGTGTCTTTTCGATAAAACAAACTGGAGATAATTTGCGAAGCGATTCGGAGTCAATTGTGAAGACTTGGTCTCGGACGATGATTTTGAAGGGACGATCGAAATTCGAAGGAGCTGGAGTGAAGCAGTTGGAGGAATCTCTCAAAGCAACCTCAGTTCCCATCTGCAAATTTAAGAAATCCGAAAGAGAATAAGGAAAAACGAATTATGGGCTGGAGAATACGATAGTGAAAAAAGGAAGAAGATGGGGGAGTTTTTTAGCCAAAATGAGTTGGAATTTGCTACCTAAAACCTTCCCCCCAAAATGATAAAATCAACAAATCCTCCCACCTATGGGGACTGGGGGGACCTCTCTCTCTCTCCGCTGGCAAAGAGTATCAAGTTGCCGTTTGACGTGTCCCGCTCTCTCTCCCTCTGCCACGCCATGTGAATGAGTTAAATCCCGCAAGTTTCGCTGGCGCCGAACGACGAAACTGCCGAACCGAAGTAAACAGAAGCTGAGGCCAGAGAACGAGTTAAGCCGACCGGTCAAATGACTCAAAATGGAGAGGGAAGCCAAGAAGGTCTCCAGGGAATTCAGCCATAAGATTTCAAAAAAAAAGGAACGAGCGGACCAAATGAAAGACTCAGCGAGATATCGTTCGCTGCTTGGAACAATGGCAAACAATCTAGTAATCTGTTGACTCGATAAGTGGCCTGGGCAAAGGCTGATCAAAAGGAATTTAGAGACAAATCTCTTCAAAAAACCATGAGTGCCAGCTGACGGATTGCGTATTTTCCATCCAAAAATGCAAAAACAGCGCTTCTAGAGATCAAAAAAGTGTTTTCATTTCTAGGAGCTACCGTAGTCTTCTGAATAAAGAAATCCAACTTCTTTGCTTCCCTCTAAATAATTAATTTTCACGTGTTGCGATGTTCCACAAAGTTGTAGGCCCTGGTCTCCTCTACGAAATTGTAGAAGGTATTTTCTATGGAAATTTTGAAAGACTATAAAATTGAATTTCACTGCGGAACCTACTGTAGCTCATAAACAAGCCGTTTTTTTTCAGTAAAAAGCGGGTTTCAAAGTGTTATGATCAAATAAAAACTTTTCTCTGGTTTTGTGAAGAGAAGATAGGAATAAAGAACAGAAGAAAGATACAGTATTTTCGCGGCTACTTAATACGTAAGCAGAGTGTTTTTCTTTTGAATTCCTTTGATCCGATCTTGAGATCTTCGATTATTGAGATTTTGATGGCTCCCGTTATTTGAAAAGAGAAAAGAAGCTTACAGGAAGAATTGAAACCAGAAAAGAACCAAGGAATCCAGTGATCTGATCTTTTTTTTGTAAAAGTGCGAGAGAATTTGTTTGAACTCTTGAGTTAAAAATAAAAACTTTGACGCAGAAATGTAATACCGGAGATGCTGTCGGTCTGCGTCTAGCCTTTGGACTGCCATTTTTGTTATGGCGGAACTTGGGGCCGCTGGAGAATTAGAATAAGGAAGTCAGGCCCTCCAGTAAACACATTTGACCTTTGTCGACGCCAACAAAGCCAATTTTTTGGATTAATTTCTATTAAGACTGGAGGAAACGAGGGAGGCAGCAGGATCGGATGATTTCTCTTCGCTCAGAGACAAATAGAAACGAACAGATTTAGGCGCGAAAACGATTTGAAGTAGGGAGCTCACACTTGAGTGAGCGGGAGAAGCCAAACATCCGCACTGGGAAACTTTCTCTCTTGTGAAACCAACTGGTTCGTTTTCAATCAAAATTTCATTGGAAAAATCAATCTGACAATTCCAAGAAAATTACTTCCAACCTATCCGAAAAAAAAACTTCCTCGGTCTAAAACTAAGGGTTCCAAAATTTAGTCTGGCTACTAGTTTTCTAGGGTCGGAATGCTTTTCTTACCCCAAAGTTTGTTCCTCTAAATTGGGAGAGGAGAGAACACAACTATTTTACCCCATGCGTCGAGAGTGCCAAGATTTTACGGGTGTTGCTAATTTACAAATAAGTAATTTGACGAAAAAAGAAAATTTTCTAGTTGAAAATGTTGTTATGTTAACTCGAAGGAGGATCATGAAACGCGGCTGACTAGCAGTCACTAACAGCTGGCAAATGCTTGGGAGGAGGAAGCGCCTGTTCTGAACTTGCTCGTAGACCAACAAAACACATATCCATTGCGCTCAAAAAAGACATAAAAAGGATTCTAGAAGAGATCAATGATCGAGATTCCGGCAATAATCTCGATTGTCTTTTTTGAAGAGTCTCGTCGTGTGGTCCATTTGCATGTTGCCTATAGAGAATCCAAGAGAGACAGCTGACTAAACAAAAGAATTTTGAGTAAGGAGGAAGTCGTTTTCCAGTGTAAAATGGAACTAAAAACTGGCAAAATAGATCGTCTTTGTTTTTGGGTCAGAAACCTCTCTCTCTCTCTCTCTCTCTCTCTCTCTCTCAGCCGATTCCAACGGCTCGATATTTTGACCTCTTTTGAAAAATAAAAGAACAATTCCGGGTTAAAAATAGAGACGAAAACGCTCATTTTTCAAGGGAATCGGTCAAAATAGCAACCTAAAACTCAAAAATAAACAGAATTTAAACTGTTTCTGCCAGCCTTATTAATAATATTCTAGCATAGCTTTCCACTTTGTGATCTTTTTATAAAATTTAGATCTTGATCTCTTCTACAGTTTTGTAGAACATTATTTCTTTCTAAAATTGAATTCTCGCACAGAATTCTCACCAGGATTACTGTAATTTAAAAAAAAAAATCAATTTTACAACAGAAAGCCTCAAAAATAGGTTTTTTTTTTCAAGATTTTAGTGGAATTTGGAGGCAAAAATCACAAAGTTTTGGGAACTTTGGCCCTGAAAATGATTTGAGAAGCGCCTTAGCAATCCGAAAAGTCAACAGCGAAAGCTTGGGAAATGTGTGTGCGAGAATCCAAGAGTGAAGATGATAACTTCCAGGATTTGAACTGTCAGCTGGAAACTTGACTCAGAGACAAAATGTACCGAGTGCTCGCGCGTAGGCTTGACGGAATCCCCCACGCGGTTTCTTTAAGAAGAAGCCAAGGGCCGCACAGTTCAAACAGACACATTTCCGCGAAGTAGACAGGGGAGAGAGCGCCTTCCGCAGTCTCTCTTTGACAGGCAAATGTGGCAGCGATCTTTTTTGCAAAGGACTGAAACAGAAAACTGGAAAAGACAGTGTTGTAGGTGATGGTGAAAGTGGTGGCAGGTGACATATAGGGTGAGAAAAGAGCGTGAAATAGAGGAAATAGAAGAGGGGAACTCCGCCGAAAATTTCTTCTTGGCCTCGGCCAAGACTTCCAAAATATAGTCTGACCACTGGTTTACCAGGATCGGAACACTCTGATACCTCAAAGTTTTTTTCCCGAAGGATTAAGGAACTAGCCTTTCTGGTTGACCCCATGTTCCGAGGGTGCCGAGATCTTACGGGTGTGGGAAGTTAATTCAACTACTGTCATCTGCAGTTGACTTTGAGTTTTGCTGTTTTCTATTCTGCTTAGCCGTCTTATCAACGTGTTATCAAAAAACTTTTTGCTTTGTTTATGTCCACTAAATTTCCTGCAACAAAGCTGAAAGTAGAACAATAATCTATTCATTGAAAACAAGCTGCGGCAGCGGAACGCATGGCGAATTGCTCTGTATTCGCCTAATTTCCTGATTCTAAATCGGAGGAGAAGGAGGAGGAAGTAACTGCATGTTTTGATGGGGAGGAGGGAAAGAATTCCTAGGGGAGAGAGTCAAGAGATAAGAAAAAGGAGGCCTTTTAGTAAAAGGGAGAGACTACGAATTCCATTTCGAAGATAGAATTTTCTCATCAATTTATTTCTAAATAATGAGCTCTGCTCGATTCTGCAAGAAATGAAACCAGGAATAATAGGACAACTTTAGATTTTGTTCGTAAATTTAGTAGATGAAGGCTCTAAATATATAGTAGGAGATTACATCTATTGCTTTTTGTGGGGTCGAAGAACCAATCTTTAGATAGATAAAAGCAATAAATAACAGTCCCGTTGCTGGGCTTATCGTTTCTCGGAGACACAAAGAAAACTAGCATTGATATTTAATTTTATTGCCACTTTTGTTGAATGGCGTTGAATTTCTAAATAATGGGCCTGCAAAACATCGAGGCAAAAAACGGTGGAAAGATTAGATAGACTCCCCGGTGCTGAAAAGCCACGTGCCGTCTCTCATGTGCCACTTTTATGAGGCGTTGCAGGAAGAAGGCTCTTTTATTACCCTTTACAACGGAGGAATAAGTTTTGGAAGACGCTCATCTGAAGGCGTCGAAGGTCGAGCCGAGAAAACAAGGTTGAGCGAAGGGCCCAGAGGGAAATTGACAGTTGATGGAAGGAGTGAAGAAGAAACCAAGGGACATTCTGATTGATCCACCATTGGAGAGACTTGAGAATTTTGGAGTGTTTTTCGTCTTTGATTTTATTAAAATAGAGGGCAAATTGCTCTGCGTCTCTGCCCACTGAGAGTCCGCTGCCGCACCTGTTCGGCCTCAGATGGACAGCGAGGCGACTAGCCAGCCATTCGAGGAGAACATCGGTTTTCACCCAGTATCTCAAGGTACTAAGGGATTCTGACCTTAGCTAGACTAAGCGTCGAAACCAAACTTTTTGGATCAGCCTTCTCGGGGTCAGCCGGAAGGCAAAAATGAATACTTTTCTCGAAGATTGTTGATGACCCTCACAATCAAAGGAAAAGGATGAATAGAAATGGAGCAAAGAGGAAAATTATGATTCAGAAGAATGAATCTCGACTAAATTCCCCAAAAAAAACTTCTGATAGCCTTATTCTTTGTTTTCTACGAGCAATTCGAACTTTTTAAAAATCTGATACTAAAAAGAATCAGCTGAAACAAACTTTAAAATAGAATACTGTATGAGGATATATTTAGACAGACGTTTTACTTTTCAAATCAGAATCCTTCTTCTGGCTTTCTTTTTCCTTCTTTTCTTCCTTCTCGCGTTTCTTCCACCAACAGGTTGAACGAAAGAAAGGCTCTTTTTTCTCGGGCTCAAGCGCCGTGAATTTGCTCGCCCTCCACGCTATGTAGGCGTCCCTCTCTTCTGCGGACAGATGTTTTTCCATCTTTTCATCCTTGTAAGCCTTGAGGATGAAATTTCTGAGCTTGAGCACATCTTCAGCGTAAGGTCCATATTTCGCATTCAATTTTTTTGTGACACCGTCTACTTTCTTTGGAAGATGCAGGAGGGCAGGCGGCGGTTGAGACTCCGTATTGTCCAATGAGAACAAATAGCATCTTCTGGCGGCCTGAAATCATCCTTCATTCGGACGTTGGATTCACTTTTCCAGAAAATTGTGAAATGTTGTGTATTTTTAGATTAGAAAATGATTGATCAAACTACAAACCCAACTGTTGAATAGCTCCTCGAATTTTTTATCTATGAAGCGGCCCTTTATTTTCAATTGTGGAGTCCTGGCTTCAATAAGTTCTTTGGGTGACTTCATTTTGTTCTCTAATGAAAGTTTTTTAACTTCGGTTTTGCCGACTGAATCGAGTTTGATCCCCTTACTGACTGCTGCCGTTAAAGGAAAGTCCATGTGAAAGATGGACAGAAAGTGTGGCTTCTTTGGATCCTCTCGGGACTTTGGCGTGGCTTTCGGATTGAAGGTGATTCGGATTGTTCGCTCTTCATCCAACTCGAGATATCCCACGACCTCCTCGATATCGAATAGATTATTGTCGGAAACTTTGATCTTGAAGTATTGACCTGCATTGGTGACATTTGTCAGCTTCAAATCGAAGGGCTTAGAGTCAGTTTTGCTGTCGTACTGGAAGACGATCACATGCTCTACATTTGTCTGCAAGTAGAAACTTCTCACATCACTAAAACGATACATCCGGCCAGCTGAAATGCGACTCTTCTAATTTCTAACAAAAATAATCCATTTGAGGATAAAACTGACACAAGAAGGAGCTTTTTTGGCCAATTTATTCAATTCAAATCCCTAGAGAATCCAAAAACGGGATTGATTTCTGTAATTTGCCAATCGGAGTGATGACTTGAAAGTAACTATTGGGGTAAAAGCGAAGAGCCCGTTGGATTCGTCTGGTTCTATGTGATCTTCCCCGATGCTCCAGGGAAAAGAAGTAAAACTACGGTCATAACTGTTGGTTCTCTTTTTGTACTTTTTTAAATTCGAAATTTCAGTCTGAAAGCGAAAAAAATTTTGGTTATGTTATAGATTTGGTAAAGGAAAAACTAAAATTAAAAGGAAATTTCTGCCTCAGAAAAGATGGACACACAATGGATGAAGCGAGCAATGTCCTTTTATCGAAGAAGGATCCGTTTATCTCTTAATTAATGAAGATGAGCCTGAGAAAGAGAAACCTGACGATGCCGAGAGAAACTAGTTTGTTGCTTTGTTTTTCTTCAGCAACAAAATTTCAGCTTTCTCTTAACGGCTCTGCAAAAAATCCCTGAATCATTGGTCGAACGAACAAAATTATGTTCAACGTGAAGATTGACTCCCAGTCTCTCCGGCATCCTGGATACGGTCAGTGCGATTACAGTAATGTCCTACGAAATGATAAAGAGGATTGGTCTCGACGGGGAGATTGATCCACGTTTTCCCGGCGCAGCCATCAGCTATTGAGGATCAGTCCCTGCTAATGGAATGATCACCTACTGTAATTTCTATTTTTGCGTAATAATTCAAAAAGATTATAGGCACCTTGAAAAGACGGATCTACGCCTCCCAGTTTGTATTTCTGTGATCGATGGGCCGAAGAAAATCTTCGAGATGGCTGATATTCTCCTCGGAATGGATTTTATCAGCAGATATGTGAGGGAGATCAATTTCGAGAAGAAGGAGATCATTTTTCGGAAGATATCCTCAATCAAAGGGCCCATCTTCTTCTCTTACGAAGAATAAAATTTGCATAAATCTACAAAATTTTAACATTTTTATTCCACAAGAAACAAGATCATAAATGGTGCCCATCTTGTTGCTCAGTTGGCCTGAAATATATTATTTTAAAGGGGGTTATGACTTTAATAAAGCAAGTAGCTGATAGTTAGAGTGTCCCAAAACTATCATTTGAATTGAGATTTTACCTGTTCCATAGCCTTCCTGTAGGCAAGGATATCCAAATTCTCAACTTGTTTCTTAGCCTTGATAAGCATTTCCAAAGCGTCGTCCATAATCTTCACAGTTTGCTGCTTGTCTGCAGTGAGATCTCGTCTAACGCTGAGTAGTTGCTTGGCCATTTTTATGACAAACGGCTTGTTTTGTTGGATTGCCATGGCCACTTGGAGCTGTTCTTCAGTCTCTTTGAGTTGTGACTCGATGAGCTCTTTTTCCTTTCCGAGGCGGTATATGACGTGTTGAGCGTCTTTCAGCATGTACTCGTAGTCGTACTTGTCCTTTCGAGCGGACTCCATATAAGATTTGAGAGCTTCGATGATTTCGGCCACAGTTGCTGGAGATTCAGTTTCAGCCTTCTGGCCAATCTTGTAGAGATCTCTCAGGGAATTCTCGACTTCAGCAAAGCGGTCGTCCATCATCTTTTCCATAATCTGCTTCTGCAATATAATCGATTATTGCAATTCAAAAGGAAAGAACCATTTTTTCAGCGGCGTCTCCCAACTCCACACTCTGCTTTACTAATTCGTCTTCGAGAGCCGCGACTTTCTCACGGAGCGCAAAGCTGTTGGCAGCAAGCTTCTTGATGCCCACAAACTCCTGAGGAATTTCAGAGTCTTTCATTTGGAGGACAAAGCCGTAATTGTTCCCGACAACTTCCAATGCTCGTTTCAAGTTGTCAAATTCATTGGCCACCTTGTAGAATTCATTTTCCAAGGCGATATTCTTCTCCGCCTCCTGTTGCAGCTTCTAGAATTTGGTTATTTTCGGGAGATTACTTTAGCCGAAATTGGCACAAAATAAATGTAAAAAAAGGCGCACCATCGTCAATGCTGTGTTTTTATCAGCCAGATCATTGAATTCGTCTTCCAGCACATTATAAGCCTCCGCTATGCGGTTATAATTTATCTCAAAGGCGTTAGTTGTTGCACTCATTTCCGGGAAAACATCGACCAGACCCTTGATATCAGCAGCCACTTGGCGGATCTTTTGTTTGATGTCGATATCCATTCCAGGGAAGATGAGTTCAAGATTCTCCTTAACAACTGCGACAATATCCTCCAATTCAGCAATTTTAGCCGATTCGGGCGCTTCGTTTTCCTCGAAAGGAGCATCTTCAGCCTCTTCAGGGCGATCTTCTACAACAATTTGCTCGTGGATTAAGGCATGGAAGAGTCTCCTTGGCCATTGGGTTCGATCTAAAATTATTGGGATTTTGTTTTTGTGGAGGAAATGTACCGGTGACGTGCTCCATATGGCAAATGTTGCAGATGTAGACAAAATTATCCTCGATTTGAATGACCAGATCTTGGCATTTGTCGTAGACATAGCTAAACGAATGATGGGAGTGAGAGGGGGCTTACATGATGTCGGAGGTAAGATGGGTACCATGGGCTAGAGGAACCTTTTGGCATGAAGGACAGAGAATTCCCTGGACCAAATCAGCTCCAGAGAAACGGTGGTGACATTTTTCGCAATCGAAACGCATTTCGGAAGACGACTACTCGACGGGAAGATCGAGATCAAGACTGAAAATTCGTTGGTTAGGAGGACTTCGAAACAAAAGCTAGATGCGCAAGCGGGGTACGGTAAGAGAGAGGCCACACTGAGGACAATACAATCGATAAGATACCCGTTTGGAAAATTGGTAGATGAATAGAAAAGCGGGTCAGCTCTGATTTGACCGATTGTGAGGGAAATATCGATGAAAGGAAGCATCGGGAATAGAAAGAAATCGATAAAATTCGCATAGATCCAATCCAAAGAACAGAAATGTCGGATTTTCTATTTTTAAAAACGAAACATTAAAAATGGCGTTTGTCAAAAAAGAGCTGGCTCAAATACACCCAACTTTACGAGAAGAGTTGAATGCCTTATTCAGTGTAAAAAGATTAAAAGCGGAATTTGTTCAAATGTAAAGTTTTAATTTTGAAAAACTGGTCTAAATGAAATAAAGTCTAATCAATTTTATTCATTTATAAAAAGAGCGGAGCATTTACTTGAAATCAAAGCAATGTGAAAGCCATCGTAAATGCGAAAGCTAGGGGTTGAAAGCAGGACTAAAGCCAATGGAATTTAGAGAAAATGACCTCTATTGTGTTGAACAAGCCAAGCGATCGATTTTGGTCAAAAATAGGAAGAAATGGTCGACTAAATCGAGATCTCCTACGGATCTTCTTCTTCTGATGTCAATTTCTTCGTCCTCTCTCTTTGATTGTTCTTGGATCCATATCAGCGAGAAAAGCGTCGACGACTTTGGCCTACTCTTCTGGAGATTTAGCGATTAGAGAGGTCAATTCCTTGGCCAAAGCCCTTTTTTTTGTGGAGATTTTGCCCTTTTCTCCGGTTTTAAGTTGGGAACCGCGAGGCATTTTTGATTCCAACTGATTATTTGGATTCAGAAGACTTCATTTTGTTGCAAAATTATTGCAACTCCGCCCGAACCTAAATACGCTTTTATAGAAACCAGATGGCTTCAACTTTTCCCCGTTTTTTAGACTACCCAGCCGGAGATCTGATATGCAATATTTATTAAAGCAAGTTGTACAAAATGAAAGACGAAGTTATATGCGACAACACTGTCCTCCACAGACGGAATAACCACTGCTACAAGAACAACTGGAGCTGCTTGAGCTGCAAGGAAGAACGATGGATTGCGTCTGCTGGCAGGCAGAAGCACAGGTCTGTTGGCACAATGGAAGACAAATCTGCTGCGGCTGGGAGCAGCTACTTGAGCAGGCATTCTGACAAGAGTTTTGACATTGGTTTTGGACGACGACGATCGGTGAGCTGTTGTTGCAGCTGGAGGAAGAACACGTATTCGAACAGGCGTTGGTACAACTACTTGCGCATTGTTGAAGGCAGACTGTTGAGCTGCATGCATTGGCACAGCTCTGCTGGCAGGCCGGAGCACACTGGCTTGAGGAGGATTGGCTGGGGATAACGATGATAATAGGAGCGGCGGTTGTGGTCACAGTGCAAGCATTCGAGCACGAATTGGAACAGGCTGAAAATAATACATTTTAGGATAAAAATGGGACAGATTGCAATTACTATAACCGACAACCAAATATTCGAAAACAGAAAATGCAGTTCTTGATTTTCAAAATTTAAAAGAAACCCACATTGGGTGCAAATAGGAGTTGAGCAAGAATTCTGACACTGGTTGGTACAAGAATTCTGACAAGAGCTGCTTCCACTGTTAACAACAATAATCTGCTGATTGTTGTTGCTTCCACAACTGTTGCAGTTATTTTGGGTGCAAGTCTGGACGCAGGATGGAGTGACACAAGCTTGCTGGCAGGAGTTTTGACAAGAATTACAGCTATTCGAGGTGGAGGGAAGAGTGATCAAAACCTGGAGGAGATTCAAGCAGAAAGAGAGAAGGAACTCACTCCACATTGCTGTTGACAACTAGATTGACACGAGTTGCTACATTGAGATGTCGAACAAGAAGATTGGCATTGAGGAATACAAATGGAGAGACATTGCTGGAAGGAGAATTGAAGAGGCTGAAGTGATTTAGTCTTACATTCGAAGATGAGGAAGAGCCACAACAACTAGAGGAAGAGGATGAACAACATTGTCGTTTCGCTCGGGTGAGGGTCTTTTCCTAAAATTTCTCATTTTATCAAAATAAATCCTTCTGAAAACAATTTAAAGAGCTTGAAAAAGGCGAATTTCCTTTAGGAGGTCCAAAATGATAATTTTTATTCAAATTATTGGATTCTAACAGTAATTCTCCGTAAAAATAAGTTTCTACAAAGTTACACAATATTGTAAGGGAGAAACGTTAGAAATTGAGAGCAAATTGGTTTTGGAAAGTACAGGAGAGAAAGGAATTGTGAAATAAATGGGAAAAAGGATGGAAAGAAGTCGTTCTGCAGGCGATTTCCTTGTCGGGACGTACCTGTTTTTCAGCTGTGGTAAATGCGAACAGGAGCAGCGAGCAAATAGCAGCGCGACGGAGCATGTCGACCCCACTCTCGATAGCCTTTAGGCGTCGCCTTTTATAAAGGACTCCAAAAGAGTTTTTCGTCGGAGTCCGGAAACCGGCTACCACACACCGGGCTGGGCGTTCCGAAGGGCAGAACGGCCGAGGGACCTTCATTCATGAAAAAAACACCGTCATCTGTGCTCACATTTACTGTCGAATATTGGCGTAATCGGCAGACGAGTGAGAAACATGAGGGCTGGTTCTCTTTGCAAATGTTCTTGAACATCAGGAATACAAAAAGAGGCTTTTTGCTTCAAATACGTCAGAACCTCTGACTCACAATCATCCAAAACCATAATTGATTGGGCACCTCCAAATAGGAATGGCAAAACTAAAAACATCCTTCGGAAATAATCGGCAAACACCCCAAAAGAAGCATGATCCAACCAAAGCAAAAAACTCTCCTTGGCCTGAGCCAAGACTTCCAAAATTAAACCCGACCACTGGTTCAGACCGGGGAGATCAGAACACTTTGGTACCTCAAAGGCAAAGGCTGTTTCCCAACAGGATGAAGAAAAAGGTAAGCTAGCTGATTCCATGTGCCGAGATCTTATAGGTGCGGGAGGTATATTCAAAATTAGCGAATTACCGTAATCCGCTCATCCCTTTTCAGGTAATTCTCAAAAGTCTCTCGCCCTCGAAAGAAAAAGCCCACGTGGTAGTCAGCAGCCCCTAGGCAAACAAAATCCTCTTCCCGAAATCAAAGAGAAAGGCAGCAAGTTCATCGAGTTCAAAACAATCCTCCCGCCATTGGGTGAAGAGATCATATGCCTGTTTAGGGAGACGAAGAAATTGTCAACAGAAGCGGCGTTGCAATAAAATTGTTTGTTTTTCTTTCCAGAAAAAAACTGACTGACGAATTTCTTAGCGTTTCAAAGTTCAAAAAATCAGCAACATTACAGTAGTCTGATCAGTTTCAAATTTTCGCAAAACTGCCGAATGGTTTCCCATCTTCCAATTGGCCCAATTTGACGTCAGTTGTCTAGCAGAACTAACCCACATTCGGAACCAGTACCAATCTCGCCAAATTTTAAATGATCCAAGTTTGTCGTCGAAGGATCACATGAACACTGATAGAGGACATTACTATAAAAGAATAGGTCAAGGGACCTTCTCGCAACTCCGAAAATGTCTCGTTATTTTGTTCTACTGGCTCTTGTTCTGGTCATTGTGGCTTGCGCTATGGCTACCGATCCTGGAAAGTCCCTTCAAGCTGAGGAGGCCGGCAAGCAGATTCAAGCCGAAGAAATGGGCGATAAGTGAGTTCTTATTGTAATTCTCATTTCTATGTATTAATTTATTTTTGCATCCTTGTTATTTTTCAGTCCTTCTGCTAGAGTAAAGCGTTGGCCATGGGGATATGGAATGGGCTACGGTTATGGAATGTATCGTCCGTGGGGAATGGGTATGGGCTACGGTATGGGATGGCCTATGTACGGTATGTTTAGACATTCAATTTGCAATGATAAAATCTATTTTTAGGAATGTGGGGTCGATAAGCGGAGAAAAGAAGAATGATTCAGGACTACTGTAATAAATTATTTTCTCTAAAAAAAAAAGTGTTTCCGGTTAATCTCTTCCGGTCTTCCAAGTTTTTTGCCCCCATACGTTTTCGAGAATGCACAATGATCGCAAGTTCCTTTCCTGTCCTGCATAACGGGCGCACGTGGAGTCTATGTGGTCTGGCCTTCTCCCTTCGGGAACTGGTCATTCCTCCGTCTCCTCCTCCCGAGTTCAGCCGGTGTTTGAACTCGACAGGGGACAAACAAGGACTTAACGACGATACATTAGAAGAAGTCAAGGGGCTGCGACAAACAGGGAAATCCGAGACATTCCACGATCTGGATAGTATAGAGCTCGATTTGTCGGGATTCGAGAGCTCTTTGCAACTGAGAAATGAATATAGCACGATTGAGAGATTCCTTGCTAATTTTAGAGCTTCCATTTTGGATGGGAATGGTTCAAAAAAATCAATCCCTAACCTCGGGTAAATCCTCTCCGACCAGTTTTGATCCAAATGAGTTCAACGTTTATCATCCACATTTCCTCTTTATTCACTCTTTTCTATGTCTGCTATGGATTCATGGAGTTTAGTATTACGGTAGATCGACGGCCTACCAATGAAGGAGGCAAACTAAATCCAATTGTCTTTGCTCGAGGGGCATTGGATGCTATAAATCCATATAGGAATCAATCTTTTACAAACGAGGATCTGGAAGGCATTTGGCAGAATTATCTTGAATATGTGAATGATACTTATGGCCCAGAAAAAGAAGAACAAATTGAAGATCTCAGTCGCGATATTGTCAGGGCATTTGATGATTTACCAGAACCTGTAATAATCACTAATAATTACACAAGAAAATACCAAGCTTTAGGTCAAAATCGCCTTAACAAGCGTCATTTCCAAGGTCAATAATGAGACAATTGGCATCAATTCCATCAATGAGATCGTATTTCCGTTTTTTTTTCAATCAAAAAATTTTAGCTTGGAAGTATTGGCGACGCTATTTCTCATGGAAATAAGCTACATGTAAAGGAGCTGGCAGAAAGAGTTCATCATGAAATTGTTCCTAAGGCGAGAAATTTATTTTTCAATCCATTCGAGTGAGTTCCCCAAAGTATAAATATCCTAAACTTTAGTGATACAAACCTGCTCATTGGACAATTTTCTCGAGTGAACATCAGTCTTTTTGGCTAGTCCTTTGAATTTGCAAAATAAAGACAATAAATGCTTTATGACCGGTAAATGAGGTAGCAAAGTAGGAATGTAAAAAAAAAAGAATAAGAAAATTAATGTTTACACCGGTTCCGAATCCTTATTTCGTCGCCTTCGCTTCTTCTGAACAAAGTTAGTTAATTCTTGGACATCTTCTTCTGTTGGTGGATTCATATATTCAAAGTATAGCTGTAAAAAGCAGCAAGTGCTAGGCAACAAAAATATGGACTACCTGTAAATTCTCTCGAAGTTGATCAATCTCTTCCCATTTTTTCCAATCAGCTACCAAAATATGGTTTGAATTTCTCCAGCCAATTTGCTTCCATCGCGGCATCCAAAATTCCAAGTCTTCTATCAATTTACTAGAATTTGTTCGGATAATCAGCTGGTTAACTCCTTCTTCTTTTGCTTTTTTGACCATCGATAAAATATTTTCAGCAAAGCCTCCAGCAAGAGCCTCATATGTTTTCTGTTCTTCGGGAGCATTTATTATTTCCCAGACCATGCCAGCAGGAAGGTCTGTGCCCCTTTTAAAATGGCGAACTCTTCTAACTCTGGAAAATTCAACTGTTTTGGAAACAAACTTAGCTTACTTTTTTCCTCTTTCAACATCCTTACATTTAATGCTCGTAAAATCTTCAATATCAGCATCAAATCTCGACCTGTCTCTTGGATTCAAAGGAGCCATTAAAGCTTCTGCACACTTTTCCTCTGTTACATTCCAAACAGCAGTGTTTGTAACACTTTCATATCGAAATTGGACATTCTGAAAGCGTTAATGTAGAATTTCATTTAAAAAAGCAATTACCATTGAACCATTTACGGCTAGATGGCGAATTCGCTCATAAATATACTTGTTTGCAACATCATCACCATTGGAAGTTTTCCAAGAATTTTTCCAATGTTTCATAAAGTTTTCACAGCTTGTAACGACTACAATGGACTCTTTTTTATTTTCTTTAGCCTATAACTCGATAAAATAGACCTAAAGATACGAACTTGTTTTAAAGCTTCTTCAATTGCAAGAAGTTCTGCCCTAAATTCTGTGACAGGAAAAATAGCTGCTCTTTTAGAAGTTGCTGAATGTTCTTGATTTAGCCACGCAGCGCTAAATGAAGCTGATTTAAATCCTAAAAAAATTTCTAGTAAGAAAACATGAGAAATTACCCTTTTTAGTAGTGTACATCCTTCCTTTGGCATAAATAATAGGCCAATTTTCGCTTGAGATAGAGGTTCTATTACCACTTGCATCCAAAGACTCGCCTTCATTAACTAAAATTATGTTGCTTACATAACAATTTTAAAAACTTACATTTATGAATAAATTGTGCAGCCTCATAAGCATTGGGTATGTCGAATCGAATTGAATTCAAAAGCTGCATAGTGACTGGGTTTGCCTCCCCTTCTACGTGATGATCATTGAATTTGAATGTAACCTGAAATGTCTTTAAATATTAATTCAAATAAAACGTACCATATCTTCTCGACCGTGAAGCTGTTGATAAAGCTTTTCCAGTAGATCAGCATTACGAACCGGGTGTCCATTTCGAACAAATTTGTACTTTGCCAATGTTTCAAGTGCAGGCATATCAAATTTGAAATCTGTTATTACTTCTGCTGTTTGCTCTGGATTGATCTACAACGTTATGCATACGAAACTCCTAATAAATATAAACCTGTTCCAAAGCTTTAACTAATGCATAAATTCTTGCTCCAATGTACGTCAGATTCTGTTCAGGAACTTCCCTCCATTCATTTCTTTTATCTTTGTGGCCAAAAAATATACCATATTTAGCTGTTAACCGGCCATCAGGCTTTTTGAAGGTATACCCTGTTGTTTCTACAATAGTTTTCCTGAAAATAAACAATACATGCAAATAATACGTGAAACTAACGATACACTCTGGGGAAGCGATGCTAAAAGCCTTGTCAGATGTATTTGTGCCATGCAGATTCTGAAAATAGCTAGCAATAAAAATAATGCAAAGCCAAATTAATAGAAATAAATAAGGAAAGCCTGAAGTACTTCAAGCCATCTAATTAAAAATCAATTTACTTTATATAACAAAAACTGCTGAATCTACCATATCTCTAAATTTTTCTTCAGAATATGTAGGAAAAGTTTCAAAATGCTCTTTTGTTTTCAAGATGCCTTTTTCTTTCATAAGAGCTGGTGTAAGAAATGTAAGCCGAGCCTATAACCATCATTTGAGACAATATTAGTGCAGAAATTACCCTCAAAATATCATTAGTACAATTTACTCGACATTGAATTTTGTTATAAAGAGCCTTTTCTGCTTTGACATTATATAATCCATTAGCACATTTAACGACAATCTCATTTGAACTATACAGAGAAATATAGGACTGTTTTTGATAATTTGCCTAAAAAATTTTGGAATTTATCTTTAAAAAAACAATTACTAACCCAGACTAAAGCATAGTAAACGCCATAGACATCTGCTCCATATCTACTCGTACCAGGTCCAAGGGTAATACATACATTTCTGTAAAGCTAAAAAGTTTATGGTTACGATAACATACAAATCAGGTTTTCCAATCCATTCCATATAAATTTTGTGTAGCTCATTATTTGCTATCTTATAGACAGTTTGACAAGATATTTCTTCTGCTCTAAGCAAGTCTGAATCAATGGACTAACGAAAATTACTGTGCAAATGGGCGTATATTCCGTATAATGTTTAATTCTGCTTCTGTTGGCTTGCAATGTGCAGCTTTCTCACATAGGATATCCCATGGACTGAAAAGAAACATCTAAAATTGAAAAATCCTTACCTTAATGTTGTGTTGGAAGTTGAATATAATCGAAAAAAGGTGCGCCTCAAACGCTGCAACGAGAGACTCATTCCTGAACAAAATAAACATCCAAATATAAGTTGGAAGAATAATTTGTAAAGTTACAAAGAACAAGTCTCAAAATCTAAACGTATAAAAAATTTATGAACATTTCCAATCCAATTTTTATAATTAATGAGTAGAATTTTTTTTGTATTGTTGTGCACCCGCTCTAGCGAGTTCATCCGCAGCTTCGTTTCCTTCAATCCCTGCGTGGCCAGCAACATGCTCAAAATAAACCTAGCAAATTTAAGCTAAACAGGGAAGAAAGATATTACCTTAATTTTCTTCCGCTGCGCATCGATATCTTGAAGAAGATCCGGGTTTTTGACTGGCCCTCCTCTAGTTTTCCAACCATTAAGTTTCCATCCATTTATCCATTTATCTAAGGAATTTATCAATAACATCGAATCTGTTCGGATAATGACGGCTGGTAACTCTTTAGTAATAGACTAGAATAAATTAATACTATTATTCAAGAGGATAAAATCGTACCTGTGAAAGAGCAACTTTGACTGCCTCCAATTCACCTCTATTGTTAGTAGCAGCCCCTGTGACAGGTCCACAGCAGTTGTCCTCATGTCCAGGTCCCCAATATACACCCCAGCCAGCCTACAAAAATGAATTATGACTATATTCATTAAATTAAGCTTACTTTAGCATGTTTTGCTCCATTATGACTACATGCGCCGTCAGTATAAATTACGGGTAAGCCATCAGGAACCGGGCTAAAAGTACAACATCAGTAGTCAACAAATGATATACTTACCTTTTCTTTTCTATTTCTCTTGTTTTATTTGCCGGGATGGCTGAAGTTGAAGGAGCCTTCCTCTTTCCCAGCAGCTTTTGACTACCAGGACCTGAAATTCTTAATTAGTAAAAAGCAGAAGTAAAACCTGGAGTAGCAACTGTCGCATCTTTTGCATAATTAGCAGCAATAAATTGTTCGGCTTCTACACGAGTTTCGAACTTTTTGAATCTAAGAAAAGTTACGCGCGGCTTGAATAAATTGCTTAAATTACCTTGCACCCTGAAAGCCGTTAACCTGGATCTTGCATTCGTTCCAATTCTCGTAGATGCCAACCTTGTGACCACGTGCGACAGCATAACAGAATTTTCCCATAGGGCTCTAAGCATGTCTTCATGTATTTACTGTTAAGTAATAATGAGATAAAGATATGCATATCAAACGATCTGTGAGTGGTATGTTGTGTGATATCCCTGAGCAAAGTATATTTTATGATAATTTATCAGACAAGTTTGCAGCCAGTAAGCACAAGAACGGCGAGTATGTACACAAGTAATGGGCAACACCAGTAAAGCTAAACTTATGAATGGCTACTCTTGCAATTGAGCTAATCTCTTTGTCATTGCATCGATTTCTTCAGCATTTGGTTCTTCTACAGCTGCCAGAGGACCAGTTGAAGCAGCAGGAGCCTTTCCAAGTTCACCTTCAGTAATTTCATATAAAATTTTATCGACTTCTTCCTGAATTAGAAGAATTTTTGTATTAAAAATGGTTCTAACCTGAGCTTGTTCTTCAAGTCCTGCTGGCTCCATGCTCTCCATAGTGTCTTCAATCATATCTTCAATGATACCAAGCTTAGTCATTTCCATTGACATTTCGCGCATGGCTTTCATAATTTCAGGAACCTAACACAATTTTAGTAAGAAAAAAAGGAAACCTTGATAAGACTTTGCATATTTCGCATTACTTCAGTAGAAGATTTGAGAGAGCCAGCCATTCGAAGAGCTGCCAGCTGTTCATTCATTGACATAACTACACTGTTGATCTGTGCTTTACTAGCGTGGATTTTAGAAACTGCCTAAAATAAAGTTTAAAAAATAAATATGAACTTACTTTCCGCGACTGAAGGATTGATTTTGCTAGAATTATACAAGCTTCGCGGTCTCCTTTTTTGGCATGGTCTTTAATGTCTTTTTCTATCTGAAATAATCTATTGAAAACGAATTAATTAGGCAATATTCGTTGTTAGAAATATAATGTGAAAAACAAACCTTTTGTTGTTCTCGTTGAATTCCAGCAATTTGCCTGTCCAATCCTCTCGTCTCTTGGCGGAGCTTCCGTTGAAGTTCTCTAACTTGCTCCTTGGGATCCTTCTTCTTACCAAAAAGTCCCATCATTAGTAACTGAAAATATAAACTAAAGAAGAGTCAAAGAAAGGGTCGATACGATTAGCGTGCCCAAGTTTATAGCGAGTAGAGGTGAGTCACCCTATGATATCATGTTCAAATAAAATTTTCAAGGTGATATTTCCTTGAAATTGTGTGCACGCTGCAGCTATCAGCGCAGTAATAAGAAGACTTCGACTATATGAATTTTATTCATAGTTGCTATAGCAGCGCAATAGACGGACCTCAGCTAATCAAAGAAAAATATTTCAAATGAAGTAACTCTTTCATTTCCGTGATCGTTTAGATCTTTTCCATGCAAATTAAGAGAATCATACAGTAGAAGGGAAAGCGAATATGACTCATTTAAATGCTTTAGAAATCAAGTTAGGCGTGTCATCGAAAATATCCATTCATTCTCGAATTTTTTCAGCTGCTTGCAACTATGATTATAAAAATTCTTTCACACCGTTGTTTTTTATTTTCTAAAAGAAAAAAATTGAATTTTAGAGCCGCTCAGTTTACAATGAGCCCTGGTGAGTGCCGTAGCAATTGTTCTCACAGAGCGTAAGACCTTTCCATTCCTTTCGCCCACAAGATTTTTAGCTCTGCTTCTCGAAGTTCACAGCATCTGCAGAGTGAAAACCGAATTCCTGGTCATTCGAGGGAATGTTCTCTCAGAACTGTTTCACCTCTTATGGATGTGGACCTAATAAACCGAAAACTTCTCCCGACAGGTTGTCATTCATTTCTAATTTTGGAATTCAAACTTTAGATAGCGTAGATACAGTTATTGCTCAACAATTCGCTAAAAGATATGAAATATTGAGGCAAGAAAATGAAAGCCTTCGTAAAACAGTAATACAACAAGAGGAAGAGATAGAAAAACTCAAGGCTATAGTCAAATCGCTTCAATTGTGAGATTTCCTCTTTTTTTTTTAGAATCCTTTTTTAGAGATGGTTACTCTTCCCGGAATGAGATAAGCACATCTTCTAATTCGAATTCAATTCCAACACTTCGAGTGACTCCTCAAAAACGAAGTTCCACCTCCTCTTCTACGCAAACTCCTCGCTCCCCTCGCTCAGGGCGTCGCTCAGCACGACGACTACTATTTCCCGATACTTCTGAGGTAATCTGACCTCAACATGTTTTAAAAGGTCTAAATTCAGAGCGAAACGACTCCTACCAACACTCAGAGAGCTAATCTACTTCGAGGATTGACCAATCTCCGAACATCTGAAAGTCCTACTCCAACCAGAAGCTTAATTGAACCTCGAGAGCCACAATCCGAGCCAGCTGTGGTAATTATCTAATAAATGAGAAAGAAATTCATTTTAGAGAATGAGAGGAAGTCATAGGACCAGTCTAGAATCAATCCAGACTCGTGAAACTCCAGTTAGACCAATTTCTTTAGGTGACTCTTCTCAAAGACGAGTAAGTACCTCCCTTTTTACTAAACAAAATTCTCAGAGAACCCGACCAGTTGCTGTTAGTCGCACAATTTCTTCACAAGAAGTAACACCCATCAGAGTCGCCACAAATCCCAGCAGAGGATTGATTACTATCACACCTACTCACAGACCACGAGAGAACCGATTCGAAAATCCACCGAATTCTGCGCCAAGTCTAGAGGTAAAGCACTAAATGAGCCCAATAGAAAAGAGCTTTTAGTATTATTTGAGACAAAATCGACCGGATTTTATTCGTAACTCAGAGAGGCGCATAGAAGCAGTTAGACGGGTGGCAAATAAGAGAGCAGAGCTGGAAGCAACTCGAAAAGTTGATTTATGTTCTTTCTCAATACAAAATATATTTCTAGGAGTTGGCTAGAAAAATGTCTGACGGGGAGATAATTTCAAAACAACAGAAAGAAATTCTCTTATGCGATCCTTCAAAGATTCGTACCTTTTCTCAACGAGAGATGAGCGCCCAAAGCAGGAAGTAGGCAGTTTTAGTCCACATTCTTTCTTCTTATTCCTAGACGGTTCATGGAAACTACCGAGTATAAGAAAAGGGTCGAACAGATTGAAAACACCAAAGAGAAGATTGTAAACCGAGTAATGGCTGAAATTCATAGCCAGAGGATTCGGATGAGGACTGATCGTCGACCAAGAAGCATGATCATCTTGTAAATATGTACAAACCATTTTCTAATATCATATTTTACTACCTCTTCTTTCCAAACAATCTCAATTACATTTCACTTGCTCCCACTAAATATTTCGCTTGCCTTTCTTCTCTTCTTCTTTCCATTTGCTCAATACAATTCTGATGCATATGACTCATAGAATTGTCTGTCCATATTCCAGTTATGAGATTACTTCTAGCAGTGATATTTCTATTGGCTTGTAGTTTAGCTTCAAGTGCAGAAGAGAAGAAGAAGAAAAAAGACATCACTTTCTATAGGTGAGCTCCCTTCCTCAAAATATTGGAATGCTGCTTTAGTGATGCGGATATGGAGAGACTGCTTGACGAGTGGGAGGAGAATGATGAGGACGAGCTAGAGGAAGATGAGCTTCCTCCGCACAAGAGAAAACAAAAACCAGTGGATATGGATACTCTTAAAACACAAGTAGACATCAAGAAATATATTGAACCACTTTAGGCCAAAAATCCTGAAGATTTGATTCGTCTATCCAAAAAAGGACAAACTCTGATGATGTTTGTAGGAATTGTCGATCCAGCTGATCCAGGCAACACAAAGATTAGGGGATTTACCGAGAAATGGACATCAATGTGGCAGTCCTCTCTCTACAATAATCATGTAGAATGTCAGGTTTGCCTCCATCAAGAATAAACAACGCTTCCAGGTGTTTGTTATCGAAGATAACCGTGCTATTTTCATGTTCCGAGAGGGATCTCAAGCCTTTGAGGCAAAAGATTTCCTCGTAAAACAGGAACAAGTAACAGAGGTAGTGTTTCATCTAGTTTCCCGAAATTTCATTACTTTTAGGTCACTTTGGAAGGTAGTCAATTTCCGGGAGCTGGAGCTTCTGCTAATAAAAAAGTAGAACTATAGGGATATTTATTGTTGTGTTTCTCATAACGTGTTAGATCTGTGATTTTATACGAGTTTCCTTGGTGCCTTCCTCATAATAAAACAGATTTTGCTCTGCGATGTTAAACACATAGAATTACAGTTGAAATCACTGTAAATACTTTAGATTTTTTAATCAGAAAATGCGACTAATTGCTCATTGACGCTATTTTGATTCATTTTTGTCGTTTTTTAAACAAATTTTAGAACTAAATTTGGTTTTTTATTCTTCATTCTATATTTGTTATCACAACTGTGCTATATTCGGAAATCTTTCAGGTTAAACCACCTATGAGCAGATGGATGTCGATGCTGAACAAGCAGCTTTGCTGCAAGTGGCCAGCCTTCTCCAGCGTCCAGATCAGCTCGAAAAATTACCAGAATTGAAGAAAAAAGCCGAACGCAAGAAGGTACTTTATTTTTATACATATATAAGCTTTTTTCAGGCAGCTGTAGAAGCGATGCTGAGAACTGGCGTCCAATCTCAACTAGAGGGTATTCGTACAGCTATGGCCCATCTCCATACAGCTACAGAAGATATCACAGCTGTTGAAGCTGGGTAAGCAGATTTACTTTTAAAAGTTTTTTTTTATAGAATTCAAGCTATAAAACAACGACTAAAGCCATTCCCAGCATTAAAAGAGAAAATGAGCGAGCTTAGAGATGCTAATGTGCGACACGGACAATATGCAGCTGCTATGGAGAATCTTAAAAATATTTTCAATATTAATCAAACGGTGACAGATGCCCGAAGCTCTCTAGAACAAGGAAAATTGTTGCATGCACACAAACAGTAAGTACTTCTATTTTTTAAATATTATTACATTTTTTTTAGTATTATGGATTTGGAATTGGCTCGAGATGAACTCTTATTCGAGGTTCACAAAATGAATTCAACCAATAAAGATTATGAGAAAAATGTAAGCTTGAATTTTAACGTTTATGTCTCTTTTTCAGCTTTTGGTTTCTTATTTTATAAAAGTTGACCAGCTCGTAGCCGATTTGGGTAGTAATATGTGGTTTATTTTGGGACGAGCTCTAGAAATGATCAAAGGAAATGAAAGTGGCAGCGGTCCACAAGAATTAGTTACATGCCTGAGGATTATTGAACGAGAAGAAAGGTAACGTTATATATTACTTTCAGCTTACTAGCATATATTTTTAGGATTGATAAATATTATATTGATAGGAAAAGTAAAACTAATAATTTTGAGCCACCAGGAAGGCCAAGAAAATGGAGAGAAAAAGCCTTTCAGGTATTTTTTGTTACAATTAATATTTTTATTCTTCAGGTAATTGAGAAGACTGTTTGGAGCAGAGTAGAAGGCAATCAGCTAGAGGATCGCTCTAATAATAAAGCTTGGCTGGCGCGCTATTTGGAAATGTGTCGACGAGTAGTCATAGAAGATTTGCTATTAGCTAAAGCCGCCGTTCCCTGCTTCCCACCCGAATATCAAATCTACGAAAGATATGTCCATATGTACCATAATAGATTATGCAATAGGGTGAGTCATTTTCTCGCTCATCTCTAATTGGAGTAGATACGAGAAATAGTGAAAGAGCGCCTAGAGAAGAGTGAGCTCGTCCAGCTCATGAGTTGGATTCAATCCTATGGAGGAGAAGAGCTGCTTGGAAATCCTCGTCTCAAAGTCAATGCCGCTGCTCTCCTTGAAGACATTCCTGTTTTGCCGAGAAATGATCTCGATAACATATGCAATGAGTAGGTCTTATTTTTGGACTCTAATAATCTTTTGTTTTCAGCTTCATTAAATTGACACAGAATGATATGGATCAATGGCTTGCCAAGACTCTCAGTACAGAAAAAGATGTAAGCTTTGATTATCTATTAATGAGTCCAATTTATAGGACTGGTATAAGCAAGTTCGACCGGAAGAAGACAATTTCCAATATTATTATACCTCGTTGCCGAATATTCTCTTTGGAATGCTCAGGGATACAGTGAGTTATTAACAAGTTTATTTTGAATCACAGCCTGTATCCGCCGAAAGAAGGTTTTCTAGTGTTGAATAGCATGGGGTTCCATCTGAATTTGTCGGATGAATCGCTTCCGACGAGTGCATAGATAAGTCGGGCAGACCTTGTAACGACAGCAGGGAACGGCGTCGCTTTTTCGGAACCCTGAATGTTTCAAGCGTTTTTTAAAATTTAGAGCTTTACTTCCAAAGAAATTGTCCATGTCGCCATCTTCGAAGGAGGTATCAAGAGCAGATCCCGCCTGTAACGATTGATTTGATAGGATAGGTTTTTGGCTCACGTTGATGAATACAGCTGCTGATGAACTGTGATGGATTTGAGCAAGTCCGAGAAGAGCAAAGAGGAGCACAGCAACTTTCATCGTTGAAACGAGAATGGGCGGGTCTCCTAGCTCCCGGGTTTAAGTATCTGCAGTTGCGTGATTGGCCTTTTGTACCGGAATTGAGAGAATGAGAAAAATATGACAAATTAACGAGGAATGGCATTTCTCAAGAGGTGAAACTGACTCCAATTCCTGTAGCTTCCGGCAGTCAACGACAGCAAGCCCAAATGGTATGGGAAAAGGCGGGGTTATTTTGCCTAATGAAAACGTCATGAAAGCAGACGACGAGGGGGAGGTGACGTCTCAGCACTGCATTTTAGAGGAAAAGACGACAATGTTAAGAATTGGATCCAGTAGTCCTAGGACTAATTGAATGCTCTGGAATTGAGGATATCATACTAGAAATAGCTTGGCATTTCAAAACCATTAAATTTGTTATTATCAGCTTTCTGCAGTTTTTTTTGTAATATTACATGGTTCCATTTTCTTGAAAAATATTATTCTACAGATGATTTGAACATTTTATCATGCAATTGCCCACACAACTTTTTGCAAAGCCCCACAAACTTCCGGGAAAATATTATCAATCTAATTTCAGGTTACTCTTGCCAAGGAAGTCAGTGTAGAAGTTATTCCCAGCGTAATTAATCTAACTATAGAGAAGTTTTTTGACTTCGCCAAAAATTATCAAGGTTAGTTGTATTTTCTTTTCTTTTAAAGACTTCCAATAAAAACTCTAAGTAGAGCTTTGAAAAAACGATAAAAATTTAGCCATACTTAGCGACTGTGTTCCCTTTTCAAACTATTATTCTATTCTCCTCGTCATTTCAAGGGTTCCAGTTTTGGTGAGCTAGTAAATTAGCAATGCGAACCTCATTTGTTATGCCGTTGAGAAGATAGGCTTTGAGTAATTTTAGACTAATTTCATAAGATTTAGGACCTAGTGACAGATTTTAGAAAAAAAAAAGTGGAGTAATTTGCCTAAATTTCAGATGCGTTCACGGCATACAAAAACAAATATTTCGAAAATAGAGAACTTTTTGCTACAACATTTGCAGCGACGATGATTTCTGTCGCAAATAATCTTCACACTTGTATAGAGTCAACTGAACGGTATACACAACAGGTTAGCATTTTTTTTCTGTTAAAAATTGCCCCTAGGTTCGTCTATCAATGGAAGATGATGGTGGCTCAATGAGAAGAGGCCCATCTCGACAGGAGATCCTCGAAAATATAAACAAACTTAACAGACAATGGAATATTGCAATGACGACTGCGTAAGTTCTTTTTGCAGTCTTAATGGGTCTTTAGCGTAAAATTCATTCTGGATGAGATTTGCGCAGATTTATCTGATTCACTGGGAAAATTGTTTACCAAGAGTTGGCTATTAGGATCAGAAGCCTCGGAAACAATTTGTATGACTTTGACAGATTACTATCGCGATTACTCGCATCTCCGGCCAGGCGCAAGATATGCTCTAATAGTTGATTTACACTATAAAATTGTTGGAGAGTATATCAAAGCAATTAATTCAATGTAAGTTTGATAATTTTTGTCGGTTATTGTTTATAGGAGACTGAGCTTTGCAAATTTCGGCGAGCGTCAAAGCGCTTCGAAGCGTCTAGTCGCCGATGCAAACCGGTTAGAAGATGTTTTTACAGAAATTAGTCAAGATATGAATGAAAATGTAAGAATTTTTTTTCTGGAAGCCTCTTGAATTTCTAGTTCAATCATTTGACACCCGTTTTGGAGGCTATTAGCAGTGTTATTGGTTTACGAGATAAATCGCTTCTCTCATTGGAAGTAACGTCTTTTGGAAGAAGTTTTCCAAATGTGTCAGTGGACTTTTTGACTGCATTAATATCGTGTCGTGAAGATATCAATGGAAAAGATGCCCGGTGAGTGAGGGTGGTAAACAGGGACATCAAAAATGATGCGAAGATGTCAGTAGATGATGGAATATTTCCATGAAAACCAACAGAACGTGTAGTTTGCAAGGGGAAAAAAATAGCTTTTTTTGTAAAGGTCTTTTTTCATTGAAAATTGGGCAATTTGCCCTAAATTTGTTTAGGCTGTTTAGCGCCGCTTCTGAATTGAATATTATTCGGTAAACTTTCAGACAATTGGCCGAAGAGGTCGTTTCTCACGTCCAATTTCATCCAAAGAATAGTAATTACGATAGGCTATTCTCGACAACAACTACGGAATCCACATGGAAGCCGACAGTTGAAATGATGAACGTCCTATCCACATTCATGAGAAAAGTATAATTTCCGTCAAGGTCTCTGTGATACCCGGGCTAATAATAAAGTTTTATTTATTCAACCCTTCTTTACAATATCCTTGGGATTTCCCTTAATTTTATAACACTTTGACCTTATTTTTCTAATATTTATTGCAGATGGTCTGTGTTCCATGCATCTTCCTCCCCGTCTTATTGGCCATTTACTTAAAGTTTATTCAGCCCTTTGTTTTGCGGTAAGTTTTATTGAATTTTTATAGTTACTTGATTCAGATTTCTTCCTGAGAGTTGGGTACATTTCCTCGATCCCATACTTTATCCCACTTGTCCTGCTAACCCGCCACCTTCTGCGGAAAAGACCGAAAATAAAAACGAAGGTTAGTCATTTTTTATTCCAAATGAGCTACAATTTGTAGAAACGGCATGCTGTGGAGGAGAGGAAAGCAAGAAGGACCAATGATTCTGTGATATTTCCCACAATGGTTGTGAATATAAGATTGTCAAATAAGTAAAGATTTTATGTAAAGTAATTGATTGTTTTTCCTCCACTTTTCAGATGCGTTTAAGTACATTTCTGTAATTTCGCTGTCAGTAAAGATATTATTAATCACTTAATTCAGTATTCATAACCGAAGTTCCCGGATTAAAGTTATCTTTGCACCACTTTCTCCAATTATAACTGATTGTATTGAGATAATGACAGGAGGGACATTGAATGGTCAGAGTAAAGGAAAGCAAAAGGCTTGGCATATTCGTAACTCCCATCGGAAAGTATGATTTCCAATCTTATTTTGCAATATATAATTGTAGACATCAAATGAAACCCCAGCCGTTAAAGATGATATGATTAAATCAAAGGACGAGGCAAAAACTCGAAAAGTTTCCAAGAAGTGCAACTACTTCAACACCGAAGAAGGATGTCGAGCAGGAGAAAATTGCCAATTTGTCCACGTTAAAAAGACGAAAAATAATGAAACTACCGCTGAGCCAAAAGATATAGAGAAATCTCCAACCACCAAATTATGCCGATTCTTCAACACCAAAGAAGGATGTCGAAGTGGAGATGATTGCCAGTTCCGCCACATTAAAAAAAAGATTCCAAAAGAGGATGAAAAAAATTCAGTTGGAAAAGTGAATCTAAATATAAAAACTTGCAAATATTTCAAAACGAAAGAAGGATGTCGAGCTGGAGAGAGTTGTCCATTCCGCCATGTTAAAAAGGAGAAAAATCAAGAAAGTACAGCTGCTGGGTCAAAAGAAATCGAAGAAAACTCAAAACCAGAAGCAAATGAATCAGTTGAGAAAAAAGTCATCCAACCACCTCCAAGTCAAAGAAGAGGGCCAGTCATTCCTGTTAAAATCACCCTCAAAGCCGTTAGTTTTCAATATCTTCACATTTTTTTCCAGAATCAAGAAGGAACTGATGAACAGAAAGCAGCATTCTCTGCTGAAATAGCCTATTTCAAGCGGAGATATCGCCATTGCCAGATTGATATTCAAGAAGACCAATCAACTGTCGTTAACTTCAAATATGCAATAACTGAACCCGACTGGGTAACTTTCACCCTTTTTAATCAATTTAATCACTCTGCTCTTCAGGTTTTTGATGTAAAAACTATTTATTTTACATATTTAATAAGAGAAACCTACCCCATCTCGCCTCCAATAGTCACTCTTCCGGAACAAAAGAATCGTGCCCTACCAGATATTCTTCTTCAGCATATGCAAAGGACTATTTCTGCAGCGATAGAGGTTGTTTTTTTAAATTACAAAAAAAGATAGTTAAATTGCAGATGAAATATAAATTATTTGCTGAAAGAGATGCCTATGAGATTAGTGGAAAGAACTTCCTCTATTGGACTGATCGAAATATCAGCCAACTTTTTCTAGAAGGTCTTAGACAACACAAATTAGTCCTTGAGGTCTATTCATTTACATCTTAAAATCAGTTTTAAATTCAGGCAGAAGCAGCAGGAATTACCCTCGTTACGAGAAAAGTTCAAGAAGTGAAAATAAGCCCAGAAAATGACGAGCCGAGATCAAGCGCTCAACTTGAAGTAGGGCTCTTATTTTGAGGAATGAATTTATTTAGAGAAATGAAGAAAGTGAAGAAGAGGAAGACTCCGAGGAGGAAGACGATGAAGAAGACAGTCCTGAAAATGGAACAAATAAAATAGAGACACCTAGTGGGATGGAAGGAAGAGAAGTTCAACATGAATTTCCCATAAATTTATCTCTAGTTTGGAAGAATGAAAGGTTGCAGCTATTCTGCCGTTTAAAACGTCAATTTTACAGCCAAAACATCGCCTTTATCCTTCCTAAAGCCCTCCCGGTTCAAGTTCGTTGCGTGAGATGCCGAGAAGAGAAGATCCACAACCTTCCACCCAATAGTTTGAGAGAATTTCGATGTCCAAAATGTTCTGTAGTCCAAACAGTCAGGTAATATCCCAACCTCTTTTCTTAAAATTGAAGTTTAGAACTCGATCAGAAATAATCCACGAAAATAACCCCATTCTGGCTAAATTCGACTGTAGAGGTTGTAGACCAGTGGATTTGATTCTCCTCGATGCGCAGTTCAAATTCGCCTGTCTGAATTGCAACAAAGAAGATGAAGTTCAGGTATTTCGCCCCTCCTCTTCTCTTTTAATCAAGAATTTAAAAAATTAATTAGGGTTTGGTTCATCGATCTTTCTGTCGAAGTTGCAACAAACGCTGTGAATTCGTGATAATTGTAGCGAGATTTGGTGGAGACTTTTCGAAGTGCAATCTCCCAGCCAATCCAAGTTCCGCTTTACCCAAACCGAAGCAACCTAAAAAGGCAATCTCATCTTTTTGTTTTTAAAGAAAATGGCATTTTCAGGTAGTCGAAGGGGCCACATTCATCCCAGGACAGCCACTACCAGAGAATGGAACCTGCAAACACTATAAGAAGAGTTATCGCTGGTTTAGGTGAGATTTTCCTCAACAAAAAAGCTTCCTATTACAATTGTAGATTTCCTTGCTGTGGCAGAGCTTTTCCCTGTGATTTATGCCACGAAGAAGCGAAACTCGGCCATGAGATGAAGCTTGCTAACCGAATGATTTGTGGCCTTTGCTCCTCTGAACAGGTAAAGATTTCTTTGAACCAAAACATTCGCCGGATTTTAGCCTTTCGTTGCAAATAAGCCGTGCAGCAAATGTCGCGAGAACATGACCAGGTCAAAGTCGAGATTTTGGGAGGGCGGAAAAGGCTGCAGAGATCAAATTAAAATGAGCAGGTAGAGGGAGACTTTTGCCACAAGGTTGATTGTTTATAGAAATGAGACTCATAAGTATAGCAACGGGAAGAAGAAAACTATCGCCAAAAAGTGATTACCGATGTGATATCAATCCGAGTAGCTAAATTATTCTTTTTTGTTCTCTTTTTTCTCTTCTCACTGGCCTAAATTTCGGTCTAATTTTTCTATCTCTAGCATTTTTTTCATTCAAGCCTATCGTTTAGATGGTTTTATGCTGCATAACAATTGCTACAGTTAGCTTGTCTAAACTTGCAAATATTTCAAAACGAAAGACTTAATTGATACATATCTAATAATTCACCAAAATAAGGGTAACAAACAAGAAACTTAAGAGCGAAATTCATTTGCTTTGGCTGCCAACAGACGACGGACACTTTGACTGTCAAATAAATGTCTCTTTGTGCCCTTCTTGTCGAATCTAAAATAACAAAATATACTTGTCAGTGTAAGTAACTGACATCTTGAGAAGTTTTTCAAAGCACGCATCGTTGTACTCAGCACTTAGAATTTCATCGTCTTCAAGAGCCGTTTCAATGTTTACATTCTTGGTTTTACTTAGAACCTCAGTGGCCTTTATGCCACAGCGATGAGGCTTGATGTTTTTTCCAGATCGCAGCACTTTTCGACAGCTCTGGCATAAACTGAAACTAGTGGAGGCGAACTTCTTGCTTTTGTAATTATATATGCGTATTCGAGGGAAAGCTTTGGGCATGTATTCCAATGCATAGGTTTGTGATTGTGATCCAAATATTTACTTACGACTTCTTTGGTTGCAGCAAAAGTATTGGAAACCTTCGTCAGATCGGTTGAATCAAAATAAATTCTACACATTTCTAATTGATACCATTCTGTACACGAATGGGCCTTTCTGAAAATTATTAAGCCATGAAAAGATATGCTTATTCAGTAGCAAACCGGTTCGCGCTTACAACAATGTTAAACGTACAGTATTTACAACTAAATAGATTCTTTTTATTGCAGTTAGCTTTGAGACACGCTCTTTGCAAGTTGTGTCCAGGAACATCAACCTAATCAGGATTACAGCTGAAAAAGTGAACAAAATAATACCAAAACCAATTCTCCATTCTTCATCAGTACGTCGAGTTCGGCAGGGGTCAAGAAAGTAGCTTTGCGTGCACACATGATACAATATTATTTTTAGACGTCTAGTTTGTCCATTTTCGACGATTAGTTTAAGAAGGTAAATATTACAAAACCTGACGAAATAAAACAGAACGCAACGAGAGAATCTATAAACGCTGAACTTTATATAGCCTTTAATTCTATCATCTACTGGACTACCAGAAGATAGCTGAAACGACCAGACAGTCTGAGAAATCGGTGAAGAGCAAAGGGCATGTCTCAGCAAAGGAAGCTGTTAGTTAGCTAAAATATGTAGGAATTTATTTGAAGTTCATTAATCCTTTGGTCTTACGGTAGGCTTCACCCCACGCTCCTCAATCGGATATTTCAGTCTTTTCCCCCGAGCATTGGGGTCACGCTATCGCCAATTTCTGTTCGACTAAGCAATGCCCAGTAAGGGGAAAAAATGCTAAAGAAGAGGATAAAGGAAATGGTAAATTCTAGAGCCTCAAGAGGAAAGAAATACATTTTCAGAGGCAGCTTACTGTTGCCAAGGAGGAGAATTCAAGAAGGAAGCCTAAACGAGTAAAAATTGTGCCATTTTTGTGATCTATTCACGGTTGTGGACCAAGAGCTGAAAAATTCAAAAATGTAGGACATTAGAGATCGATCGTTTCTTTGAGGGTCAACAATGTTCATGATCTTGATTGCTTGCTTGATCTCTCGGATCTCGATTAAATTATCTAATGAAATGAGTGATGCCCCTGGGTCAAAGTTAGTCAAGACAAAGGGATTATCTGGAGAAGGAATGGAGAGTTGGCTGGTGTGGTGACTGGAGAACGGTTGGTGCCTAGTACAGTGTTGTCTACTTGTGTATTTTTTTGTGGTAAAATAAATATATTTTGTTGAACTCACTGGTTCACTCCGGCCGATCACCTATAGTAACTAACATCCACCACCTTCACAAATGAATGATCGCAACGAATACAAGACACCCACAATCTCTCGTCTTTAAGTAAAATGAGAGAAAAGTTAGAAGTTTAAAAGTTACCATAGCGCTTTGAAGTAAGCTCGCCTCTCGACTAACAAATAAAATATTGAGGAGTCCAGGCTTTATTTCATGGCCTTAAATCTTCCATTGGCATGACGATGTCGTCCGTTTGCATCGATGAAGCTTCGATTCCGTTGAGTCTTCTTCTTCTTCTCGACATCTTTGAGAGCGACTTTACGAGGCGTTACTCTATTAAGCTTCTTTCCAGAAACTACAGCTCTCTTCACCCTCCGGACGCTTGAGGGAGCACGACTGACGGAACGGCCACTGGTTAAACTGCTGGGACTCATAAGGCGACGAGAACTTCTCCCAGAACGACGAGAGCTTTCAGAGCGAGAAGAGCTGCCCGGCTGGGGGGAGGGAGCACGACGAGTAGGAGCACCGCGAGGCATTAATGTCAGAATGAAGAAGAGAGCTTAATCTGGCTCTTTTTATAGACAGATAGGATGATCCAAGATTATCCGAATGCTAGACAAGTCAAAACAACAATTATCGTAGCCTGAAGGTACTTTTTCTCTACTTTAAAATAAACAATTAGAGATCTGGTGGGCCAAAAACTGAAAAGAAAAGCAACGTAACTGCGTATCAAGCAGTCTGATCTTTCGCGTTGTTTTTTGAGATGAGATCGAAGAATTTTCTTCTGTTCTATTAGCCAAAAGAAAAGGAAGCGTGTACTTTGGCTTTTTCATTCGAACCAGCTTCCAGTTGGATTTCCTCCGCCTCGGAACCCGTCGGTAGATCTCCGGAGACCGATAAAGCCCCATCGTCAGCTACATCTCCTCACTCCCTGTTCTCCCCACCTCAACCCTTCAATGGAGGGTGACGCAGCTTCCGCCGTTCGGCGTGTTTCCAATCAAATTGAAGCCAATCCCTATTGTGATCATCTCTTCAACATCCATCGATGGATCGTCGCCTGGCAAGATGAAAACGAAGCCCTAATTGTGGGGTTTTTTTCTATTCAAATTCTCAATCTTTTTTTAGAATTTGAAGCGACATCTTCACATCAGAAAATTGATGCCAATGCCTCCGCCTCAAGATTCCGACTCTCTTGAGATGAATTCATTCGCTCCAATCACCATCCTTGGACAGAATAAGCCAGACGATAATAAAATCGTTCTTTTGGAACACACAGGAAGAATAGACATCCATGGAATGGTCGCCAATATGCAAGTGGGGCCTTACTTTAAATTATTATTTTCCTTTAAAAAAATTGCTTATTGATCTCGTCTACAAATTTGTGGAACATTATTTTTGCGGAAAATAATTGAAAATCTCATAAAAATTGGATTTTCTCCATCGAACGGGAGCATAAATGCCCAAATTTTCTTTTTTCAGTTAAATCCATTTATGAGAAATAAATTCCGAATGATGGAAGAACTTCACGAAGAAGTGATCAAACAAGAGCAAAGAACTGGAAGACAATCTGGTGGCTTATTGATAATGGATCTAGAGGGTCTCAGCTTCTCTCCTTCGCTTCTTTCTGTCATTGCTGGCTAGTTTTCCCGCTTTTTCTAATATTCCAATTCCAGGACCTTACAGAATCATGTGGGGAACACTCTTCGAGCAATATCCTCAACTAATTCAGCAAATTCTAATAGTGAATGCTCCAACTTTTGTTAATCTATTGAATCAAGCTTGTCAGCCCTTCATTCCAACTGATTACAAAGTGGGAAAAGTTTTTTTTTTCGAGAAACCTAGTAATTTTCCAGGAAAAAATAATAATTTCATCATCGACAGAGATCCTCAACAAATACATTTCAGACGACTGTTTGCCTGTCGATTACGGTGGCAAATTAGCCAAAATGCCGGTGAGTTTATCAAAAATCTAATTGACCTCCTTCGAAATGAGCAAATTACAGTACCCAATTTCACCAATCCCCGAAGCTGAACATATCTATTGCACTCTAAATACGATCTCAATCCCCGCTGGTTAGTTGCCCTTTTATCAACAAATAAATTGTTCATTTGGGTGGTCATTCAATCGAGAAATTCAATTGGAAGCAAGGCCAAGAACTTGAATTCCTGCTGCGAAACGAAGAAAGCTTTACTTATTGGATATTTTACTCCGAGACTGATACGGTAAATGATGGAATTTATTCAACAAAGAAGACAAAAATAGAAAGATCAATCAAATTGGATAGAAATCTTTCCTGGATGTGAGCGACCGGCGCTGAAGCAGGTTGACAGATGGCAATGGAAAGTTCCTCATGATGGGTTGGTTATCGCCGCTTTTTTACAAGAAAGAGAAAAATCTAGATTTTATTTCATTCGCTATGGAAATGAAAGGGCTTGGCTCTTTTCTACCAGCATCAACACCGCCATTTTGGATGGAAAGACTCGACAACGCCTAGTTCCTATTGAGATTTACAAGCCATGATACTGTATTTGTTGGTACCTCCTATCTATATTCGAATTTCTCAAATTCGGATATAAATTTCCAAATTTGGATATAGATGGGAGGTACCGTATTTGTTAGAGGAACCAATAAATACTTTGATAGTCTGAAGCATCCCCACCTTCCCCTCTCTCTATCTATAATCAGCAACCGCTGGCAGGCTCACCGTCAAAGCTGCTAATTGACAGGAAGCATTCGGCCCGTTTTGCTCATTAGACTCCCACCGACGGGGTGGTCAGCACCTGGCGGATAATTGCCAGGCTTCCCCACCAATCCCTTTCAGGCTCACGCAATGAAATGAAGATTGGCTGTCCCGAGAGAGAGAGAGAGAGAGAATCGGGGTCATATGGGGATTTGCGACTCAGAAAGGAAGCTAAAACATACCGTAATCTTCTCTCCTTAAAAAAGGACAATTTTATGCCACGAAAAATCCAAGGCTAACCCCCATTGGGACTCATTTTTAGAGCGAAGAGGTTCAAAATCTGTTTCCAATCTATGAGAAAAAGGAAAAAATATTGCTTTCGAGGAAAATAAGTGGGTCTTGGCTTCCGTCTTCTGACTCAGCTGACATACGTGGATTGCCCTATGCTCTGCCCTTCTCTTTCTCAGAACAAATTTCAAAATTCAGCACCACCCTCTCTTGTGTTGTTTTTGCCTAAAATCTCTAGCGGCTTAGTCATCCTCGCTCTGTTCGTCTCCAGGGAGGCGTTCCCTCTCCTCTCGTCGTCGTCCCCCCGCACCTGCCGCATTCATCGATCGCCAGGTGCTCTCCCCCAAGGCAAATTAGACGGCATTCAGCTTCCACCCGACTGGCTGTCGATGATCCTCTCGGCTCTTTACCTCCTCCCCTTTTTCTCCACTCGTTTATTCAACTTTTAGGGTAATAATGACCGAGTTGAACTCGAGCCTTTGTGGACTCAACTGGCTTTTGGCCAAAGGAGGACAAGGAGATCAAAGCACTTCGTCTTCTCCTGAAGATGCTCCACCAGTCAAATTGGTTCCTCCAACCAAGCCGACCGCCGAGAAACCACCGTATTCCTACGCTCAAATGATTCGAATGGCCATTGAGAATGACCCACAAAAGAGGTTAGTTCATCCCTTGCAAATTAAGAAAAGATCAAATATTCAAAAAAATCGCTCCAAGACCCACAAAATTTTATGTTTTTGGAAAGATCAATCGCTTTGAGTTGCCCAAAAATGGCATTGTTATGGAGCTTTTCGTTCAAATTCTCTCTCCTTCTTTATGGTTTGTAGCGCCTTTCAGCAATTTTTGGGCTTTTGTTCCCTTTTTTTTCTCCCCAGTGAATGCCTAATAACTAGCCTCGAAGGTGCTAATTTTTCATCTGCCATCTAAAATCTGCCACGTCACGCTATCTCACATGTCTCGATTGAAGACCATTACGATTAATATCGTTCTCTCAGCTGTGAAAGCGATGACATTTTTCGCTTAATTTTTGTACTTTCTCGCGATAAAAAACACTTATTAATTTCTGAGAAAACGACCAAAGATTCTGACTTCTGTTTCAAACGACTCTGGGAATATGGTATTCTCTAGCCGTTTTGACTAGTTGGCTTCCTGTTTTCGGGAGGAAGAGATCACGCGAAGCCGCACCCATGACAACTAATTGCTTTTGAGGGAAAGAGCCTCGTTCTGGGAGTGGGAATCTCTTTTTTTTTCGTGGATTACGGTAGTCGAAATGGCTGGCACCCGTTAAATTGAATTTTTAAGTTCAATGTCGGAAAACAAATTTATGGGTTTGTACAGCAAATCCTCTAAAATCTTCAAAGATCTGAAGCCACAACTTTGATATAAACATAAAAGAACAAAAGACTAGAAGTAACCCAATGAATTTTAGCGGAAAATCCATTTTTGGAGCTTTAATTTTTGATGTTTTCCCACGTCACAGAAGAAATCAAGGGCTCTAAATAATTTGAAACTAGTGATTTCTAGCGAAAAGACACATAAACATCTGAATTTTTTAGAAGCACTCTGAGCGAGATTTATCAATTTGTGGCGAATAATTTCCCATTTTTCCGGGATAATAACAGCCTCAGTTGGAAGGTGAGTCACCTCCTTCTTCCACTCAAAAACAATGGGATTTTTAGAACTCAATCAGACATAATTTGTCTCTGAATCGGCAGTTCAAAAGGCTCGATAAGAAGGAAGGAGAAAAGGGCAGCTATTGGGTCATCGCCACGCCTGAGGACAAAAAGAGACGTTCAATTCATGGATCACCAACCAGGATTAATCCACTCGTTGAGAGGATGTATTTAAAAAGTAATTTTCGATAGTTTTTAATAATCCAACAAAGTTCGTTCAGATAGAATTGAGAAGCGTCCAATAGCCCAACCACCTCACTCTTCTTCCGTTCACTCAATCCACAACATCCGGAACAATTTCTACTTCGACGATCGTTCCGTCGATCCCGCCACTATTTCACTTTTCGATTCGGTAATTAAAAAAATCCAGATGTTCCTCAAATCCAAAATCTAGGGTTCAGTAAGACAAATCCAAGAAGTACATCAGCCGGTGCTGATCGAACCGGAGAGAGAAATTCAAGACGACAACTTGAACGACTTGGTTTTATTCGCTTCTCATGACCTTTCCGCTTCATTCAAGCAAGTCTACGACCAAGTCTTTCATCACAAAAGTCCAACTGATAGGAGTGGGGAGGTGAGGGGTTTCTGAGGCATTTTTGTTGTTCCTTGAAAGAAGCCCTTGTTTTATTTTCGAAGTTATCTTTTTTCAGGAGATCGATTGGATGAAGATTGGCCTCGAAGCAGCTGGAGTTGACTACCGCAATGAGGATGAGCTGAATCAACTCGAAGTCGATCGTTTTTCTCGTGAGTTTTTAGCTGTTTTTAATTGAAAAATTGAGATTCGTTTAGAGTTTTTACATTCGCGAATACCGCGGAACAAAACCAATCAACGAGGTAAATCTAGAAATCCTCAAGGTAGATATTGCGCACTTATCAGACCTTAGAGAGATTAGAGCACCTCTTTTCTATCCAATTATTAGAAAGATAAAAATTTTTTTTTCTAAATTTCAGTTCCACCATCGGATATTGACGACTTTAGCTGTCCTTCTTCGCTCAATCGACGTGTAAGTTAAAATTGAGTGGACCTCTACAATATGAATAATTTCAGGGTTCTCTCTCATCAGAGGAAGATGAATTCGACTGGTCTTCTATTCTCTAAATCTCCCCACTCTTTTCCTTCGTCGTTTTCCTCCTAGAGGCCTCCCAGTATTTCTCTTTTTAGTGTCATTCTTCGTACACTTTCTAGTCCAAAAATATTTTTATTTAAGGCGCTCCATATGAGCCATAATCGTCGTAGATGTTCACATTTTTCCCTGAAATCTCTCGGATTTTATACATCGAAGCGAGCTGATCGCACTAAAAAGCTGTAAATAAACGTACTTGCTTGTCTTTGTTCGGCAATCCAACGTCTTAAAAATGAAACAAAATTGGCGACATAGACGGCCGAAAGAAGGAAACAAAGAATAGCAGCTGTGGTGAACCATCCTCCTACTGCCAACTCCCCTCCGCCAATGATCAACCACATCGACATAAAATAGAATATCGAGAGCATCAAGGAGATCCCACTTTCCTGAAGAAGAAATTGCGAGAGAAAGAGAGACTCACAGCGCTAGCGTAGGTAACCATGTGAACTGGGAAGAAGGTCTCTTCGAGTTCGAAAAGGATAAAGCTTCCAAACGCTACATCCAAGAAAATTGAGAGGGCAAGGATGAACCAAATCAGCGAGGATCCTAAAACGATTTTTAGTTATTTTTGGGCTTTTTGTTTTCTTCGGCGGAAAATTATGGCTTATGGTCTGTTCATAAACAAGACGACACCCTTCGTATCTAAGAAAGGGGTTTTTGCGGTGGAACCCATTTTCATCCTAAACTATACTAAAGGCCTTTTTTAGAATAAAATGGGTCTCGCTTCAAAAACCCCTTTTTTGGATACGAAGGATGTCGTTTTGTTTATGAACAGTCTACCGTATTTCTAAAGGAGTCTTCCCTAGGGGATTAATTTTTGAAATTTCTCAATTGATTTCATAATTTTTTTGCTGTTTTAAATACATTTTTAGGAAGACAAACCTGCTGGTAAAGTGGGGGACTTCAACAAGGCGATAATTAGAATGATTTCGAGAAGAAGAGCAACAACTTTGAGAGACTGTGGAAATTTAGAAAATCTCGAAATAGCAAGTGCCATTGTTGTGTGTTGTAAGTGAGCCGAATCGATAGCCCTTCTCCCGATAAGAAACCAACAAAAACGGGTCATCTTTATTCTGATTAGATTGGCTAATACTCCTCGAAGAGACTCGCCTCCGATTCTGAAAGAGTTCTTAGAGAATTTCAATAGAATCTTACGATTCTCTCTTCGTTCTCGAAACCATTGGCGGAAGAAGATGATCGCATTCACCAAATAAGTCATTGAAAGAGCCAAGGAGAGAAGAGTTGCTACGGTAAACCAGCCTCCTTTTGTCAGTTGGGCTTCTCCAAAAATTAGCCAAGTTATTATAAAATAAAAGGTCGCCAGGGTCACAGAAATTCCTCTTTCCTAAAACATTTTAAGTCATTTTTGTGTAAAAACAGTGTTTTTGTCGGAAAATTTGAATTTTCTAGGATTTCCTTCATTTCTTATAAAATAAAACTATTTTTCAGTTGAATTGAGTCAAAGTTGGACTTACAATGAAGCTATAAGTAAAAATCTCGATGGGAAAAATCTTGGTCTCATATTCGAAGAGAAGAATCAGACTCAGAGTGAGATTTACGACGAGCGAAGTGACGACTGTTCCCCACACAATGCTTGAACCTATTTAAACTCTGAGCTGTTTGCTTTCCTCCTGGACTTACCAGCTGGAATACGAGGCGAATTTGCGATAGAAACAATCAAAATAAATTGAAAAAGAAGGAGTAGAACCTTAAGCGAATGGGGTAAATGTAGAAAACGGGAGACGAACAGCGCCATGGGTAAAAGGGCTTTAAATGATAAGGCGGCTGGTTGGGAAAAGGGAGATCGAGAGGGCAGATTGGGCAAATAGACAAAATGTTTTCTTCTCAACAACGAGATCTCTGCTACAAACAAAGGAAAACCATTAGGGACGGTTGGACCTTCAATTTCTGAGAACGCAGCTGAAGGAAAAGTCTTAGGCTGATAAATGTCATTTTGATCAGCAGCGATTGAACTAATTTTTTGAGGCTCCATCTTGTAAAAACATTATATTCTATAGGTTAATTGATCTAGAAGATCCTCCAAGAAAATTCTGGATACTTTCTTCAAAATTATTTGCGTATTTGCGTACCTATTCAAATTCTCGAAAGCTATGCAAATTCAAAGGAAGGTTCTAAAAGCAGATTTGAGAAGGGAATTAAATCGCTTTCTTCAAAGATCCATTTCTCTTTCTTTCTCTTCCCTGTTCATGTTTTTCCATCAATTTTTCTTTTTTTAGCTTTTTTCAAAGATGGCTGGAGATTCTTCTTTTTCTTCGCTTAGCGATGTTTCTGATCTTGGACTTTCTGACGCTTCGGATCCTTTCTATGGAGATATTAGTGAGGATGGATTACCAAGTGACGAATCTGAGTTTGACGAATTGGAAGAATTGAAGAATGAATTCCAAAAGAAAGGAGAGACCCAAGAGGAAGAAAAATATGAAGAAGAAGAGTTTGGGAAAGCCGTGAAACTGATTGAGGAAGGGCACAAAAAAGTCGCATTGGTTGTTTATAACAACAGGGAGCTCGATGTTGGCTTCGTTCTCGATAACAACAATAAAATAGTGCGCCTGCAGTTTATTAGAATTTGGCGTCTGAAACGGGCTGAAAAGGCAAAGGTCGGAGATTGGATCCGATTCATCCCAATTCGGGTAAATTTTGTAAATATTATAGGAAATATATATTTTTTAAAGGAAAGTGCCACCAGAGAAAAGAGCACAATAGCTGACGGAGCTGAAATCGATCGTGGGAAGCACAATTTGGAAACGAAAGTCGATCAGATAACTGGGATGGTCTTGGTTAGTTAAATTTTGAAAATGACGACATCAATTGAGCAATTTCAAAAATTGGAAGAACTTTAGGCACAATTTTTCAGGTGAAAACACGCCTAGCCGTTCCCAGTTTCCACATGGCTCCAAAGCAATTTTACGACTTTAACGAAGTCAGCCAGAGTTATCGTCCGATCTCCCGTCCAACTCCTTGTTGGTCTCCCGAGCTCGGCGTAAGTTATTTATAATTTGTTTCCGCTACCCTCTCTTATAGGATGTGGAGGACACAAATGGAGTTCTTGAAGATGGAGGATTCCAAGAATTCGAGAACGACACGCTCTATGAGGCTTGGATCGCCCTGTCGATGAAAAAATCTCCAACCGATGATAAGTTCTTCTTCGAAAAGAGCATTCATTCGATCGTTTCGATGCATACAATCTTCTCTTCAGAATACATGAATCTCATCGGCCAGTTGGTTAGTTTTCTCCCTCTCCTCCTACAATATTTTGGAATTCAGAAATGGACAAAATTCGATTACTTGAAATATAAGTGTGTTCCTTCTGATAGAGATACCGAGGTGATTCGATGTGTTATTCCTCTCCACAGCCATTTTTCAGGCAAACATGTGTAGAGAAGCAGATATTCTTGCCAAATTTTATGGCATAATCTCCAAGCAACAAAACAAACTTGCCGTTTGGAACTATAGATTCGGGAATGTTAGAATGTTAAGAGTCAATGATGCATACAATTTCGAAAAGTATAAGGTGTGTAGAGATCTTCTTTTGCTTATTTTAGTTTTATTTCTTTAAAAAAAGTGAATTTGAATCTTTTTTTTTCCGAAGTTTGAAAATTAAGTATATCGAAAAAAAGAACAAAACCATTTCAACGAATAAATCAAGCCCTATCATCAGTAATGAATTTTAGATCGGCCAATTGGTGACATTTCATGTGAAGAAGAAGTTGGATGAAGCCTCAGGATATTTCTGTGCATATGATATCATAGCAATTACCAAAAAAGAGCATGAAAGTCTGCAGATAAATATACTCCATCAAGAAAATGAGACAACTGATCCCAACGTATGGAAGCTAGTTATAAATCCAAAATGGAGATTTTTAGATCGAGGTCGACGTCGTGTTTCCGTCCGAAGAACAAGACTTCTACAGATTTTATCACAACTTTTGCGGAAAGGCAAGTCTATTTTAACTTAATTGCCCAGAGAATTGTCTATTCTCTGACTTCAAAATAATTTAGTCCCCGATTCAGCCTTAAAAGACCAAATCTAAAAGAATAATTTAGATCGAAATTGATACAAAAGTTCTACAAATCAAAGTCTCGGAAGCCTTGGAAGGAAAGATTAACTCTAACTTAGTGGATGTATGCCACATTAAACGAGTTCTGGGAAGAAGAGTTCGTCTGGAGTTGCGCTTCAACAAAGCACTTAGTCATTCTGATAACTTCTGGCATCAGTGCCATTTCATTCTCAAAAAAGTACATCTCTACGAGGTAATTTCCTATATTTTATAACAAATAGAGACGTTGCAGGACAACGAGCAGATTGGCTTTTAATTTACTGTATCAACCCGATATATGCAGCTGCTGTCATCTGTTTATTCGTCATATTCATTTGCTGGCTTTATTATCATATCGCAATGCCGAAAACAATAAACCTATTGAAACTATCTTCTGAAAACAAGTGGGCTGACTCTAAACCTAAGAAAAAGTGGATTTGGAGCCTCCTGTACTTGAATGCATTTCTAGACCTGAAAATAAACTGCTGGAAAATGAGTATTTTAGTAGATTTAGAGCTATTGACTTGCTTAAAAGCAAGAATTCAAAACAAAATGTTTATTCAAGAACATGGGAGAAATCAGGGTGAGGGACGCTTTGAAAGGAATTGAACAAAATGACGAGGGAACCATCCTTTGACTCGCTCTTCTCCATCCTTGTAACCGTAAAGCCAGTTTTTTTGGGCTCCTTCCATTATCCATTTCTCGCCGGCAGTCAGTTTAACTCGAGTCTGGTCTGTAATCGGCTGAGTCCAGAAGATTTTGCATCCCAGGAGAGAGAACATTCGACAAGAGCCAAGCCATCCGCCGGGGAAATTTTCGGTAACTCTTACGTAGCGACGAAGACGGCGATTTTCCTTCTTCTGATCCAATATTTCCTTCTGAAAAAATTGAGCTAAACAATTAAAAGAAAACCTACGGAGAAAGTGAATTGATGGGATGGCTCAGCTACGGGCCACCAGATACCATTTCCGCGGACTTGACCGCTCCAATTGGCGAATAAGCTCTCTTGTAAATTCCTTTTCCATCCGAGATTATAAGGGTAGTACCATTCCCCATCGACATCGCCATTTTGTCGACGATATTTTGCCTCATCATCAAAGTATTCCTCAATTCCTGTTTGATTCTTCACTATGGTTTTCAGTTGGAAATAAAGCAAGCCGATGAGTGCCACTGCGACTCCAATAGCTATTCCTATAGCCAATGCAAGACAGCATAAACCACGAATTGAGACCGGATAGACGATTTGTTCATCGAGATGAAGTTGAAAGATGATAGCCCAAGGATGGAGAAGAGGAAAGGTAGTCAGCCAATTTGGAAGGCCAACTTTTTCTTTGAAATAGAGGAGATCAGCAGTATAAGCCTTGCTATATTCTGGCCTTCTGCCCTAAAAATTAATTGGAATTTAGAAGAAAGAAAGAAGAACAAAACCTGAGAAGACATTCGCAGCAAGCAGAGAGTGTTGTTGAGGATGGCATGGAGACAGCCGATGACGGCGAAGAGGAGGAAGCGGATGAAATAGCTGTGGTTTCGATGGCCAACACAAGTCGCAACCCAGACTGAAAAACTCGACTAAAATTCCTATTTCCCCCAACTCACGACAATGATGATCCATCTTGAGGACGCAGCGATTGCATCTCGAGCAGTGGTGACTTCTGGGCGCCTTAATTGTCTCACATCTCCTACAGTAATCCAAGAGAGACTGATGCTCTTCCTAGAGAATTTGAATAAATCTTCAAAAAAAATGTAATAAACCTGAGAAGGAGTCCATCTTTTGGGAAGAATGCCAGGTCCGGTGAAACAGGCCATGAGATGATTGAAATAAACCAAGAAATTCCAAAGGAGGAAGATAGACATTTGGATGCAACCCATCCACGAATCCAGCGGCCAACACAATCTCATATAATAGATTGTCGTCTGTCCGATGAAACTAACAATGAGGAGAGTAGTAACAACTCCGGGAGAAAGTAGGCGAGAGAAGTCCAAATAATTTTTCTTTGGGAGTCCATCCGGCCAACTTGGGGCTTCAATCACAATCGGTGGCCACGGCTGTTTATCTGAAATCTGTAAAAAGAAAAGGAAGTGCGGCTGACGTTCAGAGGCTTGGTTGTGTTCTTTAGAGGATTCTTCTCCTTCAGAGGTTTCCGATTCAAAGATTTCTCCTGAAGATAAAGACAACTCGGAGTCCGCCGAGTCGAGGTAAAAAGAAGAATTGCTGGTAAGATCAGCTTCTGATCTAGACGAGGGGAGACAATAATCGTACGCCGTCATTGAAAGAGAGAAAACTGATTTGAAAGTATCTCAGAGGATTGGTCAAGTTCGGTCGAGATTCATCCTTTTCCTTTGATTGTGAGGGTCATCAACAATCTTCGAGAAAAGTATTCATTTTTGCCTTCCGGCTGACCCCGAGAAGGCTGATCCAAAAAGTTTGGTTTCGACGCTTAGTCTAGCTAAGGTCAGAATCCCTTAGTACCTTGAGATACTGGGTGAAAACCGATGTTCTCCTCGAATGGCTGGCTAGTCGCCTCGCTGTCCATCTGAGGCCGAACAGGTGCGGCAGCGGACTCTCAGTGGGCAGAGACGCAGAGCAATTTGCCCTCTATTTCAATAAAATCAAAGACGAAAAACACTCCAAAATTCTCAAGTCTCTCCAATGGTGGATCAAGCAGATAGTGTAGCCTCGTTTCTTCCTTGTCAGACCTTCCAATATTTCAGAACTTAAAAAAAAAACGTTTTGTGCTCCAATATGCCCTTCTCGAGTTTGAGACTACCACCTCCATTCTCAGTCAGAAAGCTATTAATTAGCAGAACAATGTCTTTCACAAAAAGTGATTTTTTTTCTCTCTCTATTCACAGCCAGCCGCCACATATATCTAGACATTCTCACGACTATTCCCTTCCCCTTTCTTCATCCAGAAAATGCTTTTTGTTCTTTTACTTTTCCCTCAAATTTATTCCCATGGTCCGATGAAAGTTCTTCCAAATGAAAATGTCGTCAGCATCTCTTTTGTCGGCAAATTGGAATGTTCCAACTGTGGCTAGTAGGTTTTCTTTTTTCTTGTATAAATCTTAGGCTTTAGTTTCTTGGAGGAACAAGTTCTCCCAACTTGGAAGAAACTCAGCCGAACTGGTCGATTTAACATGACTTATATTCCCTATAGTTTGTGCAGTCGAAGTGGGGGATTCGCATTGGGGTGAGGAAGAAGTCCCCCAAGAGAAATCCTTCCAGTTGTGCTTCTGATGTAAAAGCCCTTCAAGCTTGTATCGTTGATCAAATGGTATACGGCTATTGGGATCTTTTGTTCTGCACGCAATACGAGAAAGACCTTAATGTCGTTTTGAAGAATTGCGACTTCTCTGGTCTCGATATTGACAGGTAATACTCAGCTTTTAAAATTCTCTAACATTCTTTAAAATGTAAGTGATTTATAGAATAAAATCCTGTGCTGGTCGTGGATGGAAAGAGGAACACCTTGATGGAAGATGGTCTCTTGTTCGAACTTTGTATGAAGTATTTCCGTCCAAAGCCGAAAGAGTGTGATGACAAGGAAGCAAGAAGTTCCCTCTAAATAAATATCTGAGATTTACAGTAGCAGATGAGATAAGAGCGAGTGCTTTTCAACAAAAATGTTTACGGATCTCCACCACATTCACAATTAATATTCAGAGCTAAGAGTAGAATGAGCGGTATCTCGTTTTATGCAAGGAGATCCCTTCCTTATAAATAAACAAACGGATAACGATGCCTTGTCTTTGGGCTGAATAGTGAAAATTGTTATTTCTATTTGATTGTCAATCAGCGAAAGCTCAATAGGTTCAAATAGAAAGGACTTCTATATACAATTTCATTCTTTAAAGATTAACAAAAAAAGAGACTATTTATAACGCAAAAAGAAAGAAGCACCTTGGCTGCAGCCAATTTTTTGGGCGAATCGGGCAATGTTTCCAGATTGTTCGACGACTTTACTAGCATCACTTGGCAAGTTTGACATTTTTAGAGCTGCAATCAACAGTTAATTATTATTTCAAAGGAAACTAGCATAAAAAGGCTACAAAAAAGATTTAGGATTTATGGACATGGGATAATTAGAACTAGAGTTATTACGTAAAACTTCAAATTCCTTACGTAAGAGACTTCCTAGCAAGAATTTCTTGTCGAAAAGCACAATAAAAGTTACATCCTTGTTAGCAAATCTTCATCTACCCATCTCAGAAATATTAAGCAGCCATGTTTTTTAGCCGCAGCTCGAGACTGTATGATCTTTCTATTTCTTTCACATCTTCAATGTTATCTTATTAATACCCAAACAATAGAGTTAACCTTGCATTTTACAACTAGAGTCCTAAGGTTAAAACATTCTCTTGTAGGAGGAGCCCCAATGAAATCTGTTTCCTTTCCGATTTATTCCTTTTACAAATTCCTTATTCCTTTTTGGTTTGAAAAATAGAAGCTCAGGGCTTCTATTAGAGAAAATACGGTAAAAAAAAAGAAAGCAAAAACGATGGTATATTCATGTCAGTCTTACTTCTCTTTCGGCTCCAAACAATCTGCTAAAACTGCTGGCCATAGGCTGTCGTCATAAATCGTACTTTCCTTCCTTGCTTCTCCCGCGCGTCTGTAATAGCCCTGCAACGTGTCGCTTTGATCTCGCCGCCCATGAATCTCATCTGGACGGTTCCCATAGGCGATGTCTTTGACATTTGTCCCCTTGAATCCCAAGAGAAAAGACAAGAGCAAGTGATCAGTTTGTAAGCACAGCGGATCGATCGTCTCTTTTTGTTTGTCCTCACAGTCTCTCGCGCCCAGTCATAAAATAAAATATTAGCGAGAGACTGGCCTTCTACTTTTTATGGTCTTTTCTTCTTGGAGGCTATTAGCATTACAAAAGAGAACCGACTTTTTTTTCTTCTTTTCCATTCCGAGGACGAATTTTATGACATCGAGGCGACCTTTGCTTCCTTACAAAACACGCGACAATTTAGGCTAGCCTTTGTCAGAAGGAATACGGTAGCTCTCTCCTTTCCTTATTATGAAATTCAAATCACCTATTCTATTTTCACCTCGTTTCATCTCATTATCCAAGTTGATGACCATAAATGAATCTGGAAATTCCTCATTTTCCTCGAACTCTAATCAACAAAATGGGGATAAAAATCTCGTCTGATATTAGACAAACCCCCTAGAATGCGTATTGCTAGATCAACTCGTATGGAGATTGGAGACGAAAACTCCTGTAGGTCCTTTTTACTCAGGAGATTACTGTAGAGTCTGGATGATACATTTGTATCATCAGCTAATCTGAATCAACCAAGCTTCGATGATTTGGAAGAGTAAATTTTGTATTTATTAGGAAATAGTCATTGCTCTTCTGTGTGTCTTGATGCTATGTTTATAGTTCTAACTATGCCAACAACATAAACAGTTCCTTGTTTTGTCTATAGGAGGAAAGGTCATGAGAAGGCGACTCTTATTCTGCGATTGGAATGTTTTCTCCATCGAAATCTATAATTTTACAATGACTTTTCGCCTTATCGCTATCGCATTTTGTTGCAATTTTAATGTCCTTTCCCCCCTTCTTGGTCCTTAGGATAAACTACGGAGATTTACTACTCTCCTCCATCCTGCGTCTCTCAGTGACAGTCAGTCTGCGCAGGAGGCCGCCCCCTGGCGATTGCAATCACAACACAGACGCTCTTTCTGTCTGGCGAGACTGATCTCTTCTCCTTCTCTTCTTTCTCTTCAAGGTTTGTTCTGGTAGGGAGATTCAATGATCAGTTGGAGACCATGAGAGCGTGTAATCTGGTGTGGGTGAGGTCATCAGCTGAGAGTCTATCCAGTTTTTACGAGTTAAGCCTATTTATGGGGACGCTTCCCGGTATAGAAGATCATAATGTGCATCCCGAACAGTGATCTCTCTCTTTTCTTTTTTTTACTATTTCAATCCTAAAAATCAAATTTGAAAAATTGAGTGAGATTACTATATTTTCTCCACCTTTTCGCATTAGAAGGTTGACTTTTGTAGGATTTCCTCCTCATTTCTTTCTTGAGACCTTGAGTCTCACAAAAGTTTTGAATTGTCCCGCCTACTTCAAAGTAATAAATCTCCGATTAAACAGAAGAAGTTACAGTATGCAACCCAGCTATTCTCTTTTGGCTGACCACCCGGTTCTCTAAGTTTCTTGAATCGGCCTCAATCGATCAAAGAGCTCTTTGGCCGGCTGGCTGGCTGTAGATTTCCGTCCGTCCCATAAATTTTACGGGCAGCGGCGCATTTGAATGGGGCTTTTTGACGACGGCCTCTCTCGCGTCTCTTTTCACGTCACGGCGTCTTTACGCCAGACAATCCTCCTCTCTCTTCCTATCCGGTGAGTGGTTTGATTTGATCCCCCCTCTTTGAAGAGCTATGCGATTTCTGTCTACCCTGTAGTACCGAGCTGTGTCTCATTGAGTGCAGCCACGCTCGGCTGCGAGGTGCACGGACCATAACGACTTACAGACCCCATAATTTAGCCATTCAGGCAACGTGACAGGCGACAATCGCCAGTCTTTATGGCATCGTAAAACGGTGCGTTCTGCCTACAACTCAGAACGGCTGTCTGATACTGATGGGAGTGAACACGAGATAAACAAAAGGACGAGGCTAAAACTGGTGGTATAATTCATTTTAGAATAATATCAACGGGGCATCTGGTTTCCAAGAGAGAAGAAGAGAACTTCTTTTTTGCCTTGTTTCTGCTTGAATTGTTGCGGTTCAATTGTCTACAAACCACGTTTCCATCTAAAAAAAGAATCAAATCAAACCTTGAGAATATTAGCCAGTCGTGTAACTATTTCAGATTTGGGCAGATCACCACATCTGCCTTTGATTTTGCTAAGAAGCTCCTTTGTTGTATGCGGTTTACGGCGCAAATATTTACGAACAGTCTCTTCGTTTAATCCCTCACTATTACTGCAAATAATTTTGTTCGGAAAATAAATGTCTCTGACTCGATTTTTATCTTCTTCGCAGGGTTAAGTCCTTCCTCGTCCGGACCAGCAGGACGTTTTTTGGCGGCTTCACTACTGCCAGCAGAAGATACATACTCTTTTTTAGGATTTATCTAAATATTTAAATACGAAAAAATATAGATAAATCATCGCTGCACATGCAACAAAGAGGAAATACATATATGACAAAAATACTAAGTAAAGGAAGAGAAAACAAACCGGCATGAAGACGTGAGACTCGATCTTTTCCTTGTCAGGATCATCCGTATCGGATCCAGAAGAATCGCGATCTTCAATATCATCAAGTCCACTTTTCTTAGTACCGTCACCTTCAAGAATCTTTCGCACTGAAAAAATCAAATACAGATGGCGTAAACTTGTTTGTTTGTTTTTATTTTAGACGTGTGGTCAGAGAGAAACAGCAAAAAAGTCCTCTTATCTATTATACTTTACTCTTTTTCAGCCTTCCTGTTAGAATTTGACATTTTAGCGGGTAAATAAGCCTATAATACGCTAAACGCCAAGCACAGATGATCAAATAAAGCTGGTCTGCTTATCTAGAGACTTCCACGTGTGTTGAGAATGAGTAGCAAAAATAAAACTTACTGAAATCCTCATCAGATTCGGATTCACTTTCATCGCTGTCAATCATTTTCTTCAATCCAGACTCGTCACCGACGCCAACAAGTTCCTTATCCATCTTCTCGTCGACATTTATGCCCTCTCTCCTAAAAAATTGAGATTAACAACTTTAATTATAAGCTTTTTATTATCGCCCACTCGGATTTATGACAGTTCATTTCTACTAACTTCACCCACAGGACTCGGTTCTGGCAAATTCTAGGTTAGTTTGCCGACTTTTTCCCCCACAATTTCCCTACCATCAATCTGCCAGAAACATGTAATCATAATACCCAATATTGCCGGCCAGACGGCCCGAATATAAACGGACCGCCCATGGGTTTCGGGAAACACTGTCTACGCACCGTACTTTGATCAACACAGCCGGAGCGACTAGTGGGGAAAAGTGCAGCTGACGTCTAGCTCCCCAGCAAAAAGCCCTGGCCTCAGCTGTGAGTGATTCCCATGAGTTTTTTGTACCCTTTTGCAGACCAAAAAGCCGTTCTGCTTGACGTCAAAACAACCCACTAATTAGATACTTTTCAATGTTTTTTGTTGCTCTCACTTCTGCTACAATTCCAAGATAAATCAATCTTAATTTCCGGGTAGAAGAGAGAGCAACTTACGTGTTTTCTTTTCCCCGCAATATCCTAATCATTTCCCTGAAGTGTCTCATCCACTCAATGGAGGAACGAGACATTAAAAACCAAGAAAATTCGCTTAAGAAAACCTGTCATCAGCCTGAACCGCTGGCACCGATAAATGGTCTAAAGAACACCATCACGTCTGCTTCTTTTCGGCACACGTGTGCCCTAAGATCTTTATGATCGCCCGTTCATTCGACCAAGAGCTGGTTATTACTCGTTAGCTGCAGGCTTGTGCAGTACTCAATAGCACGATGACATTCTCCTCTCTGATTCAACATTTTTCCAGTCGTACCATGAAGATTCCTCACCGTAGTGTATACTTTGTCCGCCATGGAGAACGCATCGACAATATCCAACCTGATTGGAAGCTCAAGAACAAAGGTCGAAGCCCAGATGATCCGTGGCTCAGGTAAGCAAGCTTTTTGATTCACCGAGAATGATCAGTTTCTCCAATTATTTTGTGACGCAATGAGAGGAAATTAGAGGTAAAACTCTCGTGCGAAATTGATTTTATCATCGTTGCTTCTACTCGATTTGCGTCATTGACGAGAGAGCAGCTGTTCCTACTCTTATCGCCAGCTGTTTTTCAGCGAGAGGGGCCATCTCCAAGCCAGAGAGGTCGGACGTCGATTGGCAAGTAAGAAGATCGACTACATCTTTACCTCGCCGTTCACCCGCTGCCTTCAGACGACAGTTGGAATCCTTTCTGAGCTTTCCGAACCACTCCCAAAGATCTTTGTGGAGAAAGGCTTCGGAGAAAGTCTCAACGTCTGCTGCTCACCACCCGGCTATCCATCAATCGAAGAAACCAAAAAGATACTTCCCTTCTCTGAGGACTACAAGCCCATTCTTGAGAATCTTCAGCCAGAAGGAGACTTCGATGCCGGCTGCTCGGAACGGGTTGCTTTCACCCTTCGAATGGTTCTCAAGAACTATCCTACTGGTAATTTCTTTCGCCGAATGTCGATCAAAATGTTTAGGAAATATTTTGGTGGTGAGCCACGCGTCGCCCATCGCTGCTTGTCATATGGCTCTCAAGACTACTTGGAGTTATGTGGGTCAATGCACTTTTGGTTAGTTGTTATACTTCGAAAAAAAAGCAGATGAAATTCAGGCCAAATCGATCAGGAAGGTCAAACATTCATCTGTAAGGCATTCAACTCCAAAGACCACCTATCAGACAAAGAAAACCTGCGAGACGTACAGTCGCCAGAAAAGGCGCCGACTGGAATTCCCACTTATGCGGGTCCCCACGGGTCTACTAACAAGTGTCATATTAACATTGGTCTCAATAAGAAATAAAAAATCACTTACTCTGAGTCTGAACCACTGTCAGTCATGTAATCCTGTTCACGGCCTTCGTCTTCTCCATCAGAGGACTCATACTTAGCAATATCATCGGCATTATCGACACGCTGTCTCTTGTCTTTTCGTTTCATTTGAGACTAAGAGAACTTTTATTCCAGAACAACTGGAGATGACCAACCTTTTGCTTCTTTTTCTTCTGCTTTTCTTTTTCTGCATCTTCCTCACGTTCGTTATCAGAGTCATCAGAGCTAAGCATATCTTTAATTTTCTGAACCAACGTATTGGTTAAAAATGGTAAAATTAACTTACCAGGCCAGGTTTTGTCGAAACTTTCTCTCCATCATCTTTGGCAGCAATTTTGTTTCTTATTTCAGCTTTCTGGACGAAATGGTTCATGACTTTGTCACGTCTAATGAAGAAAAATATTTACAGATACTTTGAAAAACACCCACTTTAAGAAGGCTTCTTCGGCAGCATCCGCATCCAATGTTTTATATTTGATAGCATTTGTAAAGCGGTGCATTTCGTCCACTTTAGTTGCAACAAATTCGTCGCCTTGTTTCATAAATATCCAGTAATCGGCATGACCATCTCCTTCTCGAATACTGTTCATTTTACGTTCTTTGCCGTCTAAAAATCAAAGATTTTAAGATAAAACATGTTCTGACTATTATCTACGAAATTAAGATGCCAAGGCTGGTGGTCCATAGCATAAGTGCGAGCCTGTCGTCCATATTTTTTTCTCCTTGCTTCTTCGCGAGCAGCTTTTCCAAACTCGGAGCCTTCTCCAAATTCTTGAACACTTTGCGTGCTCATCATTACACTGCGATTATCTTCACGCTCCATATAAACTTCGTTAGTCTTATTCCACCTATAGAACACTTAGCTTCAATACAAAAAATGCTTACTTTCCAGGGTCAACATTATCCGCTTGGTTGAATTTTAAAACAGACCATTTTTTGTCATCAGTTTTGCTGAAAAATTGAATGTTAATTTAAATTAAAAAAACTAACTTGGCTATTCGAATGACAAATTCGGTTTTTGTTACTTGTTGCTGCTGTGCTGGATCACTCTTGCTAGATGATTGAGCCATTCTATAGCTACCCTAAAATCTGAACATATAAAACAAATAATGGTAAATTAAATAATAACTGTCTTTAACAGCCGAGGATTGGTTTTATGAATTAATTCATAACAATTTATTATAACAAAACAAGCCTAACAAATCAAATAACCTAATAAATTTAAAGCCTACAAGTTAAAAATTCCTTTCCGTTGACTTAATTGATGTTTCAACACTTTAACCTCAATAATATTTGCAATTTCTTCCGCTTTTCTATAAGAAAATAGATCTAAAGAAAGAACTGAAAAGACTCACCTATTTTGTCCGTAATAATCATGGAAATTTCCTTCGGGATCAATTAAATACATGATAACAGTGTGATCAACAATATAATCGTCGGGTGTAGTTTTTGGACCCTGACTGTGGTATACCCGGAACGTTTTTGCGACCTTATCGACCTAAAAAATGCTGATTATAATTCAGGAATTAGCTTTACCTGCTCTTGAGAACCAGTAAATCCCCTCAATTTTGATGAAAATTCGGCACAGTATTGCTTTACTCGTGCAATCGTATCCCTAGCTGGATCAACTGAAATAAAAACAGGAACAACACTAATAGGATCTTTCTGTTTGTTATCCAACAGATTCATAACCTAAAATGAATGAGTTTGTACACAAATATAGCATACCTTAATCATTTTCTCAATTTCATCTGGACAAATATCGGGGCAGTTGGTAAAACCAAAATACATAAGAAGCCAACTGCCTTTAAGCTGCTCAGAACCTTCAATCTTTCCTTCGGTATTGACTAGCTCCCATGGTCCACCAATTCTAGCTTTTCCAGCGGTTAATTTTTGTTGTTTTTCTCGTTCTTCTATTCTCTAAATAATACAAATAATAGAAAAAAAAATAAACTGATAGAACTTACAATTTTTCTGATATAAAGTAATGCAGCTAAACAAGTTCCTCCAATCAAAAAAGTAGCACCAACAACTTTCCAACTAAACAGAGTTGCTCCTCTATCATGTGCTGCTCTCTGTAAATGATAAAATACAAAAAAAGTAAGCCTCAAACCTCACTTGCTTTTCTAAAATTCATAAAATTCTTGTCAACTTCTTCCGTGCTTTTATTCATCTCTCCAGCGAAATCGTTCTTCAACTTCTCGCTTAATTTATCCAACTCTTTTTGAAGATCATCATCTGGAGTTTTTGAACTAAAAAAGAAGATACATATGACGAAATCCTTAAAAAAATACACACCTTGAAGCTAAAAATCTTTGAGAATGCCTGAGAATTTGCTTTTGCGACTGAATTATTGTTCGAACCGTTGAAGGGCGAAGCATCTCTACCTGAAAAATCACAGTTAGCCAAAATAACAAAAAACTATCAAGAAGATGTGTTGGATATAGTGATAAATGGATCAAACTTTTCGAAAATGCATGGAATTTAGACAGTGCTTATTGTTTCGCTGCAGGATGCGGCCTCGGAGAAAGTAATACGAGTTGACCACAGAGCAATAAAAATACGAAGAATTCGTGAAGAAATCGATGGAGAATAATAAAAATCCGCCATTTTATTAGCAGCAATAAATTGTCGTACCTCTCTTTTCTTTTTCTCTTGAAGAATACCAAATAACTCTTCTTTTTAACTCCCCAACAACAAAAGTAGGATAGAATCGTCATTTTCAACAACAAAAAAAGAGTGTCACTTTTCTCGCACCTGCTCTTCACCAATTGTCACCACTGGCCGTAGCCCAAATTGGGACCAATCTTCACCCTAGCCGTCAACCAGTGTGAGATAGGAGCGACAGCAATGGAGCGCATGAAATTATAGCCAGCTGGAGATGGCCGTCTGAAAAATTGGTCCATTCGCGACACCACTCACTGCCACAAGCCTATTATTTTTGTGGGCTGTTCGACAAAATTGCTGTTCACCTCATTTTTCTATCTGCTGCTGCCATGCTCAACTTGCTCGAATTACTGCTCCAAGTAAGTTTTTTTTCCTACATTTTCTATCTAAATTTACTGAACGAGATTTCTCTATTCTCTCCTCTACTAGAAGTGACCAAATCCAAAAACAAGTAGCAAAATCCCATTGGAGAAATACTTCACGCATTATCTCGATCTCTCGAGAGTGAGTCGAACATAAATCTCAGTCCTTTGTCGAAGAAGTGGGGTAGAAGTACCAAAACAATGTCAGATTGAATGCCTTTAATACTAAATTGCTTGGAATGGGCTCGGTTTACCCTAATCGTATATGCATTTCACACTTCGCCAATCAACCCCTACGGTAACTATGCGTCTGGGCTTCTGGATAAATCGGCTTCTACGAGTGAGTCTCATCTCGAGTTCTTTGAAAACAAGAGCTTCAACCTACGTTTAAAATCCTCCAGCTGCAGTAATCCTAAAAGTGAAAGAATCCAAATTTTAGTAGAAAATCGCCTTTTATGCTGAGAAATCTGATATTTTCTTGTGATAAATATTGAGTTTTGCATTGAAAATCACAATTTCGATATGAAAAAGGTATAAACAAACAGTTATATCTCTCTCCTCAATTAATCCTTGTTTTCTCCTTTGTAAATAGTCACGGATCGGCTCGCTTCTCGCCAAAACAGCAGCCATCCAGCCTTCTCTTTCTAAAAATGACGGATGATGGCGAAGGCATTTTTGAATCAGAATTTTGATGAATTCGTTTTCATAACGAATATTAACCGGAAGGGCTTGCCCCTCTTCCCCCACTTCATTTGAGGCAAAACAGCCCTCCTCTCTGGAAATGTACCACTACCAACAGCAATGGAATATAGATTTTTCTTACTTTAATCGTCCTCCACCTCCATACAGAGAGTACATCTGGGTAGGTAAAATATGGCGATTTCAACATAAAATTGATGCTTTTTTTCTCTTGAAGAGAAGCTCAATTTGGACGATTTACACTCGTTTCCAAGATTCTTCAGCAATTTTGTAGGGCAGATCAAGAGAGAAAAAAGTTGATTTAAATTTTTAAAGGGGATTCATTGCAGGGAAGGATAGAACAACTTCTATCATTTCCAGGCAGATCTAACGTCTGATTAGAAAGTCAATTGGTTTCAGTGATTTACGGCCGGAAGTGTTTGGGCGAGTTGATTAGAATCGTCGGAAAAATCTCCATCCTGAAAGAGTCTGATGACTACCGTAATCTCATTCCAATTTCCGTTATGGGTTGGACCATTATTTGAATTATGAGAGCTGCTACTGTAATTTGAATGGCCAACTTCAAGTAGTCGGAGAGATTACGATAATTTTTTGAATTTGGCGCGATATCTGAAATGATGGGATGTTTGCTCCTTTCACTCTTTTATCTCTGTCTTGCAATCTTCCTTCTCTCCAAAAAGTGCTCCTCTTTGCTGACCCTCTTATCTCCTTCTTCCCTTTAGACAAGCCCCTAACGTCACGAGAAAAATCACTGATCAATAGGCTGATTCAGCCGCTAGTTTGTCGTGTTATGTAGCGGGTAACCGGCTGTCAATTAGGTTTCCGAGAGATTTGACGACCTTGCGGACGGGGAGACGCTCCCCCTAATACTAAAGGACAAATGTCTTCTGTACTTGTTATTCCCTTTGATATGGTGGGAAAGAAAAGCCTATTTTTAGCTGGAAAATATGATACTTTGCAACTTGATTGATAATAAATATGTAGTTATTACGCATCAACTACCCACAGATTCAAATTTCAAAGATCTTTTCTTTTTGTCTCCACTTTTGAAGGTTATTGCAGTAATTTTCTTGATTTATAACTTCAACAAAATTATCGTTTTTGATCTCCTCTACAACTTTAAAGAACAATATTTTTCAAGAAAACAAATGAAAAATTCCTAAAAGCTTCACTTCCGGTTGATACTCGGGAGTTTAGGAGGATCTAGAAAGCAAAAAAAGAAGAAAATGCGGCTGAGTATTAAGACGGAGTTACTGTATTTTTAAGCTTAAATCCCAGAAAGTTTGCCTCCTCTCTTCACATAAAACTGTTTGTCCCACTCGCCCCCTCGTATTGGAACGGAGGGCAATAATTCAGGTTCAGATCTTATCGCCTCCACCCACGGTATCGGCCCATGTAGGTAGGAGCGGCTGTTGGCTGAACTTTTACTTTTTTGCTGTTGAAAGAGAGTCGGGTGTATAACTTGTTTTCCAAAACGTCGTCGTCTCAGTACACTTCTCTCTTCCCAGCCAAAAGGCTTACTGTACTGTAGGTTAACGGTCACTTAAGAAAAGCATCTCCGAATTTTATTCGCCCTTCGTCTCGGTGCGTTTGAGAAAATGGGAAGATTTTATGGCTGCGAGGGATTTCAAATAGAGGTAGAAGGCCTTCCAAAAAACTGAAGATCAGCCACTCGAAATAAATAGTTCATTGAAACTTTAGGAAATTCCATGAACCGATTCTACTAGAAGTAAAGAAGCTAACTAGCAGACCATTATTTTTGTCAAAAAACGCTCTATTGGGAGACTAAAAGCCAAATGAATTTTTTTATCGTAGGCTTATAAGCAATTGTAATTTTAAAAAAGCATGCTGGGAGCTTTTTGAACTACCTAAATTGGAAAATAGAAGTCTTTTTGAATTTTAGAAGCTATATGAATTTTTAGAAATCGCGATATTTTTCTAAGAAATCCTGGACTTCTGAAACTCTTGTTAGTGGCTTACTGTATTTGAGTTAACTAATAGTTGGATGGAGGTGGAGAAGCCTAGTTGATCCCAGATAGAGGAAGGAAGCTGGATGAGCTGCTGGTAAAGGAACACAAGGAACGGTCATTCCCATGCTCCCACCAGCTCCCGCCTCTCTTCTTCTTCCCGCCCTTGCCCTCCAGCCCCACCCAGCTGTCGTCTCTCTCGCCTCTCTCAAAGTGAACGCTCTTAAGCGGCTGTCTAGCTGCCGCCAATGCCCCGCCTCCAGCGCATGTCGCGCGTTACAGAAATTCTTAGCGGCCATTCCAAACATTCCTGGCGGCTGCCCCGCATTTCTACACGTGAAGAAGAGTTCCCCCTCAGGCCCCCCAATAGCTCGACTTTTTTTTCACGCAACAGCCAAGGAGGCGTGGCCAAAACAGAAAGCCAAAGGTAGGTTTCAGCAAACACTTTTCCAAGGGCATTTCTCTCAAAAGACTGGCAGCAACTAAAAAGGCTCCTAAAATGGGTTGGCAAAAAAATACAGTACTCTCAAATTTCCCACTTGAAACTTCGTATTCAATTTTAAGTTTAAACTTTTTGCGTTCAAGATTGCTGTAAAACTAAATTAAATTTCAAAAGCTCATTGGTCCCTTTTCCTAAAATCGCTTTGATTCCCCAAGGAAAAGAAGAGTAACTTTAGGATTTAAAGTCAAAAATTACCGTAGCTTTTAGACTTCCTAGTAGCCCTTTAAAGAACCGGAAACTGATCTCGAACACCCACACTTCCACCTTAAAACCAAAGGCAAAAATTCAAAAAATTATTGGTAGACTTCCTATCTTTCTGGATATCCTTTTTTGCTGAGAGCATCGGAGGTAGAAAGTGACTAAAAATGCTGAAATCTTCCTCTCTCCACCTGTCCTAAAAACACTGATAGCAGACAGATTGTCAGCTGACGTCGTCTTCTCGAAGAGAAGAGTTTAGGAAATCGATGACAATTGATTGTCGCGGGTGGGGGGAAATATTGAAGAAGAACCTCTCGATTTTCTTGACCCCTGTCGTGATCGATGCCCAAAACCATCTGCCCCTTGCTCACAAAAGATGCCCAGCCCTCTCCAGCTCTGCCTCGCTCTCTCCCCTCCTCTGTAGTTGTCTCCTAATACGGTTGGCTGCTACATGGGCTGTGCTGCTGCCGCGGCTGAGATAATGGGTCGAGGGGAGGTCACTCTCTTCTCTCACACTACCAAACCCCCCGACAGGATCTGTTTTTTGTAGTCTTCTTATCAGGAGAAAGAGAGAGAGAGAGAGAGAATGGAAGAAGGAGAGCCATTCGGTTCCGAAGGGAGACAGTCTTTTCATTAACAAATAGAACCGGTTGGGCTATTGGAGAGAAGGTTTCCGCTGTTCCCGATAATATACATTACAATTTGTCGTTTTTTTAAAGTCAAAAACGTCTAATTTTGCTAGGAGTACTGGTACAACTCTTCCAGCTCTCCTATTAAACTTTTTTTTTTGAGAATTATTGAAAAATAATTGAGGAATTTTCCCAAACAGTCCCATTGTTGTTGATTATTCATCAGAATAATTCAAAGCAAAACGCAGCGAGGAAACCTCAGCAGACTTTTGATCTCCCAATTCTAGGTTTTTGATCAACTCCAATTCCAATCTGATCGCCAAGAAACTCTCCTAAGTATTGCCAATAATCGGAGACCAAAACTCTTTTTTTTTTCAAAATTGCGACTAAATGTTTAAAATATTCTAGTCAAGTGAATTCCTGGAAAATTAGGCCTATCCAGTGATAATTACCAGTTAAAATGGTAACCAAAATTTAGTCGAAAAGTCATCTATTTCTTAGGAACACCTAGAATTCGAAAGAAGATGTCAATTCTTGTAGGAAAGTACGGTGGAATCCATCTTGATTTGAGAGGATTACTGTGATTCCCTAGATGGTCTCCTAGTAGGTCAATCTTCTAGATTCGTGAGATTTTTTGAGTGTTTCTCCCTCCCTCTGCCTGTGGAAGAGGAGATCAAAAGTCATTTTTGCCTCTCCAAAAACGAGTTGCTCGCTGTTTCTCTTTATAACTGTCGGTTTTTCCTCCTTCGAAGCCAGACGTCGTTTGACACGTGTTATAACAATGGCAATCTCTCTCTCCCAAAAAGTTCGAAACTGGTTCGAACTCAGAGCACATGGGGGACCCAGCAAGACTCGGAGCCACTCAAGAAGCCCCCCGACAAGGTCGAGCACACACACAACCGAGAGAGAGAGACAACCAACCACAGCAGCAACACTTTACACGGCGGCGGCGCCCAAGAGAAAAACGGGACACAGACAAGAAGCGAACGGGGGAACGTGTCAAGATTGCGGCTTAAGGAGAAAAGTTTTTTTTGTTTGAATTTTTGGGGGCGATTTTTTGTTTGAAGAAAAAGGAGGCGATCGTGGTCACAACCAAGAAGAAACTCAAACCTACTCTAATCAAATAAACCCAATCTAGACAGTTTTGAAGCATATTTTCCGGAGAAAAATCTTAAGATCTCCCAGTCGATTAGGTTAATTGATAATTCAAAGCGCCACTTACAATTTGAATCAGATATTTTTGGAGATAAATTCTGACTTTACCATACTCTCCTTCAAAAAGTCAATTTTCTCATAATTTTGGGCGATTTTGCTGATGAAGATGGTGAAAATCATCAGAAGCGAATAGACTCTCTAACTCTCTAGATTCGAGAAATTTGAAATCTAATGCGTTTCTAATAGAGTTGATTATCGTAATTTCGTTGCCTAAAATCTCCCTGGAAAGTAGTCTGGAGTTGCCTTTTCTCTCGGATTTCTTCCTTAACTTTTTTCTGATTGTAGTTGCTTTGACACACAGGACAATAGCCTCTCCCCTTGTCGGTCCAGTCTTCGAACTGGAAACCCGTGAAATTCGTCGTTGGCCGTGGAAACTCGATCTTTTTCTCTATGACTCATCTGAGTCTGTTGTGTCTTCGTCAAAACTTTGGATCTTGTCTTTGGAAATCGATTATGTCAGCTGGCGATAAGGATTGTCACAATTAACCCGAGGGGACTTCTTCGATAAACAAGATCAAACAGATTTTTTTACTACGAGGACAACTCTCTTCTAAACAAAACTTGGGAAAGTTTGGAACAAGATGGCTTCGCTCACTACAAAATTTAAAAGGTCTTGAGGCGACTTCGTTTTTGACTTTATTTTGACTTTTTTTGCTGACGGAGAGACTGTTTGGGGAATCCCCTGCGATTATTTTTTCAACAAAAAAAACTTCTAGAGACTTGAAGAATCTCTTTTTTTTCTTGGAATTGATTCTGTCAGCCATGCGTTCTCTATTTCGCCGAAAGGACGTTATCAGCCTCTAGCCGGGGAGGAGGCTCGTTTCTTTCTGACGAGATGGCAATTCGAGATTGGGCCTTATCCGAAGGCGATTCTTTGAACACTTCTCTCTCCCCAGATTGACACACGTGTGACACCTGGCCAGCTGCTGAGAGAGGAAGATGTAATGGGCACAGTGAGGCCATGCTCTGTGTGAGTTGTGCTTACACAAGGCCGCAGCGTGTGAGTAAGCAGTCTCTCGGCCTCCGCAATCGATGGCAAGAAACTGTTTTTCGGGTCTGGGAGAATTGCGGTGCGGGGTCGAGAGGACATGACTGACTTTCAAGAGGAGGAGCGAGACAAAAAATCTTTTTTTCTTCGAGAGTTTACTCAAAAAAAACTCAAACTTTTGGCACCCTAGGAAACCATAATGTTTCTTGATTTCAAAAGGCTTCTCCCTAATCAATCAAGCCAAATTCAGAAATAACCCTAAAAGGTTTAAAAATTTGAATTTTTCTACTAGACCTCCCAGTATCAATGACGAGTGTCTCCGAAGGAGTTTTTATAGCCGAGAATCAACCTTAGCGACCAACTTTAGTGATTTTTCGATAATTCTTAGTATTTCCGTAGGCTTTTTGGTCGAAAGAGGAAATCTCGAATACTAAATATTGAATCCTCTAATAATCGAGACGAAATTGTCAAAATGAAAGCGAGGGGAGAGAGTCTGGCTTTTCAAAAATATTCCGAGACATTCAAGAAGCAATATTTTTCTTTCCTTAGAATTTGAAAAAGGTAAGGTAGTGATAAAAAAGTTATTTTGTACTATCTCTCTCACTTCTCGCCTTTGAACATCCTTTTGGGAGACCAAACCTTACCGAAATCTGATATGATTTCTGGGGCATAATGTGACTAATTCCCACCTGACTTCTCTCTCGTCTTCGCCTCTGTGGGAGGAGCTGCCCTCAGGGCTCTCCTTCTCCTTGACAAGGAGGGTGATTCATCCATTTGTTGTTTTATTTTTTAAAAATGATTTAACTAATTTCAGATGAATGAATGTTCTTCAAGCCTGGGAGCGACATCGTCTGCAGCAGCCATGACCAACGGCGGCCAGGTGCTGACGGTCTGCCTCTTTTGGAAGCTCTTATTTTTCTCTTTTAGTTGTCTCCAACAGCTGGCGACAGCGCTGGTGGAGCTGGCGATCAGCCAGGAGTCGCATCGTCTTCCTCTACTGCTTCTGATCTAACTGGAGATGCTGAAGGCGTCTGGAGTGCCGACATTGACCAAGCTTTTCAAGAAGCTTTAGCCATTTATCCTCCTTGTGGCCGAAGGAAGATCATCATCAGTGATGAGGGGAAGATGTACGGTAAGTCGGGTTTATTATTATGGAAGCCATGTTTGGAACTGTTTACTTGGGGTTCAGAGACACCGCGGGGATTAAGGCGGCAGATGTAAGTACATAGAGAAGGGGGTATAAGCCGGTTCGGGACAGCTGGCAACAATTGGCCGTACAGAGGCAGAGAGAATGGATCGTCGTAGACAGTAGGGGGTCTTTCAATGTCAATCTGAGGCAATCAGATTGGGACCAAATCAAATTCTCCTAAAACTATCATATTTCTTGAAAACACTTTCAACTTTATTCATTTTGAGAGAAAATTGGTTTTTATTTTTGAAGAGAAATGGCTAAATTTGCGTCTCTTTTTATTCCAAGTCTTTTCCCAAACAGAAGCATTGATTATTAGCCAGCCAATGGACCACCTTGACCGTCGGACTCTTGAATAACGGTGGCCATCTGTTGGGGCATGCGCATCAATCAAGCAGCAATTATCGCGTGGTGTCAGTTCCCTCAGCTGGCCTCTAGCACCGGGTACAGTAATTACAGGATTATTTGGCACAAAAGAATTTCTCGTGAAGCGACTGGCGGCAAATCAGAATGGCAGGGGGATAAACAATTGAATTTTCCTCTAAAATAGTCAATATTTCAGGAAGAAACGAACTGATCGCGAGGTACATCAAGATCCGATGTGGAAAGACGCGTACCCGGAAGCAAGTCTCTTCCCACATCCAGGTGCTAGCTCGAAAAAAGGCTCGCGACGATGCAGCCAAGAAGAAGGCCGAGCATGTGTCCTGCACTCCCCCAGCTCCAGTCAGCTCTGCTCCTCCAGCAGCTGCAGCAACTCCGCAGGCTCCTCCACCACCTCGAGTCCCCGCAACTGTGCCGAACTTCTCCGCCATCCCAACGCTTCCTCTAACGGACCCCGAGAAACAACTGAAGATATTGCAGTCAACGTTGTCCCAGCAGATGTACCCTCTTTGGGGAGGTTCCATCAATCCATTTGCGCTTCCTCCAGCTATGACTGCCGACATTAAACCGTTTCCCAACGGAATGCATCCATTCCCGTTAGTTCATCCAATAAAATTGTAACTACAGTCAGATTTAGATATCCCATCCCTCAAAACCAACTTCCCCGAATGCCAGAAATCAAAGAGCCAGAAACGCCCGAACCTGGAATGGCTGTTGAGTCCTCTAATTTGAGGCTAAACGGCTTCACTGCGTGAGTTTTAATTTCGATATAAATTGGGGGTAAATACGCAACAGCGAGTGATTTGAATCCTTTTTTTTCGCAACTCTTCCTCCCAATTTAGCTGCTTTTATCAGCTTTTTTGTCATTAATCTCCACCCTTTTTCCCCACTGACTCAGCGACCCTAATCGAGGACACAAAAATTCCAAAAATGTGTTCTACCTTCCAGGAAAACAGTTGACTGTACTTTCTTTTAAGACGTTCCACTCATCACCAATTTGATAAGCGCAAATAAATTCCTTTCTTTGATTAAAAGCAGACAATAGGGCAAACAAGGAAAACAGGAGAAAAAATGCTTTCAGATATGTTGAGGGACCGCCGGGCAGTCGAGAAGACATCGTCAGCATTCCAAGCCGAGTTCCTGATCTCGAGGTGGGTTTTTAAAAAGAATGGAGCCTATTTCATAGCCTATGGATTTATAAACTTTGATTTTCTACAAAGCTGTAGAGAAGATCAGAGTCTACAATTTCATTTCATTTATGAATGTTCCCTTTTTCAGAAACTGAAGCTCTCCGATATTTCTGAAAAATATCCAAAACTCCTATTAGATCTCTACGAAAAAGGACCAAAAGATGCGTTCTACTTGGCCAAATGCTGGGCAAATGTCAAGTTTTCCGCTGACGATACGAATAGTCTCTTCGCTGTCGATTCTTACTACACTTCCAATGGCAAATTTGACATCTCCGTTTCGACAAAAGTCTGCAGTTTCGGAGCTGAGCAAGTAGAGAAAGATGAGGTTTGTCGTTTTTCCCTTCATTTCACTGCTCATTTCTCATTTTCTCTACAAATCCTCCACTTTTAGGTTTATTCTCCTCTGCTTGAAAATGGCCAATACAGTTTTCGATTAGAAAAAAGTCCCATGTGCGACTATATGGTCCGTTTCATTCTCAAATTAAAGGAACTCGAAAATGAGGATTGGATGAATAATGTCCTCGAAAATTTCACAGTTTTACAGGTAGGCGTGGTGTAAACTCCTCCTCTTATTAGAGATTCAGGTAATTACAAACAAAAACAACGGCGAAACGCTGATGGTTTTGTGTTTTCTTTTTGAAGTCAACAAGGAGCCGGACACTACCTGCTCCCTTTTCCGTCTCACTGCTTGAAACAGCGAGCTCCACTCCTACGGTTACTAGTCCAATTTTTGTGATGCCATCCGAGATTATTTTATTTTTCCATTTCTTTGTTAATATTGTATCTATACTATGCCGTAATAAACTAGTCACTTCCTCGCTTCTTTAAATCTACTTGGGTTTATTCAAATTGGCGCTAATTCTCAAAAATGTCTTTCCTAAAAAAAGCACAGAGGGAACAAACTGCATTGATCCCCAAGAAAGGAGCTCGAATAAATTGAAATTCGCTGTGCATTTTTTTCAAATCTGAAAAAAAGAAATTATCTCTTCATCTTCAATTAGAGAATTTATGGTTAGTTTTAACTTTTTTTTCTCTGCTTTCTTCGTGTTGGAAATGTCACGCAAATATGCCACGTCATAGGTTGAGATCTAATTGAAAATCCGGAGAACGGAAATTATTCTTGGCGATTCCCGGTCGTTCCTCTGTTCTCATTGTGATGCCCGAGACTACTTCTTTTTCTAATTACGTAAAAGCTGTCATCGCTGGTGTTGGTTAGTCATTTCGTTATTCGTTCTATCGTAATCCCAACAATTGAGTTTTATGAAGAAACATAATGGTTTCAAAAGGAGATTGTGGACTGCAGGAGAGTCAAAGTACATAGAAAGTACTCTCGCCTCGCCGTCTCTTTAAGTTAATTCGAGTTGGATTGCTTTCTTTGATTTAGACTCAGAATCTTTTAAAACAATCGCAAATGTTGATTCGAGCCCTTTGGACTTTTCAATTGTCTTTATCAAAATTTAGATTCAAATCTCAAAACTCTTTCTTCCATATTGCCCGCCGCCAAAATTCATTCATTGAAACCAATTAAAAGGTCTAGACTTTCTAAGAAAACAAAAATTTACCTCTAAATTGCTTCAACTTTCTGAATCACTGAGGATCTCTATATTTCTTTAAAACTACCGTAGGCTCCTCCACTTTAAACGATAGATGAACTCCTCGATGGATTTGGATTTTATTCTTCTATCGGATTTATCGGATTTTGGTCCCAATTACTAGATTTCAAAACTAGTTTTGCTCTTTTAGCCTCCTATGGTTTCAACAGAGTGATTGTCAGAGACCACCTATTAACATGCAAAAGCCATTTGTTGAATTAGATCGCTGATTTTCTCCCTCTTTCCTGAAGAATAAAAAAGAACTGTTTTTAGTTTCACCTTTGAACTTGTTCCCATTGGGATTCTTAAACAAAGATCCTGGAATTGATGAGAAGCAAACAAGATTTTCCTCATTGCCAGAGTCGATGTGAAACATTTTGACGCTTTGAACTCCCAATTAGAGCAGGTGCTGTCCAGTTTCTGGAAGTGCTTTTTTCCAATTAAATATCGCTAACTGCGTAGAATTTATAATTTTGTCGTGGCTACTAGCTTCTGATTTAGTTGCGAGTCTATACTTAAACGAGAAGAAACTGTTCTCCGATCAGACCTCTCTACTTGGCAATTTTAGTCAAATTAATGTTTTCTTCTTCTCCTTCTGCAAGAGTTCATTGCTTCTTTTCGCGAGGAATACTTACTCTTTGAATTACGGTAGTTTAGGATAGACACAGATCTTTTCGCTATCAGAACACCTAGAGTTTCCGCTTTCCCTCCATCTAATCTCTCACTTCGTGGTAAATCTCATTTTGCATTATTTATTAAATTACGAGAGCGCCTTTTCGTTTGCAGAAAGAAAAACATCAGTTTTAGAAGGAAACTATTCAAGAAATTATTTTCTGGTCTATTAGTCTCATAGAGGATAGAAAGCTCAAGGAATTGGGCTATATGAAAGCTTTTCCGGATGAAAAATCAAAGCAAGACATTTTTCTTTTTTTTGGTTTTGCGTAGAAAATTAAATAAATAGACAAGGTGGGAGCTGAGCCACCTTTGGCGGTGCTTAATTTTAAGCATTGGGATTTTCATTTCTTCCCGTTCAAGTTTTAGGCCCCCCTTTCGAAATTTAGTCCCGTTTCCCCTCAAATTTTCATTCCCTTCCCCCTAAATTTTTTATCCCCTTTCCCATCAAGTTTTAGTCACGCATAAAAATAAACCTTGTTCCAGGTTAAAAATACAAAGATAAAAAGGGAAAATTTCTTTTTAAAAAAGCGACCGCTTGTGGAAAAGTTGTAATCCGAATTTTGACGAGATTTGGCAAGGCTTCAGCAGACGGCAGACGGACGGACAGGATCAGCTTTATTTTAAAGTAAGAAGATATTTCTTAGAAGATAAGAGAGGCTATCGTAATCTGTAGGTGCATTCCTGTTCTCAGCAGTCTCATGTTTAGCAAAGTACCTGAACTTTGTTCCCGTCGCTCATTGAATTGTTCTCGTTTTGAGTTAAGCTTTAGGAGGGAAAACCAAAAACCGAATAATCTGCGATGTGCTTCCTTCCTTCTCTTAATTGTCCAATTTCCTTTCTTCACAGTTTGCTTCTCTCCATTTCTCTTTCTAATTAGACTAATGAGCGTGGGGGCTGAAAAAACATCTCCAACAAAACGAAAGAAACATCAGAATGAGAGATGAGATATGAGATATTCGTTAATTTTAGCAGCTGTCTCCCCTTCCATTTAACTAATTGTGCCCTTTGTGCAGAGATCCGGAGCTCATTCCCTCTCCCTTCAACCCACCACAAACATGGTCTGCAGGCTAGGTATGTCCTTTCCTTTCTGAAGTAACTTTAAGATCTCCTAGTCATTGGTTGCCTGGGAAGCCGCTCAGAAAAGTCTCAATTTTGAATCCAAAAGGTTGAAAAACGGATTGTTCGATCAAATCCTAGAAGAACTAAATAACACTAGAGTTACAGTCTTTTTCTGAGCTAAAAATGTAGGAGAATTGGGCCCCAAAGTCTTATTCTTTTTTTAAAAACATTTTTAGCTTACGGTAAAAAGGAATATTAATGAACCGGGAGAAATTTGTTCAAAATAGTTCTGGATTATTGCAACTTTGGCAGTTTTTTTGGGATAAAAAGTTCCAAAATCTTTCGATTTTTTGAAAGTTATGGATACTGTAGCAATAGTTTGAATGCAGCACTCAGGCTCCGAGAGAGTTTCTCAGCTGATGTAATCTTAAATTTGAAATGTTGGTTTCTTTCGACTAAATTCCTATATTTCAGAGATGGAGAGTATGTCGCTTTGGCATGGATTCCTCCTAGCTGAGGCCTTCTTCCACGTGGTTGCCTTGATATTTGGTGCTGTTTTTGTAGCTGTTTTCTCTCGTCTTCGCTCCGTTCATATCCATCTAATTCTTGTTTTGGATAGCTTTGTTTTGGCGTTTTGCTTCACTTCGATATTTCGATTGGAATATTCCCTCAAGGTTGTTCTCTTTGACTTAACGCCCGACGATGACAGCGTCGCTCTTCCATCCCGACTAAGAGATGTCGGCATGTTTGCTGGTTAGTCATCTATCTAATTGCAGGACTAATTGAGAGCATTCAATGGGGACAAAATACTTGGAAAATACGCAGCAAATTCAAAATGTTCGCTTTTCTCTCCTCCAAAAAGTCTAAAAATTTTTTTCCAACAAAATTGATTGGCTGAGCGATCGAAAACCAAGAAATTCTTTGATGTTCATTATTAAAATACTTCAGGTGGATTGCACATGCTGCTGGTAGCCTTCGAGCGAATGTTGGCCACAATTCGAGCACGTGAATACGAAAAAGAGGCTCTGGTGCTGCCCGTCCTGTCAATTATAGCCATTTGTGTGAGTTCTTTACAGAATTCCCAACACAAAACGGAATTCCAGTGGATTTCCTCATATCTCATCATGGTGCTATTGATGAAAACTGCTGCCTCACGGTTCCTCATCGCCGGCATCTTCATCACCGCTGACGTAGTCGCTATTTCAGTGAGAGGGTACTTCTTCAAAGTCAAAATTGGCATTTCAGCTTATGTACTATGTTAGAAAACGGAATTTATATCTCTGGAGACAATACAAAGGTACCTTAGGCATCACTCACGGTTATCAGGTAGGAACATTGCATTTTCTTGGTTCAAAAATAGTTCTACAAAAAATTGATTTTCTACAAACTTGTAGATGAGATCAAGAGCTACAATTTTGTAGAAAATAGTAGTTCAAAAAATAGCTGGAATATCCATGAAAATACCATTTTTGGTGTACAGTAACTCAAGAAATGAATTTTTTGCGTTAAAATTCAAAATTGTTTAAACAAATTCCTCGTTTTTTAGGTGAGAGAAAACGTGCGAACATCTCTTTTCCTCTGTCGAGCATTTGTCGTCTTCGCCATCCAATCCTTCATCGCCATTCTCGCCTACATAGGCTATTCGATCTTCTGTATGATCGACGACCATCCAATTCCTCTGCGAATCTTCGGCTTCATTTTTGATCTGTCCATTGCCATCGTTCCAATCACCGTCAGCGGAATGATCGTCACTTTGCACGAGCAGCTCAAAGAGAAATTCAAGAGCGCCCTTTTCAGCGCAGGTGAGGCCACCCGGCGTTTTGGAAGAAAAGCTTATAACGCAATCGAAAGAAATCCAGTTGCACTTATTGCCAGCTGCTTTGTAGAAAATAAATCAGAATATTCAAAATTCTGACGGCAAAAATAGAGAAATCTCTTGGACTCTAAAATCTAAAAAAAATCCGCCAGTTACAACGACTTTCTAACGTTAAAATTAAAGCAAATTTCCAATTAAAAACGGTTTATTTGCAGACCTGCCGTCGAAGACAAAAGTCCAAGATTTGGTGGATTTGGACGGGAAGAAGCTGGCAGTAAAGGTGAGTAGTTGACAGCCCGAGAAGACAACCTTCTTGGCGTCCGGAGGCCTCGTCATCGCTTCTTCCCACGATGACGCATCGCGGGCCACCAAATGCAACAGCTCTCTCTCTCTTCTCTCCGTAAATATCCGTGACATTTTCAGCCGAAGGAAGAGACGGCCGTCTACTTTGAGCAGTTTCGAACAGCCTGGGCATAGAGAGAGCTCTTTTACCTTCTTCTGGCTACCCTCCCACGCCCCCTGCTGGTCTCGCGTACGCTCGTAAATCCGTCGTCCCTGAATGAGCAAATGGCCCAGCCCCGCCCCTGGGAAACCGTTCCAGGCTGCTGTTCTGGGGGGTGAGGCGTCTTGCCATTGGGATCATCGTCTTCTCTTTTAATAATTTTGGGAATAAACTTTTTCCCTCCTCGCTTTTTTCTCTTTTTCCAGACAATTCTCCTCGCAGCGAATACTGTAGTTTTATGGCCCTCCCGAGACAATGAAATAATTAATTTCACACCATTTCGTTGTCGTTTTATTGTCACCAAAATAATACAAACGGTACTTCCCGAAAAAAGATATCATTCCAAAGTTTGAGCCAATTTTTTGTGGAAATTCAAAGCGATGAAGAACCCGACTTCCAGATGGCTTTTAGTCCAAAGAAAACTAGAAAATCTTCTCCTACTCTTAGCTATTTTTTGCTCAAAGAACAGCTTTGAATCGCCTCTTTCAGACCGTAATCCTCGATTATCAATTTGTACTGAAAACGAGCCATAAGATCAACTTTTCCCTCCTTGATTAATAATCTAAAAGAAAGTAGAGATCAAAGGGGTTTTACCCTTCTGCAGGCTGTCCAACAAAAGGATTGAATCATTTCTAGGAGCCTCTTGTCAAATTGTTTTCCAGACGCTTTTCCGGAACTTTCTGGATGACTAGTCTGGTATAGACAAGACACTTTTTAGTTGCAAACATTATGAAATTAGAGAGATTTTTGTTGAAAATTTAGGGAATTCATTTTCGGATGGAATTTTGTCCATTTTGAAGTCAAAGGTTTGACTTAGTTTAGTTAAAAGACATCTTTTTAGCTGAAAACTTTCTCTAGAAATTAAACTGATAGCTTGATTCGAGTGGAGGTCGATTAGACAAGATTGAATTGATTTCTGACTATCCTGATCACGTCTCTTTCACTCTTTTTTGATTCTCCGTTTATGTGGGCCTATCCCTCCTCGAAATGGCTTCCTCCAGCCCAAAGCAAACAGAAACCACCTTGAAACTAATCAGAATATCGATTCTCCAGTCGCTCCTTTGTTCGTCGTCGGTTGCGTTCGACCGGAAAAACGGCCTTTTTCCCCCTCCCAGCGGCGCTCACCTCTCCCAAAAAAAGTCGAAGGGAAGAAGTGTGGAAACAAAACAGTTTCGGTATCGATTAGGAGTCACCTCTCTCTCTCCTCCTCCTCTATTGGCCTCACCTCGAGGTGATCCATCAGTCTGACCGTCGGCCCATAAACGTCCCACAATCTAGCACTTTTCTGCTAATTGTCCTCGTTAAATCTTCTCTAACAAACGGAGCCTTTTATCTTGGTGAATAGATCAGCAGGAATCCATCTTTTTTTTTAAATTTCCGGCTAATTTGTGAGAGCTACCGTAACTAGAAGACTATAATCCTGCACCTAAATTGTACTAGGAGCTCCTCTAGAAAACATCCGCCAACTTCCTGGAGCTACAGTAACCTTGAAATCCAGGAATTTGGATCAAAGTCTACTTTATGTGCCTTTAAAGTCTCGTAAAAATAGGCTTTGATATGATTTTAAGTCAACTTTATTGTGATACAGTAATTCCACTCAAAGCGGAAAATAAAAAGAAATCTTATGGTAGCATCTTGAGCAAATGATCGATCCTCCACCTGCCCTCTCCTTTCCCAAAAGAGAGATTAGGTGGATCACCTGGCCACTTGTCTTAATCCCATTGTCTCCGCAACTGATCCTTTTGTGCTCCGCATTTTTTCCTCCACTACATCAACACTTCTCAGGAGATGGTTTCAATCGAAGAACGACCCTCAACTGCCGCACAGGAACTACATCGGATTGCTCAAGCCAAGTGAGTCAGGGGAGCCAGCGGGTGATGTCACAAACACTGGCGGTGACTAATCTTAGTCACTGTTTTCTGGAAAGGCCAGAAGGTCGAGAGTTTACTGGGTTAGGCGGCTGAATTTTAGTTTGGCTATTCTACAGCGAGTTTGTCTAGAAATTTCAAGAAAACCTCGCCTAAAAATGTCAAAAAGGGGCGATCTCGAGTCCAAATTGCTTTCTTTTACAGCAGCGATGGTATACGATGGATCTGAACCCAAACAACATCCCAGCTGTCTTGATTTACTACCCCAATCCACTACTATGAGTGGAAACAGAAGGCCTCTGTCTGCGCTTGAATTCATCCAGCCAAATTTGTGGCACCCCGGGGGCACGAAGGCTCATGACAGATGTATCGATGGGCGGCGTTGTTTCATCGTCTTTTGGCTTTGTAATGAAATAGAGGGAGGCCGGATCTCAAATAATCGAGGTCGTATTACGGGTCGTAACTCACGCCGTTTTCTGTTTAATCAGGGCCGGCCGAATGCATCTTTTGGGGAGAACGAGAAACCAGGGGATTAATCTGCCTTCTCTTTGGAGGCATTTACAGTAACCGCGGCGGGTGATCAAAGAAAAAAACAAGATTTATGACTATTGGGACAGCTAATTAATAATGCGTCAGGGCGGCCAGCGAGGTGTTGGCGATTAGGCAGGCTATTTGAACAACTTATCATTCTAAGATTTTTGGGAAGATCTTGAATTTACTAAAAGTTGGTCAGATTCAATACAGGCTACTGCAGTTAGAAAAAGCCTAATTACCGTAATCCTGGATTCATTGTAATTTTGGCTCGAAAATTAAACATCCAGCGCGAAATTGACGTCGTCCAGAGCGTAAACAATCTCCCGGGCTACCGTAATCTAGAAGAGATCTTGAAACGGTCAATTTTAGGTTCAAAATCGACGCTTATGCTAAGTGTAAGAAGGAACTTTTGGAGGAGTTGGCCGAGTTCAATGCCAATGAGAAATTAGTCCAGGAATTGACCAAAACCATCGAGGAACTCAACAGAGAGAAGGAAGAACATTCCGAGATTATTCAAGCCATCAATCAGGCGAGTTTTTCACTTGATTTTTAGAAGATGTTTCAAATTGACAAAAATAAAATAACTTTCAGGATAAACAAGAGCTGGAGAGAGAAGTGACAGCGGCTCGAAACGAACAGCGAGAGATAGAATGTCGTTTAGCTCAGAAGCTGGAGCAGCTCGAGAAATCTCGCGAGCTTTGCAACGAAAAAATCAAGGAGACAGGGATTGGAGAAGATGCTCTTCTCGCGGCTAACGACGCTGCCATTGCCGATCTGCCGAAGCTGAATTCTCCTCCTTCGAATCTCGCTTCTCCAGCTGGTCTCTTTCCGGGACTCAGAGGACTCAATCCAGCTGCTTTGCTGAACTCTCCCATGATGATGTTCGATCCTTCGATGCTGGTTGGAAATGCTCCTGTAAGAATTGATTTTGGCTTTAAAATTAAGAGTAAATTTTAGGCTTTTCGCCAACCACCGTCAGTACCGGCTCATCTCAAAGTCACAGACCATCAAAGCCCTCCAATGAAGGTAACGAGAAATTTTTTTAAAAAAACCTTAGAATGATTGTTGCTCAACCGGAACTCTACCATAATCTGATTCTCGGGATGAATTGAAATGTTCCAGACATGCCAATCCTGCTACCAGCAGATCCATCGAAATGCTCCGATTTGTCCGATGTGCAAGTCGAAATCTCGCTCGAAGAACCCAAAAAAGCCGAAGAAGAAGGATTGAAAGTAGATATCTCTCTGTGAATATAAACCGTCTCTCTCCCATGCTATCTTTTGTCTTGTCTACTGTAGCTTTTTATGTTTTGAGAACGGGGTCCCGGGAGCCGTTTTGGCCGTGCTGATTCAACGGGCAACGGCAGACACTCACCACATAAAACTGTTTCCATTTGGGTCTCGTTCGTCCGAACCTACTCGACCTTCAAGAATCTACTTTCAGAGTCCATTTTCCTTCAAGAAGAGAACTTCTCGTTTCAAAAGTTCTTTCTCTCTTAAAACCTTCTAAAGAAGAGTAGAGGATAGCGTTTCTCAAAGTTGTAAGAGATTTAGATCTCCGGTAATAAGCAGGGGCGAACTGAGCTGTCACTTGCCAAGTTTCAAGCATTAGCAAGCTACCGTAATCTCTTTGGCAAAGGCATGCTTCTTGTGTTTAGAGCTTCCATAAAACGATTCGTTGTCATTTACCAGCCACCTTCAGGACTCTATTTACTCAAGAAGATCCAATCAACCCCCAAATTTACGACGCCAATTCAGCTGCATTCTCCCAGCTCCGAAAAGTCATTTTCTTTTATTTTATCGTCCTGTCTGCGTTGGAGCGATCTTCTCTCTTCTTTTGGTTACGGTAGAGAGTGGGAAGGACTTCAAACCTTTCGTCTATAATGCCAAAAAGAGGTCATCAAAGGCACCGCTTCTTTTTGAAAGGGAAAGGTTAGGCCACTCGATGACTGTCTCTTCTCACATTATTCTAGACATTTTCCCACAACTCATTGCTTTTCAGCTCTTTTTTGGTCATAAAATATGCCCTCTTCCTCTTTTCATACCGTCAAAGACTCTTCAGAGAGATCAATAGAGAAACTTGGCATTTCATTTAATATTAGTTGCCTCAAACTAATTTGGTTACTGTAGAGACTCCGCCAAATGCTGTAGGATTGGAGCTAGACCATCGAATTCTACAGTATCCTCTTATTTTCGGAGTCGTTCTATTCGATATTTCGTTCAAATTCAAATATTCGCTAACTAATAAGAAACTTCAAGAAATTTCAAGGCTTCTCAAAGTAAACATTAGGAGTATCATGGGAGCGACTTCTAGTTCTTGGTCTCTAGAATTAGCCCTAGATCTTCTAATAGAATTTCTTTCCCCCCTCTTTTGAATGGATTTCTCTCAGAACTTTGGTGACAATAACAAGTGATTTATTATCGACTCTTTAAATTGACTTTGACCATTTCTGAATCAACAGGTGATGAAAGTTGACCTCCTCAGCCTGTCAACCAAGCAGTTTATCCTTCAGAGAGTTTTTTCTACCTTCGTCCCACTCTCCCAGCACCATTCTTCGTCTCTCAGACCGCCTTCTCTCCACATCGCTACGGCCAATAAACGAGCGCTTCATTGAACAGCGCTCTCAACACAGAGTGAGAGAGATCCATCCAAAGTGTTGCCACCTTTTTGGAGGGCACAGCTGGAGGCACTGCACTTTTGAAACCGGGTGGTCTCTCCCTTCTCTGTGGGTTTCTTTGAAAAACATTTATTTGCTTTTAAAATGTCCTACTTAGAGTACTCACCTCGTTTCACCCACTTTCATCGGCCGTGTTTTCTAAGTTTTATCAACTTCATCGATTGACTGAAAGAAGTGAAAATTAGCATATCCTACATAAGCTTTTGCGCTCTTTCGAATGCTATAGCTCTCATTTGGGTAACCAGAAAAATATCCTTTATTCCAAGAATGGCTCTACAACTCATTGTTAGGACTTTTTTTTTTTTCATTTATCGATCTAATTTAGTCCAAATTGAAAAATATTTTCAACTTCTTTTTGCTAATTTCTTTGAAAAAAATTAAGAGAGCTGCTTTTTGTCAGCTTTGAATATATTTTTAGGTAAATACGAACAGAATCTTTTCTCCTTCTAATTTTGAAGCAAAGTGACTGAACAAGCTGGTTCATGTCACGAAAGGAATTTCTAAAGAAAGAAAAAACATTTTTCAAAAAAAAAAACCTCGGAGATTCGTAGCAGTAGCCCATAAAAATGCCGTGGCGATGGCGGCTGGACTCGATGTTTCGACGTTTAGTATGATTAATGGTGAAACAGTCGCCTGCGCGTAGACGCCGTAGGCCATCGTTGTAACTTCTTCTCTCTTGCTTTTTGCTTTCGTGATTTTTCTGAAATTTTGAGATATTTTAGGGTAAGTTAGAGCGATGGATATTGATACACTGACGGCAAAACTAACCAGCCTGGAGTCGACCAGGTGAATCAAGACTTTTCGTCTTTTGTTTTCAGTCGGGCCCCTTCGTAACAATTCCGCTTCTCTTTCAGCTACCAATTGGAGAATTTCCAAAAGAGTTGTCAAGAATTACGAAGGGATCTCACCACTCTCACCGAAATCCGAAATCATCTCCTTCAATGCGAAAAGTTGGAGACAGAACTTGAAACCGAGAGGAAGAGTCACGCTGAGGAGCTTCGTCAAATCAATCAGGTTTTTATTTTCTTCCTTTTGGCAAATTTCAATCAAATAGGACATAAATCACTGCGAGGATATGATGAAAGCATTGAGATCAGAACGCGAAACGAGAAGAAATTCGCTCATCAAAAAAGTCGACGACTTGGAGAATCTTCGGACAGCCGGCAATCGAGTGGTAGGCATTTTTTTCCTTCTTTTTGGCTTCTTTTTATCAGAAACTCAATCAAAATTTCTACAAACTACTACACACTTAGATAAACTCATTTTTGCCCCAAATTCTGTCAGTTAGATCTCAATATTTGAGGTAACGATAAATAAGAGGAAATTCAAATTCCTTCTCTTCCATTTCTTCTAGGTCTACAGATTGAAATAAAATAGTCCAAAAGACGAAATCTAAAAAAAATACTAGATCTTGGGCTCAAAATGCTGATATTTTTTATAAGTTTTTAGTCTAAAACTGGCCGATAATAGTTTATTTTATGGTCCTTCGGTGAAAATCAGTTCTTGGCCGAAATTTTGATGCCAAGTGCCAAGACGACGATATGAATGTTTTCATTGCCATCAGGATTGGCGAGAAGTCCAATTGAATGGTCGTCTTCAATAGGTTGAAATGGCTTGAGATCTTCTCTACGATATTGGCTCTTATTGGAGAAGAAGACTGTCGCCTGATGGAAGTCATCAATTCTCGCTGAGATTCTCTCAATAGTTGCTCGGATTGAAGTCTCTACGTTGATTTCCAAATCGAATCCAAACCTTTGCTTGGGAGTTAAGTAAATAACACGCAGAAAGATGACTGGATAACTCTTTTGAGCCAAACAAGCGAAGCAATACGGTAGACCTGAGATAAGTTCCTGTTTGGCTATACATTTCGAGCAAATTTGATGATCGCAGAGACCATATTCGGTTATTTCCTTTTGATCTACCATCTCCCCGTACGGACCATCGCATTCGACTTAATCTAACAATTCCATTAGCTTTTTATATTTCTTGTAGGCGACCAGGAGATTATGAAGTCGGCTATATAAGTGCCATTTTTACTTTTTAGATAGATTTCACTTGAAACTTCGATAATTTTAAGAGCATCGTAAACTCCTATAGGAGGAAGACAGTTGTGAAGATCTATAACTGTATGACTATCGAACAGTCTCCGTACTTCCAGAAATGTGTGATCTATCTTCGATCGGCGTACTATCGGAAATTTTGTGTTGATCCATCGAGTAGAATAACTCGTATTTTGATCCTTTTAATATTTAGTTAGACAGAAAAATACCGTAATCCGGGAAATTTGAAGAATTTTCGAAGAAAGTGGGCACTATTTTGTAGAATTCAAAGGGAATAAATTAGATAAGCATTTTACATTTAGAAAGAATAATGTAACTTTCAATTTGAGTCGAAACGTCCAAAAATTACAGCTAACTCTTCTCCAATGCCCCGACTTGCTGGATGAACTTCCACCCCATCTGCTCCAAGAGTAAGTCCATCTTCCAAAATTCAATTTCCTCACAGCATTATAGTGGAAGAGAAGACGATACACAGCGCATTTCCAATAATTCATCCATCACTCGAGCGTAAGTTTTCTCTCCTTCTTTCCTAATCAAATTTAAATCCTTCAGCCTTCAGTTTATTTCACGCGCCGGCCCGTCCAGAATTGACCAACCCGCTATCGAAAATGAAGGTGAGAATTTGATCAAATTTTGAAAGGAAATTCTAGAGTTGCGACGCTTGTCAGGCGATGATCCATCGAAATGCTCCAACATGCCCGGTGTGCAAGACTCGAAGTCGAAGTAAGAATCCCAAGAAAAGTCGACGCAAAGACCCTCCACAATAATTTCTTTCATTCGTTTTATCGTCTTCTCTATTTGTAACAAATTCTCGGGAAATATCTCCCAGCGGGACATTGCGCCCTGCTTATCGGGGAAAGAGAGAAGTGAGGGCATGCTGCGGCGGTAAATAAAGATTTCTTGGAGGTTCTTTCGTAGATTACTTTCTAGGTCAAAATTGATTCAAACGATCTTAATATTCTACAAAAATCATCATAAAATAACCAGAGCTCGTCACTCCCAATCGTAAAAGAACCAGATGGTAGGGAACATGTCATAAAAGCTCAAGTCTTCCTCAACTCTTCCAGTCTTAGTTTTCTAAGCGAATCGACAATTTCGCTTATTTTTAATCGTGAAACCAAAGGGGAAGTAAAACTCTCCTTGTTTTGAGCCTCGAAAAAGCCTTTTATTACAAAGGACAAATGTCCATTTCCTTCAAGTCAACAAACAAAGAGTTCATTTTGGAAATTATGTCTGCATCTCTTTTTGCAGAGTATCTATTCTAGTCCATCAAATAGATGTTTGGAAGACAATTTTATGAAGATTTCCAGAAAATTGCAGCGCAAACTTCAGTTTTTAAAAAAATCAGAACGCTTCTAGATTAAAAGAAATACGGCCTATTAATTTTGAGCGTTTATTATTTAATATAAAGTTAAGATTTTTTTAAAACAAAGGTTAGAAACTTTGTAGAGTATCATGGAAATGAATTATTTTCCCTCAGGGAGCAACCATAAATAGGTTCGTATTATTTTAAATAATATGATAGTGTTTTTTTTAGGAAAAGAGGGGAATTTTCCAAATTAAATTCAAAAAATCTCTAGTACTCTCCAACGCTTTTAATCTCTCTTCCTCAACTGCGATCATTGATCGAGTAATTACGATCCCGCGCGTCACCTTCTCTTCCCTCTGGGTCCATCATTGTAGCCCCTAGTCGGTGCTTTTGGCGTTCTCTCCTACCTTCTTCCCACCGGGACTGCCAATGGCACCCGAGGTCCTGGGAACGCAACGCAAGTGGGAGGAGCCAGCTTGGCCTTAGCCCTATATAAGGCGGAAAGAGGCAGAACGAACAATCCACCCTCCCTCAGCTCCCAACCTCCTCTACCTTGCCTTATGATGGCCCGCTGCCGACGACTGCAACGATTTGTGATGTGGTGCAACGAGATGAGAACATATCACAGTCTCCTTGCAGCCCCCGGCCGGGTCTTCTCCTTCCTACTAAGTCCTGGATCACTCCGGATCGCAGGTGTTCTCTACGGTGCGGAATTCGAGCCTTCCCTCACCGGGTGAACATTTGTGATCTGGAGGATTCGTTCCCCCCCAAAAGGCCCATGGCTTCTCCCTTTGGAGGTCGTGGTCCCTTCTGGATGTGTACCATAGTCCTACGATATCTGGCTAAGACTAGAGACACATTCAGCACGGCCCCCTCTGGCCCTTCCCGGGGAGCCCAACCCCGTCAGCGGATGTTGTCTCGGTTTGAAGTGAAATCAGTTCTTCACCGGGTGAACATTTGCTAACGGAGAGAGCTCGTTTATCATCACCACCGGATCCCTCCAGATGTTATTGATTGGCTGTCGACATTAGCATTTCCATTAGGAGGAGGAGAGATCTCAGATTAGAGGAGAAAACATCTGTCTCTCTCTGGGCAGAAGGTCAAGGCGGATGGACTAATACAAGCATTGACGTAATTGGTGGCGATTGGCTAAAAATTGGCGCCAAAATTTGCCTTTGTTTTGGCCATCGATTTTATCGATTGGTCTCTTGTTCAACAGCTAATCCTCCTAAAAAGGGTCAAGATTGAGCAAAATGTCGTAGATTCTTTTGTAGTAGATGGAGTTAACACAAATACATTTCTTCTTGGTTAAACATGTTTAACAAATATCAGCCTGGATATTAGACGTTTTATGAAAATGAATACATAAATTTGAATACAAAAATTATCAAAAAGATGACGAGACGCTGAAATTGTCGATTGGAATAGTCAAATGGAAAAGTGGGGTTGAAGAAGTCTTTGCCCTCCACCAGTGATTGCCCGGTGAGGAACAAATTCCATCTCACTTGAGCAAGCACTAGCGAAGCGACCGATCGTACGAAGATCGATTTCTTCTTTTTGAGAGGGAGAGAGACTGTGCTTGGGCACCTCTTTCTCTCACCGAAAAACTCCCACTGACCCCATTTTGAGAGAAAGAGAGGAGGAGACATCGCGGGAATTTCGAATTTTTGAAATGACCTTGACACGTTTGCGCGCAACGACGACGCTCAAATCAACTTCTACATCGATCGGAGGTGCCTCCTCTTCCCGTAAGTCTCCCCCTCATTGATCCGATCAGCAAAGCTGAATGTCTCTTCTAGTCCTACAAATAATGGCTATGACTAGAGACACATTCAGCTTCCTCTCGGAGCTTATTTTTCCCACTTTGAGATTTGGTATCAAAATGGACCAAAGACTGTACTTTGCGCTAGTAGGAACACGAAAAAAGACCTTGAAAACATCAAAATCCACGTCAGCGGCGTCTCTCATCAGGAATATGTCAAACCAATTCCTTCTTTTGCTATTTTTGTGACTTTTCAAAGGTAAACTTGTATTATTAGACTGAGGACTACTTTTAACAGTAGTGCCTACTTGTATTTTAATCCAAAATCCATAGGATTATAAGTAATTCATGCATCAATGTCAAGTCTTCGTCGGCCAATTCGTTGTGATTTCGATGAAGAAATCGAGGAGGACCTGGATATTTTCTTCGGTATAGGATTCTTATTCAACGACGACGAAGACAACGAGTTCAAATTAGTTTTCTTATAATTTTATTTTCATTTTCAGTTTAAATATACTAGATGATAACCTGAAAGGTGAAGAAATAATTTTACAACGAGAAGCAAGTGCCGAAGGGAAATAAAGATAAATAAACTTATATTTCTAGCACCTTTCTATGATTTATTTCAAGAGCGCTTCTTAGGCACAATCATCTACCCGTTAAAACCAGCTAAATAATATCACAAAGCAATTATAACAAGAAAACGTCGACTATAATATGAAGAATATCTAATAACAACTCAGCTAATCCAGAATAAGTATAGCTTTGCTCATCATCGCCTTGAATTTCTTCCCATTTGTATATGGCTTCAGGTTCTGTTCCAAATTCGCCAAGACTATACGTGGAATTTTTTCCCATTATAACTAGCATTCTCCAATTGGAAGAAAAATAAGAAGGATGGCCATAAACCTAAATAATTTTCGAGAAAAATGGTTGAAAGCTCACAGCCAAATAAGCCGGTCTTGGTAAAGCTGGAATGTCAATATAATCGAGGCCACAAGTGACTGAACTGCTGTCATGCTCTCCTATACGATATGAAACATCCTGCGAAGAGTAGCTCAAATATAGGTCTGCATCGCCGAAGGTAGAATGAAGGACTATCCTCATAGGCGAGGGAGAAGCTAGCTCAAAACGAGTGCTATTTCCAGCTGCGATTTTTCCTTAAAAACATTAGCTCTACGTAAAACGTGGAATATTACCTTCTTGAAAGATGTAAGGACCAACATTTTTGTTTAAAACTGGATAAAAGAGGAGGAACAACGGGACAAGTTGGATCATTTTCATCTGTTCATGGACTGAAGTTCTCATTCAAACGGTCCAGAAAACAAAGCATCGCTTTTAAGTGCCCTTAACGCAGGCGATAAGAAATTAATGGTAAAAACCTTTGACTGAATTACAAGATCTAAAATTTGGAAAAGTTTATTATTAGAAAGAATAATACAACATAGGCAAATCAATTGAGCTCTAATTATGACACTTACTACGGGGTTATTCGGAAAAATTCTGTTTAGGTTTCGCGGACTTTTGGCATTTCAAAGGTTGCAACACGGTCTCCAATCTTCAATTCGTTGATTCCCTGAGGAGTAAAGAAGATAAATTGTTGGTGTGCATAGTGTTCAGTAGCTAATTTAACGATTAAATCCATTGCCGTCTAGAAATATTCTGATGTTTTTTAACTGTTACTAACTTTTCTCATATGTCCATCCATAAATACATCAAATTCATCCATACAGCGGAAAGGTGTTTCCATAATGTCCCAAAGAGCCATGAAAAAACAAGTTGTTGTATAAGAACGTTCTCCGCCTGACAGTCCTTTGATATCTTTTAGTATATCATCGTGATTGTGTGAATGAGGTCTGACTTTTATTCGAATTTCTTGTTTTGTTGGATTGACAACCATTTCTCCTTCGAATCTATAAATACAGCTTTTTTGTGGTTAAATTTAGCCTTACTTAAACTTAATTAATCGTTGGAATTCGCTTTTTACTCTCATAATTATTGCATGCTGAATTACAGGAAATTTTTTGGCTCGAATAGTATAACATCTCAGTAAGCTTTCATGTGCGTCTTTTAATTCCGTTAGTAAACTTCTTGCTATTTTATAATAGTTTTTCTTTTTTCTCAGTTCATCATCGGAAGGAAGTTCAGTTCCCAATCTTAAAAAAATAAAAAGATTTAAGATTGTACATACGCCTTTTCAATTGCTTCTAATTCGTTATTTTTCTGTTTAACCATTGAATGAAGATCCTCTGTAGCTGGGATAGTTTTAAAGTCTGGTGCTATGTCTTTCTTATGCGCATCTTTTTGTGATTCGGCCTAAATTTCTAATTTTAAATCGGCGCTGTAAAACTACGTGGTTTTCAGCTTCTTCTATTTCTTTCAAAACCGCAACACGCTCAATGTTCTCGTACTCTTCTTTTTTTTCAATGAGGTTCTGCATTGTTTCTTCGTGCAAACGATTTGCATTAGAGAGGTCTCTAATTTTCTGATTTAGCATATCGCTAGCATCCTAGGAAATTAAAATAAACTAAAGAATTATCTTTTTACCGAATGGTCTTGATTGCTCTTGGTAGCAGCAGCAGCTTCGTTTTTAAATTGCTCTAGCTGTCTATTCATTTTTGATAACTTTTTCTTAAGAATTTCAAGTTTCTAAATCATATTTTTAATTAAACAAGAAGACAAAACTAACAGAATCTTTCTCTGCTAAACTTTGTTTATGTTTATTAGCAACTTCTTCAAACTTCTCGATAGCATTTTGATTTGCTGTAATAACATCGTCTCCATCTTCTCTATCTTCAAGCTTAGCGAGCTAAAACATGATATTTTAATTTTTACCTCTTTTCAAACCATTCTATTATATTTTTTAATATCTGTTCTGAGCCTAATTAAATCATTATCACAATCCATTGATTCTTTATCGAATCTTCTATACCTAGCCATTGCATCGTCTATGGACCTGTTAAATCTATTGTAGGCGTCTTCGTGCTGTTTATATTGCTCTTCCGCTATTTCACTTTCTTGCTTCATTTTCCTAAGTATCGATATTAGCCGTACAAATAAATGAAAATTACCTAATTTGAGCTGGATCAACTTTGGACAAGACATTTAAACCCTCGCGCATATTGTTTTGATAAAATCTGTATTGTCCTAACCTGCCATTACTACCAAAGACTTGTGAACCATTCATTGTAAACGCGGTTCTTACGTTATTGGGACACTAAAATAGATTAGCATGAAAGAAACATAACTTACATAGCCGTTCATTAAATCTCTAGCTTCTTGATCATTTTTAATCAAAATAATTGATTCAATTCCAGATGTATCGATAAGATAGTTAGCAATATCGTTATCAGGAACATCAATTATGCTTAGAATAGTTTGATATTTACTGGCTGGTTCCCTTGTTCTAGTATCGTAACGGCCATAACCAAATCTATAACGAATGAACGTTTAATATGAAAGTAAGTTAACATACGATCCTGTAATTGCTGTTTGCGGCATATGATACCCATACCGGTTGATTAGTTGTCGAAAAAATGCTTGATCTCGTTCACTGTTGAAAATGTATGCAAACAATTTTTCCTTTAGAGCAACCTCGACGGCAAATATCCAATCAGTATCACGAACAGTAATATACTTTCCTTAAAAATTGGAGCATAGAAGAGGAAAAAAGTGCGTCAGACCTGCCGGACCCTTTGGTATTCCATTTTTGAATTCGTGTGCATACCTTTTAATTAGATCATTAATTTTAATAGTATCAGGTCCAAATCTCAGTTCTTGATTTTTCTGAACATCTTCCAGTTTTCTTACTTCTTTTGCAAAATAATCTTTTTGAGCCAAAGCTCGTTGTCGTTGAGTATTAGCCTAATAGAAGGAATATTATTTTATTACTACTTACAGTTTCCCTTTGTTGTTGATAATTTTTAACGGTTTCTTTTATTTCTTCCTTTTTTTCTTGTAGCTCCTGCTCTTTGCTAACAAGCTGTCTTTCCTTAAAAAAAAACAAATAAAAGTGATACACATTATTTACTTGTTCTTTATTAGCATTTAACTGACGTTCTAAAGATTCTTTTTCTTTGCGAGAAGCATCTTCGGCGATTCGTCTCTGCTCATTAACAATACTGACTTTGCTTTTTTCAATTTCCTCTTCGCACATTTGTAGTCGCCGCATTTCTTCTTTGATATCAGTTTTCAATGACTTTTCTTCCATTTCAAATGGCCTAATAATTGTAAGCATTTAGTAAATAGATCTACACTAAGACCTACATCATCTCATCTCTATAATCTTGCTCATGTTTCCTCATAGCCTCTGCTCTCTTTACTGCTTCTCCCACTGTATTGGCCATATTGTTTAGTTCTTCTCTTGAATCCTATAAGTTGATAAGATTATTTATTAAATAATATCTGACTCGAATTTTTTCGGCGTATTGTGTAATTTTTTCCTTCAATTCTCTAATCCTAACGGAGTATGTATTAATTTGAATTTTCATATTGCTCTCTTTCTGAATACTAAGATGCTTTGAAACATAATACTCATACGTCATAAGCATCTCTTAAAGGAGCATAAGCCAAATACCATTGCAACTGGCTTAACTCAGATTTCTTTTGTTCTTGTTGTTCACTTTGTTGACGAATATCTAGCATCCTTTGATACTCCCTTTAAGCAACTGTAATTGAGTCTACAAAGCACATACTTTCTTTGTTCTATGAGGCTTTTATGTATTGCTTGTAAATTTGTTTCTACAACATGCAAATGCCCCTTTATAATATCATAGTTATTCTGTGTATCTTCCAATCCTGAAGCCTCCATAAAAATCTAAATTGTTAGATTATGCCATAAAAGTAATCATCGTCATGGACTTACTTGGAACATTTTATGGGAATCTGTTGCAGCAAGAAAGCTTCGGGCTCTGTCTTGACTGAGCCAATAAATTGGATTTGCAAGTTCAATACCATAGCGTGCAAGTAAAATGTCAATATGTCTTTTTTTTGTAGACACAACTGATTCTATATGCCGAATTGGTTAATTTAAAAAAAAAAAAACTATACCTGTACGACCTCTTCCAGCGCCTTGTGTTGTTTTAAGAACATATCCACCACCAGTTTGCGTTAAATTTCGTTCAATAGTAACATAATCGCCAAGTTCTTTATCTTCAATATAATCAGCGCGTCCATCTCCTGTGTTAGTTAATGTGACTCTAATTTTCGCGCTTCTAAAAAATTTTAATTTATTAATCTTTTTTACTATACTTACTGTTTGCCATTTTTAATGTAAGTTTTTACAGAGTTACCTCTATCGTTATTGCGACCAACACCGCCAAGTCCAATATTAATAGCAGAAAAAAGGGCTGATTTACCACCTGAAATAATAAAGCTATTAAAGAAATGACTTACTTCCATTTGGCCCCCCAATATAAAAGCAATTATTGTTATGTACATTAAAAGGAACGGTCAGATTTCCATGACACATAAAGTTTTCCAATTCAACTTTTGCTATACGCCCAGCAACTATCCCAATTTCTGAAACAAATATAGATTAAAAATTTTAGAAAAAATAATTCAAACCTTTGTTATCTGGAATGCCTCTTGTACTACTTGGTTCATCAATTTGTTGTGATCTACCAAGACGGGATGCTGCCTCAAGACGAGGTGATTTAGATTTTCTTGGCTAAACATATAAACATATAGCTAAAAAAGAAAGTCACTTACTCGTATGCTTTCATCATCTTCTTCATCCTCTATAATTTGGTGTCTCTTACGCATTATACCCTAATCAATCAATACGAGTTACAATTTTGTATGAAAGACTGAAATATCCATATTTATTGAGTTAAAAAAAAGAGAACATTCGAACACAAGGACGACAATTTGCGTATAATCAGCTGTGCATCTACGGGCAGGAATACGGCCATAAAAGAAAAACAGCAAATAATTTGATATTATAAAGAAAATCGTTCTTACATTTTGTAAAAATCCATTAGGTTAATTAGCACAGTGAGAAATGATAAAGAAGTCATAATTAATTGATGCGCTCAAAAATCTGAAAAGCATGAAGTTAAGAAAGAAGAAAATCAACTGTGAATTAATATTAGGTTGTGGACCTAAAGTGTTCAGCAGGCTCTGTTGTTTCAAAAGTCTACAATTCCCTTCGGATATTATGTTTAAATTTTGAACAAGTTTTGTTATTGCATTGAAGTTTATGAACAAGTCTGACAAGCTGTGGGGGTTGTATGAACCGTGTTTATTCGTTTTTCAGCAAGCTTTAGTTTCGATTAAATTATTTTTTCTTACACACGGTGTTGCATAATACTTTATTCAGCAAAACTCAAGTGAAAAATTGCAAATATAGCTCCCACATAGAAGTTATCCTTATTGTATCGATTTCAACCTGATATTTTATCAGATGTTTCATTCATCAACCCATTATATTTGCATTAATTCTTTTAGAGAATGGATATGATGGCAAATTTCACCCTAGAACATCCTTCAGAACCAAAGAAATGCTATAATAATCTGCGTAATAAATTATTTCGTTTTATGAATTAAAAATTTAGAATTAATCAAAGATCCATATCAAGGAGTCGAAGTAAATAATAACATAATTAACAGTATGGAAGGTAGCCGATGTAAGGTTAGTAGCATTTAGTGGAATATGCAAAAGTTTCAGAGAGCAAGATCGAGTAAGACAAGTGAAGATAGTAGCTCTTATGAAAGTACAGACGAAGAAAGCTTTAATAACTGGCTTAGTCAATTACCACCCAAAGAAAGACGAATTCATCTTCGAAAAAATAAAGAACAGAATCAGCATACTAATTCATTACAAGTAAGTTTTTTCTTATCATTTACAGCAAAATAATATTCTCATGAATTACTAACTGTTTTAGGATTCACTTTTACCTCCAATAAGGTATGCTAAAAGCGAATATCCAATGAAGATTGCTGCTCGAAAAAGCAAGACTAACACTTCGAAAAGAATTGATGCAAAACACGCAGCAATTAAGGAGCTTGATTCTTTGAAGAGTATAGCAGATTTAACAGTGTTAGATTTTTCCAAGCTTCCCACTGAAGCTTTGAAATATTCTGTTAGTATTTTTCTATGATTTTACCTTCAGATCTAGAAAATAGAAACACCGCACTATCTAGAAATTGAGGACATCTCTTTGTTAAAACAGTATTCGAGGGCATGTGACCATCTTAACAATGATTTATATGCCCAATGCAAAGAATATCATCAAAGAAAAGAGAAAGAAGAACATGCTATTATAGTTGCAGTTAGTTGTTTTTTGCAATTATATTTTTGCAGACGCACTCTCTTTCTACTAAAGGAAATCATCGGACAAGGAGAAGGCGATAACTTTTCCTATTGCCAGCATGAGGTTGTTACTAATGCATTATGCTTTGTCTTTTTTTTAAATAATTTTTCCTGAACCTTTCAATACAATTAATAAATGCGTCTTCTACAGGATTTATTGGTAAATATGAGACAAATTTGCTACGTAAATGTGGGTGGGTACATTTTAAATTACCTTCTAGAAGAAAAAAATTATTGCTGGGGATTGCGGAATTTCAGTCCAGCGTAGACGGCATCAGCTCCGAGTTCTTCTTCAATACGAAGGAGTTGATTATACTTGGCAAGACGCTCAGATCGGCAAGGAGCCCCAGTTTTGATCTAAAATATACTTTTTAGGCGTTGCTTGAAAAAAAATTACCTGTCCAGTGGCCAAACCAACAACAAGATCAGCGATGAAAGAGTCCTCAGTCTCTCCAGAACGATGAGAGACCATAACTCCCCATCCATTGGCTCTTGAAAGCTGAGCGGCTTCAATAGATTCAGAAACTGTTCCAATCTGGTTGACCTTCAACAAGAGGCAATTGCAACTCTTCTTATCAATAGCCTCGCGGATTCGTTTAGGATTTGTAACAGTCAAGTCATCTCCAACCAATTGGATCGAAATGTCTCCCATGAATTTGCCCCAATGCTCCCAGTCATCCTGGTCAAAGGCATCTTCGATAGAGACAACAGGATAGTTCCTAATGAAGGACTGATAGAGAGCAGCGAGTTCATCTCCAGTTAGCCATTTAGAGCTGTCACTGTTGGGATTCTTGAAGTCCAAGTCATATTTGCCATCCTTGTAGAATTCAGAAGCGGCTACATCCATTCCAATGGTAATCTTTCCAGTGTATCCGGCTTTCTCAATAGCGGCAGTCAGGAGATCCAATCCTTCCTTGTTGTCTTGGATGTTGGGTGCAAATCCTCCCTCATCTCCCACAGCTGTAGCATCAAGTCCATATCTCTTATGGATTTCAGATTTCAAATGATGGTAGACTTCAGACCCCATTCGCATAGCCTCAGCAAAGGTTGAGGCTCCAACTGGAAGGATCATGAATTCCTAAAGGAATAACGGCTTAAAATATAAGAAGTGGATTTACCTGCATGGCGAGTTTATTTCCGGCATGAGATCCTCCGTTAATTACATTGAAGGCGGGAACGGGAAGGACAACTTTCTCAGTTCCAGCCAATTGGGCAATGTATTTGTAGAGAGGAAGACCCTTGTGGACTGCTCCAGCTTTGCAGACAGCCAAAGAGACACCAAGAATGGCATTCGCTCCAAGGTTTGCCTAAATTTTCTATGTTTTTGTCCGTTTCCAGGAATTGCCTTGTTTTCAGTGCCATCCAGCTTGAGCATGAACTCATCAATCTCCTTCTGTTGAGTAACCTCAAAGTTTTGAGAGATTAGAGCCGGAGCAATGGTCTCGTTGATATTGTTGATAGCCTTAAGGACTCCCTTTCCATGGTGAACAGCCTTATCCTTATCACGGAGCTCAAGAGCTTCGTAGATTCCAGTGGAGGCGCCCGATGGAACAGCAGCTCGGAAGACACCTAAAAATACTTATTTTCAGCCGAAATAAACAAAAAAACTAACCTTTGTCGGTGTAAAGATCGACCTCAACGGTGGGGTTTCCACGAGAATCGTAGATCTGACGGGCGTGAACTTTGGTAATCGGCATTCTAAATGGTTTGTTCACTTTTAGAAGGAAAAATAAATCGATGAAGGAAACGATCGGCCACTGATCAGGTAGTAGATGGTATAAAATGAGTCCTGTCAGATTGATCGGGGAAAGCGATTTTTTGAAAAATTTAGTTCATTGCTTTTGATATAGAAAGACCAGTGAATTTAGCTTTTGTCTCTGAAACGTTGATAAAAGAGTAAACGATAAGGGCAAACGGTTATTTCGTCAAAAGTTAGCTGAAAAGACGGCCAAATGATGCAAAATTTAAACGATGAAATGATGCAAAAGAAAAACAATCTAAAAAGGAAGGGCTCTTTCTAAATGGCGTGATGCAAGTCAGAGCAGCTGGAAGCGAGTGGCCAACTGCCCGCTTCGATTGAGGCGGGCATGTGTACGTGCCAAAGAGGCGAACGGCCCAACCAAAACAACATCTTGCATTTGGGAAATCTTAAAATAACTTCTGCTAAAATTTGAAATGGCTTTGTATTTTTCAAGGCCAATAGAGCGACCAGAAACAGGTAAACAAGTCGATAGCGATGAAAAGAGAGAAACCAAGTTCAAAGAACACGCATACGTGGGAATTTGAAAAATAAACGAATGATCAGTTAACTTGGAGAGAAGGCAGACAACTTCCTCGCAGGCCAAACGCTTGTTGCAAGGGAGCTAAAGCATGAATTGTTGCTTGTTTCACGTGAAAGGCGGCAAATGGGCGGAACGACGCGGAGCTGACCTCAAGGAAGCAAACATTGTAGTTCAATCGGCTCAACTAAAATGTAAAGGTTTAACTTTCTAAAAGTGATCGGAAGTGAGTAGGGCTAGGCAGTGCCGTTATCGACAATAGTCCACTTCAGTCTAGTGTACAGTGAGAGCAATAAACAACAGCTGCCAGAACCTAGGCTGCTTGAAAGGTTAAGGGACAGTAGAACTAAAATTAATCTGAAATCAAACCGGAAAACATCAAAAATATTTTCGATATTTTTACTGTAAAAAACAAATAACAAACCAACAAAATCCTATCTAAGAAATAACAAATTTAGGCAGTTCGTGTGAAAGTCTTCGTTTTAAGATTATATCGTTTGTTAGAATATCTGTCCATTCTATTCGCAATTTCTGGATCCCAAGGCATATTCTTATCAGGTCGGGAGTAGTCATACGTCTAAATTTACATAGTAATCATTATTGAATTTTGTATACCTGATCTTCATAGTCAAACCATTCTTTTTTTGGTTGAAATTGTCTCAACAAGCGCTTGTTTCGAAGACCAATAACCTCTCCTCCTGATCCCGGGAAAGCTGTAACTCCTCCATGCCAAGCATCCACATCTTCTGGGTGGAAGCGAACAGGCTGCTCCATGACATGAACATTTTCTGGTAAATCCGCAGAGCGAGCTAATCTGAAATAATTTAAATACTGAAATGGGCAAAAAACGTACTTTGTATATTCATTGATATTCTCAATAGGCTCTGAATAAAAGCTTACAACATCTTGAACTGTCTTTAAGCTGTGTAGGCGTGAATTATTAGGAAAATGCTTTAGTTTCTCGCCAACAGACGATAAAAGCTACAAATAATATGCTTTGAATTAGTAAATTTCATTACCTTTAGTTTTATTTTGTTGTCTGATAGGCTAGATGATGCTACATCACGTCCGGACTTTTCTCCAAAAATTATTTTAGCTTCTTGCAGCACCAATTCATCCACATTTGACGGCGGGGTGTAATTATAACGATATTGCATAAGTCTAAAGTTTTAAAACTATTAAAAATAACATTGACTTACGATCGTGCTCGAATGGAGTCCATGTCAATTCGTTTATCAATCATATCGTCAGTTAGTTCCTCAAAATCTACCGATTCAACTTCTCGTCTAGTTTTAGGTGCATCTGTTCGAAGTTCTGATAGAACTGATTTTAATTGTTCCTGGAATAAATATTTTATATTTCTTAGAACGACACACTTACTTTGCTCTCCTTCGTCATTGCTTTAGATTCAGCTGGCGACTCCTTACTAAACATTGAAAAAATTCCTCGAGATCTAACTGCCAATATTGTTGATCTATGCATTTTTCCTAAAAGTAGGCATGTAAGTTATTTTGTTATAAAAGAAAAGAAATTAAAAGAAAGAAGCAAAAAAGTTGGCCATTTTGTCTGCTAGCTTTTTTGCTTCATAACCACTATAGCGTTAATTTATCCAAAAACTTGCGAAACTCAAAAGTAATAAAAAATGTAGAAAGAAAGAGATATAGAAAATCAAGCCTAAAAGTACCTACGTTTAGAAGAGAAATTATCGCTCGTGAGCCAAAAATCGTTCTTCCTTCCCTCATTTATTACAACAAATTGAATATAAAAAACAATTGATGACTAAATATCAACTGTTTATTACTATTTATATGTCATCAAGGTGGGTCTTATAGACTCGGCATCCTTTTATTCACAACGCTGCACTTTATCACACTAGCACTTACAATTTTATGTTGTGTTTTATTCGATTTTTTCATATATTAGTAGTAATCAGCAAGAAACCTTGTTGAAAAAGATTTCAAAGCTTACCTTGATTGTCATCTTTTTTGGTGTTTTGTGCCCACCGGAAGTTTACTACATTAATGTGTTTCTTTATTATATATCAGACAAAAGGAAAGCTATACATACAAAAAAGTTGGTATATAGGCTTATTTTAGCAAATGCTTGAAATTTTAGAAACTTTTATTTAAAAATTCAGAATAAAACAGTTTTTCCATACTTTTTCGTTATAGCGTATTTCACTCATATTTATTCAAGCTTAATTTGAAAATATTTCATTCTTCATTTGCAATAGGCTTGTATAAATTCTATTGATAACAGTTTCAGGTTTCATGACGCGATGTCAACTATACCTACGAAAAATTCTATTACCGAAGTTAATTTATTCTTTATCTGGTTTAATAAGGGTATTTACAGCTAAGAAAATTCGTAGAAAATGTTCTTAATGCCTTCGATATATACGAAACGTATGCGGCTCTTCTGCATTATAGCTTTGGACCTAGAAAGCTCATAGGTGTACTTCATTTATAAAATTTATTTTTTTTTAGAAGTTGTTAGAACATCAGTGCAAGATGAAAGTCAAAGAGAAGAAGTTGGAGAGATCGTAAATCGTCTTGCTGAATATGCTAATAACGAACTGATAATGATGACGAAAGAGCTGAATAGACAAAAGTGAGTGTTCTACATACTTATGAAAGTTCTGCATTCAGTCCAATCGAAATAAAGGAGCGCATCGCTTTGGCATGGGAAGTTTTTAAAATCTACGAAGAATTTTTCCCAGAAAATAAAAATCTGAATTATATTGAACTGTTATTTCATAATCTTAACGTCAAATATGCCAAAGGTTAGCTTTAACTAGATGCTTCTGTATTAATTATTTAAAGGAGAACTGGTGAAAATAGCTGTTCCTGATGAAGTCCTAGTGCATTTTGGAGAAAATCCAGTTAAGCCTAAGTTTCAAGTACCACTATCGCGTGATGATTCGTTCTATAACGTTCCGATAATTAAAGGACAACCTTGCGCATTTGTTCGCAATATGATCGAGGTAATTATTTTTTAAAACTTTTTCGAGCTTTGGTTCAGGCTTTAGATATTTTAAAACTGACAAGCCCAACACCCTGGATTAATATTGCAACTGCTTCGTTTTGCAGCATAAAGCCGATTGACAAAGTAAACTCAATGGACGCATTAGAAATGTAAAATTAATCTTTTATAAGAAAATTCTGTTTGTTTCTAGAATTTTTGATAATGAGGATATTTTATTCACTGAAGAATTGCAATCTTATACTCTAGATATTCTCGAAAAGGTCCTAGACAACTGTGAACAAGACTGCAGGGTAACAGTAGATTTATCCTATATTACCTACTTTATAGAGAACCATTCTCCATGAAGCCCAAGAAAAATTGCTAGCTGGGCAAAGAATACCAGATTACTCTTCAAAAATAAAGGTATATTCTATGGTTTTTTTACTCAAAATTTCTTTTAGAATTTTCAAGAACGTTTGAGTAATGCTATTAACGGTCTGGGGTCGCATAATTCAGCACAAGATAATAAAGCTGAGTTCGAAAAACTTCGTAATGAGGTTTTTTTTTTAAATTTTGCGTAACCTAATCAACCTTTATAGCTGCGGTTCCTTCTCTTGGTTTCTCCAAAACTTTCAATCCAGAGCTTGATCAACCATTGTCTACAAAATAAGGACTATACACCAGGTGTTCTAAAGGTAGAATTTTTATTGTAAGGAGTAGCTATTATATTTAGGTACTAAGAGGGTTTCAAGCCTCGTGCAATGCTATAGTTCAACATGAAAATAAAGAGTGTCCCCTTATGATATCTATAATTGACAAAGTATTTAAACTCCAAGCGAATAGGTACATTGATAATATTTCTAGTAGTTGTTTTAGGTTAAATAACGATACCGTGGACAATTTTGCCTATGTTATTACATCGTTCTGTCGAAAAAAGCTAACTGTAATAAAAGCCAAGGGTGAAGAAGGTTTGAATCTAAAATTTAAAAAAATATATCTGCACATAATAGGTAGACAATTGAGAGCTGCACTTGGAGAAGTAGTAGAGGAAAGTATTTTGGAACCTTCTGACGTAATCTGCCACTTTTGCTTACCCAAGATGTTTAAAAAAGGAGGATCAGATATTGAATTACGGTTTATACTGACCGTACTTAAAAAGTTGGGTTGTTTTACGCTTAATATTCCAAAAAACTGTTCAGAATTATAACTTCAATTGGCTCGAAAAATTGTGAACTTCGTTACTCGTTTAATATGAAGGAAGAGAATTCTGGTAATCAATAACAAATGTGCTATTTTTTTTCAGCTAATGTTATACATGTACATGCTTTATTTAAACTGATTCACGAACTTCTAGTACAACACGAGAGCCAAGATACACAGGTTCCTAGCCTTTGCTTTGGCATTCTCAAAGGATTAGCTGCTAAGTTAAAAGGTAGGTTAAGCTACACAATTATATTTCCATTATGATTATTTCAGAAGATGATATAATATTCCCGGAAGAAAATGCTAAATTCTTTTTAGAAAATCTTTGTAAAGATGCTTGGTGGTTCCGCTATGCAATAACTGAATGGTACGCACATTCTTTGAACAATCCAATAAAACAGGTGACATATTTTATTTTTAAACCATTTTTAAAATAGGTACCAAGTGGACTTTATTATGCTTTACCAGAGGCTATGCGTGAAAAATGTGCTGAGATCAGGGTAGATTTTGAAAGTGCTCCAGTAGGATGTCTTCTTTACTCACTATTTGAATTAGGCATTTTTGATCCAGAATTGGCACTCAACATATTGTCACACGGTAAGACCTTTTCTTAGATATTTAATATTCACAGGTCTTGATGCTCTACCATTAGATGATTTACTTTTCGACCAAATTGCTTTGGCTCTGTGCGATTGCTGTGCTAATCCATTTTTCGGCCAAAGAGTTTCAGCAATTATTCCTGTTATTAATCGTATGGTTGAGGTTACTTTTATATTGCTTTCATTTCAAAAGAACCTTTTAGATTTTTGATCCTAGAACTGCTATACCATATGTGCTGGATCAAGTTAATGATAACATTTTGAGTGCTGTACGACAAATGAAAGCTATTCAAGTTGTCGCTAGAGCTGCTAAAATGGCGTACCTAAAGGTATATATTGAAGAAATCTAAATTCTCTTTTCTTTACAGGGTTTTCACTATGATTCAGAATTTATTAGTTACTATCCGTCTGTTTCAAAAAACAAGCCAAAAAATCCCAAGGAAGTTGCTGAAAATCTTTTGCAGACCTTTTGTGAAGTCTCTAAAGCGCAAATAACATCAAATATTGAACTTTCAAGAATTCTTCTTAAAAAGAGCGACAGGTCTGATTATAATTCTTCACGTGAAATTAGCTAGCAGGGGTGACAAACAGAGCTCGAGGGAATATCAAAAACTAGAGGAACAACTTTTTACACAGCTTGTCTTAGTATTTCACGAGTCCGTCATGTTTTCTAAGCTAAACCCAGTAAGACAAATTGCATTTGAATATTTATCTTTCTAGAATAACAAATCTTTGGAAGTTCTTATTAAAACATTAGCTGATTACATCTTGGAGGTGCAAGGAAATCAATCCAAGGCTCCACTTGATAATATTAAAATTCCATATCGAAAGGTTTGTTTTCTAAAATTGCCTAATGAATAATTCAGACTGAATATGGTTATGCTAAAAGCTCAAGTCGTCCAACTAGTCCACAAATGGAAGGACAAGCAAGTGAAGTTGCGAAGAAACATGATCCAGTTAGTATTTTATTATTTTCATGCATTATGATCATTGTAGCCCCCTAGGTACAGAGATCCTCAGTATAGTCATCCTTCTCAACGGAACACTTCTGGTTATCCTTCAAGATCGGGTAGGCCCGATAAAAGTAATGGCAGAGGGTATTTTTGTTTAAAATAAGCTCATAGTATTTTTTAGTCATTACAATGAAAATCGCATTAAAGGACGTGGATATATGGAGTCCATGAAAGCTGTTTCTAATCAAATCGGTCATGATCAAACACGCCAACAGGTTTGAAAATCTATTTGAACTCTATTTAAACATGTTTAGGTTCAACGTAAGCTTGATAACTCGTCGCGTAACTCACCGCCATTGCGAGAAAATAACAGATTCAACAAGCACCAGGAAAGATTTCAAAGCAAACCCCGTGGTGGAATCCATGACAGACGAGGAGGATATCAAGATAGACCAAAAAGAGAGTTTCGTAGCAAGCCCTACGAGGAAACTCAAGACAAAAACAAAGAAGATTCTCAAAATAAGCCTCCAGAATATAAACCTAGAACAAATTATGGATGCAGAGGTGGTGGTGATACTAGGAAAAATTATCGTTCCTTCAAATAGCAATCAATTTCGTCAAACATTCCCAGCCAAATAATAGATTGTTTTCTTTATATTTTTGTTACGGGTTCTTATCAAAACGGTTGTAAGTTGTTAGATTTCTAGCGTTAATTCAAATTTTATTTTTGTACTCTTTGTTATTTTTACAATGAGATCAACGTTTCTATCTAATACTTGTTTTATACACCCGTAACATTTTCCGAATATACCGAAGAAGAGGTAGATTTGCAACTTTCTGTTTGCTCAGACGATTGCTTAGCTTCTTCAGTTGAGTCAGAGCAACTATCTTCACTTTCTGAGCTTTCTTCCGTTGAAGAATCCAGCTCTTTAAGTTACTATAATTTAAGAAAACAATTAGTCAAACCTGGCAAAGGCATGGGAATTCTTGCCAGAGAAGCTCTGATTGAATCAAAATATTGATTTTCACAAATCTGGTTATGAAATTCTATCTCCATTTGCGGAACATGATGGCGCGAATTGTGGCTGCATCTATTTTATCTGTATTATAACTTAAAACAATTAAATACCTGACCATCCTGATGCTGGACGCATTTTTAGAACAATATTCTCGCCGACAGTCACGTAGATGCTCAGCGAAATTTTTCGGGTCCGAGTAGTGTTCTTCATTATAAGGACATTGGATTAGAGATCCACATTTGTCCATATTATGCACATGTTTGGGGCAAGTCATCTGTAAAAATCAAATTACAGATGTCCTCGGATACGAAACGTGACGAACAAGTGTTAAAAATGGTTCGACAACATTTGAACGATCTACAGAAACTGGAATATCAGGAACCTGAGGAGCCTCTCCCACAAGTAGCTCCAACAAGAAAAGTATAGCAGTTTTAGGAATGCTGTGGGCAGTCCTGTAAGCCATGTGTTTTTGACATTCATCGTAAGGACTTGCTAATTTGGGCTAAAGATGTATCAAAAAAGCTGAATTATGGTATTTTTAATACATTTCGCCAAAAACGCCTAAGGTTCTATTTCGATTTATGAGTCTATTTACGGCAAAGAGGAAAAGTCCATTGAGCATGATCCCCACTTTTTAAGCAAATATCAGTAAGTTCCTGACAACGAATAAATAAAAATACAGGCTGCTTGATCTAATCGGCATCGAAATGATGACTAGCGACACTAAGCTCTTTACATTTTCTACTAGTGGACAGCGCATTGACATTTCATTAGGCGGACATCTCCGAGCTAGGTAAGTAAAAGCGTCTAACCTCGTCTGCAGTAATTGACTGATTGGTATGCTTTGAATTCATTCTGAAAATTTGATTAATGTGTTCTAATCTTTACAAGAAAAAACGGGTAAAGCCTCTTCTAAAAATTGCCGGATAACCATAATAAAATTTATTTAGATCCGAGTTAGAAAGAATTAGATCCTTGCTCTTTTAGCCGGGATTTGGTCTGTTAGTTCGTCAACAAATGGAGGAATTGGAATGTCTTCTACAACTGGCTGAATAGGGATCGTAGTCGAAACAGAAGTAGTCGGAATATCATCTAGGTCCGGAGGACCACCAGTCCACAGCTTTGCCGGTTTCTCTTCGTTATTTTTTACTTCTTCAACCTTTTCATCTTTCTTTTCTACTTTTTTGTCGACCCGCGTCTAAAGTACTATAACCTTTAAAATTCTTTCTCACTATTGATATTTGAGCATCTGCCTTTTGCATCTCATCTTTTTGTTGAGCTTGTTTTCGTTTATATGCTGCATATAAACTTTCTTTATATTGTCCCCGCTCAATTGGATGGCCGCGATAAAATTCAAAAGCTAAAAAATGCTTATTAATTAGTGAGGAAAAAATCAAATGCTTACTAGAAATTGCCTTCCCTGGCTCCCAATTCATTTTATCAATAAGGTACCTACAGATTAAATAGCCAGTTCTATTGAGTCCGTGAGTACAGTGAACACCAATCAAAGAATCTGAATATGATAAACTTTTAAATTTAAAGACGTACCATCTTGGAAACGAGCGCAATACTCCTCAACTTTACTAATAAAAATGTTCACGATATCTTCCCTCTTATTTACTTCATGGCCAGGACAGGAAATTTTGCTTAAAATGTAATTATTAACGTTAGTTTCAAAGCTTACAAATATTCAATGTCGTAATCCTTCCATTTACTCTTAGTATAGTATCGATCAGTATTTGTCAAGTCAATTACAAGACCAATTTTCTTTTCTACCTGTTGAGCCTAAAGATGAACGGTCAAATAATGAAACGTACTTTACTTATAAGTGTCTGAATGCCAAAATAATCCTCCGATGTTAGCTTATGATTATCTTTGAAAAATCTCTCATCCAGCGGTGTTTTAAAAGGAACAAAGCGAGTTCCTTGAATATCACTTCCTACTGCATCATAGTTTAGCCATCTAAAACAAAATTGTCGAAATGATAATAAATTTTAAAAAAAAAACTAACCTGTTAGGGATGCCAGTTCCCCTGTTTCTCTTCCTATGTGAGCCCATTGTTGTAAAATCTAAAAAAAAACTTATCAAGAAAAAAAAAGAGATAGTCTTGTTAGAATTTAAAACAATCATTGCAAAGAGAATAGTGGGCGTGGTCTAATTCTCGGCGCGAGAAGCGTACTGCTGAGAAGTCGTCAGAACCGACGTTTTTTTTTTTTTTAGATGAAAGGCTATGATTTTTTGGACCATTATTTGTGTTGGACGATAAATAAATAACTCTCGTATAAACAATTTCACGACCTTGGATTAACGATCGTGTAATCGGCTATGAGCGACATTTTTCCTAGCACAAATCCCCTTGAAAATGGCCATTAGCTGGAGTCTATATAAGTTTTGGCCCCATTTCCAGTAGAGGTCGACAGATCTTTCTGCGCGACTGTAATCACTGGACCACATCGATACCACCATGGATTGCGGAAACCGTCATCGCAGCAGCCAAGGACATCGCTAGTTTTACTTCCAAAGTGCATCAAAAGGCTGCTATTTTTCGTCTATTATTACAACACATTCTTATTCAAATTTTCTATTGTTTTTCGATAGCCTTTCACAAATGTAAAGCTGACAAGTTTACCGTCGTCGGAGTCTTTGGCTCCAAAAAAAGGATTTCGACAGAATCTGACCTGAGAGGCTTCACGAAGACGGATGCATTTTAGAAAGTAGTATGTTAAGTAATTGCGGTTAGTGTGCGCAAGCAAGAAAGAGACATATACTAGCTGTCACCATTCATAATTATTTCGGAAGACATGTTTCATAACATCAAAATTTAGAAATTTTCACTCCTCACAAGTTTTGTGAGTAATCAAGAGACATTCCCACAGTTCACTAAAACACTTCGATTTTCTCGACCATCGCCTAATGTTTTATTTGTCCGAACTCCTCATTGACCTCTTTCCCTCTACCAAACCACTCTTCGATCCACACTTCCCCCCATCAGGGTTCATGTTTTAGTAAGGGTCAAGACTACTACAATCTGCCCGCAATTGAAGAGAACCGGCTGCCATGAAAACAGCCTCACTTGGCCGCTCTCTTCCCCCTCACTAACTCCTCCCTCGCAGTGACCATCTCTTCCTCTTTTTCGGATTAGTTTTCGTCTTTTGAGGTTATCTCCCTTGTAAAACAGTGTCTTTTCGGGGTAATTATTGTCTATTTAGAGGTCGAAAAGAGTGTTTACCTGAGGGCGGAACCGTAATAGTCGCAGTGGCAATTAGCGATCGTCAATTTGGACTAGACTATCCCATCAAATTAGACACTTTTCATGTCTTTACTTCTCATTTTTCTCTATTACAATAATCATAAGACGGAGAATGCTTTTCCTGTCAAAAAGACGATGATTTATTATGGTTAATTCAGTTCCCATCAACTAAACTGGTTCAAAACTGGTGCATTGATTGTGACAGAGGCACTTTAACGAACTTTCTCACCTTGATTTTTGAGCGAAAAAGTTCTTCTGAAATTGGAGGTAAAGGAATTTGATTTTAGGACTTTAGCCTTTGTATTTTACTGCGCCTTCAGCCTTTTTCGTCCGTCGGGTATCTCTGCCGTTAGATGGGAGATAAAGATTAGAAAATTCTTTAATAAAAGGAGACAGTATGCACTTTTTGTCATCCATTTCACCACCCGCCTTTCCGCTTCACGAGACGGTGATTGTGCTGCCCCGGTTCGATCAGCCCGACACGACCCCTAGGTGTCCCCCCGAAAACGGGTCATCCTCTAATCCATTGGGGGAACGACCTTCAACTAACACCCTACAGGTTACATCGGTCAGTGCTATCACACATCAAACTGTTTCCTTCCGTGCCACTGTTTGGACTCTCTTATCCCTTTCAGTCAAAGTCGATAGCGTCTCTCACATTTGGGTTTTTCTATTTGTAAGATTCAAAAAAAATTGTGAATCGACTCCAATTCTACAATTTTAAAGAATATCAAAAGTCATATAGAAAATTTCATTGTTTGCCAAGAAATTCCTAGCTTCAATAAGAAAAAAAAAACCATCTTCTTCCCATACAATCGATCCTTCAAATGGCTTCCGTTTTCCATTTTTCTCGTTTTTTTATTTTTCTTATTCCGTCTCTATTCCAGGTTATGGAATTGCGCCGGCGAGGGCTGCAGAGCCCCAATAGGCCGGAAGTAACCGAGAGACCAGGCTCTCCTATGAAGCCTTCCTCCTCTTCTTGGAAATCAACACTTTGGCTCATCGGTCTCACATTTTTCTACAGCTTCTGGTTTATTTTTGGCCTCCTTGTACTCAGAAAAACAGCGAATGCCATCACAGCTGTACGATATGTCAAACAGAATTCTCATACAGTCAGTGTGGAGTCGATCGAGAATTCGCCAGAATTCGAAGCTTTGATTGATATGTTGGATCATGAATTCACCAGACCACCAGCCTTTCTTCTGTTGAATCAATACGCTCTCAATATGACGTACAACTTCCTCTGTAATACCGGGACGCTTGAAGGAGCACACGACCGGTTCATCTTCGTCACTCTGGATACTGTAGCCAGGGATCAGTTGCGTCTAAAATACCCCAAAATTCGCCAGTTCCATTGGCCTACTCCCAGCCTTTATGTAGCTTTTCACCCATTTTTCCTCAACAATTACCATTTTAGAAACCCTTTTCTTTCGCCGAAGGGCCATATCAAACGATCTATTTGTTGAGAGCCAATTTGGCTGTGAGTTTGTTGAGACGAGGAAAGTCTTTCTGGATGATGCAGCAAGACACTTTCTGGCGAAGAAATCTCTTCGACCTCAAACTTGAGGACAATCCTGAATATGACGCCATTTTCGATCAGCTTGGAGTCGAGAAAAGCAGCTATCGTGCTGAATGGGTCAATGGTTAGTCTATTTTATCATCTTCTTCTTCGTATTTATAGAGATTATGGTAGCTCAAGGTTTTAGGCGCGAATTTCTTTATCAAAGCCAACAATGATACTTTGAAGTTCTGGGAGAGATTGAGCGACAAACTGGCCCACTGGTATACTCCAGATATGGGCATAATGATACATCAATGTCACACTTGGGGTAAGCCTCGATGTGCCTACATCCCACACGAGTTAGTTTCTTCCCTTTTGAAAATAACCAGAGAGAATAAAGGATTGGCCATTCTTGGGAATGGATGTATACCGAGCAGAAGGATCCTCCTTATATCATGCAGTTAGATTGTGAGACTGACGGTGGTTCCAAATTGATGCAGTTAGGCCGTTTTGGGTTCCATTTCACCGATAGTAATGGAACCTGTTTCCCTGAAAAAGTAATAATGTTTTTTTGATCTTTTTTAAGAAGACCCTAGGTGGAACTAGCCCGACGAAAGATGGAAGAAGGACAAGTGGATGTGAGCTATACTTCCACAAGACTCTTCCCTTCATGGGGTCGTCTCCAATTCAAAGCCTACTGGTATATTGTCGATTATATGTTATGGACACCAATAATTGGTCCCTATTTGAAGCCATATTTACCTCTAGTCGGCTATATTCTCATGATCACCATGTAGATCTCATCCCCGTCTTTCCCCAAGCCAAGTAATCCTCTCATTACACTCGTCAGCATGGGTAATGTCTAGGTGCCTTATAAAGTCAAGCTTTTATATTCTATTTGTCTGTTCTTATTCTGCCCAAATGAAATATTTGATTTTATTTAAAAGTCTATCATTTATTTACGATGCTAGCAATCTAGAACACGATAGAGATTTTCCCTGGAGCTTTTTAGCCATTTTATTAGTTACATATTGTCTCGAAAGTACATTTTCAGAATTAAAATCGAAGATCGCTATGTCTCTCGCCAATATACTCCTACAATGGTGGATTGGACTTCTTTCCAAGTCCCAATCAAGGTTCTTTACTTTGCAGCCATAATTTCCTGTAATTTGTAGGTCTACCCGACTGGAAAATTCACGAAAAACATTGAAAATTGGAGTCTTGGCAGCCAAGTGGAGTGGATTGGTCCCTTCGTTCCGTCATACGGCGATTGGCTCAAGGTACACTTTCACAGGGGATTAGTCGTGTGAATCATACTGCAGCTGGCGCTTTTTTACTCGCGATAGGCTGACTTTTTTGCTGAATCAGGCTGGCTGAGAGTTGTCACCGGATAAGATGACTTTTTGACCTTTGCTTACTTTTTGAGAGGTGAAAAGAGTTTTAGAGAAAGGGTGAAGTTCCCTTACTTTTTACTTAGATCAACTGGAAATCAGCTGAGCAAATAGAAATTTTGACAAACAATTGACCGCCTACTCATCCTCAAAAAACTGTTCAGAATTCCTCAAGTCTTCAATGTTTTGCTGCTGGGACAGGAATCGCCCCATTTTTACGGATCATCGAGTCTCTTTTAGAAGATGACAACTGTGAAATGAGGTGGTTTTTCCAGTCCCGGGAAAATGCCGAACAAAAAAATTCTAGAATTCAACTTGTCTTTTGTGTCCGAAGCGGAGAGGACATTCTCTTCAAGGAGGCTCTTGATCGATGGACCAAACATTGGAATTTCACCCTCGTGATTGTGACATCAAGTCAAGAAGTAAGACGATTATTTAGAGAATGCCAGTACTCTCTTTTTAAAAAACTTTACTGAAGAGCAGATAAAAGCCTGTGCCCCAAATTAAGAATCTTTTTATGGAATATGAAAGACACAGAAGAAGTTGGCCCCCTAATATTATTGGTCTAGTCTTCCAGTTACCAATCGGGTTGAGTGTTTTCCAAGTGTCAATAAACTGCCCCGAGGGAAAAAGTTAACTTCTGACCCCAGAAAATGAATCTTCAGCTGGCATCCAGCCTTCATTTGGCTAAAAACTTCACGGGTTCTCGTCTCAAAGAAGAGCTCTGTCTTTCGCTTCTAAATGACTTCTCCCCTTCTTCGCTTCCAAATACCGGCTTGAGGGTGAGTCTTGAAGCATCTCAAATGAGGGATAATCCCTTGGACCAGAGGGTGATTATTATTTCCTGAGGGCGAGGATCATTTCTCTAATGGTGTAACCAGTAGGCTCTTTGGAAGAAGATTAGTTGCAGCTATGAGTGTCGGAAGCTTACACAACCGAGAGTGATTTAGGATGGTTCTTTTAGCGAAAAGTCGAAAGAGAGAAAAACAAACGAAATGTGATGATTTATCGTTTGTACGAACGCCTAGCTTGCTCAAAGTGGTTACGAAAGGCAACAACTTCGTTAAGAATTAAAATTTTAAAATTTACTCGTAAAACCTAGAAAATGAATCCTGACCGGGATATTGGATTTTATTTGTCGTAAAATGAACCAAATGGCTCTCAACATTCGTCTTTCCAAATGAACCCCGTTCCTTTTTCAGGTAGCTGTCTGCGGCTCGAAGAGCTTCGAAAAAGACGTAATCAACTTTGCCAAGAGAGGCGGCCTCCCCGAGAGCCAGCTCTTCCGTTTTCCTGGCTAACTAGCCTCTTCTTCTACATTCTCTCTCTTGCCATTCAGTCCAAAGGGTTCAATAAAGTGGTTGTGTGAAATATCCGTCTCCTTCCTTTTCTCCTAATTATCTCTTTCGAAATAGCTGGCAATTCGAATCGCCTGGGCAACGCTCTCGCTTCTTTGACCATCTGTTCTCATTGCCATTTGATTTTTGGACCAAAGTTCTCCACTCTTTTAAATGTTCAAAAAAGTTGGATGATTTTCATCTCACCATAATATTAAATGACATATTTGGCAATAGAGGTGAGGTGACCTGGCTAATTGCACCACCTGTTGCCCCTATTTGACGGGAGTGGGAGTCGGTCTCTCACCATTGAGTCATCTATTGTGAATAACTAATTTGACAAAAGAACAGTCAACGGGTGAGACAGCACTTTTCTTTATCGGTTTCACAGCTGCAACTTGTGGAGGATCAGATTTCACGGATTTCAGCCGGAGTCGTGCAGGTTGAGTGTAATTTTCTCATATTCCTCCTTGCTTTGAATTTTAGCAAAAACATATGTTCATATTTCTCACGTGGTTTGACTAGAAAAAGGCAGAAAATGATTGAGAATCAGTCACCAGAGTTCTTGAGTCTTTCGCCATAGATGTCGCCTGATCAGCTTTTGAAACTCTTGAAATACCGTTTTGAGTCTTTTTTTAGCTGAGTTTGGCAATTTTTACCTCGGGAGCATTACGTTTTTGCTCCTTGCTCTCCTCAAAAATGGCAGGATTGAGTACAACGGAAATGGCTTTTCCCTTTTCTGCTTGGCTAGCTTGTTTTCTTTCCCTCTTTCAATCTGAGACAGAGAGAGAGAATAGGAAAAAGCAAGGAATTTGTTCCTGCTCGGGAAGGGCGCAATCCGTCTTGTCTAATGGCCCAGCTGTTCCCGCTTTTTTCTCCCCGGCTGGTTGTGCTGAATGTTGCGTCTATGGAAATTCCTTTTATTTACCCTTCGGGAATCTTCCTGATAGACGGTCGCGAATTTTGTCTCGGGCCACTCGCTTCCCTGTTTGCAGAGAGAGCCCTGCACACGCGGCTAGACACAAAGAATTTTGGCACTTTTCGGGCGTCATTCACGGGTAATTTTGTGCAGTGAGCTTAGTGGCGAGAGGGTGTGTTGTTTGAGCAACAACATGGATTTTGTGACCCAACTGTCCGCTAAAAATACAGAGATTGGTTAAATTTTTGAAAACATATCCATTTCCGTGTAAAAAGTCAGTATCATTTTAGTCCCTAACGCTTATTTCTTTTATATAGACATTTTCTTTTGTTTGTACTTGTCTCTTGAAAATTAAAAATCCAACTCTGAAAATAGCTCGTAAAAACCTCTAAACAAGCGTTCAAGAAGAATAAATAACTCATTTTCCAAGTCCCTAGTGTCTAATTCAGCCATAAACAACAGGACTTATTTTCTAAGAGGTGTATAGAATTTTGAAATTTAAAAAAAGGAAAAGCGATAAGAAAATCCCGGAACAATGGAAAGTTGTCGGTCGGGTCGTCCTCTTCCCATGTCAATCAAAAGGGTAACGACTTTTTGTCAGAAGCCGACATGGCCCCTTATCAGGAGTCGTTGAAAGTTCCTACGAGCCATGAAACAGCAATAACAACGTCACCAACAGATTGGACCCACAACCACATTTCACAATTCCTGTTTCTCCTCTTCCCTCAACACAGCCCCTCGGCCTCGTTTCGTCTAGTTATGACTCATCCTCTCTTCGCAGTTTATTCATACTTGCCAAAATTAGAACCTCGCACTCCCATTCAACTTTTCGAGGCCAAGGCGCACTAATGAGTGAGTGAGAAGCCATGGAAAAAATTTCGAGCCGTCGTTCCGCTGTTTACACGGAGAGAGAAAGAGGAGCCGACCCCGAGGCACACGTGTGGCGTGATTCATTACAGTGAACTCTCCTACGTCATCGGAAGAGCTGGACCAATCTCGTGGCCACCCGGCTCCTTTCTAACGATAACTAGCCGCAGATAAGGCATCACTTGACGCATTCGAGCCATTTCATTTGTCTATTTGATCTTGATGATTCGTTTTTCTTCAAAGATAATGAGCTCACATAAGGAACTCTATCTAAAATGCAAGTAAACGGCCCTCTATGAAGATAGAGTTTTCTGCCTCGAATTGCTTGATTTCCCCTTTGAGACTTTTTTCTTGGATTCAATTTGCTGAAACTGACGTCTTCAAATGCTTTCAAGGCGACAATTGAGCAATTCTAAAATAACTAAAAGCTGATCCTGTCGACTAAATCACGCTTCAATTCTTGACTTTTTTCTTCTTCCTACATTCTGATTAATTCACTAGCTTTTCATATGATGATAGCAGGTGAATTGACAGTAGATTTCTAAAATGAATAACACCATCAAAACAGAGCATATGTTTTGTTCCAGTAGTAGTGTTTTCATCTAATTTTTGTAGAATAAACAGCGATTTGGTTCCGTTTGCCTTGTAAATCAGACAGAACACACAAAAACCAGCAGCACAAACACCTGCTACAGTCAGTAAATCAACTGAAAAACCGAACTTTCAAATAAAAAGGCACAATAAAATAAGGCTGAACTTTTCTCTCGTCATTGGTCCATTGCGGTTGTTTTATTGGTTCCTTTACTCCCTACGTTTCTTTTACTTCTTCAAGCCTATTGAAAACATGAAAATTGTAATTGATCTCGTCTTTTTTATTCTAGTTGATTCCATATTGCAGTATTCCACTTATTGAAACCAGCTGCTTTAATATTTATTTTGCGCTAATTCGATTTCAAAAACGTAATGAAAACTCAGAAAATAATAGACGTATGTTTTATCAGGAAGTAGAAAGTGCTTTGGTATTGTTTCTTCGATGTTTTTGCACTTTTATCAGTTATTTGGTCTCTGTTCACTACAGATTATCGGCTAACCTTCCGAACGGCGTTATGCTCGGTTTCTTTTTTGCTCATTTTCGCAGCTCTCTTGCTCTTCTTGCCACTCCAGCTTATTTGATTTGATCCATTCATTAGTTTTCTAGGACACGCGTACTATTGAATCCACTGTTTACTTTAGTGAAATAAGAGAGCGCCTGACCGATGTTTATCCGGACTGCGCTGCTCTCTGCGGAAAAGAATTCTATGTTTCGCAATCGCGGAGGTCCCCGGACTTCCCGGGAAAGGTTCAATCAATGGGTTCAAATGTCCTAGGAGGTATTTCAATGGCGGCCACTGGCGTTCTCTCCCCGCCAGCCTCCATCGATCCGTAAGCCCCGCCCACCCTCTGGCCCCCAAGCTATGACGACGATCGCGACAACCGCGCTAACTTTTATTTAGGCTAATTTTATGCATTTGCTGCTTTTTTTTCTCGCTCAAAGAGGATATTTTTTTATATTTATAAATTCTGCTGTGAACAAAGTTTGACTGCTATTTTTTCACACCAATAACACATTTTTGAGCTCAAAGGTGGGAAAATGACTCACTTTGTCCTTTTTGGCGCGAATGATATCGTTCATTTCAACTTTTCCATGGTTTTTTTGCGATTTCCCTTTACCGTCGTCCATTTCGATTTAGTTTTTTCGCGTGAAAGATTCTCAAACCGATGTTTCAGTGTGACAGAAAACAGCTGCCTTTATTTCTTGAACGAAGTAGACCACTAATCATCGTTTTCTAGTTGTTTAACTCAAAATGTTTTGTGTTTGTAATAATTTATTATGCTAAAAACTGAAATCCTCACGCAGCCTGCATTAATCGCCGCTGAAAATCGACTATGTTGACTAGAACGCTTTCCTCTTTGGCCATCTGCTCAATACCTGTTTAAACAGAAGCTTACGATTTGAACGTGGCGTGACCGTGAGAGGGTTTAGGTTTTCAAAAAGTAGAAATCATACTTCTTCCGCTTTTTGAATCTTATCGCACTTCTTATGTCCGTGCGTTAGAACTCAAAATCAGCCTGTGTGTCCTTGCGGCGGGCATTTGAATCACCGTCTCCTGTACGTGGGGGAGCTGTCGCGCGCCTCAACAATAATGGCATCAGGCGACTGCCGGTGACTCATTTTGTTTTGGGTTTCAAAAGCAAGCTTTATAAAAGTTTTCTGACTGATTCATTCGCCGTATTTCAATTGTCTCCCGTATGCCCTCTTGTAGCAGCTGGTTTTAAATTCTGTACGGTTCTGTTTACAGGCCAGTTGGGTCATGTGCAAACCTTTCCTCATTGCTTGGACTAGTCATATGGCCTGTCTGCGCCCCGGGCTCTTTTTTTTAACTCATGAAGCCAATTTTCTGACGACATACTCTCGTTTTGTTCAAGTTTTAACAGTGCTTTCGTTCACGATTTTTTTTCGCTTTTACGCGCAAATTTTCTCTGAAATAATCCTGAGTATCATTTATCATTCATTATATTATATTTTCTATAACTTTTACATTTATCTAAACTATTTAGAAAACCTACTTTCAAATTTTGTTCAATTAGCGTCTACCCATTATCCTCCCTTCCAGTGTCCTCCAAACGCAATCAATAGGCGGGTTGGTTTTCATGGTTGCTGCGATGGAATTTAGGGGAGGAGAGGATAGCCGTTTTATTGAGGACAACATCTGTCTTTGGCTACCTTTTAACGAATTTAACTTTTTTCTTACACTTTTGATGTTTAATTCAGGCTATTTGTATTCCTGACAGCTAGCTTATTTATTCTTACACTATTTATATTCAATATCTCATCGTTCTTTTTTCTTTTGCTTCTCTTCTAATATATTATTTTGCAGTGTGGGTTAAGGTGAGGCTATTATAAGCCCTCATTTTGCCATCCTGTCACCTCTGCCTCGCTCTATGCTGACGCTGCTCGAGCCACCGCGATCAAAACGATCACCGGCTCAGGCAAATCGTTCAGCTCAACATCTTTTAAATTTGGGTAAAGTGTTTTGGATATCTGATCTTTACTTTATGTCTTTTCAGCTCCAGACGAAGATGAGTTTTATGAGACGGAATATGAGCCTCCAAATGAGATGAGAAACACTAGCGGCGGCTGGCTGACCTCGGTAGGTTGTAAATCAATTACGACAGGCGGTATATTGAGAAGACATCCGCTTTATTGTTTATTCTTATGGGCAGAAGATCCAGTTTCGCATATCCGGCATTGTTTATTTGCGCCGCATATTGCTCCTTTGGTACAGACACGAAAAAGCTTAATGCAAATCTAGTAAGGGCGCAGCCTTTGAATTCACAGTCAAAACAGCTTTTGTGCATTGATATATAATCGCATTTTATGACGTTTTTACGCAACACAATAGTAATTCTAGTCAGACTTCGCTCGACAATTCAATCAATGTGAATTTTCAGATCCTAGACAATTATCTCGTTTGGAAATCGAGTTCAGACGAGTACATCGAGAGGTGGAAAAAGGAGTTTAGAATACGGCCATCATGGGCCGACGCAGATCTTTGTCTCCAACAAATCAAAAGGGTAAGTTATTTTATTAGCTTAGAAATAGCTTCTACCGAGATCTTTCATCGGGTAATTAGTAATTAATGCTAAAAAATGCATACGTCAACCTCCGTTGAGTGTTTATGCGCCTGTTCCCAGGCAACTTGAAAAAATAAAACATCTTTTGTTTGAAGTGGGTGTCTATAGCAAATGACCCGAGCCATTTTCAAGCGATCTATTACACGGAAGTTTGAGCGACGTCTTGTCAAGCAATTTAGATGTTATCAGCTGACGGGAAAGGCTATCGTACTAGTAGAGGGTAGCGAAAGCGTTAACGTTGCTTCAAATTGTCCTATCGGGAATTCCTGTTCGCTCCCGCGAATTTGAGTGATGCAGCTGTCGATCCGGCAGCGAGCGCGAGAATTGAGATGCAATACATGCGGAAATGCCGATTTCTATCAGCCGACCGCATGGTTATTGAAAGGCTTGACTTCTCGCGCGGGATGGACACCAGAGATTGTATTTAGATAGCATTTCATTATTTCCCATTTTCAGGGAAAAGCTACGGGTAACACATGGGCACTATATTCTCGAAGCTTCATCCAGAAGATTCTTTTTGCCCTTGGAAACTTTGTCAATGGAAATGCGTGGAAAGTGATTCTCACAATTATTGCACTTTTCTCCGTCTGCTTATATGGTCTTCAATTTGTTCACATTGAAACAGATATCGTCAAGTTATGGGTTGCAAGTCAGTTTCATTTTTAAAAGCTACGTAACTTATTCGTTTTAGAAGGAGGAAGACTAGATGCTGAGCTAAATTTTTTGCCTGAAATTCAACGGATGTTTAATAGCTCAGAAGGGATGGAAATGGTCAGAGAAAATGGGTTAGGCGGTGGCTATCAGGTAATTACTCTCAGATATTGTATTATAAATTTTTAATTATAGGTCATTATCCAAACACCAGAATACGAAGGCCAAAATGCGTTATCATTAGAAGGCTTATTAAAACACGTAAATATAATGAAAGAGATTGCTAGCTTCAAAGTCGAAGCACATGGAAGTACATGGACATTCAACGACATTTGCTTCAAGCCTTCACCACCTTTAGGAGATGACGCTGTTGCTAAACAATTTGAGCACATTATTGAACGCATAGTACCTTGCATCTGGATTACACCGATTGACTGTTTCTGGGAAGGTGGAAAGGCACTTGGACCGCATCCTCCAGTAACTAAGAAAGACATCGGTTTGGTTGGAGGCTTACTAAAGTCTCTTCCTGATTCCAACCATGTAAAGTGGACTAATTTCGATCCAATTGCAGTAATCAACGAAATTCACAAGTCTTTTTCGCTGGGAGCTCACCATTCCTTCTTTGAGCGCGTAAGGCTTATACTCTATTTATATTTATTTTTAAATTCAGGCTGGCATTGGTCGAGGATACTTGGATAGGCCATGCATGGATCCTCTGGACCCTGAATGTCCTTCCGCTTCTCCTAATTATTACGATGTCTGTCCGCATATGGATAAGTTCTTGGAGTATACCAGGAAAAATAAGATCATTGTGGACTACATTGAGGAAGTCGAAGATGAAGATGACTCTTATTCGTTCGATCTCCTTGGTACTATAGAAGGTTTACTCGGTATATCATTATTATTAATTAATCTTAATTTTTACTTTTAGGAGGAGGTCGCTCAAAAAGAGACCTCAGTAAGCAACAAAATACTACCGATATTAAGAATGACCATCCTCTTAACGTGACAACAGCTACGACAGAAAGCCCAGAAGAAATCTCCAAAAGAAAGGCAACAGAGATTTGCAAACGAACACGTGGAGGAATGATGAAATGGATGTCAGCCAACAAAGACAAATGGAAGCATTTCCTTCTGACTACCGAATATCCACAGTATCCCGATTTTGGAAATATCATGAAGAATGGATGCCCTGGATTTGCCTCAGAAGTCCTTCATTGGCCATCTGATATGATTCTTGGAGGTGTCAAGAGAAATGAAAGCAGAGGACCATTAACACATGCCGATGCTCTTCAAAGCGTTTTCCTCGTTGCTAGTCCAAATGACGTTTATCTAAGATTCAAAGACAGAGTAAGTTTATTTTGAAATCTTTTAATGCTTTTTGGGGGTGGGTGAATACAAATATTATAAGTAGCAAAAACTCTCCTGATATAGTTTACTCAGATAAACATGACCAAAGAAGATGGGGAAAAGTTCAAAAGTTCTCGCGAAATGCTCCATTGGAATGAGACAATTGCTGAGGAGATTATTCAAACATGGCAACGTAATTTCACCAAGCGCATGTACAACCATGAGCACAACTTTGACACAGAGGTTAGACTTCTGTTAAAATTTGGATACATTTTATATTTTAGGGAAATATTAGGCGTACAATTCATCCTCTAGCTTCAACTTCCATCGCTGATATGCTTGAAGAGTTCTGCCAATTTAATTTTAAGATTATCTTTATTGGCTATGGACTTATGCTTGCTTATGCCATGTTTACGCAGTTCAAGCACGAACAACTGATGCCATCCTCAGAGTCTTGCATGGGGTTAGCACTTATTGGAGTTTTGACTGTAACCTTTGCTTCTGTTTCTGGACTAGGACTTGCCACGTGGTTTGGTATTGAATTCAATGCTGCTACAACACAGGTTTGTTCTAAAATTTCATTATATTATAGCTTTTACAGATCGTACCATTTTTGACACTTGGAATCGGTGTTGATAACATGTTCATGCTTTTACACAACTACCACGAAGTATTGCACATGACGAGCCATCATGAAATAGCAATTCTTATGAGAGAAACTGGAATGAGTATTCTTTGCACTTCCATAAACAATATTCTCTCTTTCCTAGCTGGTAAAAAAATTCTTTAGATTGAAGCAAAATTTTCTTTAGGAACTGTACTACCTATCCCGGCGTTAAGATCATTCTGTGCACAGAGCTCCATACTTCTTACGTTCAATTTTATTGCTATCCTTACCATGTATCCTGCAATGATTGCCATTGATCTAAGAAGGAGAAAAGCAGGTCGTCGTGATATCTGTTGCTGTCTCTATGGAGATACCAGAGACGAAGAATATTCAATGATTCACAAACCACATGCTCAGGTAAGATAAATGAATAGTTAAATAATATACATTTTAGGAAAAAAGAACAATCGGAGAAAGAGATAATACAACTACCTTACCTATGATCCGACCGATAGTAAATTCACAAACCTCATACATACCAAAGCCCAAGTCACCCTGGACACTTCATTCAGTCATTAAAAGATTCTATATTCCCCTTCTTAACAAGAAGTGGTTCAGAGTAAGAATATTGGCTGCTAATTACTACATTTTTCAGCTGTTTGTTCTTATCGGATCAGCTCTTCTATTATTCCTTTCTGTTCAAGGCATGCGACGCGCTAATATGGGATTAGAATTGTCTGATATTTTGCCAGAACAGACTGCTCCAGCAAAATTCCTTCAAGCTCGCGACAAATACTTCAGTTTCTATCCTATGTTTGCTGTACTAAAAGGTCCAAATATTGATTATGCAAGACAACAACACCAAATAGAAAATTATCGTCGTGCAATTTGTAAGAATGCATTTTAAATTAGTTATCTAACTATCTTTCTAGCTTCATCGAAATTTGTCATTAAAACTGCCACAGATGAACCATCAGAAAAATATTGGCTGCAAATGATGAGAGACTGGCTGTCTAGTATTCAAAGAGGATTTGATCAAGCCTATAACGATGGAAAGTGGGTTTATATTGCTAAAAAAAATTGTACACTGCGCTTGCAGAATATCAACTGAAGGTAACATTACTGGAAATATTTCTGATGATGCTAAAATCGGTCTACGTCTAATCTGCAGTTTTGGAAACACGTATGACTGTACAGGAAGGATTGGAAAAGTCCGATTGGTTGACAAGAGCGGAACAATTAATTATGATGGCTTCTATAATTACCTAACTGCCTGGTTCAACCAAGAAAATATGATGTACTATGTCTCACAAGCTAGTTTCTATCCAACACCACCACAATGGTCTTTGTCGGACAATACAACTTTACTTGTACCTCCGGCCGAACCTCTTGCATATTCGCAAATTCCATTCTATCTCACTGGACTTACTGATACGCCTGTCGTAGTAGAAATGATTAAGGTTTGTCATTTTATTTATTATTTAACGTTAATTAAGGACATTCGAGCAGTCTGTGATAAATTTACTGACCAACTTTTGCCCAACTTCCCTCAAGGAATTGCTTTTACTTTCTGGGAACAATATCTACATCTAAATGAGAACCTTATTCAAGCTATCGGGATAATTGCTCTTGCTGTCTTTGTCGTCATTTCTGTCCTGCTCTTCAACCCATGGGCAGCTTTCAGTGTCCTTGTAATCGTCATCGCCATGACAATAGAGCTGGCCGGCTTTCTTGGATGGGCTGGGATTAAGATGAATCCTGTTTCTGCAGTAACTCTTATCACAGCTGTCGGAATTGGAGTAGAATTTACCGTACATGTGGTGCTAGCATATCTTACTTCACTCGGATCCAGAAGAGAACGTACATCCCATGCTGTTGATCGGGTCTTTGTACCTGTTATACACGGAGCCTTCTCCACTCTTCTAGGAATTATCATGCTAGGATTTTCAGAGTTCGAGTAAGTCAAATTAGATTCTCAATACATTGCTTTTTTTTTAGATTTGTCAAGAAATATTTCTTCTATGTAATGTTCGCTTTGATTGTCATTGGCGTTATTAATGGGCTAATTTTGCTACCTGTGCTTCTTTCAATTGCAGGACCTCCTCAAGAAGTGAGTCTTGACTTTTCTATTTTATTCTCTTACTCCATATTTAGATTCATCCAAATCCGGAGGACTGCCCCGATAACGTTATTCGACTTGCACTACCTCCTCCAATTAGACCGCGTAGACGACGTAACCAAACGACGGAAGAAGATGAAGAGGAAGCGCCAGGCCTGCAGATGAGGCCATCTTCTGTATATGTATGCCTAAACTCCTAACACCACGCACTTACCGCTCGTTTTTTTTAAAATATTTTTCAGCCGTTAGTGGCTTCCCTACGCCTTCAGGTATTTCTTTCTCTGCTCAATTTTTTAAACTTGTCTCCAAAGTGAGCTTTACAGCTTAGGTTTAATTTGCCTATTTTTTTCTCTGTACATTCTATTACGAGTACAAGCAGTGCTCTGCATTCTCTTCATTTGCTAATCTTTCCTGAATCTTCCCACATAGGTTAAATTGACATAATATTAGGCTAACAGTCCCCATAATTTTGTAGATACGTCTCAAACCCCACACATGGAATGATCTCTCTTATTCAGTTGTTTTCTCGGTTACTTTCTATACTGGTGGATTGTTTTTGCGAGCACATTTTAATAATAGTAATAAATAAATGAAGTTTTATGGATCTTTGAAACCCCTTGTTTTCTTTTTCGGATGAAAGATCAGGAGCTGTCAGCATAAATTCGTCTTGTTTTGCAAAACATGAAAATCTCTGACCTTTTCTGGTCTTGATCCAATGATAAGAGTTTGAGACCTATTTGTCCTGTCACATTGGAGAAAATCACGTCCAGCCAACAAATCAAAGAATTTCCGGTGGAGCTTTTTTGTTTAGAAAAAGAGAAGGACCCGTTCCTCCGACGAAAACCTAAAAATCTCGTGACTGTGAAGAGAGAAAGAGTAATCAGACTGTGCGGCGTCGCTATCTCAAATCACAGCTGGAAACGGTTTTTCTTCGTTAGTTCTCTTCTCTCTCCCCGCCCATCCTTAGCCAAAGGAAGTCATTCGTCATTCGACCGGGGGCGTGTACAAAAATCTGATCAGCGTTCCAAACCCCCGCAACAGCAGCAGTTTAAGTCGTCGGTCTACGCCTCCTCCTCTCCTCTCCAGTTTGTCTACCAGTTGTCCCTCAAGCAAATCGTGTGCCAAAAAGCTTTTGTGAGGATCAAAGAAGAATACCATGTGGTTCCTACTCCTAGTTCCAGTTGCAGCTGGTGCATTCAGTTCTCCAGTCAATGTTGAATTCATTGGCTCAGCACATTGTGGCTTCACAGCAAGGTTAGGAATACTTGATATTTTAAAAACCTCTTGATCTTCGCCCGGAAAATAGCAAATTACGCAACAAAATGAGGTCAAAACCTCGAAAAATTCCTAACTGAGCTTCTTTTGCAAATTTCTTCCAGACTACTTTATAGTTCGCTCATTTCAACCTTTTCTATTTTGCCAGAGATGTAGATTGATAAAATCAAAAACCATCTTTAATGCAATTCTAATACGCAAAATGGAAGACATCTTTTTAACTCTTAATTTTGGAGAAAAATAAAATGCTAGAAAGATAAGGAAGAAAAAGAGCAGACCTTAAAAAACTGTGATAATTCCGGTTCCTTGAAGACCTTTCGCCTCTCAAACAGTTCACACCATTTTTCACAACTTTACACTTCTACAGTGCCTCCAGAGAGCGGTAATCTTTTTCTCTCGCTCTCGCGATTTCAAACTCTCTTTGCCCCCCTAAATCAAGAAGAAGCGTGACCCGACGACGACAGTCAGGTCACCTTCCGGGGGCGCTGACAATTTTTCCCGGCGTCCACATCAAGGTGAAATAATGAGACGCGTGTGGGAATACGGTAGTGAATACGATTTTATTTACTCGTTCCCTTCCCCCGAGAATGGGATTGCAAATGACCGGAAGCGGGTGGGTAAAGAAGTGGCCGACTGGTTCCATCAAACAGTCACACACTCGGGTAGCTTAATTAGAGCGGTAGGATAACTTCCGGGATCGTTAGCGTCTGATCTATTGAGAGCCTACTGTAGTTCTGCAAAACGATATTGTACCAGGCACCGGAAAACCTTTTTCTTTCCAGATTCCTCCGTAATCAAGTTAGCGCCGTCCACAAGATGCTCGGTCCTTCCAAGAGAGTAAACATCACCTTCATGCCCGATTCGATGTGCCATGATTCTGATCGCAACTGGCTTTGGTAATTGACCCTTCTGCTTACGAAAATAGAGCATTTCTTCAGGTGTGGCGATGAACTAAACGCATTAGATGCTTGCGTAATGAATGAGTTTGAGACGCCCGAAGAATCCTTGGACATTGTGAATTGCATCCAATTGAAGAATGGCCTATGGGATGCTGTCCTTCACTGCATTCGACACGGAGATCTTCAACATAGAGAACGTCAGCTATGGGGATGCGCCAAAGGTCGAAGAGGACGTCAACTCCTCGGAAGGAAAAACGATATAACTCATGAGAAATATATGCCCTATTATCGTAAGGGATTCCGATATCCTTTGATTTTCATCAACGGAGAAAGGAGTCTAGCTGCTGAGACCAATTTGATGGGAGTTCTTTGCGACAAATACTTAGATCCCATGCCAGCTGAATGTGAAGAAGCTAAACGACGAGTATAACGTGTAGATATATGGACGAAACTGTTATTGTTACAAGCAGATAATGAACATGTACATATCATATTTTCTGTTTTTTTTTCTGAAGCCTGCAAACAGACAAATCTATCGAAGTGCGTCTAGTTCTTTGACGTCATTTTTAATGCTTTATTGTTCAGCAAGCTCGATTCTGTATAATGATATGATTTCCCTTTCTCATCTGGGGTTTATCATAGCTAACGTTATTGGTTTCTGTGCTCTCCTTCGACTTTCAAGGTCAAGATCTTCAGCTGTTTCAAGGTCTCACGCTTTCATTCTCCAAAAATCACTCCGAATCTCAGCTGTGCGACATCTGTTGACTTCCCTGTGTCCCCCGAATCGACTGTAATCGCTCTTTCTTTTTGAAAAAGCAAAGTGGAGAGATTTTTTCCGTTGAACAGGTCTTATTTCCGGAAGTTAATGAGAATTGGGAAGAAAAATAAAAAGTTTATTTGAACGACAATCCAGCCATTCGACCGGAAGTGTTCCTGCCCTTTTCAGCGCCACAGCGTTTTAGCCAGTTCGCCCAGAGAGAGAGAGAGCCGTAATCGGTTTTTGAACGTCTTTCCTAATTCAAATAACTGCCGGTCGAAAAACAATGTTCGTGGAATTTGATACCGATGGGTGGGGACTAACTTCCGACGGTTTCGGCACACAGCAACAGTAGTAGGTTGCAAAGTTGGAAAAGAAGTGTAATAGCCAGCTCTGACAACAAATCAAGCATTTCCGTCTCTCGACTAATTCTGAAAGCCAATAGCCCTTCTTAGATCTTTCCTAATGTATTTGCTGTGCTTACCGAAAGTAGCAAAGTGCACCCTGCTGTAAAAACTAAGAAAAGAGACAAAATTGTTTTTTTTTTCAGTTAGTAGTCTTCGTAGTTCCCGTTCACCAGCACTATCAGTTTAACTGCACGAGGCGAGAAGATTCGGTGATGTATGTGCGGCCTTGGCTGGCACAGCAGAAGCCTCTGTCGTCGACTTCTTTCCGGCACGGAAGTATCACGCGCGCGCGATTGGAGAAAGTTGTAGTAGTAAATAAGCACGGCGAAAAAGGGACGAAGATGGACGAGGCTTATCACCATGCTGTCAAGCACAGCAGAAAGAGAAAAAGTACAACCTGCCTTTCGATGAAATGTCTAGTTTTGACAATTTTTCCAGAAATTTATGACCAGGAAAGGGCCGATTTTTGATGGACTAGTTCTCTGTTGTTTTGAACGGAGGAATCACACCGGAAACATTACCTTTTTCTTAATGGACTGACTGACTTTTGGAAAGATTTCATCTTGATCAAATTAACGATGTGAGTCAACTGTTTTAGGTTGCTTACGGTGACGCCAAATATCGGACAATTTCACAAGAGAAAGTAGCACTTCAGAGAAGGTGAAAAAACTTGGAGCTAAAAATGGTAAATTCTTTCTTTCTACAAAGCAACTTTTTATTTGGAAAAATTACATTTAGCAATCTTATACCTTTATCTATTTACAACTGCAAAAGTCTGAAACGTTATTTTTGAAGCATAGAATTTCACATTTTTCTGATAAAAAGAGAGGACATCTCAAAATGTGGTCCTACGCCGATTTTAGGATTATGCGCATTTTTTGAATACCGTCTATCGAGGTGCCTTTGGACTCTTTCCTAAGTCTAGACCATACGTTTAACACGCACAAAAATTCGTTTTTTAAGCCTTTTGCCGTACTTTTTTGATTTTTTGCTTTATTATAATTGCTAATAACTATATGTTCTACTTTCAGCAATGGCCTCAGCATATGGATGCAATGTCTTCAACAAGTTCGGGCTGGAGTTACTCGATGATCTTGGTGAAGTTCAATTTTAAACAAAATTAAACGATGATTTTTAGATTGTGGAGATCCAGCTGATCTGATTGAAAAGGCATCTGCAATGGTCATGGTTTCTACTGTCAAGGCCAAGGCGCCCAAAAAAGAAGAGGAAAAGACTAAGACAATTGGTGAGTAGCATTTAAGTTAAGACCTATTGACAATCTCTCTCAATGAGACTCATATAAATTGTGCGAGTGTAATATGCGTAGCGTCAATTATGGCAAAATAACACGAAGTAAAATTATGTTAATTTGAATATTATAGACAAGAGCATTCATCCTTCTACTACTACTGCCACTTCTACTAGTGAACGTGGAGGACGAGGTCGTGGTCGCGGAGGTCCGTCGAATCGAAGTCCTCGAACTGGTACCGATCTTGCTGATCGTTTTGGAGAAGACGGAGGACGTAGGGGATCCAGAGGAAGCCCTCGTGGTGGTCGCGGTTCCCGTCCTAAGTTAGTTTTATTAATTTCTATTTAATTCGTTATTTATTTTCAGTCGCGGTCGTGGAGGAAATGCTAACACCGTAACGGATTCGGTCAATGAAGGCGCTGTAGATCCAGCTACACCTCAACCTATCCAAGAACGTCAGAGGAACGGAAGAGGTGGGGGTGGAGGTGGACGCGGCCGTGGCCGTGGAAAATTTGAAAGACGCACTGGTTCTGCCGTTACCGGTGTTCGCAGCATAGAAAAGAAAGAGGGCTGGGGAAAAGGAAATTGGGGAAATGCTTTGGTAACTTTTTATTACATATTGTATTAAATTAATTTTAGAGCGAATCTATTGCCGCAGCCGATACAGTCGAGGAGCCAATTGATGTCGAAAATGTTGAAGAGATTCCGGAAACTCCTGTTGTTAAAGAGAAGACTCCTGAAGAATTGGAGTACGAAGCTTTCATGGAAGCTCAAAGTAAGCTGAAAACTCTCCAAGAATACAAAAACGAGCAAAAAGAAAAGGTCAGTGGCTGCATCCATACTTTAGATATTGACTACAGGTCGAGTCTAGTGGATTCAAAATCCGAAAGGCCGGAGAAGGAGAGGATAACACCAATCTCCCAAAACTCGTTCCTATCAAGAAGGTCGAAATCGAAGAGCCTAAGGAAGAAATCACTGTTGTCCGTAAAGAAAGCACCAAGAAGATTCTTCCTGCTAATTTCCAAATTCTCCACCCGAATCGTGGACGCAGCGAGAGAGGAGGACGTGGTTCCCGAGGTAATCGTGGTCGCGGTCAGTACAGAGCCTGATTTGTTGCAATTGTTATATGACGTCTCGTCTGGGATAATAAATTATCCAAGTTACCTTTTTAAAAATTTTGCTAAGAAAAGTTTGAGCTTGAACTTACAAGTCAAAAGTAGTAGCCATCAGAGTTGTCCGTTTCTATCAGTAGCTACCATTACTCTTTAACGCGATAATTCTCCTTTCAAAATAGAAGCATGCTCTATTCCGGATCTTTTTACACGATTCTGCGCTCTCACAAAAAGGGGTTAACAAAATCTTCACTGATTTTGACAAGTCAAATATTTAAAACTGATCTAAGCAACAATTAGCGAAGCCGTTGGATATGTCTAGAGCCAGCGGAAGATATCGTCGGAGAAATTTCTCCACCGATTGACGAGGACGGTCGTGAAAATCTGCTCTCAATATCAAGAAGAAATAAAGCAATGAATCACTGAGAGCCTGCCATTCTAAATTCAGGAGGCAGTTATTTGTTCAAATCTGTAGTAATCGCGATTTCGTTCCTCGTTTGATGATCCCAATAATCCTCGCCAACTGTCCAATTTATTGTTGAACTTTCCCAAATCTAGACTAGTCGTCTCCCCGCTGTGGTTAATTCCCGTTGCAAACGCCTTATCAGTAGTGAGTGTTTCCGCTTGCTCTTCATACAGACCAGGTCTCATTTTATAATTGGTTTCGTGCCTCCGAATCCACCTGGCCACTATCCGGCAAGGAGATAATACGAGTTGCGTAGCAACCAAAGCCGCTCTTTACCCTTTTTATTGTCAATTTGCTCCCCTGCAAGCTACAAATGCTGGAATGAACAGCCAACAAAATGTCAATTATTCTTCACGAACACGGTTGACATTCACGGTTGCTCTTCTATTCGTTATTTTGTTGCTTTATTCTTCTTCTGATACCGTATGGACTTCTAATTGTAAGTCAACTTTTATCAAGAGCGATTAAGAATCCTCAAAAAAAAGTCAACAAATAGGCGTTTATACTTTTATATATTTGATTCGTTTCGATTTCTGATAAGGAATGAACTATAAACGAGTTTTATCGTAGCAAGTGTAGTTCTCTGTAGTTTCGCTCAATATCGCCATGTTGAAGGCGGAATATCTCTAAATGCAAAGTAAAAATAATGAAATACGCCTAGAAATATGCAAATTTCGCATTTTCCAGCTCCCAGCTATGGAATTTATCGACTGATACCTCGAATAGCCGCTATAAATTTTACTGAACTTGAGAATAGTGAAACAACCGATTATTTTGATGAAACAACTGAAGACCTAGCGACTATTGTTATTCCTACCAGCTTTTCCACGGTAAAGCCAGCTCCCAATCTTTCTCCACCTCGCTATCAAAAACGAGCCATTACTCAACACATCGACTGTAAAAGAGCCCTACAAAATGATAAGGTACTCTTTCTAAAATTAGGAATCTTTTCAAGGAATATATGGCCACTCTGGCTGAGAATCGAACCACTTTTAAAGGTTCTAGCCCAGCTATGGATTGTAGCTCTCTCAGACGACGGATTTTCCCTTTAAAATCCCTAAAATCGACTGGATTTGGAGTAGCTTTTGCTCGTGTCGTCTATAAGGTTTGGATAGAAAAAGATTCACCGAACCATTCTAGGATTATGAATTTATTGAAGACGAAGTGAGATCACTATTCCATCCAGAAAACCTATTTTGCTTTGCTTTGGACAAGAAGGCTTCAAAAGAGTTTAGAGGCCAAATCAATCAATTGACTTCATGTTTTCCCAATATTTTGGTGGCTGAAAGTGGGTTCAACCATTTCACACGAAAATAGTTTATTCCAGCTGAATTCAATATCAATAGCGGAGGTCAAAACATGAACGCCGCCCATTATGAGTGCCTTAAAATGCTTCACAAGAAGCCCCATTGGGAATATGTCATCCTTCTCCAAGTAGTCATCCCCTTTCTTCTTATCCTTCCTTCCAGAATTATGATGTAATCATTCGAACACCATACGAATTAGTGGCGTTGTATAAAGAACTGGGAGGAGCTAATGACGTCGAGCTGACGCCTTGTCCAGAAGGCCGAATTCCTCCAATTTTGAAGAATAGTACAGCCAAACAATTGAAATTATTTCGAAATGGTTGGATTGAAGAAAAAAAGAGGAAGACGCTTTAGAATCTATGGCGACGAAAAGTCAACTCAATGCGAAGATGCGCTTCGCCAAGGGAGCTGCCCAAGCCTCTTTGTCTCGAGCGGCTGTGGCTTGGATGGTTGATGTTATCAATATGACCGTACTAATTGATGCTTTTAACTCAATGGTGGGTCGAATTTCTAGCGAAGATACATTTCAGGGCTTTGGGGCAGACGAGCAGCTGATGGAATCTCTTCAAGTCTCAACAGAGCTCGATATGCCAGGGAGATTCACCTACGATTGTGTAGAAAAAAACCACATCGTTGATTTTGTTTCTCGGTAATTGCTTCGGCTATTTTTGATAGAAAAATATACAGAATGTCCCATTGGACTTTCACTTCTGGAGAAGGTTGTGCGAGTAATCTGACCAGGCATGCGATCTGCCTTCTAGGCCTTGAAGACCTTTATTCGATCTCTAAATATCCTAATATAATGGTTAACAAAGTGAGCACTTCTTTCCTAATTGAAATAATTTCCTCAGTTCATGCCGGATTTCGACTTTGCTGGAATTGATTGCCTTCACGAGTGGATCTTCAATCAAACTCATTTATTTCCCTTCAATTTTGATACAACCTATTATAAGGAAATGAGCAATGTCTGTTTTAATTTTACAGAAAAATAAGAACACTTTAGGTAAAATACCACAAGATCAGATCACTTTCTCCAAAATCTGAACCGCCGGTTGATTGTACTCCGAGAGGAAAACTTTGGCATCAATATGTATATCCAGCATGAAGTTAAATTTTACGGGTTAATTAGCTACTTCACTTGGAATAAAGGGTAAATTTTAAGTTTAGATGTTAAAATAAGCTACAATTATTAATTCAATCTTCATATTTATTTCAAGAGATGATACAAAAAAGCTATTCACAGAAAATAATTTTTTTAAATAATTAGGCTCCTTACTGACCTGCTAGGATCATTTGTTCAAGAAGACGCTGGATATTGTCAACTTCGATAGGGAGCTGGTTTACATCGTCGTTTTCTAGAACTTCGATGGTGTGCTCGAGGTTTTTTAAGAATTCGGCCCAGAGATTGTCTGCAGCGAGGCTCTCTTCATACATTCTATTAATCTGAAAGAAGACGTATTTCTAGCTTAATTTGATACTAACCATACTCATATCCACTTCATCTACACATCTGTCAATGTACTCTTGCGCATCATCTAGTTCCTTTTCAAATATATCGAGTTTATTTTTGGTATTGGCAAGAGTGACAACAGTTTCGATGGTATTAAAGTAATGCTTGCACACATTGGCTGCAGTTTGATCTACCTAAACGACAATATTAAAGGATTTTTTGATTAATTTTCCTTTTGCTCCAATATAGCAATTCTTGACTCTTTAGAAAGTATAAGATCATCAACCTTGGGAAGAGTTTTGCAGGCTTCGAATTTTTTCTTTTTTTCGGTTCTTACAGTTTTGCTTTGTCGCTTGCGATGGCTTATAGACCTAAATGTAAACTTTAAGTGATGAAAAATTAGCTAACCTTTCAGTCATATTGGGAGGAAAGTGAACCTTTTTTTGCGTTTTTTCACCGCTGGTTCCTGCTTTTTTAAGAACTGGTTTGTGCACTTTTTCCATGCCTGAAAGTCTAAAATATTAAAAACACATGAGAAAATACACACTACACTTTTGGCCATATTGAGTTTAAATTCATTCTATGATTAATACACTTTTCTTCACTATTAATCGTCATGAAATTAATTGAATTGGAGTTTTAAGACTTTGGACAAGGAAGTAAGGAGAAAGACGAATTATTCAATGGGAAAAAGAGGGGAAGATGTAATGAATAGAGCGAAACGGTAAAAACTAAACCAAAAGAGTATTGAAATCATTGCCCTTTTTTCAAATTGTTGCCGTTTGTTTTCTTTCGAATTGATTATATCTTTTCGGAAATGCCTTTGTTTTTTTTATATTTCAGGTGTGACTATTTCGGTAAAGTAATTTTTATTTTTCGCTAAATTTGGTTTATTTAAAACTTGAACTTTTTTTAGAAGATGGAGATTCCTGTTTCTGACAAACTCGTTTGGATCGATTGCGAGATGACTGGGCTTGACTATAATGAGCAATGCTTGGTTGAAATAGCTGTTATCATTACAGATGGAGATCTTTCGGTTAGACTACTTTGTTATATTTTATTTTCTAGAATTCTATTGAAGGACCTGAAATTGTTATCCATCAGCCAGAATCTGTTTTGGCTAGAATGGAAAAGTGGCCTAAAAGGGCATTCGCAAAAAATGGACTAATGAAACAGATAAAGGATAGCAAAATAAGTCTGAAAGAAGCTGAAGACGAGGCTAGTAATTTCTTCATTAAAAAGTTTTGATTTCTTTAGGTATTAAAGTTCGTAGAAGCACATACTCCAAAAGGCACCACTCAGTTAGCAGGAAGTACCATTTATATGGACTATTTATTTCTTATGAAAGATATGCCTCGATTGGCCGCACATTTTGATACAAACTTTGTGGATGTAAGCTGCATCAAAGAGGTTTGTAAGACATTGGCTTTTATGCCATTCAACTTATTTTATTCAATTAAATAGTTTAGCTTACCAAACGGTGGAACCCTGAAGTATTTGCCGATGCACCTCATAAAAGAATGCCTCATCGAGCGCTAGAGGATATACGTGAATCAATTAACGAACTAAAATACTACCGTACTCACATTTTCGGCCATAAGGACTAGTATTCTCAACATTTTTCTACTGTTTATTTTTGTTTATCAATCACCTTGTACAATTTACAAACTATAAATACATTTTTATCTTTATTAATCAGTTTGCTCTATTTATTAACTGCGAGTCGTCGTCATCGTGGTGTCTCCCTCCTACCATTTGGTTACAAAATTCTAGAGAATATTATCTTCAAAAGGCTTCTGTCAACCAGAGAATCTGTACCCTTCGCTGTCTCCGCAGGTATCCGTCAAGGATTCACTCTGGGTCCGTTCCTTTTCAACTATATCATTGATGACATTATGGAAAGAGTCTACACCCGCCGATGTTTCACCTTGTTTTGAAAATAAAGCGTAAAAAATAAACAAATAAAACTATTTATACTTTTCCGATATGATGGGCAATGGCAGCGTATCCCAACGATGAAAATAACCCGTATTTCAACTAAATAAGGCGACTAAATAAGGCAGCTATTGTTTGTTCTCGTAGACGGCACACTCTTCCGGCCCGGGCTCCATTGAGCGACAGAGATTCTCAGTCAGGTCATAAAGAGCATCGGAGTTGCGCTCGCCTTCAATCATAATCCATGGCACGAAGTTCAGTGCTGGCTTCAGGGCTACAGTACGTGCTCCGGCCATTGCTAGAAGGCGGCGACCGCGTGGACCAGAGGCACATTCAGTCATTCTGAAAATTCCCATAATTTTAACGACTCAAGGATTACGATAGTAGTAGAGAATAACATCTCAAATAAATTTTTTCTCAAAATTATGATAAAAACTGACTGCTTCTCGTTGAGAATCTTGTTGGGTTGAATGCATTCCCTGACGGCTTCATCGAGACTCCTCTTGCCTTGGATGCAGTCAATGATTGGAACGATCTTATTCGGGAAGCCGATGCGCTCAATGACGCAATTCATCAGCTGATTTAGCTCGCATTCCATAGGCCCATGCTGACAGCTACAGGTGAAATCGTCTCCTTTCTCGACACAACGCGCCTTGCCAAATGGAATCAGCGTCAGGTCGACACGTCCTGTATGACCGAGTGCCGCCCAAGCCTTTGTCAGCTGTTTGTGGATAAATCTAAGCATTTTTTTTCTTTTTTCTAGTAAAAACCCACCTCGAGGTATCGGGACACTGCGACTCCATGTAGATTTCCAGCCGAACTGTGTTCAACTTGGGACCCGTTTGAGCTGGGGTCATTATCTGAAGCAATAAAAAAGTTAATTTCTATTTTTTTCCGACAAAATTCTCCCAACATAAATTCCAAACCTTTTCACCAAAAAATAGGCAGAAAATAATAGCAAAAAGTAATACAGCTGTCGTCTGACTACTCATGTTCTTGGATGGCGCTAAGCTGGGATTTTCCCAATTTTTAGTATCAGACAGCTTTATCCTATTGACGATTTTCTAGTTTTGCTCCTGGGTTTAATCAGACAAGATGGACAACTCGAGCCTATTACGATATTTTGCTCTACAGAGAGAAAGAATTAACTTCTTCCGAATGAAAATGCTCACTTGCCAGAAGAGACGATTAGCCGAAGCGAGATCGGCCAGATGATTGGTGCAATTTCTCCGAAAAAAGAGACAATTCAACGATTCCAGGTCTCGTCTCAACAGCCTAAGAGGATTCCTTTCCTGCTGTCCGCTAACAAATCCAACAGAAAAAAAAGATAAAAGAATTGGAAGCAGCATTGAAAGTGTTCGAAAGAGAGGTGGGGAGATCCTCCGTTCCGATAGTCTTTCTCTCAGCGAAAGTGGGTGACACTGAGGACAAGAGAGAGAGACACAATAAGCACATGCAACAGCAGCAGCTGACTAAAATTTTCTTACAGCCGTCACACTCTCTCAGCCGGAAATGAGGAGATGCATATACGCTGTGTATTGTGTTGAATATATTGCACCCGGTTCTCTTCGAGGTCAAGATTCACAAAACCAATTGGCCGAGGCTTCTTATACCCACCCTTCAAGATCAAATTTCTCTAATTGAATCTAGACTTTGTTCCTTAAAAATGAGAGGAGATGAACAGCTAGATAATGAACCACCGAGGAGTAATGGGTTAATCGAGAAAACAATTGCGAGCCGTCTTGTGAGAACAACAAGAATCATCCTTATTCAAAGGGTAATCTTTCTTCTAAATTATCCAAGTCAGTTAAAGGAGTTCCCTCTTTATTTAAAAAAAATTATTGCCATAAGATTGGTCAAAAATATCCTTGGGCTGTCTCTTCGATCTATTAGTTAGTGGAAAAAGACCCAATCTCAAAGATCTCTCTTTCAATAATCGCCAAGTACTATTCTCTTTGGCAAAAGTAGAATAACACAGTGTTGTACGTTATTCCTTTCCAATAATTGAAAAAGATAATAAATTGATTCAAAACAAGCAGCTGTTCTCATCTCCAACCGAAGAAGAACTCTAACTATCGTAAACCTCTTTTCGAGAAACTTTAAATCTTATTGACATTTTATCCTTTCAAAAGAGATCCACGTTTTTTAGTCAAAACTTCACAAATTTCTCTATCTGGTCAAAAATGCAAAATTCAAGTACATTAATCATTGACGTAGTTGGGAGTGAAATGACGTTGTGAATTCGTACAAACTTTAAACTCTGTTTAGCCTATTTATGTAGAGGAATACCAAGTCTTTGAAATGGATAAACGCAAAAAATAAAAAGAGATGTACCTTGATTAGTACAAGCTTAGGTTCAGAAGTGGAGAAAGTCAGCCAGACTGAGGCATCAAAAATTTTTTACAGTAACTAATAATGATTTAGCTATCCTTTTAGCCTCCTTGTGGGACAAAATTTTCTTTAGAAATTGAGGCCAGCTGTGACCACCCAGCGAGAAATATGGAGGAGATAGAAACTGACCTCTCCCATGTACCCATAGCCGGCCATCTTGGTTCTGTCCTCCCTGTAGATCCATCGGAAAGCAAAGTAGAAAAGGATGATTCCTCCCAAGGCGTAAAGGTATTTCCTCAATCCGAAGCGGGTCATTCCCCGTCGCAATTGAACTAAACTTTTTGATTGAAATTCACATAAAACGATGATGATCTACCCCGTTTAATGAAGCGAAAAATGGCCGCAAGATAGCTTAGCATTTTCTGATGGACTAATCGAGTCGAGGGTGGGGCTCATTAATTAGGATTCGACTTGTTTTTTTCGAGGGGATAAAAAAAGGGGGAAAAGAGCCACAACCAAGAGCAGTACAATCGATGACTTGGCCGAACTGACTGGCGGATGTTTGTGACCTCTATTTGACCACGAAGAGTCGGTGAAAGGCGACGGAAAGCCGGAGCACTTTTCACGTAATTCTTCGGCGCGGGAGTTTGAAACAAAAGTTTTAGTGAAAAATCTCCTCAAAATTATCGTTTTTCCCAGGAAAAAATCGTGCCAATTTCTCGTTATTTCACTTTCTCTTTAACGCCTCTTCCAATAGTTGGAGTTTCTTAAAAAAAATTGCCATCAAAATCCATTAAAATTGGTTTTGAGCGACGAAAAGATTTGCAAAAAGCCCATAAATATTTAATGTTATGGTCGATTTTGCCAGAATTGGTCATAAGAGTGACTTTTAGGTTTTTTATTTCCTTTAAATATTGGCTTTTAAGCCCGCACGACTTGGAAGATGGAAAAATTATAGTTTTTCGTTGAGAAAAGAGGGAAATTCTGGAGTTTTCAAAGACTCACCTATGAGCTTTTCATCGTGCTCCCTGGAACTATTGGAGAGCTTGCGCATCAGCAGAGGTGACTGCTCTCGGCCGCTGAAAGACATCTCTTTGCTTTCTGGGCGAACTGTCAGAAGGGATTGCCTCAATGACAGGAGGGAGGTTGACTCCAAAAATAACAATCGAAGGGACTTCACTTGATCAGGGAGAGAGAGCGGAGCTGTGCGGGAAGAGATGACGTTTTTTTTCTTCCCTTATCAGTTACGCTCTTTTCATCAGAAAAAGGGAGGAGAAAGCGGATTCGGTGGGAAGATTTGAGCGAGGAAGAAGGATCGAACGGGTTTTTAGCCCCGACAGATGGTCAGAGAAAGTGCTTATCCCGATGAGAAATAAACATAAATACAACCACCAGATTTAGGAGAACTGAAATCGGGCTTCGGTATTTGATGCACATTTTTGGAATTCATGGTTCTTAATAAATAAAAAAAACAAACGCTTGCATCCCGTAGGCTTGAATTCCTTTCAAATATGCTGGTGTTCACACGGAATATTTTGACTGACTGGCCTCTGAGTTGGACGGCTGAATCAACCGCCACACTTTCGCAAAAAAAGAGGGGGAGGGATGGATTAGAGAGCGATTTCCCTACTAATTTTCTTGTTTTTCTATGTGGAATCCGCAAAAGGTTGAACAAAGGGGGTCAAATCCCACGGAAATGGAGGAAATCTCATCAAAGAGAGATCAGATTGACTTTTCCCTCATTTTTTAGGCTAATTCGGCTTAGGAAGACCACAGACGGCCCCAATTGCTCAATAAAAGTCAGATTTACCCCTAATTTGATGATAAGCTATTTAAAAAGGAAGGAAAGAAGTCCTACTCTTGCAGATTTTTCAAAAGCTTAAAGTGCAAAATGAGTTCATCTTTCGAGATTTTCCAAGGGAGGTCACATCTGGTTTCAATTTTTCGCTAAAAAGTTAGTATTTTCCTTCGAAATTGGGATCCCTAGATTGATAGATTTAAACTGGGGGCTTGGCCTGTCGATTTAAGAATCAAATGCACTATAAAGTCTGGTGGATTTAAAAGAAAATCATTCGCCTTGAAAAAAATTTTATTGTAGCAAAAGACATTCCGGAACTCAAAGCAAAACAAAAATTGAAAGTAAAGTCTCCCAAAGGCGGGAGTTGCCTTCTCGAATGGTACGCGTGTGTTTGGTCTGACTCAGACAGAGTCGCTGTTGTCTCCAACCCTTCGAGAACTACTCGACTATTCAATACAACCGGCAGATGGCTCAAAATTGGAGGATAAACAGGTGGTTATTGAAGGGGCTTGTAAACAGGAAAATGTGATGAGTCGTCAGGATAAATCAGCTGGAGGTGAGGTGGGCAAAGGGCAAACAAGGTGAAAAGCAAGGAAGCATTTATGACTTCCGGTAATCTTTTTTTTTAAATTTCAATAGATCTCACCGTGGTTAGAAAAGACAATCATTTGGATCTCAAAGGCTTCATGATTTTTGTGGAAGAATTAAAGTTTCTATTTGAAACTTTTCGAAAAGTGAGTTTTTCCATTTAAAAATGGTGCAAAAGTGGAGGTTTGGGAGAGCTTTAGTTGGCTAATGAATTCGGGTCTCGGAGCAAAAACAACGGGCGGCAATATGCCATTGCTATTGGTCAAGGCGACGACATCCTTTCGCGCTGGATAAAAAAGATCCAAAATAACGAGAGACGAATAAAATTAGCCCGAAATGAGGCCATAAATCTCAGAGTGACTCGGCGAGGTAAAAGCGCTCCCTAGGATGAGAGTGAGAGCCGATCTGGGTCAGCTGTGGTTGACCCGAAGGGACACCCCCCGTCGGCTACGCATAGGGCAGATAGGGGGGAGAGGCGACGCGTTCGATAAGGTCCATGGGCTCTCCACGGTGTTTCTTAAATTGGTCTCTCTCCCATTCAAATCTAATTTTCTTTTTGGCAATTAGAGACAAAGGAATCCACCCATTTCTGACATTTTAACATCTTTGTGATCATTTTGATGGCTTTATTTCAATTGTATACTCATAAAATATCTGGAAGATGCGAAGATCCGAAAATTCAGCTAATTTGGACCAAAAGATCCAAGCAAGGTTAAAAGCGGGCTAAAAGTCATCAGGACTCGTATTCATAGTCGCTAGAACCGGAGATAACTTAGAACCGTGCTAACTTGCTCAAGGAGGTCTAGAATCTGATAGAAGTTTGAGATCAAAATTTCCAGTGCCGTTTGAGAGAGCGTGAAAAGATCTACAGAATGACATATCTTTTAGCCATTGATAAGATCTCAACCTTTAAAGTAAAGGTAAATAATTCCCAAACCTCTTTCGATTCAAATAGTTTAGCACGGTCATAAGCGACTATGAATACGGGTCCAGACTCGATAAATTGTCAAAATGGTGTAAAATGTGTAAAGGAGCTAACCAATAGAATATGTTCAGCTAGAAGATATTCTTTCTAAAGAGATGTTCGAATTTTCAAGGCTTATTGTAAAGCGATGAGAAAATAGGAAAGCACTCGACCTCTTTGATTAATAGCATCAGACTCGATCACTCTTCCTCTTCAACAAAAAAACGAAATCACTAGTATCAGCGCCAACTCCACAGTAGGCTGCTATTTGACAGTTTCGGATGGGCGTTCGACAATGTCAACTGTTAGAAACTCTATGGGAGAATCTACTACGACCGCTGTTGGCGAAGCTCTGATGGGTAGATCGCTCACGAAAATCGCTGTTGAAGGAGCCCCCATGAGAGAATCTAGCACGATGACTGCCGTTGGAGGTGCCCCTAGTGGACGTTCGACCATGACAGCTGTTGGCGGTGCCTCGACTGCTAGCGGAAAGCTGGAATCTCGACTGGTGGTGGCGCAACCGCCTAGAAATAATAAGATATAAATTCTGCCTTAAATAACTTATTTTGCAAAAAATCTGCTAGAATTTGCTCGAGATGTATACCTCAAGCTGTTCAGTTCGTCGAGCTCGTTCTCGTTTAATTTCGATGTTAATAGTTCTTATTTTAGTTTTGATCTTTCTAAACATCATTTGTTACTTTAAAATGAGGAAAAACGTCAGCTTTCCAGGGATTTTCAGAAACAAAATGTGGAACAACATAGTCAGCCTATTCAACGATTTTCAAATGAAAGCCAAGTGTTTATAAATGCTTTGAAACTGCCTGTCACAACAACAAAAGCACATGCAAAGAATTGCTCGGCAAATTGAAGATTGTACGGTCATTTTTGGAAAATTCACATTTCTTATTGTCTACGATCCTTTTGTCTAGCTCGAGCTTCGTAAAAGTGCCTACTAAAACCAGAGGAATTAGTTCTAGCAGTCCCCCCATTTTTACAACACAAAAAACGCCAGCTGTGGTGGTCAATTCTTCGGTCAAAAATTGAGCAAATTCTTCTTCGATTTTTTTATCCTTTCCTTCAAAAAACAGCTATTTTACTGTGAGGGGTTAGCCTGGGATATCCACTTTATTTCCGCCGAAAATCAAATGGAGAAGCCAGCTAGCCTATAATTTTGATAAAAATCGACAATCTTAAATACAAAAATATCGCTGAAACTTTAATTTTAAAAAAGCAGCGGTTTGAGAGTTGTTTTATGCCTTTTTTATCTCTCCTGTTTTAAATATCTTTGACGAGCGGCATGTGGTCTCCTCTGCCCGGCCGATTGTGCATCTTCGTCCAACAATCTTCACAATAATATTGAAGACAATCCTTATGAAAACAAAAGAACGGCGCGATTCTGAGGGAGCACTCCTCGCAGGGCATATCATCCAGCACGTAGGGCTTCATTTCGACCCTTTTTTTGATTTCTCCATGGAGAAGCAATGCATATTTGTCTCCAATAGCTCGACGATAGCTGCTCCAATGCTCAAAGACGACTCGAGCAGCGCCTAAGAATTTGAATTTTATTGAAAAACAGCCTCACCATTACCTTTTGGATATTTATTTTCCACATCGACGTCCAACCCAACTGCCAGCACAGATCCATACAGTTGTTCGGTAATATGAGCCAGTTCACAGGCGCGAATTGGACGAGGAACTCCACCGATGAAAATCACATGTTTTGAGTTGAGGCGAGACGATTCATGCACCAAATAATCAGAATCAGCTATTCGCCATGGACGGATTTGTATTTTCTAAAAGATTCCATAAAATCTCCCGCAATCTTGAGAATCTCTCTATTGCTATCCTTCAATGAAGGAGGGTATAGTCTGTTCATAAAAAGACGACAGCTGATGCTCCGAGAAAAGGGAGTTTTCGCGGCGAGACCCATTTTTATCCTAAAATTTACTAAAGACCTTTTTTAAGGATAAAATGGGTTCTGCCCCGATATCCCCTTTCTTGGATACAAAGGATGTCGTCTTGTTTATGAACAAACTATAGGAGGGAAATAATTTTAAGGCAAAAAGCTAAAAAAAACATACGATTAAACGTTCGTTGTGTAGATACTCGATGTAGGTCTTATCCTCATCATGCTGACAGTATTGCACCAAAAGTTTGACGCTCTCTTCAGACTCGTAGATAAGAAAAGCATATCCTTTGATTTCTTTGGAAGGCCAATCAATTTTGAGAGGACCAAATTCGCCAAATATCTCCAAAAGATCTTCTTCCTTCACATCAGCTGGCAATCCTCCCATAAATAGCTTTCGGCTGAAGATTTCTCGACGAGGAGAATAGGCTTCGTACCAGATTGGATTTAAAGCATCGCAGGGATCTCTACAAGGCGAATTAGCTCGGATGCCAAGTTGATTCATTTTCTTCAAACTAGCTGTAATTTGGCGACTGATTTCTAGTTGGGCAGGTGAGAGAATATAGCGTTGGTTGAGAATCGGAGCCATGGCTGTTGTTGTCGAATCGAATTCATCAGTTACCAGGCGGAACATCTTCGTCAAGTCGAATGATTTCTTCTTCAGATTATAGTCGCCTGCATTGGTTTGATCGACGCCACTAAATCTACCGGATCTTTCAGACGGAGGATGGAAGTGATTTCGAGAGAAGCACTTTTTTTTAATTGGAACAACGTTCGGCTTCTTCCAATCGCCGGCCTGAGGAAGGCTGGGCCCCTCAGCTGGTGGAGGAAGAGGAGATATTTTCTCTTCGTCTGAATCCACATTCCCCCAGAATTTCTCTTCCGTCATCTCCAAAAAGCTGCTACGACTCATTGTCTAAAATGACTGTTAAAGTTTTAAAGTTCAAAACAATTCTTGAATGAATACTTGTAATGATTGTCTATCAGGCGAAATAAACCAATAAATGTCGATCCAAAAAAAGAGAATAATTCACAAAAATCTTTTCGACTTGTATTAAGCTGTTGAAAGCCTTATTTCCTCCCCTGTTTTATCAACCTCAAAGTTACGCGGGGAGGACTTAGAAATCAAATTTATTGTTTAGTGACAAAAAAAACAAGAGCCTTGTATAATTTACATATCTCACGAATCAATTTACTCTATTTATTAGCGGCAAGCGAAAGTTGGCATGACAATAATAGTTTTCATATACGGAGGACAACATGTGCGAAGTGGAAAAACACAGAGATCATCATATCCGCAGCTCTGCATCGTAACTACAAGCTTTTTCGTCGAAGCTCCGCTGAATTTGTATAATGTTGAAGGATAGGAATTCGACTCACGGACAAGTACAAGTTCCAGGACAAGTCCTGATCTGATCAATATGACCGCAATAGCCACACATAGGATAGTCGCAGGGATTGGGCGTTGGGATCGAAACCCATTCGGTCCAAACCGCTGTTATGCAATTCACAGTGGTGGTTGTCGTCGTTGTAGAAGTGCTAGTCGTTGAAGTTGTTGTACTAGGTGTGGTGCTAGTTGAAGAAGTTGATGTAGTGGTGGGCAATTCCTCGTCTAAATACGTTTAGAAGTTTCTTTTTTTTTCGCAAATCTAATGCTTAAGACTTACTCGGTTGCATAGGAATACATCCTTTGGCTATCGGTAGAAGAAAAAGGCAAACGAATGTGGTAAACAATGTCATAAGATTGATTGGATAGCACAACGCTCAAAATGCGGCCGCCGAAACAGAAACCTTCCCGTCGGATCCTCTCTCTCTCCGAAGAGAAGCGAAACGTTCATTAGCCACCAAGGAGCTAAGATCAGGATCCAGGATCTCGCGTTTCAGACTGTCCCGCACTCTATCAATTGAGAAATGGAGAATCTAGATCAATAGTTCAGATTCGAACACATTAACTGCAAGATGAGCAGATCACGGTATTTTTTAAAAGTATTTATTCACAGATTCATAAAACACCTAGAGATAGCAATTTTTTTTGCGAAGTTTCCTTCGTTTAATCCATAAGGCTCGACTGTCTGGTCGACGGCTGTCGAGTAGATGTGGGAAAGTCGATCATTTCCATCGAATCAATCGAGCTACTGCACGAGTCGGTCGTCCTCTCCTGAAAACTCGTCTCATCTCCTTCCGAATCATTCAATCCAAATTCCACAAGCAAGCCAATATTCGACAATTTCGGGTTTTTCCGAGCTATACGGATAGCCTAAATAGACTTTAGGGTTACGGTGGAATATACTGACAACCTTTTGAATGCCGAAAATGGCGGCCAGCTTGTTGACAACTTCTTCCCGCTCCTTTGTGGGCAATTGTTGATCCGTTTTGTCGGGTTCTGTCTTCGATCGAATACGATAAATTGAGCCCTCTTCACCAAGGAAATTCACAGGCGGCGTCTCATCAGCAAATCTCGGCTCGATTTTAACCGATTCAAGCCCTGTTCTGGCGTATTCCGGCAAGAAGGGGTCCATCCTCTCCGAACTGTAATTTCGCTAATTCAAAAACACCCCAAAAAGCCAATTTCAGATTTTTTTAAACCAATTACAATAACTCACTGATCGTAATAATCGTCATGAAAGTGTCGCTCAAATCCCAACTGATCCCGATAAGTAATCGACGGCCCATACGAAGTGACTCCAAAGATGTAAGTATCCGAATTGCAGTTGCGACGGAGAGCAGCTCGAGTGTAACTGTAGCCTTTTCCGTCGATTGGATTCGTCTCCGGCGGATGAATCTTCGAATGTGTGAGCTGTGCTGGACGCTGTGGAAAAGCGATCTTCGGCAGGGGCGTTTTCGGTTCAAATTTTTCCATTTCCCTATACAGGGAGATCCAAGACACTGAAGCTTTTAGTTCTTTCTATATGAGTTGCATTCAAAATCTGCCGTAGCCATCAAAAGATACTCACATTGTTCGGAGACGAGACACGCAAGCTTTTGGACCCAAATCTTCTGGTCTTTGAACGTCATTTGATGGTGGGAACAGTATCCCCAGTCCTCCTCAGTCAACGGACATTCCATAGTAGCTATGAGAGACGGTCCTCCACGCCCAAGAGGTCCATCTACTGGGAAAATAATGTCATGTCTATTGAAGGATGGCATCAGCAGACGACGCTCAACTGTCTTACTCAAATGCGGTCTCTCCTCCACAATTCCGTGCATTTGACTGCGAGCCACAATACAGCCACCTACTTCGTCTGCTCTCGTCGCAAGGATGCGATTCACTTCGACGTATTTGTCGCTTCCAAATCCTATAAATATTCCGAGTTACAGTTGAATTTCTGGGCTCTTTTTGTGATGATTTTTTTGAATGACCTGGGGTAAATTCGACGAGATTCATCTTGAAAAGAGACATGAGCTCAGACCAGGAGGACGACTTATCGGAGTAGGTCTTGAAGCAGTACGGAAGAAGAGCAACGGCCTGATGACCGCGAGAGATGAAATACCAAAGGGCGATGGTTACTCCTCTCACATTCAAACGACGATCTTTGTCACATTGGGTGTAGGCATAGCCGACTTCGACAGCGTTAATGAAAATTGGACGAAGGAGGATATGCGGAGTTCGTTCCTTCACAAGACAACTGTATTCGTCCCCTCTGGCTGAGAGAACCTGCGCATAGGAAGGAGAGTTTAAAAAAACTAACTTTTCCTTGATCCCAATCGTAGGCCAACATTCTGAATAGAATGATAATGAATTGGGATTTCGGATAAGCTTGTTAATAGGATTAGTCAAAACTTGTCAAAGGAAGAGTCATCTGCAGAAGGTAAAATTGGCTACAAAATAAAATTCTATTTCCACTTTCAAAACAACAAATCAACATTTTGCTATTAAGAAGGCTGTTGCTTTTACTTGACTTTTTTTTTCTAAAACAATAACAAAAACATAAATAAAAACAAAGGAATATTTACAATTCCGTTTTGTCCAGTTCAACATCTGAAAGATCGACGGAGTCTTCAGCTGGTAGTTGGCCGTCCTTTCCATCCCAGGCCTCAGTCTTGACAACTTCAGGGAATTGAGCGTTTTTGACTGAAGATGTGCGTCCCTTTCCGTGAGAAAGATCGCGAAGAAACTCATGGATTCCGTCTTTACTAAATGAGCCCTAAAACGAGAAATTAAAAAGGAAAAAAAGTTTAATTAAACCTTAAGCTGAGAATATTTCATTTTTCGGTAGTTAAGAGCAGTCATAGCAGGATAGCCAAAACCTCCAATTTCAAGGGCCTCTTCAACGATTGGTTGAGCTCCTGCTTCAAGCCAAATCCATCCCCATTGTCTCTTCTTGTACTTCTCGCTAAACTTCTTAAGAATGGCCAAATATTTGTTTCGACATTTAGACTGGCAGTCAAGGATGTGGGGAAGAAAAGCAATGACACAAAGTTGTTTATCCTTACAAGCTTCTGGAATTATAAAAAATAAAAACTTATTAGTAAAAAGATTAGCAATTACCTTCAATAACTTGTTCATTCACACCTTGGAGCACCTCCGGAGCAGGCTTATTCTCAGTGAGCTTTGCAGACGCCCACGAAACAATATCAGAGGTAGCACGGCCACCTTCATAGTCTATAGCATCAGTTGCTTCCGATCCAGGAGTAAAGTATTTAATTGTGGGAAATCCGCGAATTCCAAATTTGTTAGCCAGATTTGTGTGGACGGTAGCATCAACGGCTCCAAGTTTAACTTTGCCTTCGAGTTCTGCAGCAGCAGCTTTCCAACTGGGTTCAAGTTTTTTGCAGTGTCCGCACCACGGAGCAAAAAATTCTACAAGCCACAAGTCATTACTATTCAAAACTAACTAAAAATCTATTTGCAAAGTTAAAATTTGTCTCGCCTTTTCAAAATTAGTTTCAGTAAGTTCAACAACCTTTCCTTTGCTAGAGGATGCTTCGGTCAGCAGTAGTCCAAACAAAACCAGCAAAAAAGTTGAAAAATGAAGCTTTCCACCTCTTTGATCACACATGTGTCTGAAAATAAATGAATTAGAAGCCGAATAGAAGAAATAGGATATTGGAGAAAAACGAGAAAATGCGAGCAATGGAGAGTTAAAGATCCGAATCGGATCATCCGATTATACTTTACTGGGTAATCGGTTCAAGCTTGTGCGTGCCGGGACCCAAATTCAAATTCCAAATCATTTATTTGAAACTTTATGCCCCTCTGCCCATTCAATTGGTTTGGTCTGTCTACAAAATCCGAGATTGAGACATGTTCTTAAAGAGAATTTAACGCCCTTTTATGGACAATGATTTTGTTTCATTTGATTCTCATATCGCGTTGGAAAATGTCTAATCTGATAGAAGTTGGAAGGTTTAACAAATCAGGGATCAAACTCAATCAGATTTTCTTCTATCCTTCTTAGTTCATTTCGATTTAAGATAATTTGCTGTGAAGATGTCTGAAGTCGAAGTGAACGTCGAAGAGGTTCCTGTGGAAGATGAAAAACCCACGAAAGTAGAGAAAAGGCCGCATAGAAAATACAAAGAGAAACATTTAGACCAGTTACTGAGTGGCGTCATCTTTAAATCAGCACCAATTTACTACGATGCTTTGCGTCCCGAGGATGTTGTGAGTCTTTCTTTATAAAGAAAAAATTTACTGGAAGAAACTATAACTTCAATTATCTATGTCAATTTTTCCATAAAACGTTGCAAAACGTGAACGAAGATGCAAAAAGAGGCATTATTGTTGAAAGGAAAGATAATATCGAAGTGGGTATCAATTGTCCCTGTAATCTGGCTATGGAGTTTGATATTGAAGAAAGATGATATTGCACATTGAAAATCCTTCCGATTCATAAAGACAGACTAGATGTGGTCGATTATGAAATCCTCCGTATTCCCGCCAAATATATAGTTAAAGGCCAAGAGCTCGTTGAGGTAATGACAGAATCTAAGAGACAAATGACTATGCGCATCTGCTACGATACGAACCCCGATAATTTAGCAGCCTTTTACCAAGAAAGGGAACTCATCAAAATATTGAGGGTGACCACCCGTGACAATATAATGTTCTACAATTCTTTTTCAAGATTTATCGGTATGGGAGAATTCTATACTCTCTGGATTGCGTCGGATACTTCCAAGCCTACACTTCCTATAAAATGTCCTACGCAAGAACCTATTCCTTTCTATATAATTGAAAATGTCAGCTTTTACAAACAATTACTCGATTTATTTACCGTATTTCTTCTAACAACAGCAAGCATAGGGAAGACTTCTATTAGACCAAATACGGTAAACATTTGCTTTAAAAAATTCTTCAGGTGGGCCCATGCCTTGAAACTTTGGTCAACTGTACGAAGGAGACTTGTGTCTCGCCAAACTTAGCTGTCTACATAGCTATTGACTGCATCCAGACTCTTCGTCAATTACACCGTTTTGGATTTGTTTACGGCGATGTGTAGCCTCGAAGTTTCGCTTGTCGTCTTGGTCCAACTGAGAAGCTATTTCGTACCGACTCTGAGATCAGCGAGTGAGTTACTCTGATAAATTTCTCCTCTGTCCAGCAGTGGAGGATTGCGGTCAATAAAGCTGTGGAATATCTGAAGAAGCTTGGACCAAAAGTGAAAGAGGAGAAAAGAAAGTCTGAGGATGAAGCTCCTCCCATTCGTAAATATGTCTATTTTGGAACGTTGAAGTATTGCTCAGTCAGCCAGATGAAAGGAGCAACACCCAGCCCAGCTGATGACCTAATGGTTTACATAATGGTTGAGATGATTAATCCCGGCGCTATGCGTTGGTCTTGGTCGTATTCGCGACTCTTACGATAGGATTATTCAAAGAAAGAGGGATCTCGAGAAGAGCGAATGCATCATCAATCCAACAGTCAGAAGTAAAGTTCCTTTATTCGATAATATTTCCGATGTTGTGAAGCTGATTGAAAACAGTCGAACATCGCGTAAATACAACTACATATCGATCATTAGAGCATTGGCAGAGGATGTTGCTCATCGCCGAAATATCAACGAGAAATTTGACTCGCCCTTTGCTTTTCAGGTAAGATTAGAAAGCGAAAAAATGATTTTTCAGTTTGGCATAATACACTCCGTAAAAAAAGTATAGCCTCACCCCATTTTTTGATGGAATGAGATGATTGAAACATTTTTACAGCCTAAGACCTATTTCATTCAATTTTTCGGCTTATTTTACTCTAGAATACACATTTTCAAGCTGCTAGCTCATGTCCCATAAAAATGGTAAGAGAATTTCAAAAATGGTCCAAAATCCTACTGTAAAAAAAGTATAGCCTCACTTTGGTTTCATCAAATTTTATTGATATTGAAACAATTTTAATAATCAGTTTGTGCTCCATTGCGCTGAACGACTTGTAATAAACGACTTGGGAGCGACGTTGCCATCTTCTTCAGCATGTTGACGTCCAGCTTTGTCCATTCCCTCTTAATGGCTTGGATGAGGTCATTTTTGGTCGAGTAGTGTTGACCATTTTCATAAATTTTCCTAGCCAACACTCCCCAAATGTTCTCGATGGGGTTGAGATCTGGACTACACGCTGGCCAGTCCAGAACTCTCACGCCCCCAGCAGCAAGCCACTGGGAAGTCGAACGACTGGCGTGAATGGGGGCATTATCGTGCTGAAACACGTAGCCTTGTCGGCCAGCGGTGTTCAGGAATGGGAGCAAATGTGTGCCGAGGACGCCTTGATATTGAATTGAGTTCATTTTTGGTGTAATGAACTCTAAGGCCACCTGTCCATCAGCACAAAATGCTGCCCAAACCATGACGGTTCCACCCCCAAAACCCCTCTTCGAACAAATGAGAGGATCCTTCCGTAGATCGTGAAAGTACGATCGATAGCCATCTGGGCCGTCTAGGCAGAACTTCTTTTCATCCGACCAGATGACCTGAATTAGAAAAACTCAATGAAAAGACGAAAAGACTAACCTTGCTCCAATCGGTGCCTTGGGTAATGTGTTGGATTGCAAAATTGAGGCGCTTTTTGCGATGTACAGCTGTGAGTGCCGGGCCTTTCTTCATTTTTCGATGAATAATCGTTCCTTCTCGCTTCAGAACGTTTGATAGTGTCATCCTTGAACAAGTTAGCTTCATATCCTTCTTGATCTTGGCGAGCGAAGTGGCTTGATTAGAGGCATGACGCTGGATTAGGCGAACTTCTCGATCAGAAAGGGTATGTGGACGTCCAGAACGTTGAATTGAGCCATATCCTTGTGGATTCTTCGTGTAATTATTGATGAGTTTTGGCGAGCGGCTAATGAGACGAGCGATCTCCCTGTTTGATTTTCCGGCATTATGGTAGGCATCAATTTTGCCCTTTTCGAAGTCATTGAGCCCTTTACCGCGTGGCATGATAACAGCAGTAATAGGAAAAAACATTCTTCAAAAAAAATTGCCATTATAAGGCAATTCCTCTGCGTATTAATTGCTCAAACTGTAGTGAGGCTATACTTTTTTTACAGTAGGATTTTGGACCATTTTTGAAATTCTCTTACCATTTTTATGGGACATGAGCTAGCAGCTTGAAAATGTGTATTCTAGAGTAAAATAAGCCGAAAAATTGAATGAAATAGGTCTTAGGCTGTAAAAATGTTTCAATCATCTCATTCCATCAAAAAATGGGGTGAGGCTATACTTTTTTTACGGAGTGTAAATACCTATTGATATGGATATTTTGATAAATATAAATTTATCAAGAAACATGACGGTAAGAAGAAAGTAAATACTTTGGAGACGAAGGAAGTACCCTAAAATCCCGTAGATAAGAGCGGTCTAGTTTTTGCAAATTTTTTTTTGAATATTTTAATTTATTATAAAACCAAACAACAACAACAATTTATTTAACTAATATTTTCAATTTCTACAACGTCACCATCGTTTACATCCATACAGGAAAAGTCGTTTTTGAGATTTTCAACATAGCACAATGCTTTTTCGAAGCTATGTACGATAGTGTCAGAAGAGATGGAAAAAAAACTTTCACTGACCAAAAATGCTGCTTCTTGGTAGCTCATTCTTTTTCTGATTCCGCTTTTTGTATACTTTGCATTGGCTTCATTTGCCATCCACTTTTCCCAGTCATCCTTCAATTTGTCCTTAAATGGTTTGTTGATACCTACGTCTAACGGCTGCAGAATTTTGGTCATACCACCTGGTATTACAGCGATTTTACTGTATTGTTGGCAGAATTGCTTTACTTCGTCAGTTATATGACAACGAGCAGAGTCGAAAATTAATAAGGATCGATCAGGGTCTAAATTGCAATGTTGCCTCTGATTCCATACTTCAGTGATCCATTCTTTCATCAGCTCTTGATTCATCCAACCTTTTTCATTCGTTTTGATAATGACATTTGCGGGGAATTTGCCTTTTGGCATCAACTTCTTCTTAAAAATGAGCATCAGCTTGGGTTTTTCACCAGCAGCAGTTACACCAAGTACAACTGTAAAATTTTATTTCTCATGACCAGTGGAATCAATTTTTATATTGTCTCTCCCCTTGACATCCCCAGTCCGTTCATACACGACATCAAAGGGAACCGGAACTTCATCAACATTCCCTAAGTTGTGAAGAGAAATGTTTAAGGCTTCAGCTGCGACAAACTTCCGGAAAGAAGAACATTTTTGCTGATGATCATATGGCAGTGGTTGTCCTATATTTGTTCTTCTTCGCATTGACAATTTTTTTCGTATCATGAATCGGCTGCACCACTGCGGGGATACCTTAAACTCATGATAACCGTGCTCTTCTGCCAACTTTTTTGCCCTGGTTCTTATTTCATTTATTTTGACTACTCTATTATGGTCTCTCTTTTGAACAATCCAATTGTAAATTTTCTCCTCGATTTCTGCCACGCTTGGCCTTTTGTAACGCCGGGCTCTTTTTGTTGCTGGCATCTCCTCGAGGATATCCCTATCCGCAACCCATTTTCTAATCATTCCTTCAGTCACATTAAAATGAATAGCTGCCGCTAATGTTCCATGCGCATCCCGGCGTTTCACCGCATTAAGCTTGAAAGCCGCCGAATAAGACTTGCGACATTGCATTTTTTCTACAATAAAGAATATAAAGCGTAAGGTTAAAAAACAATAAAAATAAAGAAAAAAAGTAATATCCATAACAAAATATCAGAACAATTTTTTTAGTGAAAACCGCTCTTATCTACGGGATTTTAGGCTATGTGGATGCTGCAGAAATGTATTATTTAGCTTGGGATCATGGTGGTCGAAGGAATCCTGGAATTGGATACAATTTGACTTTTATTCACTTTAAATTGAAAAGGCTTTTTGATTGTCTTGAGGTTGACTTTGATGTTACAGTAGTTAATAGGCTATTCTTAGATCTGCGATGCTGTTCTCACAAGATTCCCGAACTACCAGAGATTCCGAAAAGACATCCAGGAGAAGGCTCGCCATCAGATCCGACCATAAATTTCGCAATCTCTGTATCTGTGTCTGCAAGCCGTCCGCTATAAAACACATTCTGAGAGAGTGATTCTTGCTCTCGGTCACCACAGTTCAGTCCGTGGGAAATATTTGTCAGCACATTTTCGAAATTAATTGTATATAAAGCGACCAGCTGGACTAATCTCCTCGTCTTTTTCTTCTAGCTCTCAGCCTTGGCAACCAACCAAGCAGCGTCCTAGCAACCACAAAACTCCGACAAGCTCTGCTTCTTGTTTTTCTTATTCATACAATCACTCTAGAATCCAAAATCTTCCAGAAATGGCTTCTTCCTATTTCGCTGGAAAAGTAGCTATTGTGACTGGATCCAGTCAGGGAATTGGCAGGGCCACAGCCAAGATGTTGGCTTCTCTTGGAGCTAAGGTGACAATCACCGGAAGAAATGAACAAGCTCTCAATGAGACAAAGAGTTTGATGACTTCTGCCGGGGCCAAGCCGGAAGATATTGTCAGTGTGATTGGAAACATCCAGGAAGAAGCTGTTTATACCAAAATTATCGAGGATACTGTCAATAAATTCGGGAAGATTGATGTCTTGGTGAGGGAATTTTTAGTCTAAAATGAAGATTAGATCAACAATGCTGGCAGCTTGAATCAGGACAATTCTCAGAATGTCGGCTTGACTGGATTGGACGATTACGACTACACCATGAATCTCAACGTCCGATCGTGAGTTTGAGAGCCTTCAAAAACAATAAAATTGTAGGGTCGTCGCATTGACCAAGCTTGCCCTTCCCCATTTAATAAAGACCAAGGGAAGTGTCGTCATGGTCTCCAGCATTGCTTCCAATTTGGCCGTTAGTTTTAGTTTAGTTCAACTAGAATATTTTAGAACACGAATTTCCCCTATTATGCGATGAGCAAGGCAGCTATTGATCGACTGACTCAATCCTTGGCTCTTTCTTATATCGAAAAAGGAGTTCGTGTCAACGCCGTCAAGTGAGTGTCTTTTTTTCTAAAAGAAATGGCTTTCAGTCCCGGATGGACTTTAACTGCAATTATGGAAAAATTGGGAATGAAGAGGGAGCAGATTGATGCCTTCGAAGCCAAGGAAACCGTTAATCGACAGCAGATTCCAATCGGTCGAGCTGCTCAGCCAAGTGAGGTGGCTGAATTGATTCTCTTCTTGGCTGACACTTCAAAGAGTGAATATATCATTGGGCAATGCATTATCATTGATGGAGGTCGCTCACTCGCCAGGAATATGATAAATCCGGCTAATAGCAAGTAAACCCTCTTTCTATTCTCACGCATTTCCATATAAATCTTTGCTATATTGCATTTGATTTCCAATAAACCTTTGTTACTTTTCTAAGGTTGTCAGAAGAGAATCAGACATTCCGGTGCTTCACCGCATTAAGCTTGAAAGCCGCCGTATAAGACTTGCGACGTTGCATTATTTCTACAATAAAGAATATAAAGCGTAAGGTTAAAAAACAATTTAAAAAAAGTAATATCCATAACAAAATATCAGAACAATTTTTTTAGTGAAAACCGCTCTTATCTACGGGATTTTAGGGTAAAAGAAAAAGCTGACTATCTCTTCTCAGCCAGTAGCGGTTTAGAACCCAAAGCGAAGGAGGACAAGAAGAAGAAATTCTAAAATTGGAAAGTGAATGATTGATATAATAAAAATTCAAAGCCAAGATTGAAGAAGGAAATCAGAAGGCAGCCACCTAATAGAGGTGATGCTCTGACAGAGGCGTTTTTCCTTTAGAATGTTAGTTAGATTGAGAACATTTCTAGAATTTCATCAAGAAGTTTTTTTTTCATAGAGAGCCTTTTTTGAAACTTTTTATTCTCTGACTGAGGTGACTCGACATATCTAAAATTCAATTTTTCGAATTGATGAGAGGAATAAATGAGAAAAGAATTTGAGTGAGAGCTGTTTATTGTTGAATTCCATTGGGAATTGTTTAACTAATATTATAATAGACTAGAAATAAGAGTCAGTTTCGAACGTTGCGAATCTTCTTGGCCAACTTTATGTCCTTGGGCATGACGGTGACACGCTTGGCGTGGATGGCACAGAGATTGGAATCCTCGAAGATGGCGACGAGGAAGGCCTCAGCTGCTTCTTGAAGAGCTCCAACGACTGCTTTTTGGAAGCGGAGACCCCCATGAAATTCTGGGCGAGTTCTCGAACGAGTCGCTGCAGAGGAGAGCTGAATAAAGACTTACTTGAAAGGGTAACTTTCGAAGGAGGAATTTGGTCGACTTCTGGTGGCGACGAATTTGGGCCAGTTTGTCAGTCACAACAAATTGTGATAAATTCATTTCCTCACAGATCAAAGGCACAAAAAATAAATAAGTGAAGAGAGAAAGAAGCCATTTGTGGCAATAGAACCCGTCGACAAATTCGGTCGGGAATGGCAGAAACCGGGGATGAAATATACAGAAAAAAAATATTCTATTCACTCTGTTTTGGCGACTCCGCCATCTCGACTTCGGCCGTTCTTCCCCTCAACCTTAGTCCGGACTCGACTGCTTCATTCCTTTTTTGTTCAGCTAGAGGTGGCGGACAAGGCAGACGATTCGAGCCATCAGCTGGCTTCAATTCACATTGAGGACCAAACATTATGAGCATCACGGGAAGGAGGCAAAGTCCATTGAAAATACCCAACATTACCAGAACTGACATCACAACGAAGAAATATTTGATTACAAAATCGAATTCCGAAAAGACGAGCATTACAATTCCTAGAAATTGGTTGCTAACCCAAGAAGAAGCCTACCGAGGAAGGTGGAAACGGCTCCATGGAAAACTGGCACAAACATGTGTTGAAGACAAGAGTCCAGACGCTCATGAACCGTTCCCAGTGTGGTCATGAAATTTAAAACCACATGAGCGGTGAATTCGACTCCTGAAAAGTGGGAATTACTGTAACTAGCTGATTCAGTAACCCAAAAAATATGGGTCTTTTATAGATTTAAATGAGATTTTTCAAGAAAATGATGTTCTACAAAATTATAGACGAGATCAAGCTCAACTTTGCTTTGTTGAACATCAAAATCCAGGAAAGTGATTCCTTTTGTTTAAAAAATGGCTTACCAATTCCAACAGCGCAGATTAAGGTAACGGCAGAGATTGGATTCATTTTGACAGCCAGGAGACCCATGAATCCTCCCAATTCGATGGTGATGATGATGACTATAATCATAACCATCACAGCTGCCCATGGATTGAACATCAAAATGGAGATAACGGAGAAGACAGCGAAGGCAATGATGCAAATCGCGAGGAAGAGATTCCATCTCAAAGTCAGATATTGCTCCCAGAAAGTGAACGCCAATCCAGATGGGAAGTTCGGCAATCCTTTCTCAGTGAACTCCTCGCAAATAGCTCGAATCTCCTCAATCATTTCAACAATCGGCGGAGTGTCGACCAAATCAGTCTGATAGAATGGAATCTGGCAATAGAGCAGCGGCTTGGCTGGAGGGACTACTTTCTCATCCTGAATTTTGAATTTTTTGAATTTTTGTGAAGCGGATAATTACCGTAGTTTGAGCCCAGCCGGGAGGAGTTGGGAAGAAACTAGCCTGAGAGACGTAGTACATCATATTGTCGACATTATACCAGCCGGTTAGATAGTTGTAGAACCCTTCCGGGTTGATTATTCCATCATCCGAGACAAGACGCACTTTTCCTATCTAAAAATGATTATATTTCTCAATTTGTTTCTGACCCTTCCAGTGCAGTTATACTCCATTCCATAGGAGCAGACCATCTTCCTTGCGATCAAACTTTCTGGCGCTGGTTTCTCTTTTCCTTTGACTGGGAAGCCATTGATTGGATCTAAAGTGCCAGCTTTTAATTCTTTTTCCAATGCGGTGTCAAGAGATTGCAGCCAAGTGCGGAGGAGACTCATCCAATATGGCTGGAGTTTGCCGTTGGTTTTGATCATGAAGTGCGATTGTCCCAAGGCTTCGCGATATTCTTCGATTAATTTTTGGCTGTTTGGAATGTCGATGGTTTTGCCTCGCAACACAGCGAACATTGGATAGAAGGAGAAGTATTTCTCTCGGGCTCGGAGGAACGCAGCTGGGGGAGTGTTTTCTGGTAAAACATCCGAAAGCTCCAATCCAAGGGTCGACGTCGAGAGGCCATAAAGACCAGCTCCAACTGATGTTGCAGTCAGAATCAAAATAAACCACTAGGATTTAATTTTTAGAAAGGAAAGGGGAGATAAAATTACTCGGAACGCAGAGTTCTTTAAGGCTGGGATGTAATAAAGAGTCAAGAAGCCGCCAACAGTATACCACGGCTGGATTCGTGCAAAGTCCTCTTCGGTGGTTTTAGTTAATTGGGCTGTCGAGGAAACCTAAAAAAGTTTTATCCAAAGAAGTGCATTTCTCACTCACATTGCTTTCAATTCCAGATTTTTCCTTTTCAGTTGCTCCTTTTCCACAGAAGGCAAGATCCCTCTTTCCAGCTCGCATTCTCTTCAAATCCAAAGCGATGAAAGCAGGGAAAATCCAAATAAGAGAGACCATATTGAAAAACAAAAGAATAGCTGTCTAGAGGAGGTTGAATCAATCAATCGAAACTACATACTTGAGAGCAGAATGATCTCAAAGCGGGGATGGGAAGAACATATCCAGCACAGAAGGCCAGAATATTATTGGCAGAGGTAATAATCACAGAGAGACCCGTCTCTTTGAGAAGAATTCCCATCTCATTCTTTTTAGAAGTATATCGAATTTCTTCGTAATTGTGCAGCAAAAGGAACATATCATCTATTCCCAATCCAAGGGTAAGAAAAGGAACAATTTGAGTTGTGGCAGCGTTGAAATTGATTCCCAACCAAGTAGTCACTCCAAGTCCACAAATGGAGGAATAAGTTACGAGGAAGACTCCAATGAAAGAAAGGAAAACATTTGATTGAACGCTGAACCACCATTTATCCCAATGGGCTTGCGTCCAAGCGGCGTAGATGATCTAAAAATTAGATTTTTAGAGGCGATTTTTCAGCCCAGGAATTAAATAATTTAAAAAAAAAAAACTAGCCATCAGAATGTATCCCATAACGATGATGAAATAGTTGAATTGACTGAATTCCTCCAACATGTCAGCAATGGAGGTTGAGGCCAATGGATGGAAGACTCGATTATTTTTTGTCTAGAAATTCGCCTCATTTTGACCCCGTTTCCTTCCTAAAAATTTACCTCGAAATTAGCCTTGTGGGAGTATAATTTTTTGGTGAAATTTCGCTGCCAACTGACGAGAACCTCATTGGCGTAGTTGGGATTCCAAGTGGCGATGTCGAGGTTGGGATGACGTTCGCTCTTTCCATCCTGAATTTCGTAAATTATTTCTTCAAAAAAAGTGGAAACCTTGAATCTGAGATAGACGTCGAAGGCTGAAGCCACCAAGAAGACACTTTGAAGAGCTTCAGCAGATTTCAACTCATCATCTTCCCTCTTAATTCCGCCGATGATTAAATCCTCCGGCCATTCCATTATATTCTTCCCGAAGCCCTTACATCCTCCAGTCATTATTTTGCCATAATCGGGCTCTTGAGGTAACTCTTTTTTGGTTAGAAATTCTCCCCAGCGGGTGGGATTGGCTTTCATCCACTTCAGGAGGCCAGGACCATATTCCATACAAGCGATTTCTTTGGGATTTTTTTGTTCCTTCTTCTTGGAGGCGCTGGCTGAAAATTGGAAGTCAACTTCGCTTCGAGACAAAAACTAACTGCTGTTAATGGTTTGATAGTCGGATTCCTCATCATAAGCGTAATAATCCTCATCCTTTTTCTCTTCTTTCTTCTCCTCCGCTTGTCTTTTCTTTCTTCCAAAAATATCGTTGATAATGCTCTCCGTGATGTCTCCTTTCTTCTCTTCCTCCTTTGGCATTTCTGTCTTTTCCAATTGAATTCTATCCTCTCTGGCCATATTCCATTCATTGAATTTCTCCAATGCCATACAACGATCAAAATAGTTTGGAGATGTTTTTGGACATTCCACATCTAATGAGTCAATGCATGGTCGATCCAGGTAAGCGGCGCCAATTCCAGCCTAAGATTTATTTTGATTAGTGAAAGAAAGAGAGGAGGAAACTAACTCTTTCGAAGAAATTTCCAATAGGACCTAAATCAAAAAGATTTCCAACTTCGGCCATAACCGCAGTTGGATTCAAATTCCTCCAAGTCACATTTCCCTTGGGTAAACTACTCACAAAAGCAGTCACTTCATCCCTAAAATTATTATTTCCCAGCCAAAAAAAGACAAAATTACCCCAAATTGAGAGGAGGATAAGGTCCCAAAGGCTTCGATCCTTCCCAATAGCAATCAATCGGAGTAATCCAAATACAAGGAATGATTTTGTCCATCATCGTATTCAGCACTTTCGACAGTGGTCCTGCATTGAATTGTGGGCCAGGAGGCTTGAAGCAAATGTCAGCCAGAGTCCAAGTTCTAAAAAGAAAATTAACTTTTTCAAAGCGTTAGATCAAAAGAATTACTGTAACTCACTCTCCAGCCACATGAACCTCGAATTTGGAAATTTCCTCCATCAAATCGACATGTTTCAAGAGTGCTTTTTTCGACAAAACATTTTCGCCTGAATATTCCGGCGTCTGGATGACCACCTAGAAAATTAGCAAAAGTTGAAGAATCCAAAAGAGCTTTTTACTTGAAAGCCTCCTCCTAATCCATTTTCCCGAGGTAATTCTATCACATGAGGCGCTTCTGGCTCCGCTTGTCTTTTTATCTAAAAATTTATTAGAAGATCTCGATCGAAAGCTGACCCTGGTGGCTTCCTCTTGTACCCGACTCAAAAAATTTAACTCCTCGTTGAGTCGCCCGTCCTGTGAGACCCACAATTTGACAATATCCGTCTCGATTATCACATCCTGCAGCCCGAAACAACATGCCGTATATAAAGCTAGTCTACAATCTGAGCATTCCTTGGATGTGGGTAGCAACTCACGAAACTATGATAGTAGTCCAAGCGTATCGTTGGATCATTCGGCCGAATCTATACAGCCAATATTGGAAGAAGGCTCGAGAATAAAAGCCCATTGGGTTGCCGATAGCATTTCCCTAAAAAAATTCATCGGACTGAAAAGAGATCTTACCAATTGAATCTGCTGCATAGCCATATCTGCATCGCACCAGGTCGGAGCATGGGCAAATTTCCTCTTCCACGCTTCACTAAAGTCGGCAGAGTCAAAATTTCCTACTAATCGTCGTTCTATAAACTGAAATTTTATTTGGATTTGCCATTTGTCTGCCAAAAAGAACTGACCCTTCTGATTGGACCTCGTCGGTCTTTGTCTGGAGCAGCCGAGTCAGCTACTCGATTTGTTGAGGAGCCCATGAGCTCTTTCTGGAAAATGTATTTCAGCTAAGCAGAAGGGAAGACTGCCATCTCTCTCGAAAATAAAAGAGAGATAGTTATCGTGAGTTTGGAGAGACACATATTCTCACACAAAATATGCGAGGTCGCCTCCGCCCAGCGGAAGTGCCGGTTTCTGGGGCTGAGGAGGGCGAATAAAAACGGCATTGTGGCTGGTTCTAAGCCTCGAGAAGAAGTCGCATGGTTGTAACTAATGAAAATGAGAGATAGATCAACTGTAATACTATCGTAAACCAAATATTCAACAGAGATCTCCGCTTTTTTTATCGCCTCGATCTACGGTTTTGACTATTCGTTGAAATTTTCAGGCTGGAGAATAGCCTTCTTCTTCTGGAGGATATCCTACTCAATTCTCCTCTTATTTCTCATAGGTGATCTTCGTCATTTACGAACAATAATTCCCCAAAATTGACATTTTGAGGTTAGGAAATAAATATTTTGGCTTCTTCCTCACTCCACTGTTTCCATTATTCATATAATAGTGGTTTCTAAGTGTTAGGGTAGACTTCAGTGATATCTGCTACTCGAGTTCAAAAGGTTCAAACATTTTGCCATAAATTGATAGTTTAAACAATGCATTTTTGGTGGGAAAATAACAGAAAAACTTTCTATCAATTTTGCAGGACAGATCAAACTGAAGAGTTTAAGTTAGTACTCTCTTCTTCTCTATTTGTATCGATAGATGGTTGATATTTTAGAGCTACTTGGGTTTAAAATATCTTGGGAACTTGTAGGTTTTTTGGTTGAGAAAGTGTCAGCTTATTTTGGCTAGAATTGACCTATTTTAGCCCCTCTCCCTGCAAAAAATGAGTCTTGACCGCTGACCAAAAATATGACAGGAATTCGAACGTTGATGCGAGGATTGGTAAACATGGGGAACCAGCAGCAGCAACGACACATATGGAGGCGATAGGAGGAATAAAAAGTTCTCAATTGATACTTCTCCCGAGGGCTTTTAACCTCCAAAAGACTTGAAAGTGACTCAACCAATGGGGGATCAGGTTAGCTGAGAGGGGCAAAGTATAAACCAATTTATTGAGAGATGGAGAGAGTGGGAAAAAGATGCTCAAAGAAAATATTTATTCCAAAGCATACGAATTCGTTTTTATTTTTAATTTGACGAGCCTTTTGGAATTTAAAATTTTGTAAGGAAAATGAAGATTTTTTAGGAAACCAGATCATGGTCAAAAAGTCACGAGAATTCGATTCTTTGTATGGTTAAAAACAAACCGAAAACAAAAGGCTTTTGACACGAGTCGCGCCTCGAATTGATACTTTTAGAATAACAACAAAAGGAGAATCAATTTCTCGATCAAAATTGTGCTGGGAAGAACGGAAAAAATCCAGATAAATGGAGAAATCCAGTTTTTGTTCCCCCAGATAAAACAACAAAGAAAGCAAAGCTGTGGTCAGTTGGGAAACCTGTTGGAACTGTCGGAAAAATCTGTGTCAGTTTGGCTTCTGTCTGGAGCCATGGGAGAACTTTCTCAAGATCGAACTCATAGCTATCTGAGAGAAACAATTTTGATGTTGTTCAAAGTTTTTTTAGCGCGAAATAAATTACTTTAGATGCAAAATAGCTGAGAAACTATGGATTTATCCTACCGTATATTCAAAAAAAAATAGAAAAGGCTGAAATTTGTCAGGATTTGGCATAGAATTTGAAGAAAAAGACGAGAGAACTGGCCATTGGCCTGAGAGAAAACATGAAGTGCACACTTGGGTAGATTTTTGTAGTAAAGAAGCGATTTGTCGGCGCCAGAGGCAGCCATAATTATGGTTGTGGCGGCTAGAAGAGGCGCACCGGACTGTGGCAGATTTCCAGATCCAAAAGGACAGCTGCGGGCGGTCTCAACAGGCTATTTTCTGATCAAATTATTTTGTAGTTTGTATTTATTGGGACTAGGGGGGACAGCAGCAAGGACAGACAGCCCACCAACTCTACGCATAATTTCACTTCGGGCCGACTGTAATTGTTCCATTCAACTGGTCACAATGGGAAGTGTTTCACTCAAAAACTACAGCTTTTTCTAAATGTTCAAGAGATCAAAAGTCATGTTTACATTCAAAGATTAGGCTAATCGTCGCATTTATAGAGGAGGTCAAAATCGACAACTTTTTCGAACATAAAAACTTTGTAGAACCGATATAGAATACAGGAAAAGTGAAACAAATCAATTGGGAAATTTAATTTTCTAAAATTTTAAATAATTTCGGAGAAAAATTATAAACAACATTTTTGTAGGGCAGATCGAGGGCTATAATTTGGAGCTAACAGGTGAGAAAAAAGTAGGAAAATCTAAAGATAGAAGAAGAGGATTGCGGTATTTTAGAATTGGAAAAAAGCGATTTTGTGTGCATTTTGAAGAAGAATAATAAGAGGAGAAAGTGGAAAAACCCATTTGACTATCCCTCGTCGAATCGAGGTCAATCCTCCCCCTCAGTCCGGAAGAGGGGCGGCGGTTCTCTCTCGCCTGTCCTCGGCTACCGTTAGCGCTAGATGCTAATGTAACTGCTCTCCTCATCAATAGCCATCCCGGGTACGAAAAAGATCCGGTCAGTGATCGTATCAGAAAGCCCCGCTTTTCGGGCTGGACTGGAATATAAGTTGCAAGCTGACGATGACCGCTCAATCGATGCGAGCGGAAGCGGGATTTGGTCGGCGCTGTTGGGAGAAGGAGAAGAGGAACTGCCGCAACATAAAGGCTTCATGCCATTGGCGGGGACGGGTTCAGGATTCTCGGAAGGGACAATAAGGGCTCGTTTAGAATACGCCGAGGAGTACTGTAATGGCGGGAGATCACCAAGACTAAAAGAAAAAAATTTACTTTTTATCTATTTCTTCATTTTTTAAACAAAATTATAAAAGAGATCAAGCACTATAACTTTGTAGAACATTTGAAATTTCAAAAATCAGTGAATTACGCTTAAAAATTAAGATGAAGTTGGTGGTTTTTTCTATTCTTTTGCCAAAATTATATTCTATGAAAGTGTTATCAGATTTTTTATTTCCAAAACTCTCCCTTTGGATTTTTGTTGATCGGTCAAAAAAGGGGCGAAAAGAAGGAAAGAAGTACACAAATGCCGCCTGAAAATGGCCTTATCGGTTGGGATAATCCTCGATCTGGATCGGGTCGGAGGACAGTCAGCCAGCCCGTGTTGTCCTCGATTCAGATCACCCCCAGTGGGACTCTCGAGACGGTCACACTCCTTCTCAAGAAAGAAAAGAAAGGAGTTCCACCCAGAAGAAGGAGAGAATTGACCCGAAGACTGATCAGTGAAAGCCGAAAAGGAATGAACCCATTCGGCGGAGAGGTGAAACCATCCGACTTGAAAAAAAGGGGGGAAAGATATTAATTGGAAGTGGGAATGGACCACCAAAAACTTGTCAGAATTACACAGGAGGGGTTCAAGGCTGGAGGATAACCAAAACCTGGACCGGAGTCTGAGGATTTATAAGCGTATCAGCTAATCGCTCAATCACCGATCAAGGTGCATTCTCAATTTACCGTAACCCCCAGAAGTTTTAAAAATGTTGAAAAGCATTTGAAGCCAAAGAAATGCCTGTTAGAGAGGCCTAGTGGGTGGAAAATACTTCATAACTCGTTATAAGTGGAAGTCTTACTGGAAAGTCTGGCCGAAAAAGCCTCTAAATAGGCAAAATTCATCTACAAGATTACTGTAGCAGAAATTAGTTGATACATAATGCTAAAAATGTATGAAAAGTTAAACTTTTTATGGAAAAAAACTTTTCAAAATGGATACGGTAAGTAAGACGAGTCTAGATTTTCTCAAGTTAAGCATTATAAAATCAAAGAGACAAAGGAAAGAGCGTTGAGAGTTAAATTTTCTCATTTTAGTCTCCTAAGTCTCAAAAACGATTGACCGAAGAGATTAGAAAGAAAAGCCAAGAGGGCTCAAAATGACAGGGATTCTCCTATTTTCTACAGGTTTTTGAAAGAACTTCAACGCTTTTAAATCTAATAGAGAAGCTCTCAAAACTCGAATGATCACTTAGAAGGAGGCCAGGAAGGAACCAAAACAAACCAGACGAGTGACTCAATGGAAAAAACTAATAGCTAGGTACTTGAAGCAACATCGCAGCTAGAAATTAGCCGAATCTAGTCATTCCAGACGGTGGTGGTGAGTGAGTCTTAACCTTGTTCGCCATCCTTTGATCCCAATTTGTCGAATTCTGTGGACGTCATGGATTGGACTCTCTAAGGCTACGGCTACTGGGAGAACGAAAAGACTAGTAGGCTGGAAGTGTGGAAGGCTGATCAAACAGATTGAATTGTTGTTGGCTGTTTGTTGTTGGAAAAAGAACTCCTTCTTGGTCACTCTCTCCGGGGGAAAAAGAGGGATACTCGACCGCGATCAGGTCGATTGACGTTCGTCATCGAAAGCTGAACCCGGTTTTCTTCAATCCCCACAGGACATATCGATTCGAGTTTGTCGACGGGAAGACGGGTTGGGCTGCAGAGCAGATTCGAGGGGAGATTATGGCCAAATCTTGAAATAATGTTTTCTCAATTTGTAGTTTGGAATAGAGAAAGAAATGATTCGCAAACTTGTTCGGATGATATTGAAATCATTGTCGTGCAAGGTGTAACGAGAAGAATGACTGCAGCTCACCCACTTGATTTGTATATTGCTCAACCGGAAAACCCCGGTCGAGAACTCCAGAAAATGTAAGCTCCAACACTCCTCGCAGAGGTCGGAACAAGGTTGATACCTTGTAAGCTTATAAAAGAAGCGACAATTAATAATTAAACATAAAGGCCATGTCAGCTCATTGCCGAGATTGTACGGGTGTGACTTTTATTTTTCTAATAGCTTACTATTCCTTCTCAATATGATCGTATTTTTTCGGGTATGACCAGCTGACCAAACGGCTGGCCCCTTCCTCGACCTTCCACCTTAGACGACAATCGCATTTATCGCATCTCCTGCGGCGAGGAAGATGGGAAGGACGTGGAGAGGGTTGGAGAGTCATTTCCAGCGTAAAATAGTATGGTCCAACGCGGAGAGCGCGTGAGATGGGTGGCCTTGGCGTCGTCCAGCGGTAGACCGTAAAGACCCCCGATCACGTTACTTGTGCCTGCTCCCCTGGAGGCTTTTCTCACATTTCGCTATTTCTTCCTCTCTTTTTCTGGATCATTTGACTGGCGACCTGTCCACTACGCTTGGTTGACTTCTGTTGAGGCATTCCATTTCCATACACGCATGGCGACAAGGTTTTTGTCTAAGTGCTTTTAGCTTTTACCACATCTGTTTTTAGCCACATCTGCTGTGTTGCAAATCCGTCAAGATCGCCTTGAAAATTTACATATCGCAAATTCCTCCGAGCATCCCTTCATCTAATTCATTCAAATTACCGTAAACTTAATCATTTCTGGGTTGGATTTTCTTTAAAATACATTTTTGAAAAATTAAATCCTACTTTAATTGAGGTTTTTTCTGGTTTGATTTCTCAAATCGTAAACTATTGATTTCAAGTCAAAATTAGGCCCAAAAATGGGATTTTTTTTGTCCTGAAAATGATCCTTTTTCTCTATATTTTGTACACTTTTTCAGCTTTCCAAATTCCTCTTTGTTGATATTTACACTCATTTTCATGGCCAAAAGTCCATCTAAGAACCGGTTGTTGCTGTATCTTTTCACCCTCTTATTGTGGAGCCCCGATGGTCCATACAGATGCTAATTGCCACCCAGTGGCCCCGGCTGTCCTCGTCTCCGTAATTACTCGATCGATTGATGGTTTCTCTCTTGGCCTGGCTGAATATTAGCAGCACTTATCTCACCTGTTTCTCTCTCTTTCTTCTCACCTTCGTTCCATACATTAATCGACGGATCTTTTTAATAGATATAGAAAGGCAGTGACCCGGATTGGGGTCGTTTTGTATGCCTGGGTTTAGCCTACTAGCTGACTCATACTGGCTTTGTCGACCAGAGAGATCTTATCTGGTTCAAGTGGCTACAAAATCAACCGTTTTCGTTCAAATTTGTCTATATTTTGGTTTTTAAGAGAAAATAGAAGTCAGACTCGAAGAAAAATCGACTTTCTGATGAAAATTTAGCCCCCAAAAGTTCATTTTCAAAACTATGCATCGACCAATATTAGGAGTCACTAATTACAGCAATCACATCTTTTTTTCTCTCATTCCCATGTACTTGACCTTGAAAAGGGCGCTTAATTTAAAGAGAAAAGATTTCAAAAAGATTTGCCTTTAATTACGGTAATCTCTGCTCCTTTTTCTTTTCAAAACCCCGGTTCATTTTGAATCTTGGCGTGCTTCCTAGACCGGCTTTCTCTCCTCGTTTATGTTCCTCTAGCTGAGAAAGGCTGAAACGGGCTGCTACATCTTCTCTCTCTCTCTCTCTCTTATTTGCCATCCTTTCCTCATAAATAACATTAGATTCTTATAGAGAAATTGAAGAATAAATGACGAGTCCCCCGGCGTTACCGCCGCGGGCGACGGGAAGTCTACCCTCGAGGGTTACATTCGAAGGGCCACGCACATGGAGGGCTTCGATAGCTGCCTTCACCGCGATTCTTCTGTGTTCTGCCGTTTTTGTGAGTTTTCCACGTTTTCGGGGTTAAACCCCCTCCCGGTCAGGGTTTACGATCGCCCATAAAAGCCGATTCTCTCTGATTTAGATTGGCATCTTCATTCTCAGCATTTATATGGTTAGAGATCGAGCTGCCTATGAGGAATTAGTCGATTATTTGGATAAAACTATTGCCATTTCGAAGATTAATTACAATCCAGCCTTAGGCATTTATCAACTCAGTGAGAAGGAACTCGACGCATTGAACTCCCAAAAGACGGTTAGTTGCGATCTTCGGAGTCTACTACCATAATCCTGGAAACAAATCGATTATTTCAGTATAAAACCCTTCTTTGGTGCTTTTTGGCAGCCGAGCTCGGCATTTATGCCTTCTTCTCCGTCGCTTTGATCGTCTACTTCTCCACTGATATCAACACCAAATTCTTCAAATATATCTTCTGGGTTTGATTTTATTTATTTCCGCTTTGAAAGTAACTAATTCAGGGATTTTTCGCAATCGGATGTCTTTACACCATCCTAATTACTCATGTCTTTGCCTTCACTCTGAATGGCTTCGATGGAATGGGAGAGAAAGTCGAAAAGTTGTTGAATCACGCAATTCCCCACAATCCTGGAGGTCTGCAGCAAATGGAAAACAGATTGGGATGCGTTTTCGACTACAGTTTATATTCCAACACGAAGAGAACTCAAAACCCAAAGGTCAGTCTTTTTTTCCTAAAAAAGTAAGCGATAAAGCTACATTACCTTACTGTAATGTTTAAGAAAATCTATTTCAAAATTAATTGATGATTGTTGCAGAATACTTGTGATCCGTATATCCAATCGACCTATGTTCCAAGCTGGCTTCTGTGGTCGATTCTAGTCCTTCAAATGATCCCTCTCGTGGTTGGAGTTCTCCTTCTAGCCAAGCGCACTCCAGTGAGTGAAGCAGCCGCCCAGCTGGTTGAACGCTTCAAGCCCAACCAACGAAAACATCTTTACAAGAAAAAGGCTGGCGCGTCAAGCGAAAAGAAAAGCACAACATTTGGAGTGACTCACAGTATCCAACAAAGGGGCCCTTCGACTCCTCTTCCTCCTGTGCCTTCTCCTTCCGTTGATCACAGTGTCAGCTATAATAATGCCGCTTATTTCGCGACAGCTGGAGTTGCCAGCTCGCGAAGTAGCGAGATCTCTCGAATCGATGCTCACGATCTCTTCAGGTAAACCCTTAATTTAACGCTCAAAAACTAAAAAATTCAGGGCCACGCATCTCGCCGGTAGTGGAAGCATCCAATCCGAAGTGTGATATGTCTTTCTTTAATAAAGATTTTTACTTTTTTCCCTTCTCTTTCCAAATTGCTTCCCACGGGTGATTCGCCCTTTGGCTGTGGGAGGCAATCGTCTGGATTTGTACAACTATGAGGCTCACAGGCTCTTTTCCCAGATGTTGCGGCTTATGCTCTTGTAATTTTTAAATCATTGCCATCTCGCAAGAGGTCAACAACGGTCAGTTGAGTGAACTGTGGCTACTCTGAGTCTTAGACGAATTGAAGTAATTTCAGGTCGACAGACACCTCGAGAATTCTTAACTTGTGTCTTTTCTACTCTCTTCTTTGTCACTCTTTCAATCACCGATATCACCACAAGTTGGACTCCAATTGGTAAATTCATTTTTTCCCTTTCACTTCCAAAAGAACCTTCAAATTATGAATATACCCTTCAAAAATTGATACTTTTGACGGGTCTTCCTTCTCTCTCTCTTTGCCCTTGCATCCACCTTATCTTGAGCCAATTCCCAACTATAAAAAGAACGATCAAACAGCCGAGATCGATTGTAAAAGGATTGTAGAAAATGATGTTGAATATATCAAATCTCTTGTTAAAAATCGGACAAAATTTGAACAAATAGTCAAAAATCAATTTATTGTGATACTCTCAAGGAAAGGATTCTGCCTCCACAAGAGCTTAGATCCACTAACTTTGGTGTCGCCTTTTCTCGTCTCATTTATAAGGCTTGGTTATCAAAAAATTAGAACCGAAAATATAATTTCTAGGATTATGATTTGATTGAATCCGAGGTGAGAGCTCTCTACCATCCAGAGAATGTGTTTTGCTCTGTTTTGTAACGAGAAGCTGCGAAAGATTTCAAAGAAAAAGTCAGAAGTTTGGCTGGATGTTTTGCGAATATTTTCCTAGTTGACAAAGAATTTCCTGGAATCCAAAACAAAACTCGACTCATCCCAGGCCACTTTGAATGTCTTTCTATTCTGAATAGACGAGACAAATGGGAATATGTCATCTTCCTCGAGGTTTGTCGATAAAATCTGAGATGATACTCTTTGGAATTATGATTTGGTAATGAGGAGCACATTTGAACTCGTCGAACTATTTAAAGAGATGGCTGGAGCTAATGACATTCAGCTTCTACCTGTGGATAACATAACTTCGATTCAAAAACTTACGAATCAAACCATTAAATCTTTGAAATTATACAGAAATGGTAATTTGAATAGCTGACAGTCCCTAATTGGTACATATACAGTTAGTGTAGTAACATGTTCATGGGTTGCTCACAGTTTTTTTTTGAATTTATAGTAACCTATAGAAAGTACCATCGACAAATTGAAAAAGAAGGTATATGAAAGAGCCACTCTTCACTTGGCAAATGGATCTCGGCATGTCTCATTATCAAGAGCTGCTGTTAAGCATTTAATCGAAGTGATTGATACAAAGAAGCTTTTAGAGGTATTTAAAGGCTATGTAAGTTTGAATGAAAGAGAAATTCTCTCGTTTTTGGGAAGAAATGATCTTGCCGTCTTTGCAAATCTCCGAGGGGGCTGATCTACCTGGCCGATTTTCATATCATTGTGTTCAATGAAAAGGCATCGATTTCATTTCGAAGTGAGTCCATCTTCTATCGTAATCCCTTCCAGACTAACAAAAGAAGCGTCTATGGTCAATTTTTCATGTCCAATCAGTACAAAAGATCAAGAAATTTGCTCATTTAGATTGGAAGATCTACATTGGATCAGAAAATATCCAAATTTAGCAATTTCAGGGGTAAAAACGAATAATTTTCCATTCAAAACTCAATTCAGCTTTATCCTTCATACGACTTTAGTGCAATTGATTGCTTCCACGAGGATATCTTCAATAGAACTTATCAGCCAACTCCATTTGATACTTCTTTCTATTACAGACAAATGATTACTGTGAGTAGGCGTTTTTGAATAAATCGGGTGAAATTTAGGTAAGTTTCCATAAACAACGACGAATGTCTCCGCATGTTGAGCCACCAATAGAATGCTATTCTACTGTTCCTGGCTGGAAGGCAGCGTTGTACGATTAGAATCCTTCTCTATAGAAGTTGAAAGAACTTATTTCGTAAATATAAACATTTATTGAAATAAGAAAATGACCAAAAATACTGTCAAAAGCGAAAAAGCTGAAGCAGAATCAGGATCGGAGATGAGCTCCCCGGTGAAGAAATCTCTCTTCATTTCCAAGGACAATTCCTTCCAAAACTTTAGTTCCTCTTTTAAGAGATCTAGAAGAATCTTTTTTTAAATGTTCCCTCTTACTCTTGTCAATGAATGTAGTATTTCCCACATATAAATACTCTCCATTTTCTCCAAATTCAGGCCAAAGTGCTCGGGAAGTCGATGGATTTCTAGTAGGTATTTTGCCATAAAACATGGGGAATTCTCACCCAGTTTTGATAAATTCAGCCATGGAATCGACAAGAAATCTCTTTTGGGGATTTTCGCCGGCTTCAAGGAGCAACATCAGTTCATTATAATCATCTAGCTTCGTTACCCAAACCGGAGCATAAGCTGATCGAGAGATAGCTTCTCTCAAGGCCGGAATACGATAGGATACATCCGATTTTAGCTGGAAATAGATATAAGATAATAGGATAATTTTTGATAATTTGTAGATTTTTTTCTCTTAAAACTCACATCGGAGAACTGTTCTTCGATCAAATCCTCCTCCAAAGGATAGTAGAAGTTTCTTATTTTTTCTTCAGCCTTCTGATTGTTAAATCTCTTGGAAATTTCAGTAATAAATCCCTCAAACCCCTCCTTTGTCACATCTAGATCGGGCAAATCTGAGAGAGTGATCATCGTTGGCATTTTGTGTCGACTGTCGAGCAAAACAGATGGCTCATTCGGAACTAACATGTCTCCAATGGTTGCGTGGAAGAGTAAACTATCTGCTGCTTCTTCAACATTTTCTAGGCTTTGTCGACGGAAGCACTCAGAATCAGTCATATTGGAGCAATCAAGACGAGAGAAGAATGTATCGTAAGGATCGGGCAATCCTCCTAGAGACCAGGAAGAGCCACTCAAAAGGATCAAACCAGCAATGTTTCCTAAAGAAATATCATAATCCATAATAGTTTTTTACCCTTGGTAGCGGGAGAAAGCGAGATTATACTAGCAATTTGTGCTCCTTCTCCGACTCCTCCAATACTGATTTTGGATTTATCGATTCCGAATGTTCCAGAATTATCCAAAATGAAGCGGAGTCCATTGTAAACATCAAAAAGACCGGTATTGGGAGATTCCGAATGGAGGAAACCAAAAACTCCCGTTCGGTATTGAATCGTCACAAGGGCCAGGCCTTTTGGAACGAGACTACTGGCTAAAAAGGAAGAAGGCGAGGGAGATGAGGGTGATGATGGGACCAGTTCTTCGCTTAAAAGGACCACCAAAGTTGGGAGCAATGTTGTCGTCTAGAAATTTTGAATTTTTGTGGAATACTCAGAGCTACATTAGTTCTCCCTGCTGGAAGAAAAACATTCAGAACAAGACAATCCTCTCTCATAGCTGTATTGCTCCCAGCTGGACAAGGCGGAGCTGGACGAACTGCATTTCGAACGGCACTCCATGGTGCTACAGGAACTGACGGTTGACCTCTGGCTTCGACTCGGCCGTAAGGAATACCGCGAAATGCTCTGATAGGACTGCCATCTGATCCAGGAAATGCTGATCCTTCAATTGGTCCGAGAGTTGTTAAGATTTGAGGCCCAGGCTGGGGAAGCTGGCAATTTGGGAGACGGAAAAGACCGCCGAGGAGAAGGCACAGTGGGTTCATCGAGTGGAGTCATTTGTGTTGACGAGGGGAAATAATCCCGTTGATTTGCATAATATCTTGTGTGAATCACGAGCAGGAAAATGACACAGTTTGAGATCTTTGGAAACGAATTTGCGACTTTAGAGACCAATCTCTGACAAGAAGACTAGAAGAGACTTCAAAAAAGGCAGAAGGTATTATAGCCACTCGACTATCCCTTTGTGCTCCTCTCGAAGTCTATTGAAGGTTTTGGCCGTCTTGAACAGACTGTGCATTCGTGTTTTTTTTTTTTGATGAATTGAAGAATTGTAATAGATCTCACAACCAATTCGAGCTAGTTTTAATATTAGAGCGTCTTCACTATTCAAGTCAAAATGTCTATTTTTGGGACTAGTTCGACTGGAACTTTACAGAAAGAAAGAGAAAAAAACGACCGTAATTCACCAGAATAATAAGAAATCAATAAGTTTGAAATTCTATGATCTTTATGGACAATATTACCCTTTTAATTAGAATTATTAGTCTAAAAAAGCCGCGATCTGAACTCGTTTTCACTATCCGTAGCGACGACCTGACTGTGCATCGGAAGAACGGCATCCAATACTCGATTCAAGATCTCGTTAACCTCTTTTTGTTCCTCCATTTCGTCTTCCATTCTCTCTGATGTCTCAGTTGCTGGAAATTTGAGAAAAGGTTCAAAATCCCGGATACCTTTCGTCGTCGTCGGCTGTTTCGCCTGGTTTATGGACCGAAAATCTAACACTTTCGGCGCAACTGACCCTGCCTAAAACCGGGTTCCGTTTTTCTTGCTTTCAAAACTTACATTTATTAGACTTTTCCTTTCAGGCTCTGGCTTTGTCCTTTGAACTTGAGCTGTCTCTTCGACCTCTTCTTCTTTCAATTCTTCTCTAATTGCTAGCAATTCTTTTGGAATCTCAGGTGGAGTGTTATCATCCTCTTCTTCTTCTTCAATAATCTCTTCTTCTGTCGGAGTAGCCTGGGTGGTTGGCTTCTTTTCCGGCTTAGGATTGCTTCTAGCGTCGATGATTGGAATATTAGTGTTTGGGGGAGGAGGCGATGGAGGGGGAGGATGAACTTGGACTGTGGATTCTACTTTAGGCTGGGAAGGAGGGAGAGGAGCAGAAGGAGTTACTGTGCTTGCTGGAGGGGGAGTAGCAGCCGTTTGAGCTCCTTGATGGATCTGAGAGGCCTGTGATTGAGGAATCTGAGCTCCTTGTTGATTCTGGACTTCTTGAGGAATCTGTGGTTGAACTGGCGCTTGCCCTTGAGATTGAGTTTGAGGTTGAATTTGGCCTTGTGTTCCATGAATTTGGAAAGGAGACTGACCTAGACCATATCCAAGAGGAGAGACTGTAACCACCCCTGGGAAAGGAGCAAACGTATGAGTTGGCAATTGGAGTCCAGGGAAATTGAATGGGAACAAAGAATTGAATGCAGCTGGTTGGGCGACTTGTCCCCCCAACGGTTGAGGGATAGTCTGAGGTTGTAATTGAGGTTGAACTACGGCAGGTTGTTGTGATGGGAATGTAGGGAAGGAGGCTTGTTGAAGACCAACTTGGGGTTGTTGTGGATAGACAGGAGATGCCTGGGGTTGGAAAACCGGAAATTGGGGAAATTGTGGGAAGCCAGGAAGGAGTCTAAAATCTTAAAATTATTAGAAAACGAAAGAATTCACCCGAAAGTTGGACTCGGCTGAGCATTGAGCACTGATGGAAGAAGGAGAAAGCAAATGAGAATGGCCATGACCCTGGGGCGACTTATGCCGCTGCTGACCAAGTGGTTTGATCCGAAAAAATCGGAATGCCTCGGATGCGGCAGCGGACAGGTTTTGTCGCGTTTGTGGAACGAGTCGAGATTGGGTGGCATGGAAGATAGCTAAGAAAAACGAGACGAGAACGTCAAAGCGAGATTATATGAGGAGTCAGCCTAAATGAGAGAGCGTGTACATTAGCAAGATGAAGGACGGGAACTTTTCGATCTTTCCTCATTTTCCCATACAATAGTCATGCCATTTTGGAAAAGAAATTAAGAGCTACAACTTAGCCAACAATTGGAAAACTCAACAGAAAATATTCCAAAAATGTTAAGCGAATATCAAAAATCGCTCACCAGCCGCTTTTGCGAGGGATATAATCATTCTTTCTCAACCTTAAGATACTCAGTCAAGGACATTTATCTTATTTGGTGGAATTCAGAAGTGTGATAGCCGGTTGTTCTGCGGATCTGATTTTTAATTCAAGCAACTTACCCATTGAAGCTTGTTAAACTAGCCTTTGAATCAAAAGTATCCTCTTTTGGTTTCCGTATAGCTTTTAGCCAAGCTGAATTCGCTTACAAATATGCAATATAAATCGTCTTGATAAAAGCGTTTTTGACTTTTTATTCATTTCTTTTTTCGAGGTTTTTCTATCACAATTTGCCGTTAATCTTCTAATTAAAAGCTTTTGTGCTTTTGCTTTCAATTCTGTTTGAGTTCTTCTTTTTACTCATTCCATCAACAACGATATCAGGAAGTGCGTTTTTCTTCTTACATTTGTAAAGAAATCAATTCTAGATATGAGATCTTCACGACCACTTTCCAGCAGCAACGTGGATTTAGAAATGACTTCCGTTTCCCTGACAGTGATGAAATGACCATTCCTTCAAGCCCTGACAGTGGAAATGGCAACGAAAACTAAGATCTTTATGTTTGATGAGTTGAGAGATAAGATCTCCTTTTCCTCCACTTTCGACTTTTTCCCCATTTTTACGAAATAAAAAAATTATAAAAGTGATGTTTTAAAGTTGGTTTGGGAGGGCTTATTTCAGGAAGAAAACCACCAATCTCTGCCAAAAGATAGTCCATTCCTTCAGTCGAAATTAACCCATTGGTCTTCGATTGAAGTAGAAAAGGACAAATCACTTGTGGCCAAATTTGTTGTTAGTGTCCTCCTCTTCCACCTATTCTCAAATTCCACATTTAGTCTGCTTTGCTCACAAAGCATTCAAATAGCTGAACCCATAAAGCAGTCCATCCAGATTGAACGAGCTATCAGCTTATAAAAGCTCCAACAAAGCGAGAAAGGTAGAAAATGTTGTGTTGGCATTTTCTGCTCGTTCCATTCGCCTCAGCTGCCATAGTTTCTGTCATCAGAAATGATCTTTTCAATGTAAAAGGAACAACCACCCCAGCTCCAAAAACTACTACCAAACTGGAAAAAAATACTCAAAATATCGTCAAAATTGATTACCTTGGCTCTGCAGGCTGCAGTCGTTGCGCACCGTATATTTACCCTTTTCTAGTCTATAATTTCTCAATTTTAGAGTCTTCACTCAATTGGCTACAGTATTCCCAAAATACTCTAATACAAAACGTCTCTCCGTCAATTATTATCCTTATTCTCTTTGTCAAGAGACAACCAAAGACAATAACTTGAAGTTGATTCCAGGAATTAGATTTTTTTAAAACATATTTAAGATGTGGAAGCGATATGAATGCTCTTCACGCCTGCTATCAGAAGTATTATCCTGGTGAGGAAGTTTTCAAGGGCATATTGAAGATTCACGAATCGAATAATGTGGACGCTGCTTTGAATGAACTAACTTCTTGTTGTACCAAAGTCGACAAAACAAAGTGAGATATTTGTAGCAATTGTGATGGTTTTTAGGCTCAAAACTTGCGCAACTGGACAAGAAGGCCGCAAACTCCTAGCCCAGGCAAAGGTTGCCTCTGATGCTGCACTATCATCAGCGGGTGTCAATGGCCAGTTCGCTTATCCTCTAATCATGGTGGATGGAAAAATAGATGACGACATTAAATCAAATATTGAGGACGGATTGTGTAAGAAATATTTCAAGCCGCCTCCCAAGGAATGCCAAGCAGTCGCTACTCCAAAACCTACAACTACTGCCCCAACCACCAAGGCTCCAGCCACTAAACCTACAACTAATGCTACTTCAAAAACCACAACTAAGGCTCCAGTGACTACCAAAGCTTCGAATAAAAAAAATGTAACAACCACAACTCCTAAATCAACTACAAAAGCTGCTAATTCGAATAGAAATGTCGTCAATCTCGAAATGCTCGGATCGTCGACTTGTGGTCTCTGCGCTCAGTAGTTTTGACTCTCTTCTAATTCCATTTTCCAGATTCTTGGCTAACCATGTGAGCAAAGTTTATCCCAAATTTTATGCTACAAAAAGACTCAATATCACCTATTATCCTAATTCGAATTGCTACGAAACACTTAACAATAATGACGTGAAGTAAGTCTCCAAACTTCGCTGGGGCTTACGATTTATAGATGTGGAAGTGATGTAACTGCTCTCCAAGCTTGTTATCAGAAGTTCTATCCCGGTCCAGATGTCTTCAAGGGACTCCTAGCCATCCACGGAGCTAGCGGAGTAGATGCTGCTTTGAAGGCTATCACAGCCAAAGTAGATCAAGCCAAGTATTCGCCCGTTAGAATCAAACTCATTTTTAGACTAAAATCCTGTGCAACTGAACAAGAAGGTCGAAGACTATTGGCTGTGGCGAACCGTGCAGTAGATGCTATTACTAATCGTCTCAATCTATTTTCATACGGATGGCCACTAGTTGTTGTAGATGGGAAGCGGGCTGATGAATTGAAGAAAGATTTAGAGGGTGGATTGTGTAAAAATTATTTCAAGCCTCCTCCAAAAGAGTGCAGTTCTAAATAAATTCTATCTTATCTTACTCATAAATGTTCTCAGAACTTGTAAATTAGATTACTGTATCCATGGAGATGCAGCTTTTAATGCAAAATCGAGGGTTCGCTTTGCCCGCCGCTTTTCTCATCCATTGGTCGATATTCTTTGATTCATTCAGTCAATCCAAAATGATTCTTGTTTTATTTTTTCTATTTCTTTCATTTTCTCCCCTCATCCAAGCAGAAGAAAATGTAGTGAATATTCAGTTCGTCGGATCTTCAGGATGTTATTATTGCCAAAAGTAAGACTCCCTCTAAAAAAATATTTTTTAGATTCTTGGAGGAGCAAGTTACAAAAGATTATCCAATCCTCTTCAATTCGGGTCGAGTGAAGATTGATTATATTCCATATTCTCAGTGCAAGAGTGGGGCTAACAACTCACTGAGGTACAGCAATCTCATCCTCTTGGCTAAATCTAATTACTTTTAGGTGCGCTAGTGATATTTCTGCTCTTCAAGCTTGCTACATAAAGGAGCTTGGTTCAAATGGACCAGAACTTTTCACTGGACTCTTAGCCATCCAAAAAGCGAGGAACGTTGATTTTGCTTTGAAATCCTGTTGTGGCAGCATTGACCAGAAAAAGTAAATCAATTCCCTTGGTATCATTCATCTTTCTAGACTAAAAGCCTGCGCCATTGGTCAGGAAGGTCGCAATCTTCTCGGAAAACATAAAGAAGAAACATTGAAGATAGCCTACAAACTGGGAATCCAATCGTGGATCTATCCTCTTCTCGTGGTAGATGGAAAGAGAGATGGAATGACAGAGGAATTGAAGAAAGATTTTGGAGCTGTACTCTGTAAGAAATTCTTCAAGAAAAACCCCATTGAGTGTTCAAATTTGACAAAATAAATTTATTTTTTGACAGCAAGAATCTAAACTCTGCACTCACAAATGTTGGATACAGCTTGTAACATTCTGATAAGCAACGACTGATTTTTAAAGGTTTGATTGAAGCATTCGGGAGCTGATGATGTGTCTCGAAGCGGCTGACAAAAACTCCGAATCCAAGCACAACATTCTTTGGTTCTTTAGCTTTGAAACATTCAATGAGGCCATGTATTATATGAGCAATATTGCCATTTTCCCTGCACAACAGGCATTTTTCTTGACGGATCCGATACCATAGTTTAATTTTTTCCACGTAAATAAAAAGACTTCAGTTTGCGAGTTCATTCAGGGTAGCCGAGTCAGAAGAAAACTCGCAAAAGAAGAGCCAACCAACAGGAACGCGAGGACAGTAGACGCACAGAGAGAGGAACTTTAGATGGCGAGGCGTCGTCCACCGAGGCAGGGAGTGTTACAGAATGAACTAAAAGGTAAGTGAATAAAGTACTATTCTTTTTCTTTCTATGCCTTACTTTTATCTATATGTCTATTTATCTATTCGTTTTTATATTTTCTTCCAGTTTAACCGGCGCAGGAAAGGCGATCTCTTGCCCAGAGTCCATTTGACGAGAGATTTATATAGACGAAGAGTACTTTTCAGTTTAACTGTAGTGACACTCCATTGTGATGTCGTGCGCGGACATCCATGAGGGTCCTAGTACGGTTTACCGTACTTTTTCCCTTTTTTTTCGTTTTTGAGACAGCTATCTAACCAGAGTGTAGGTAGTAGTGCGAACAGGCATATTTTTGTCGCTCTTTTTGTTTTTATTTCTTCAGAAATTCTTTTCACTTTGACTTTTTTATTCTACCTGGAGTAGAATCCTCTCATTGTGAATCTTTTGTTCAAAAATAAGGGTGGAAATAAATCTTTCCTATTTATACGTGTAATCTCCTTTGTCTTACTTGGTCTATCATCGTTGAAAGAAGAGAATGACCACCCGAGAAGAGTTACAAGTCAGTAACACTCTCTCCACTATTTTTCTTCTTAGCTAAACTTTGGCGTCATTTTTCGAGGAAGCTTGTGAATCACAGGAACCATCACATAAAAGCCGGAAATGTTCATAAAAATACTCGAATAAGTCTAAAAACCACGGGTTGCCATAGATTGGAAAAGACAAGCGCGATGTACAACTTGTTCTTTTTCATTTTCTCCACTGTAAGTATCTTCTACTCGTGAATAGTTTTTTTAAAGACATATTTGGGTGTTGCTGTACTTAATAGAAGCGAAAATTGGATGCAAAATGATAGATTTCGATGCGAAATTACTGGACTAGTCTGCTTCTCCTTGTGTTAATAGCAGCGCTTGTAGTCCAATTACAACGATAGACCTTAGAGCAAGTATATATCATAATAACGGATCAAAAGTTGGTGATGTTTATTTAATTGTAGCAAATGATTACTCTCTTCGACGCGTGGGCATTTATTTCAACACAATTTCTATCTTTCCCACTACAATAAACAATATGGCCAATCTATAAATTTTTCGAAGAAAACGGAAAAAAATTACTCCTACTTGGCTGCTAAAATAGGACCACATGACTCTACAGTAAGCTACATGTTGAATTATCGAAAGAAATGCTTTTTAAGCCAGTGATTTGCAAGGCGCAATTGCGTCCCCTTACTCAAATACGTCGCGAGGTTTTGATGTTCAAGATATTGCTTATATTAATTTTGCGTTTGGTCAGAATACTGACTGTAGCGGAGATTCGTAAACACTTTGTATTTATTAAAAAATAAATAGTTTAGAGCACTTATGTTTCAACATTTTTATAGAAAATAGTTTTTAAAAGAAGAAAACAAGGTCAAGTTTTTGAAAACAACCTAACTGAAAGAAAAAAAGCAAAATATCTAGGGGGCACCCGGATTTGAACCGGGGACCTCTCGATCTGCAGTCGAATGCTCTGCCCCTGAGCTATACCCCCCATACATGGCGCGACTATTTGGTCAGCATGATTTGACCGTTCCACGAGGGGTTTTTCTGTATATCCTATGCGTTTTATGTCGAATGCCCTCTTCTCGATGTTCTACAAAGTTGTAGAGGAAATCAAGAGCAACAACTTTTCACAATACCATTTTCTAAGCAACCCAAAGCAAGACAAAGTAACTAACCACATTACGTAATTTTATCACGTTAAATTTACAATCGACAAAAACAATAGGCAAAATTGGGCACCTTGTTTTTTACCATCCGGTTTCTTCAGCGGCTTGACCTCCAAACCCACCAAATCCAGATACGTTTCCATTTTTGCCTATCTCTTTCAGCCAATCTAAATAGAATTTAAAAAAAAATTATTTGAATCATACCAGGAACAACTTGTCCAGCTTGTTCCATGCAGTGAACAAGTCCTGGAGCAAGCTTAAAGTCCATAGCTGGATTAAAGAGTGATTTAGCTGTTCCAGCATGTCCAACGCGTCCTGTACGTCCAATGCGATGAATATATTGGTCCTAAGTAAATAGGACTATTGAGCAAACTACTTACCAGCTCATCAGGTAGGTCATAGTTAATAACACAGTCAACTCCTTTGATATCGAGTCCACGCTCAGCAACAGCCGTAGCAACAAGCACTGCTTTTTTTCCTTTAACAAATTCGCTCATTGCCTGGCTACGCTGATTTTGTAGACGATCACCATGAATTGTAGTGGCGGGTACCCCAGCTTCACAGAGAATATTCCCCAGTGTGTCAGCGAAAGTCTTCTTTGAAACGAAGATGAGAGTCTTTTTAGTAAAGATTTCATTCGATGTAACTTGGCGTTTATATTGGTCAACTCCCAATAATTCGAAGAGTTTGTCGCGTTTATCCCTCTTGTCTTCAATTTTTATAATTTCCTACAAAAAGCCATAATACAAATTAAACTTTCATACTTGTGTGATACATTTGTTGGCTGCTCCAATCTTATCGATAGTAACCATAGCATAATCGGGATTCAAAAGAGTCGAAGCTGTGGTCTGGACCTCTGGTGGGAAAGTAGCACTAAATTCATTTCCATATTATAATACTTAAATACTAACCTGAACATTAAGGTTTGACGCTCGCTTTTAGGAGTGATTGTTTTATCAGTTGTAATAACATTAACGTCTTCCCCGAATCCCATATCAAGCATTCGATCAGCTTCGTCAAGTACAAGATATTTCAGTTTGGCTAACGACAAGTATTCAGCTTGAATGAAGTGCTTCATGCGCCCGGTTGTTCCGACGATAATGTTAGCTCCCTATAGTTGAAAGTATAATAAATAAGTAAATAACAAACTCTGCTAAGCTCATCTTTTTGAGCATTAACGGATGTACCTCCGTAAATACATTTGCACGACAAGATAGTTCCAGCGGCAAACTTGCGAGCTTCGTTATAAATTTGCACGGCCAATTCTCTAGTAGGTGCAAGGATCAAACATCGAGGCATTGTTGGATTTTCACTAATGTTGGAAAAATCTCCACTTTCAATAATCTTTGACATGATTGGAAGCAAAAATGCAGCAGTTTTGCCAGATCCTGAAAACAAAAAATGCATTGAATCTTAAAAAATCAAGGTAACCTGTTTGAGCGCAAGCTAACATGTCTACGCCTGCCATAATAAGAGGTGAAGCATATTGTTGTACGGGAGTTGGCTTTGTGTATCCACTCTTTGTGACATTCTCTTGTATTTTTGCTGTAAGATTCAGCTCTTGGAAAGATCTTAAAAAAATGTTCTGCTACTGACTTTAATAGGTTCATACTGAATAGGCTTGACGCTTTGTTGACTAACTCCGTTTCTGCACGTAGTGGCCTCAGCATCATAAAATCGTTCGAACATTGCTCCCTTTTCAATCTGGTTAGCATATAATCCAGTCTCATCTTCATCGACTGGAACATATGTGGATGCTGGTTTAGAGCCATCTTAAATAATGTGAATACTTGAACATTGTTTAACTGTACCTTCACGTGGTTGTTGGGGCTTAGGACAATCGCTTCGATTATGTCCGGTTTCGCCACAATTAAAACAGGCACCAGGTCCAGCACCACCTTCTCTTGGTCGATGTTCTTGTCCACTGTTGAAGCCATCACTTCCTGAAAAGCAGTCTATTGAAAGTTTAAAAAATTAAAATAACCTCCAAATCCTGTACTGCTACTTGAGCCAAATTTGTTGCCGCCAAAACCGGTACTATTTCCACCGCCAAATCCTGGAGTACCTCCGCCTATATGAAAAGAATAAATAGTTTAAATATTTCCTTGCCTTCACGTTTTTCTCTAGGTTCTCTAGGTTCTCTCGGTTTTCTTGGCTCTGGGCAATCGGCTAAACGGTGTCCATCTTGTCCACAATTGAAGCAGCCTTTTGGGCGCTCTTAAGATGAATGATTTAACTAATAGCAAATTACTAAGACTAACCAGAAGCACCACCAAATCCACCTCCATTTCCACCACCGAATCCTCCACTATTTCCGCCACCAAATCCTCCACTATTTCCACCACCGAAGCCACCGCCATTACTGCTTCCAAATCCGCCGCTATTTCCGAATCCACCACCACTTCCACCAGAGGAGTTTCCGAAAGTAGCAACTACATGTGCATTTCCGAATCCAGAGCTGCTTCCATTATTACCAAATCCATTTCCACTACTGCTTTCACCAAATCCGGTAGATCCGAAGCTTGCGTTTCCGCCTCTGTTTCCTCCAAAGCCAGAACTATTTCCAAATCCTGCTCCAGAATCTGGAAACATGTGAATTTAATTTAAATTTGCAGCACCTTCACGACGTTCGCGTGGCTTTCTTGGCTCGCTACATTCGTTAGATCGATGTCCTTCTTGTCCGCAATTGAAACAACCTCTTGGTCTCTCTCCACCACCAGCCCCTCCTTCACGTGGCTTTCGTGGTGCAGTACAATCTCTAGAGTTGTGACCTTCCTGATTGCAGTTGAAACAAGAGCCTATACGACATAATTCGTATCAAAATAACTTGCTTACCTTTAGGCTTTCTAGGTTCCGGACAATCAGCTGATCGATGACCTTCTTTCTTACAGTTGAAGCAAGCGTTGGAACCAGATCCTCGACCAAATCCCCCGCTTATGGCATCACTGTTTCCAAATCCACTGCTAGCGGAACCACTGCTTCCAAATCCACTGCTCGCAGTACCACCGTTTCCAAATCCACTGCTTACGGCACCACCGTTTCCAAATCCACCGCTTCCGCCACCGAAGCCTAGAGAGAATTAATAAGAAGTAGCAGTAGGACCCAACCTGAATTTCCGAAGCCGGTAGAAGTTCCAAATCCATCGCCAGAAGCTTGACCAAATCCTCCAAAATCTCCCATCTTACTTTACTGAAATGAATTATAACAAAAGAGTCTACGTTGAAAGAGGTAAAGAGCACAACTGCCACTAACGAGTGTAAGAAAAAAAGGTAATGTGAGAATAGGATCCTGCTAAATGTTAGAAAAGAATTCAAAATAGTACTATACTGTACTTCTTTTCTTGTTAAGACTGCGCATTAAGTTGCGAGTTTTTGAATTTTACTTTCTAAATTCGATAAGTCTAGGTAAAAAATTTATTGAAACAAATGCCAATAAGAATGGGCGACAAATTATAGACATTTAACTCCACTCTTATCCATAAGGGGGCTGTTGTGGTGAATTGTCTTCTTTCGAATTAGTAATCTCATGGATTGTATAAGAATCAAATACGAATTTGGTAGAAACTAGAGAAAATAGTAGAAAGAATAGAAGTCGCATATCTAGACAGTTTCTATTACATCTCGCTATTTATGTACTAGGTCTCGTTCTATTGAATGCGACAAAAGGAATGCAGACAATTTTGTATTGAATGAGGATGAATTTGAGAGCGAGTCATTTTCCAAACATTCATAAAACTATTGAGAGATAGGGAAACAAAATAGAGGTAAATATCCTTATACTTGCAACAATAGAGCAAGTCAGATGTTTCGACAATTTTTGACAATCACTTGGCCTGGATTATCACTGGCATCACAGATAGGTCTACAAGATGAGACGAGAAATGCCATGTAAAACTTTTCTGCTAATTTGCCTCTACAGTAACTTGGTACTAAAAAGTGCTCTAGAAATGCAATCCTTGCTTTTACCTATAAGTTTACAAACATAGAAAAGTGTAAGTGTTCCAGATCGAAAAACAATAGCCTTGAAAAATCCCCCAAGGAACGGCCAAATCACACTGATCAAATAGCCACGCTGTATATGGGGGTATAGCTCAGGGGCAGAGCATTCGACTGCAGATCGAGAGGTCCCCGGTTCAAATCCGGGTGCCCCCTGGATATTTTGCTTTCTATCCAAACGCTCTACATGTCAGCCTATTCATCTCTCAAAAATGACTGGGCCGTTTTACGGATCTCATCATATTGCCGTGACAACATCACAATCCCTAGCCCTAATGCATCTCCATTTTGCATCAAATGTGCCGAGGGAGGAGTCTTCTCTAAAATGAGTAGGATTACTCTCACTCTTGCCGTCCTCTCTTCAACGAAGACCACGACAAAAAATCTTCCACGGGGGAGGGCAATTATCCATTCTTGTTGCCGCTCTTTCAACTAGAGAACTTCCTTAAAAAGCGAATGGCATCATTTTGACTTCTAGCCCTAATGCATCTAAAATTGTGCAAGGTAATTGCAGATTCTTCAATGGAGAGCTTAAAATGTTGCGAATCAAGGTTCCAATCCACTTGTTCAGTTCAAATCACGCCATTTTCTTTTCTTTTAGCTCACTTTTTAGTGAAGCCAATTCAACTTTGTTTAATTCATATAAAATATAGAAAAAACATAGACATTTCCTTGAATAATTTCTTAGCCAAACACAATTCTGTTCCATTAATTCAATTCGATCGCTATATTTGATTGTACAAGTTCTATTCTATTACCATTTAAACTCTGGTGGTACTCAGTTTGAATTTGATGTACAGCTGTTTTTCACATGTTTGACCTTGCTTTTTAGAGAGAAATACGATGAAGTGAGAGGTGTGAGAAGTGGTGAATAAGACCTCCACGAAATGAAATCTTTGATTTCTAACCGTGAGAACTGACGTTCCAAACCTGAAATATTCTGCAAAGTTGTAGATCTCCTCTACAATTTTACAGAATATTATTTTTTAAGAAATTCAATACAAGAACCAGAACAGGAAGAATTGTAAATTTGGCGTTTTAGAACCTTTTTCATATTTTTTGAATTATACAGTAACCCTATTAAAAACAAGCTGTAGGCCGTGATTTCATCTAGCTGTTTGCAGGAAGAAATAAACGTTCCAACTTTTAGAAATTAAATGAAAAAGAGGTAGAATTGCGTGGGAGGGGTGCACCTCTCCATACACACACCTGTCCTCCGTCTTGTTTTGAGATGCTAATTTGCAATTCTGTCTTGGACCTCACGGTCGGAGGAACAGATTATATTTCTCCCTTCGGCACCACCCTAAAAACAATCCCTCTACCTTTTTTCTTATTCTTGGAGAAGTTTCGTGGTGAAACCAAAATATTTGAAATTTTACTCTTCTTCATAGGCATTCGTAATCAACCAAAATAGTTGCTGTTCCTTCTGTTATTGGAGAAATTTCAACCGGAAAGTCTAATCTAATTCGCATTTGGCCTCACATTTTAGTCGCCACCCCCATAAATTGCTCCATTTGGCTTCCAATTTCTTCACTCTTTCAATTATTCACAGCTAAAGAAAAAGAAGATGAACTGCTAGACGACCAAACGCTTCTGCAGAAGGAATTTGGATTCTATCGTGCTGTTTTCCAATGATCGTAGGAGGGGATGCACTTTTCCAAATCAACAAGTCACATTCTTTGAAGGGGTAATCAACGAAGAATTTTTGAACCTCCATCCTCCTTTGGACTCTTCTAATTCTCGATCTTTGAGTTCACTTTTGCTTTCGAGACACTACATTCTTTCCTTTCTTCCTACAATAATCGGATCGAGAAACTTGGTCTTTCTTTGTAACTTTAATTGAGCTTCGCTTTTCAGTTCGCTAGAAATTCTCTGTTGGTTGAAAAGCTTTTCAAAATTTTCGGCAGTCACTAGAAGATTCCTAGCCTTTCTAAGCACCAGTATGACTTTGTGGCAAAAAGGACAACGAGCTCTTTCAAATGCATTAGAGCTCTTCGGCTAAAAGGACAAAGGACTTACCTTTGGTTCATTAAGGGACACTTTAGAACTACCTTACTAGAAAATCCGAAACTCTGTTTTATATTTCCGTGTTTTGGTAATAGTGTAGTGTTTGACGTAACATCAGTTGACGTTCCAGAAAATACTTGGACAGTTCTATTTTTGTGGCAGTCTAGAGCTAGAATTTAGGCTCATTACTTTTTCACCTGTTGGTTGTAGTTCTGTCTAGCTTTCTAGCTGATCGGGAACAAAGAGGGCTCAAGTAGTAGAAAAACAAGAATCCAATCCATAATTGTCTTTTCTTTTTACAACAAATCGTCTTTGAAATTTGAAAGAAGTTTTATGACCGTTTCCACCTCAAAATGCTTCTGAAATTCGGAACTGCTGATAGAAAAGGGTTTAGTTCTTTTGAATTGCTGAACTCCCTAAAAGAACGCCGATAAAAAATTCCGTGTTAATTTTCCTTTGTGCTGTCATAGGTCTCCAGCTAGTGGACCATTCTTTGCGTGCATTTTCCTCGATTCAACTGCTTCCCATGCGGCCCATAACCCTCTGAAATTATTCCCGCCTCATTCTCTCTCCATCCTCCTAAAAATCTCCCATTGTCTCCACACGTCATCTACTCGAATCGGGCGTCTCACTCAACTCTAAACTATCCTCCTGACATCACATCCCATTCAAGTGAGGGGGGTCCCGCACAACTCTCTTGACCTGTCCCTTCCGCCGTTCTCACAGCATTTCACACTTTTTATTTCATCTCAAAACTCTACCTCTCTCCTTCAGACAGACAACTTCAGTCATGCCGTCGAGCCTTCTCGTCCTTTTCTTCTTCCTATTCGCCGCGTTCTTCTGTCTCGAGGCTCGACCAACCATCGACGATTTGGGAATGCTTCTCCGCGAGCGCAGGTGAGAATCTTTTCTACTGAAAGACAACAACTAGAGAAAGTAAATAGGAAAGCTATTTTCAGCAATGACCCTGCTCTTCTCGCTCGACTCGAACAGATTATGGGCAATGATTTCGGCTCAGATGGACGCTTGTTCAACCTCCAGCGGCTTGGATGAGACCTAGCCTCGACTGCTGCTTAATGGATACTTTTCACTGTCAGCTTTTGTGAATAAACTGTCCTTTGTTACTTTTGAGAACTTTAAAAGAATAGAGTCTGATTCTTCGACCGATGACCTTCTAGACCAAAGAAGGCTCCTAGCTGTATTAATGACCTCTAGGTATCCTAGTAAGACCAGATGAGCTTCTACAATTGCTTCTCTGCTTGCTGCTACTCACAATAAAATGTTTTCTGCAAAGGAGATAACTATCCTTGAACAAATGGAGTCACATGACAATTCTTCTAGCTTTATTAAAAATTAATGCTTTACAATCAAGTAGAAGATATAAAACCTACAAGTTTTTAGAATATGATACCTTTGAAATATAGTGAAAGTTATTCAAGATGAGTGGAAACTGTATTGAAAAAGGATCACCAATTAGATTGTTTGGGGTCAGGAAGTCAATATTTTGAGTTCGTAGTGGACAAATCTTATTAATGACGAAAGAAGTGACCTCCCTGTGGTATTTCCTGCGGCAGTAATTGACCTGTGACGCAATTAAAGACCATCAGGAAGTGGTCATCATTTTAAGCTCTTTCTCTCTCTCAACTCTGCTCTACCTTCTAATCGTTGCAGCTCCGTAATGTTGCAAATGACGCGAGCGTGTGCGCTGGCTTTTTCTCTTCTCTAAGCTCTCTAAGCCTCAATAAAATTAAGGTTTCTGATTCTTCATTCAAAATAACCGGCAAGGGACTACTAGAATCGGTCGATGGATGTTTGTCGTTCAGTTTGTGGTTTTTGATGGATTATCTGTGCTTGTTGAACCTGTCGAGGAGGGGTAGACTCTGGCTGGAATCTGAAATTTCTCTTCAAACTCTTGGAAATCTGACCATGCAGTTGATTAGAAGCTATTGAACCTTGGATTTTTGTCTTGAAAGGGGGAAACGGAAATGCGTGGTGGGAAGAAAAGCAGATAAATATCGAGGGAAATGACAGTTTCATCAGCGTTTATGACATTTGACGCGGGAATTTGTTGTTTGTAGCAGAAAAGACAAGATCCGACAAGCAGGAAAGAGACAATTTGACTTGGATTACAGATTACTGTGACCTTATAAAACACTTTCATTATTATTTCAAAAGTTTGCACAAATTTTGTATTAATTTGCAACAAAAATATTGAAAACTACAAAAGGGAAAGAAAGCACGAGGAGAAGGATAAATTGTATATTTTCTTTCTGCCATGCAATAATACTATAACTTTAGAGAAAATGCAGCAGAAACAGATAATTTTAGGAGAATGCATCAGGTTATTGTACCTTCAGTTTTTTTTAGCGCCACACCTCCCTTCAAAAACTATAAAATCTCACTTTTGAACTCTGCCATTACTAACTTTAGAAGACATAGCCATAGGATCTCCTCCAATCAGAATAGTTGTTTGGGGTGATGGTGGGATTCTCTGTTGGTTCGAGTCTTCTACCTAAAAGTTTAATTTATTTTTCCTTTTTCCCCGCATTAATTACTTGAATATTTGTGGCATTTTTCACTGCATTGGGTGGATTTTGAGGGGTTGGTTGGAGAGGAATCTTCCCATCGAGGGTTGTCACTTGGATTACTGTAGGAGAAACGGTTGTTAAACCTTCTGGTTTTTTCCAATCGGTTGAACGAGGTCGAGGAGGTACAGCGGGACTCCTTTTGTTTTGTGGTTGATTAGTTGTGGGAAGCGCATTATTCTGATTTTCAATAGAAGCAACTCGCTCCTTCCTTGGTGGAGCAATTGGCGGCTTGCGAGTTTCATTCTCTGGAGGGATCGTCACAGTCATCGAAAGCCGTTTTGTTTCTTCGACTTTCTCTTTAGTTGAAACGATCCGAGTTCGAACAATTGGGGTATATTCCACTTCATTCACCACCTCTGCAGTCTGAGGAGCAATCCGATCGGTTGGAGGAATAGGGGGTGGAAGATGATTCGGCTCAGGAGGACTAGCCATACTAACAATTTGTGGAGGCTGCGGGGGGAGGACATTTACCCTCTCTTTGCGATAATTCAACTTCACTGCTTCTGCTAGGTTTGGATTATAATGTTGTTGTTGTTGTTCAGCAGTTCCATCAGGCATAGCCGAAACTTTCCGAGTCTCTTTTGGGCGTCGGAATATATTGCTTAAAAGGCTGGGTTTCTCCTAAAAAATTAGAAAAGTTCACAGAAAAAAAAGAACAAACTTTTGTTAATGGCTTATTTGTGTCATAAATATCTTGCGGAGGATCTCTCGTCGATTGTTTGGACGGTCGATAATCATCCATAAGACTGAAAAGAAAAGGAATTCAAACCCTCAAGGATTATTGTATTTCTATTTACAATAACTAGTCACTAGATTTCATGGTGGCGTCGACTTTGCCCCATTTTTTGGTGCGAAAAGCGACATCGACATTTTTAATGCATCCTGAGCCTAGGCCTAAAGATTGGATGTCGCTTTTCACACCAAAAAAATGGTGCGAAAGGCAACGCCCAGTAGCATCTCATAAGCAAAATAGGCTCACCGCTTTAACGGAGAAGGGTCTTTTGTGGTGTTGATCTTCTTTCTTAAACTACTTCTAGTATCCCTCATAGCCTAGGATATTTTATTTGAAGCAGTTTGTCTGACAAACTCACGTTATCTACATCTACAGCTGTACAAGAATAGACATTACAAATCTTCCAAAGAGCTTGAAGCTCTCCATTTTTATAGTCGATGGAAGTGCGGAGGCATTTAGCCGTTCGTTTTCTGGCTCTTGCAAGGTCTTCGAGTTTTTTGACGGGCAAATCGACCCTGCAAGTTGGAGGTTCATTCCCTTCGCAGTTCACTGAAAGAGAAATGAATCTCTCTCCGATGGGTTGTTTTTATTTCCTCGGGCCGTCGAGGACATCTGACCTGGCGATCAGTTTTAGTCCATTAGGGACAGAGGGTTGTCTTATCGGAAAGGTGAAGTCATAGTCGACAAGAAAATCAATCTGAATCAGCAGGAAAGCTGATAAAACAGAAAGTAAGAGAGCCCCTAACGAATTTGGGGAATTTCTTCCCAATAGCTCTGAATCATTGCGCTCGGTTTATTTGAATTCTGAGTCAGCCTCGTAGAAAAGGAAAAGTTATGGGAATATTGAAATCACTTGGAATGACTGCGCTCACAAGTCGGAAGCAATCATAAATTCCAACGACAGTCAGAGGTAATGGAAACGGCAAAAAACTAGGGGAAAGGAGAGTAATCAAGGACTGTACGTTCACATTTTTTGTCAAAAAAATGTGGAGAAAATTACAATAGTTAAAATACTCCCCCTGATGTGGATCAATAAGCTAAAATTATTCTAAGTTTAACTTTAGACCAGAAAATGACGCGGCTGTTTTTCTGAACAAATCCATCCGGCATTGATAAAAGGTCTCATCGCCTGATCGCCGAATAATCTGTTTTTCAAATTTGCGGCAAGGCGTCAAGAACTTCGAAAGAGGATTTTCTTATATCCAGTAAAAGGAAAAATAAATTTAGGATTTCCCATTTTAAAAATAACTGCGCCTCTATTTTTGAGTTTAAATTATTCGCTTGAAATAATCATTGGACGGGAGAATTTAGGTTTCAAGAAGTGGAAATTAATTTTGGACTTAAATGGCGAATTTTATACGTTTTTGCTCCATCTTTTTTAAATAAAAAAAAGCAGTCTTCCAGGCTGAATGGAACTTCTAAAAATTCGTCTATTATCTGCTGTTGACCGTACAAATTTGGTGGCGAATCGACAGATGGGAGCGTTCTTTGAGACTGTGAGATAATGAGATTAATTTCGATCGCCTCCCAATTTTTTGGCCTAGAAAGTAGCCTCCAAGAAACTGCTTGAAGATGTTCCAGAATCGATTCAAAACCCTTTACGAGAACCATAAAAATACGTGGTTTGTTTGCGCCACTTTCTCTCTTTTGTGATCTACCTAGATCCGCAAAAACACTCGACGAGGGATTGGACTTCTTTCGCGTATTTTTCTTCAACAGTTGCTCTGAAAATGTTTAGGACTTTTTTTTAGAGAAAAGGGGACTTACAGTCTATTGGCGAAATCTCGCAGTGGGTAGTCATGGCTCATGGCTTGGGAGACTAGAAGGCTTATCAGAAACGCTCTACACGCTCCGCCCGCTCTGTACAGCCGTTTTTAGAACTTTTACTTCTCCGGGAGGGGCTGGGAGCGAGAGAGAGATGGGAGAAATGGGGCCGCTGAATTGTGGTCACACGGTCATCAATCAAAACGACACCTAGAGAGATTTCTTCGAGAGAATCTATTCGATTGATAACATTTATGATTTTTAATCTTCTATAAAATTGTAGAGTTTATTCTCCTCTACAATTTGGAATTGTTGTAAAGTCTTATTTTCTTGGCGGAATTACAAAAAAAATCGCAAAACTTCTTCCTTTATGCTTTCGCGGATTACAGTAAAACTTAAGACTCATCAAGCTTTTTACTTTTTGAGTTAGATTCGTAGACAGAATTTTTTGAATAAGTTTGCCAAGTAAACAAACGAGTGAAAATAAGAATTGTTGAGGAAAACTGGGAGGTTCAAGGCCGGCTGTGGAAGGGGGCGCGAATGGTTTTGCCGCACACAGCGGGGGAGTTTTTCCACTCATTGTAGGTCCTTCGTATGATTGAAGCATAATTAGAATGGACATCTGGTCAATCGATCCAATTTACTCATTCAGCTCCCTTATAATAATAATTTCAACGGGCGTTGTTATAACAAAATTGGAAGAAACGCAATAGAAGTGGTAGCTAAAAGCGCGGCGAAATGATAAATGGAAGGTCGAATTGGGAGAAAAAAGGTACTTCAACTATTGGCTTTTCGGAGGTTTTTTCAATTGAAACAAAAATGAAAATTCAAAAAGAATAACATTGACTATTGTAGCTAGACCAAAGTCTCGGAACAGTTTGAAAACAAATATTTTTGATATTTTCTTATTAATCAGACTCTAAAATGTTTTCGTAAAAGTTCCTTCTTACAAAGCAAAGAAATAGTCTACAGATAGCTGAAAGCTTCGTTCGTTCTTGACCGAGTTGATTGGGTAATTTTCCTCCATATTCTGCTTATCAGTCGTTGGAGAAAAAAAATTATTTGTATTTGTTAAACTAAATTTGAAAAGGATGGCCTAAATAAAGAAGAATTGTCTAGACGAAAAGACAACATACGACTGCCGTCGAGGGAATAAATGGCAGCCAATTACTGGGTGGTAGTTGCGTAAATTGACTGAAGAAATGGCACCAATTCTTCCTACCTTTTCCCCAAATTTTGGTTCAATTTCCCGAATAAAAGGACGAAATTACTCTTCTAGGTCGAATTCACCCCTTGGAAATAACAGCTTTTGACGTAAACGCGACCAGTTTGGTCTTCACAAATCAACAAGACCTATTAATCTGCGCGACTATCACTTTCTCGATTAGAAAAAAAAATGGGTTAGAAGTCTCAACTTTATTCATTAGAAAAGGGACTTTTGGGCTTGAAAGGTACCGGTAGATAGGAGAGAAATTACGAGGAATACAATGGGGAAATTGATTAAATTGTTGATTGATTGTCGGAGGGCCAGCCTTCATCCTCTTCTGGAGCGTCTCGTCGAATCACCTTCTTATGCTTCATTCTTCTATTTTGGAACCAGGTTTTTATCAAAAATGAACGGTTTTTTGATTTAAAAAATTTTCCACCCTGCCCCTTATTTTTGTCGGTACTATACTAATAAGCGTTTGCCCTTGCCGAAAATGTTCTTATTCACCCTGATGAGACATTTCACTCTGCATCAGAGTTGCCCCCTTTGTAAAATACACTAGGCATTCTCTCAACGTCATTTTGACTCATTGTGACGCAAAAATTGAACTAACCTGCGTCTCGGAAAGATTCAAAAGATTGGCGAGTTCGATTCTCTCAGGAGTCGAAAGATAGCGTTGTGTCTCGAAGCGCTTTTCCAGTCCTTGAAGTTGTTGATCAGAGAAGACTGTCCTCGCTTTCCGTCTGGAATTTGAATTCTAGCTTTCTAGGAATATAATCTACCGTCGATAAGATTTACTCGTAGCAGCGAGACGCAAAGCATCACTTGTTGCGGCAGCTGCCCACAGCTGTGGAAGAACCGTCCGTTGGGCTAATAGGAGACTATGCTCCAATGGAATAACACTCTGTTGAACTCCTAGCCAGAATGGAAGTTGATCAATATTAGCTCCAGTGGTGGAGAGATCTACCGGAAGAGCAACGAGTCGATCCTGAACAATTTTTGGTTGGCTTTAAAATGCGAAGAAAAATCCAAACAAGTTAGATTAAAAGTCTAATCAATGAGGATTGAATGCAAAAAAGATGAATTCTATTCGGAACTCCAAAAAACTCACCTCATCTTTGGAGCTTGTCGCAGATCCGGAAGGAGACCTAAGCAATCCGGAAATAGAGCAATGCCCTTTGAGAAGATCTTCAATTGAAAATCGAGCCGGAGTCTGTTCAGCCATCGTCATCGCGTTCGCACCTCTAATGTGCTGTTGCGCTACCACCGTAGAGGGAGACCTCCCCCTAGGAAGCGAATGGGCGGAGCTCATCTCACCGGCTATTGGCTCTCCTCTCTTCTGAAAACTAACACTAACTCCCCCGTTGATTAGTCTCCCAAAAACTTCAAGTACATAATTGAGTCCTAATGGGATAAAGCGACTTCGTCGTTTGAGAGGATCTTTCACAAAGGGCAGCCGCCTTTTGCCGTCTAGGCTAGGTCAAATGACTCAAAACTGACTAAGAAAGGAAGAGAGAGAGAGAGAGCCAATTCGAACTATTCTCTCAGTGACATCACTTGGACAAAGACTTTTAATTTAAACAAAAACGAAGAGCGAGCGACCTAAATGTCAGAAACATGGTTTTGAATTGGACGAAATAATGTAAAGAAGAAGAAATCTGAAAGGTATTGTTGAATTAAAAACTCGTTTGTATTCTGTGCTTGGCTTTAATCTAAAGTTTGAAGATTAAAGGGTATAAGCTCACGAACAATACATACAATTTTGAAGCATCAAAGAAAAGTTTGTTTGGGGGAAGATAGAGGTTTTAAACAACTTCTATCGTCTGTTTCAAAAAAACTAAGGCGGCTAACTGCCTATTCGCGATGCACCAAGAGTTGGGGTTTCCGCACTGAGACCCACTTTTGGCTTTTACTGAATTTTAGGAAAAAGCAAATTGATGCGCAGTGGTTGATAGTCAATCATGTCGTCTTTTTTTGAAACAGACTAGACTCATTTTCAGTAAGACTTTTGATTTGATCCACAAAATTATTTTGTAATTATATTCAACTCAACTCAAAAGGTTGCCTCAAATTTTGAAGTCTTTTTAAAAACAATTTCTGTCCATTATTTGGACTCTAAAAGGTTTAAAAAATGCTTTATTTTTTGTTGAGGAAAGATAAACCGGATGTTACGTGGTTGGTCTCTAAAGATGCCTCGAAGATACTAGAGCAATTTAGTTCTAAAAGTTACAGTAATTGAATCTGACCCTTAGCGTCTCGGCGCTCATCTCAGCCTCATTAGCGTCTGTTTTCGCTGCTAATAATTACTATTTTTCCTGAAAATGATCTCACCAACCCGTCTCGTAATAGTCCTCTCTCGCTCCTTCTTTTCAACTGCCAGCCTAACACACAAACAATTATATAAATCGCCCATAAGACTACGGTAAGAAGAAGAAGAACTCAGCTCATTAGACCTAATTGGGACTCTTTTGTGCCACTCGCTCGTGCCGCTTCCGGCTATTGACACCAACACCTAATAGTCTCTCTCTCTCTCTCTCTTTCTCTTTTGGCTCTTCTTCGGGGAATTCGGTTCAGACCCCAGGTGTGACATGTTGAGTGCAGTGTCAAGAGCAGGCTAATCCCTCGACAAAAGCTGCCGCATGGCGGACTGTTTAACCTCCCAATTAGCATGAGCCGATGCGCAACTGTGTGTTGGGGGATTGAGGTGTGAGAGGGGACAATGAGCGTTAGGCAAGGGGATCAATTACACACTGATTGACACGGAGGTCAGGACACAACGTGTGGAGAGGCACTTACAAAAGGGGAAAAGTTACTGTAGGCTTCGAAAAGCACTCTCTTGAGAAAGGAAGAATACGTGAAAACTTGGCAGATATACTTTTCAGAGAGGAACAATAACTGCCCTAAAATTGCTGAAAACGCTTCATCTCCGAGAAAACCTACGCTTCAAAATTATAGAGGGTTTGCCTCGTTCAAGACAAATAGCTACATTGAATGGTTAAAGTCACCTAGATGAAGAGCTTCAAAAGAGTCGTCTATCGCTTTCAAAATCTTTTACTGCGTTAGAGAAGAGATCTGTTAGGTCTCAAAGCTACGATCTCTTTGACACATTTTGAGTAGAAAATTAGGACTTGTGAATTAGCTTGTCTGGCTCATTTACTCTTCTATTTAGCCATCTCTCAATATTTGATGGCCAGGTGTTTTGGTCTCTTTATGTGATGTGTGAAAGTGCGTGTCATTTGTTGGTTCTCAATTGGTCTCTTTGTCTCAGTCTGCTATTGCATCTACTAATTAGCGCAGCGGAGCACCAAAATTACCGTCACTTCTCGTGTTTCGGCAGATGCTCAGAAGTTTTTTCGCAGCATCCAACCATATTGCTAATTGTTCTGAGAGGGATGACACCTTTTTCGACCTAAAATGAAAAACAGCCAATTTCATGGCCAATTGAGGTGGACAGGTGGATGTCCTGTGATTTTCTTGAGGTCTAATTGTCATTGTGTAAGTATGGTCGCTTCGTGTTGCTAGACGAGAAATTCTAATAGGATACATCACGAGCTAACCCTGCGGCGATGAGCTCTAATGCATCTTCTAACTGACTGCCACTAACTCAATGAGTCTCGACTCGGTCACAGTTTATAGACGCTTTATGATGAGAAGAGGGGAAGAAAATGCAAATCAAAAGAGGACGAGACAAAGAGAAAGCGGTCTTACTGTAGAAAACGACCTTTAAGTTCACCTCCTAATGGGCTGCTTGTGAGTAATGGCTATTGTGTATTAGCCTAATAGATTGCTGGTAGCCTTTGCTTACTGTAACATCACACTCCTTCTCCACAAATTACTCCATTCTTCGTCTGGTGCTAATCCTCGCCGCCAAGAGGAAAGTGACAGAAATCTGACGAGCAAATAACCTCACACACTGTGGTAACGACAAAAACAACAGCCGTTTATTGCACATTCAATTGAAGATAAATATTAAACAATTATTATAGGAAGTAATAACGAGATCCTGAGTTGGAGATGAGACCTTGGGTCGAAGAGGAGGAGATTCCTGGACCGGAGAAAGTGTTAGCAGCTGCTACTTTGTTCAAAGCTTCGAGACCATTCAATCCCATTCGATTCATCATCGTTCCGATCGAAGGGAAGCCTACAGCCGTGCCAGTATTCACATTCACTCCAACAAATGGCACAGCAACACCCTAGAAAGCTACTGTATCTAAGATCTAATCGACTGACCCTATTGAAGGAGACTCCTCCATTATACCAATCAACTCCAACCCTATCAGCCAGTCCGATATATGGACCAACATGATAACCATTTGTTACAGAAATAGGTCGACCAATTTCTCCTTCTTTTAATGGTACATGAACTTGGGTTCCTTGTCCTCCCTCGACTCCAATAGATTGTACGATGGGAATACTCCATCCTGTCTTATAGCCATATGTTCCTAAAATATTCCTCTTATTTTTATCCAAGAAATGATCTAACCTTCATACCAATTGGCTCCAAATTCGCCGGTTTGGGAATAAAAATCTCTAACTCCTATGTTATCCGAATAGCCTCCTCCCCAAGATCCAAAATCGACTTTTCCATGATGGCCATTGCCAATCCCTCCTTCCTCGTTGACAGGATAATAGGGGATTCCATTAACTGCCCAATCGTAATAAGTCAATCCAACTCCAGAAGAAAATGAATTAGCTATGGCTCCTAGTGGTCTGCTCTTGGCGATGAAGGCACTACAGTCCTCGTGATAACCTTGGCATTTGGCTATCCATTCCTGGGGAACTTTGGGTCCATAGCAGATCTAAATCAAAAGGTTCAAAGAATGATTGAGTTTATAAATAGGAAGGGAATTGGGTTTCAAGCGCGTGGTTCCGAGAATGACCAATCATTCTGGACTTATTTTTGGAAAATTTAAAGACCACCTTGGCAGCAATAGGAGCAAACTTGGAGCAAAGGGTGTAGATATCTTTCTCCTTCAATCCAAGTTGACTAATAGGAACTCGGCCCAAAGCCTGGAAAATAATTTCTTTTATTGTTTATATCTTTCTTACATGATTCAGCTTGTGTTCAGTCGGAATACCATCATCTTTTTGTTTCCCCTTCACGATGGGGTCTGGTCTGACTTGTTCTTCCTCTGCTTCTGAGACAACCTCCTTTTGAGGAATGAATCCCTCTCCTTCACTCAACAGATCCAAGTCTTCTGTCTTTGAAGCTTTATGACTCTTAGTTCCCAAGGCTTTTGGTCGTTTAGAGATGGAATCGAATGGATTTTGGAGTTTCTTTTCCTCTGTATTGATTATATCAATATTCTGAAAGATATTGCCTGAAAGAAAGAAAACAAATTACTGGAACAAAGTGAGGTTTGTCGTCTTTTGGAAGTGAAGAGGGAATATATTGGATTGGAGTAGATTTGGGATAGAAAGTCTCTGCTAAACGAGGATCCACATCGGTATGTTCGCGATCTACAGTATCGTCGGATTTGAGAGGAGGTAGGGAAAGAAAGGGAAACACTGAAAATGGAAAATTTTTTGAGAGAAACTTAGTCATAAAAGAAATTTGAGATAAATTGATACTTTTAGAGTACTTTCAAAGCTTTTCAGGTTTTACAATAGCTTTGTTTAAAAATGATGTTCTAAAAAGTTGTATCTCTTGATTTCCTCTACAACTTTGTAGAGCATCAAGAAGAGGATACTCGAACATAAAGCGCATAGATTAAGGATATCCGAAATCCCTCGTGGAACGGCCAAATCACACTGATCAAATAGCCGCGCCGTATATGGGGGTATAGCTCAGGGGCAGAGCATTCGACTGCAGATCGAGAGGTCCCCGGTTCAAATCCGGGTGCCCCCTAGATATTTTGCTTTTTTTCTTTCAATCCAAGCGCTCTACGCTTCAACCTTCAATAAACTTACAAGATTTAGAGAAATCCAGCAACCCCGTTCCTTGCTCAGTCTCATCATTACTTTCGATTCTTCCGAGGCCCAAAATATTCATTTTAGTATTGGATCCACTAGTCTTCCCGGCAGTTGTTTCCCTATCCATATAGCCAAGATTTGGTTTATCAGCCAAATTAAAAGTTCCACCGTTCGGCACTTCATTCTCGCTTCCTTCTGAAAAAAGGGTAAAAATCTGGTAGAATTGGAGAACAACCTGGTATAAATTTGAGGATGCTACTTTTGACATTCCCAGCTCCGAAGTCTCCAAGACCAGCGACTGGCATTTTAATGTCATCTCCAGTCCTTTTTCCAAAAGCTATTGGTCCCATCGCTTCGAGGATTAGAGGCGGCTTTCGGCGAATCTCGCGCAGTCCTTTTGCTACAGGAATATCTTCTGGATTGACATCTGGAATTTCTTTTCAAAGAGGAAGTCCCTCTGCCTCTTTAGTTGGCTCTTTCGTCAATTTTAGTGTCTCGTCTTCACTTCCGCTTATTGCACACCTCCGACCAAATGAGTTCGACACCGGGAGTAGACTAATTATTCATAGAACGAGGCTATGAACTTTGAAAGTGAGCCGTTGCAACGGAAATTGACAGCCCGTCTTCGCTCCCTCCTCCGCCCTTCGAACAATGGACACAACCGACTGACAAATAGCTATAAATGGTCGAGGGGGACGTCACTCCCAAGTAATGTTATTTTAGACAATTGTTTCTAATATTGAGATGTCTATTTCTCTCCCATTTTTCGTCTATAAACAACACGGGATGCGCTAAGAGAGAGAATTGTTTATCGAAAACAAGGCCGTTTTGTTCCACTATTAATTGATATTTTATTGCACAATAACCAGGCAAAACATGAAAAGCGAAAGATCTAAAAATCTAGCACTTTTTTCACGTTGAGCTCTCTTCCACCCACTCTGGTTCTTTGTTATACTCTCTTTGTGACCTTTGGAGAAGCCTAAAGATGTCTGCGTAATGGCTAGCCATGGAAGGTCAAGGAACAGGATCTTCCAAAAATGTGATAAGTGACAGAGACGATTGGATCGAGAGGACTGGCTAATGGGTCAATTCCCGGACTCTTTTTTCCGGTTTTTGATGATTTCACTACTGATTTCATAAGAATTTTTCACAATTAATTACAATAAACAATGAAAAAAATGAAGAATTTTAAAGCGAAAAATTAATTAAAAGAATGAGCAAAACATTCAAATTTTGAGAAAAGTTGCGGTAGTTTTGAGAAATCAAGAAGATTGTGGTAACGCTTTACCTGCAAAAGAGGTTGCCAATATAAATGGAAGAAGGTAGAAGCATCGACGCAGCATGGCGAACTGGCTCAGCTTGGCTAACCGGGGGCCACGGGAGCGAGGCTACCCCCAACAGGATATTTGGCGCAACACACGGGAACAGACCGGGTTTATTGTGAGGATCACTGGATGTCTCAACTTTTATTCTTCGAATTTTTCTCCTTCTCTTGATGGCTTCACATGCCGGTGGAGTGACTCTGGCTGAAGTCGTTGAAGAAGAAGCGTCGAGCTCGCAACTGACGGAAGAATTGAGTCTGAGGATCGCTCCGCTCGAATCGGTCCAATGGCAACTCCTAAAAGTTTATTTTAAATTTCAAACTTGTTTTTTATTCCTTTCTTGATTCCCTCTACAAATTTGCAATAGATTTAGAAAAGAATTCATTTTTCTATTTTTGAAACAATTGGTATGCATATGAATCGCCTTTTCCTCCAATTATTTTTGCAATTCAATGCCGAAAAATGGCTTATTTTATGAGGCTTTAGTTGATTAAATTACCTCCGGTTAGCTACAACTAGGAGAATTTTATTTTGAGGAATATTTTGAAAAAATTAAAACTTTTTTCTGCTTGATTTTAGACCGAAGAATTTTAAAAAAAAAAAAAGCTACCGAATACGGTAGTTTTATTTGGAATTGCCCTAAATTTAGCTTCTAATTTTCACTCAGCCAAAAAAAGATCAAATAGACTTGAACTTTTGTTTGTGGTTTGTTTGATAATTCTTTCATTAGATAACCCGTCACTTGGAGGTTTTTGTCCCTTTCTCCCTCCGGCACGCTAACTATACATATCCTATGTGGATCCTATTTTTGTTTGTTTACATTCTAACTTTGATGGTCATCATGCGCTCAAAGGAGAAATCCGAGACGATGACAAAGCTAATTGAGAACTCTTTTTCTGCCTCTGTGAGAAGCTTCCTTAGAATAATCTTGGGACGTCATCCAGACTCCCAAGAGCTGATTTGCAAAAGGACTCCTCTTCAGCTGATTTAATCTCGATTTGGTGGCCCCTCTCTCTCGGAAGTTGTTATCGTTTTTAGAGTAGTACGAAAAAGAGACTGGGAGACAAGAAAGAAACCAGGAACTTTTCATTATTGAGTTAGACAAGTCTCTTTCTAGCTTGAACAATGGAGGTAAAAAACCTAGTAGATGGAATAAAGTCTTGACCCAAGGTTTTTTCCTATTTGGGCTAACTTTTTTTGCTAATTTCTACGCAAGAAAGCCTAAATCATAATTCTTTGAGATCTGAAATGCCTTTGATTGCAAAATTCTTTGAATTTCTTGGAAGTAAAAAGTCTAAAAAACATTCTTGGAAGATCAAGCAGTTTTTAAAAGATTTTCTAAAAATAAGTCTCTAGTTCAATTTTGCAAAATTTACGCAAGAAAGAGAGAATCTGAACAACAATAATAGGATGTCTAGAGGAAGAAAATACAAAAATTTAGCTCAAGAACTCGGGTACTTTTAGGTGAATAGGTGTAAATATATCTAGTCTATGAAGTCTATGGAGAGAGAGAGAATTCTCCCTAAAATTATCAAAAAAATACTTTGATGTTTTAAAGGAGTTATTTTGAGCTGAAAATATGCCTTCAACTTCAAGAAAAAATGGCTGAATTCTATTTTAAAAACTTCAGGTAGGATAAGAGAGAGATTATTGTAGATTTAGAAATTAATTAATTTTATTCAAAGGAACTGAAGAATTCCTAAAAATTAAATAAAAGAAAAACGAAAAGGGATAGATAGAACTTGGAGAAAATTTGCTATTTTGGAAGAATAGGATTTTGATTTTTGACCCAAATATATTAGAAATTGATTGACTCACCTGTAGAATAAAAGAGTGAACTAACGCGACGAAGACGGCCAGCAGGACTAACACAAGTGATCGGCACATCTGAAAGCGCCAATATGAGAGATGAAGTTCTTTTGACGAGACTCCTCCTCCTCCCTCTTCTTGAAATCGGATCGCGAGTCCAGAAAAGACTGGAGAGAGGGGACAATTGCCTCGAAACAGGGCAATTTCACCGAGAGGTTATGACCGACTCTCCCAAATAACATAGGAGAGAAGGAAGAGAAGAGTTAGCTGTTTTTGGGAAGACTGTGGGCGGGGGATTTCCTCTGAGAATTTATGTTTTTAGGGTCTTTTGATTGGTCGAAATTACGGCAGAGAGAGAGAGAGAGAGGTCACTCCCACTAACAAAAGTGACGAGTTTTCTACTTCCAAAAGGCTAATTTTGTGGGCGGCTTTCACCTCTGGGTGGCATCGAATTCGTCGACAGATTGGATAACCAAGACCAAAATTCAAACTCAAATCATCGCATCAAAGTTGACTCATATTTTTGACAATAGAAAAGAGAAAATTAGAGAAACTTTTGAGAGAAAAACTTATTTCTATAGATAATTAGCTTAATCTACGATTGGCTCCAGTTCGGCTCCACCTATTTATGGGAGTAAATTTTTCTCAGAATTGGAAGGAAATATTTTGTCAAGTATAGACTCTAGATTTTGTTTCTCATTCCGCTATGACATAATTTCAGCCGACAAATTGGATACATCTGAGGGGCAATTTGTTAGAAAAAGTTCTAGTTGGGGTAAGGTAATTGCCATATTTTCCAAGTTCCAGTTGTACATTGATGAAGTATTCGTAAGAAAGGTGAAACCCGGTAGATTCAAACTAACAAGACATTTCAGGAGAAAAGACTAAAGAATCGAGATTCTTCTCTCTGTTTCTTCTAAAGCCTAGAAGCTCACACGTGAAGAATCTCTTCCCCACAAGCTACGCGGCCTTTTTCGGTTCATTGACTAGACTTGACGAGTATGTGACAATTATGCGGATCATTTTGACGTACTCTCTTATCTAATTGACTCAGTTCCTTCTTCTTTTTTCCAAAAAAATGTATAGAGATTAGTACGAGAAAGATAACAACAAGAAGAAGAGAAGCCAGATTGACTTCTGATTACAGGAAAAGGAAGAGATCTTTTCATCATATGAGGTCTTGGATCTGAGATAAACAAGGTGTGATCTCGCCTTTTTTTGTCTCAACTATAGTTATTTTCAATGGAGAGCTGATGAAGTCAACCAAATATTTGGAAGAGAAAGATATGAAATTTAGAAACGAACTTCTCAACGAAGTGAGCTAATAGTCCACTTATCTTATAATTTTGTCTATAAAATTAGAATTTGGAGGAAATTGGAGAAATTACAGTAGGAATGGTAGCTTCTGTTTGAGGTGATTGGAATTGGAAAGAAGTGAGCAAAGACCGCTCCGAGGTCATACAATCTCTCATGCGCAGTCGAGTTAAAAGCGCCATAAAACGGGGAATGTTTTATCAGAATTAATTTCCAACTTTCTCCCTTCGCGCACCATAAAATTAGCCCGAGAAGGAGTACATTTCTGACCACTTGAGAGAGTTGTTGTTTCCTCCCTCTTCCGATAGTTGAGATTGTGATCGACGAACTTTTTATTGAAAATAGAAGTTGTTACTTCTTTTTTTAGGCTTTGTTTACTTTGCCTTCCGGAGCTCAGCTGGCTTCCTGGTTTGAAAGGTCAGATTTTGAAGTCAAGGGGAAGGAAACTAAATTGTTTTGCTCTAAGTCTGGAGCTCTTTGACAATTCGGTTAGTCTCCAGGTAAAAAGCAGTCGCTTGCCAAACTGCTAGTCGTACAGAAAGCTTTTAAATGAAAGCAAGGTTTATAGAGAAAGAGATATTCCTCGTTTCGAAATTCAGAGAAGAGAAAAGTTTTAGAATTTTCGGGGAGAAGGAGGAGATCTTTAAAGAGCTCATCTGCCTGGTTCGAATAACGAATTTCTGAATACAATTGAGAGATTTATTCCAAAGTGCGGACTATTTTTTAAAAGTAATTGCTCTTATTGGAAGATCAGAGATAGAGGAGCTTAAAAATCTTAAAAGAGAATAAGTGATTTTAATATCTTCATCGAGAGCTGTTTGCCAATGGGGGAAATTGTTTTGAATTCAGTCTAAAATTTAGACGATTTTTCACAATTTCTAAGACTTGACATAGCTACTATGGCTGACCTTGATTTGTTGGCTCTGTTTTCTGGTCACCCTCTCCATGGGAAACTCTTTCTTTCTTTTTATTGGCAGCTAACGTCATTAGGATTGTCACTCGGCCAAAATAAAAACCAGTAAGGTTATAACCCGTAAAACATTGAAGATGAGAGCAAAACGTACTATCCTTGCTGGGATAATTTCTAAGAAAAGGATCTCTGACTGGTACGAGTTAAGAAGCCGGAACAGAAGTAAGAACTTCGTTTTAGCTCAATTGGAGAGAGGTACTTCATAATTGACACAAGTCGTCGCCTCCCCAGGGAAATTTTCTGAATTCAGAAAGGACGACGACTTCACGGAACAGGATGTACAACTTACCAGAAAAGGATTTGACTCGAATGAATCTTATGGCCACCTGAGGTCTCCTTTTAGTCGTTGCTCAATGGTGCGAATACGAGTAAGTTCCGGATGTTCTTTTCCTGGAACGTCTACTCTCTCATTGTTATATTTGTAGTCACAAGCAGCAGCTCTTACATCACTCAAAGCTATGGAAGCTCGTTGAGCCAATCTTTCAAAGAAATGTTGGATGATCTCCATGGAATCTGTCCTGTTTTGGAATATTTGGATGATAATGTAGAATCAAAGAGTAAATAAAGTTTTTCTCTAATTTGGAGTGTTCTTTTTTTCAAGAAAAAAGTTCAACGAATATCAGTCCTTCGCAATCTGGCCGTCTCTTCTCGACTCGTTATCTGGATCCACGAGGTGTGGTCGTGACCGTTGGCAGGCCTCAATTAGGTTTGATGGATGTGATTCTTTTTCTCTTCTTCTCGTGTGGAAGTGGTGTACCCATTGCCGGCGAGATCGCAACCTGTTTTTGTGCGCATACCCGCTTGGCCTTTGTCTATCTCTGTATCCCTTATCCTATCAACACATCCCGCATTCTTGGCTAGGGCCATGGCATTTTGTTTTTGGCTGTCGATAAAAAAAGTCAGTCAATTTAATTTCAAAAAAGCGCTGCGTTCCGGTCATCCAACCGAGAATAATAGAATTCTCTCTTTCAGCCCCGGGCTTCTTCCTGATTGAACACCTCTGACAATTGCATTTTTGGTCAGTTCAGCAGCAATTCGGGGAGATGTCAGCTGATTTTGGAGGCACTCTTTTCCCAAAAAATTTGCATTTGTTCCCAATAAGCAGCCAATCCAATTGGTAGAAATCCTTCTTCCCTTTGAAGATGAGAACATTTTTGAGCGAAATTTCAAATTTTCGAGGAGTTTCTCCTTCCAAAATCGTAAAAAAATGAAGTTGTTTCCCTCTCTCCCACCTGGTGTACATATAACCCGGCCCATTGAATCATGCAATCTTGTCAATGTGCCACCAGTTCTCTCACCAGCTGCTGACACACAGAGACGACCTTGTTACCGTGTGCCAGCAGCCATATTTTTCCTCTGGTCAGGACGAGTCACTCTCCCGTTCAAAATATTACCTCCTTTGACCGGATTAGTCGCGAGGAAGGAGGATCTGACGTCGGCTGAACTTTGTCACAAAAAAATTTTTATTTTGAAATTTTTGATTGACGCAGATGGCTTTTATTCACTTCAGAGGAGGTATTTGTCCACCTGGCCTTCTTGTTTTAGCCGACTTCAATCCATCACTGTCCACCTCAGTCTTATGAGAGACTTCGAAAAGAACATTCATTTTCGGAGAAATTACTATCCCTAGAAAATTGAAAAAAAATGGGATCCTTTCTCCTGAAAGCACAAATCTCAGCTTTTTTCTTAGAAATTTGGCTTTTTGTTGAGAACTATTTCTTTTTTCATAGAAGATCCTAAAAAAGTTCGGCAGGTTACTTAATTGCCTTTTGAAAAGATCGCTTTTTAAAAATTTCTTTATAAGTAAGATCACCCTGATCGCCTACCTTTTCTTCATTTTTAAGTGGAAGGTTTTGTTAAAATTTACGTCAAAAATTCTCGATCAATTGGCCATCTCTGGTAATTTTGCTTCAATGATCCCATCTGCCATCGCAGTCACCTCTTTTTTCCATTTTTTTCAGCCCGATTGTCCTTCATTCTCAGCATTGCCTTTCCCCCTGTCACCTCTAATTATCCCTCGGAAATGGTCGAAAAAGTCGAGTTCTTCTACTCGTTCTCTCGATTACAACCCTCCGAAACATCATTTCAATCCGATTGTGACGATCACCCGCTCCTCTCTCTCTCTCTCTCTTCCTGTTGTTGAAGTTGTATACAATCGTGGCGGGTTTTACTTTTTACTTTTTTTGTGTTTTTTCCTTTGTTGGACTTTAGGAACTTTTGTCGAGAATCCACCAACATTTTTTGTAAAATAAGTTAGTCTTTTTGTTGTTGCAAATTTCCATCTTATTTTTTTCGTAGTTTTTAACTCAAATTATCACTTTTGGCTCCAATTCTGTGAAAAACCTATTCTATTTTAGGCGAATATTTCTTCTTCCACTATAGCCTCCCAGCAGCCGAGTAGAGTAATTACAGCCAATCATTAGAGTCAATTTCTAGTGATAAGATTGAATGCAAACATTAGCAGTTTATTAGTCGTTCAATTCCAGTTCAAGCCTACTATTCCCACGATAGGAGAAATCCATAGAGATAGGAACATTCCTCCCTTGCTTATAAAAGAGTAATTAGTAAATTCTCCATTATGAGACGGAGGGGCAACACTCGGAATCAAGACAATCGGCTCCGGCACAGTTGCACAATGCTCAACGCAAACTTTCTGCGGATGGTGGCGTCCACATTCTAAAAGGCATTTATCCTGCAGGGAGAAGGAGACTGTAAGATGAAATTTAGTTAGATTCTATTGGACAATAAACCTTGATTGAAGAGAAGAAGAAAGAGAACAAATCTCATGATGATAGCGCTTGTCGACGCTAGTTTTGGTTCGCAAAAAACGATGAGTAATATTTTGTCGGCGGAGAGAAGAGTAGTCATCCTCTTTGAACAATTCATTACAACTACCATATTTCTTTTAAAAAGAAGGAGCCTCCCCAAATTTTCAAAATCTCTCATTTAATTTCGTCGATTCAACAGGAATACAGTAATTTCCTATTTTAAAATCGTTCTTATTCTCTGTCTAGCTGATGCCAAAAAGTTAAAAGAAATCTATTTATTCGACTGTGCCATCATTTGATTCAGTGCTTTCTGAACTTTTCTCCCGATTCCTCAGATGTTTCTGACTCAGAATCTTCCGTATTTTCTGACGAAGAATCTTCCAGTTCTTATTTTGAAAGAACTTTCCTCCAAGGAAAAGCTACAAAGAGCAGATAGACAGCCACCACCAAGCAGATCAAAGACAACATGATTTGGAGAATAATGGGGGAGGAAGAGCAGCGAGGTGGAGACAACATAATATTTTCAAATCTTGACGCTACTTTATCGAAGCTGAAATCGCATTAATGGTTGGTTGGAATTATTCGATTATTAACGAAAACTTCAAAAAAAAAAACTAACAAACTACTCCAATTACTTTAGTATCATTCAAGAAGTCGAGTCGATGGGCGTCTAGAGCTTCCAGGTGTAGATTTTCATTCACATGGCTCAGTTGGGCAAAAGTTTTGCCGCTTGCTTTGTCTTCAATTATTAAATCTGACTCAACGAAAAGACAGTTATCCAACTCGGATAAATCGCTCACTAGCTCACCGAATACGCATTCTGAGGAAAGAGAATTCCCAAAAAATGCTTTAAAAACCTCCAAATTGTTGAATTTCGGAGTCATTGATGGCTAATCGGGTCAATTTATCAATGGACTTTTGTTCGAGTTTCTGATTTCCCCTCACAATCAGCTTCAATTTTGGCGAATTGATGTGATTTGGCCATTTAATTTCCTCCAATTTACTGCTTTTCCAAATTTTTATTTCTGCAATCACTTTGCTATTTCCAATTAGCTTTATTCCGGAAAAATCAAGAATTTTAAGATTCTTGTTTTTGCTTATCGTAATTGAGCCGTTGCCCAGCATTTCAACGGAGAAGGTAATATTTTCCAAGGCTGGATTCCTCTCAATCAGCAAGTCGGAAATCCAATCAAATTCATCCTTTTCTATTTGAATATTTCTCAGCAAAGGATTTCTAGAAATAGTCTATTTATTTTTCTCTGAATAGCGCTCATATTCATGATTAAGACCGTTTGAGATTGTGATTGTATGCAGACTAGGATTCTCCGTTATCAAGAATTCCTGATTATGAATCCAATTAGCTAAATGAATCTCCTTCAAGTTTTGATTCTTTCTTATAATGAAAACTAGAGCCAAATTAAAATCCGAAAATATCAACTCACATTCGTCGTACTTCACCTTCCTCAGTTGAACGAATTTGAGCTCCTTTAACTTTGTATTTTCAAACAAAATGTTTGTATTGTTGGTGAAAAATAGCTCATAAATCCACTCATCTATTCTTTCCTCACTCCCTAGATTCGCTACATCCACAGTAAAATTCATTTCTTGAGTCGGATAAATAACACTGCACTCATAAAGTTTTATAAAGAGATCTCTTATTTTACATGTTCTAGAGAAGTGGAAGCAGAAGTTGAGCAGAATCACCAAAAGAAGCATCGAGTAGGCAGGCATTTTGAAAGAATCCCAAACCCCCAAAAGTTTCCTTTATCCTGACAGAAATTGAAAGGAAAGAGGAATAAATGAGAAAAGAATTTGAGTGAGAGCTGTTTATTGTTGAATTCCATTGGGAATTGTTTAACTAATATTATAATAGACTAGAAATAAGAGTCAGTTTCGAACGTTGCGAATCTTCTTGGCCAACTGTATGTCCTTGGGCATGACGGTGACACGCTTGGCGTGGATGGCACAGAGATTGGAATCTTCGAAGATGGCAACGAGGAAGGCCTCAGCTGCTTCTTGAAGAGCTCCAACGACTGTTCTTTGGAAGCGGAGATCCCCCATGAAATTCTGGGCGAGTTCTCGGACGAGTCGCTGAAGAGGAGAGCTGAAGAAAGAAAGAGAAAGACTTACTTGAAAGGGCAGCTTCTGAAAGAGGAGTTCGGTCGACTTCTGGTAGCGACGAATTTCGCGGAGGGCCACAGTTCCTGGGCGATAGCGATGGGGCTTCTTGACTCCTCCCCTGGGTGGTTCGCATTTTGCGACTAATTTGGTACAATTCTTTCCAATCCTAGGCATATTTCCATTATGCTTGCGAGCAGTCTGCTTGGTTCGAGCCATCTTGGACGAGGAAGAAGAATGAATTTGGAAAGAAGAAGAGTGAATTTAGCGAACCTTTAAAGCGAAAAGCGGGTTCGCTTTTGGACTAAAAGAGATTTGAATTTCTCGCCTTCCTTACTGTAGCAATCTTTCAAAACTTCTCAATTTCCAGTCGAAATAGTCCCAAAAATAGACATTTTGACTCGAATAGTGGAGACGCTCTAATATTAAAACTAGTTCGTTGTGAGATCTGCAATTCTTTAGCGTTCGCTTTGCCAAATTTGTTGATATTAGACATAAATAAGATGGCCGGAGATCCAGCTAAAGCTCTTTCTCCAACAGAATATCAAATACCGTCATATAATAACGTTTGGAGTTTCAGCAAAAATCAAATCGAATATTTTTCATGCTCCGTCGATGGAAGGACACCGAGCACAAAACAAAAAATCGAGGAACATTGCTTTAACCTTATTAGAGGTTTTAACAATATACTGATATTATATCTCTTAGGACTAATTTACTCTAAAAGGCCTTCTGATCCATCTGAGTTTTGATCTGATTTGTGAAGGATAAAGAAATGATCAGATTTAAGCATCTGACTCCCATGTTCTCTCATCTTTTTTGACTCGGCGCTCTCCTTCCTTCTTATCATCACAGAGAGGTCACTGGCGGTCATTTCTTTGTTTTTGACGTTTCCCCCTTGACCTGTAGTTCTCTTTTTCTCGTTCAATTTCACGCCCAAATTGATAACTTTTTCCCTGGCTGTACAGCCGTCGAGATGAATTAAGTCGACCTATTCGGGAGTGTGGCTGGAAGGCTGAATCAGCACCCGGCTCGAAGGCGCCACTCCCCCATTGCAATCACTCTCAGCAGTCGATTTTCTATTTCCGGATTTTTTAAAGTAAAGAGATCACAAAAAATGATATCTTTAGAGTGAAATTCATTGACTTTTAATCTAAATCTTTATAAAACTTCTCAAAAGAGTGACCCCAAAAAGTCTCGTTTCAATCACCTCGTTGCCTAGCCGTTTTCCTAGCTATTCCCCTGTTCCGAGCCATAAAAGTCCGCCCTTTAGAACAGTAAAATCTGTCCCGTGCTGGCTGTATTTCTCTTCTCTTTTTCCCCCAGTCCAGATCACTAAAAGTTCTCCCTAATTCGATAATTCGCCCAGCCCTACCTTCTCTCCAAAACCTCGTCCCGTTCCGACGATAAAATCACCCGCACTCTGCTTGAACTGATAAAATCTCCATCTCACCTCTCTCCAAAAAATTTACGAGGCACTTGGTCTTTCCTTCCTTCTCCAAGACCATGGATGTTTGGTTCCGCGTGTACTGATCATCATCACTTGTCGCCCTCTTCAATCTGCTTGGCGGGCTGTCAATATCTGTGAGAATTTCTGTCGGCAGCCACCCACCGCGGCTCTTGTTGTAGTTCCAAGTGGGCTATTTTTGAGAACCAGGACTATGATCAAAGTTTTTTGATTGTATTTTCTCAAATAAAAGCTCCACCCAAGTAACTTTTAAAGTTTAGAATCTTCCTCAATCTGGAAGATTTTGATCTCCCCTCTTTCTTAAAATTGTTTTCCCATTGTTTTTTACCTATTGGGTTCATTTTCTCAACCTTGGAACTATGTGTTGAAAATTTATTTATTACAATAAGTTATGATTTTCTGTACAATTTTCCAGAACATCTCAAATTTAAAAGATCAGTAGAGGTCGCTCAAACATTGTACACAAACTTTCCTCTGAGTAAGAACGATGAATTGACATTCTCGTTGTCTAATTATCTCTCACCTGAATTTTTGATTCGCCTTTTCGGGTAGATCAATAAGCTTGGGTGGTTTTTTGGCCTCTCAGCTGGATATTTGCACTCCATTCCAACAGCTCATAACGCGTTCGACGTTAAAGTCTGGTGGCTCTTTAATGGAAAAGCCTCCAGTTCTTTCTACTCCCACTCTCTCGTTTTTTTTACGCGCAATAGCATTGTAAACCACGGCTGGTCACTTATAATCCCCGAGATATTTTGTGCTGAAAGAGAGCCAGCAGAAGACAGCTGTTCTTCATTCTCTTAAGAGCTTGTCTATCATTCTTTGGCACCGCAAACTACATGTCTTTTTCTCTAATTTTTAGAATTTTGACCATCTAGATCATATAATCTTCCCAACAGAAGATCCGAAACAATTCTATAAAATATCCACTTGAGACCTATTAAAAAGAGAAATGACTTGCTTTTAACGTGTCCTTCTTACTTTTTGTATTCTAGTCAGCACATCCCCAACTGGGAATTGACTCTATTTTGACAAAACAAAGTCAGTCTTAGCCCATTAAAAATAACTAAATATTCGCTTTCATAGAATATTCTTGACCAAAAATAAGTCATTTCATCAAATGTCAGACAGCTTCTTGATTAGCAAAATAATGAGCAGTCAACACATATCGTCATTTGTCTGCACTCTAAACCCATTTTGATGTTCTAGCAAGTAAAAAAAAGAAAAACCTGCTGAATCTCTCTTTTTAAAATTAGTCTGAACGTGACAAATAAAAAAAAATCGCCATTACTTCGAATTGTAACAAGCACTTGTTCCTTTTTTCTAGTCTACCCCGTCTTTCCATTCTGACTCAGCTCTAGACGGACCTCTAGGTGACACAGAGTGACGTGTGGAAGAAGACTCTTTCGTTCGATTGTACTGTTTGAGAAGAAGCATTGGAAAAATGTCCAATTAAGAGACACTTTCTGCAAAACTTTTCGACTGTTTGAGCACTTGGTTTGCAACATTTTCGCTATCATTTGCGCCAAGAGCTTTTAAAAAAACAAACATCGATGATCCTTCTGACCTTGAGGTCCCAAAATTCCCAGCTTCTTTTCACTTTTCTTTAGGCGCTCTCACCACTACTTTTAAAAAGCGACCGCTAGAATATTCACTCCTCTATTTAGCCAATGATCATCGGAAATATCGGTTCTCTTAAGCAGGAACTGTTTCTCTAAGAACTGATATCCTTGTCGCATTACGCGTCTCTGAGTCAATAGCGGTTTGGTTTTGATCCAAATCCCCATATAAACATGCGTCATTCCATTGCGCAAGAGTATTCAGCCACGGCGACATTAGAACCTCGTTACTGTGTCTTTTCTCTTTAGGCAGGGAGGCTCACATATCTAAAATTTACCGAAAAGACGAGAAAAAGAGGGCTCTAAGGCAGAGGTCCTGGGGATCTTCTATTTTCCATTGAGCATAGAAAGATGTGTTGACATGCTGACAAAACTGATAAAATCTGGACCTCCATATATCTGCCTCGCATCCATAATTGAGCGCTTCCGTTCCTGCTGGCACTTTCCGGCCGTCACACTCCCAACGGGCGACGGGCGAAGCAATTGTATGGGAGAGAGAGTGACTAGACCCGATTTGCAGTCCATTTGAGCTTCATCTAGCAGAGCAACAGATTTTATCGGAGGCTCATTCGGATGGCATTGTGGGAGAGACCAATATCTTTCACCATTCGCTTCCAATTTCTCCAGAGTTTTTATTATTACTATTTTTATCAAGAGGATACGGTAACGGAAAGAATTTGTACTTTCTCGTGTTATTTTCAATGATTTTTCAGCAGCCATGGAAACACGATGCTTTGCCGAGAGTGTTCTCGGGAATTTCTAATTCATACGGTGAATAGAGAATGACCACCCAACTTGCCATTAATTGGCTTCCTTCTTATTAAGTCGATGTTCCTCTTTTTCTATCTCTTCATTGTTACTTCCAAATTAGTTCAATTAGTGGGCTCTTTGGAATAAAACTCAAAATATAAGGAAGTAGAATCATTTATGAGTCATCCAGCTAGTCGTCGACCCTGGCTCCTAGGCCAAAAATATTAGGAATTTGTACGATTTCAATCCAAGATTATGAATCTTTTTTGCTATAATAATGGAGTAATAAGCTTGCTCTCACCTCAATAACTCCCCTTATTATTGCCAGCTTTTAACCTCATTCCTCACCTTCAGTATATGATCTTCTAACTCAGGGTTTCCTCATTTTGTTGAGATTCCTCACTCCAATCTGAAATATACTTTCTCTATCTTTCTATGAAAACATGTTATGACTTCGATCCCATTGTACCGTCGCATTTATCGCTTTATGGAGCATCTGGTGAAGTTTGTTGATAACTTTCTGACCTAAGGTCAATATTTGTCTGTTTTTAACATCTCCTCTCTTAAAAGGAGTTATTTCTTGATCCAAAAAGAATTCCTTCGAAATCTGGCTCTCTCTCTCTCTCTCTCTCTTTCTTTCTTTCGTTTTCTTATTCTCTTTTGGTCACATCGAAATTGAATGTTTCAGATGTATTCAAAAATCATCTCGACGTTACTCGGCAAACCTCGGCATAAAGACGGAGAAAAGAAGTCTTCGTTGGACTTTCAAAAGGTGGGAAAGATACCCGGAGTGCCGTTCTCGCTCGCGCGGTTTCCTTGCTGTAAACCATTTTCGGCTCCAATTTGCGCCTCTCGCTTCCCTCCAAAAAGGATTGTCCAATAGAATTACAAGCACTTATAGAAAGTGTGTAATGTCGATCAAAGAAAGATCTTACAGTCGTGCGGTTTGGGCCACGCCTCTTTTACCTCCTCGACTGGTGGTGACTCCGCCCCTTGCGAGCACTGCGGAAGATCATCTCTTCCACACAGCCAACAGTCTACTGAGATTTCTATCGCCTCCACCGATATCATGGGACACAAAGACTTCATCATGCGTTGGAACGTCAAGGTGAGTTCTCTCTCTTTTTCCTGTCTTTCTCCAAAACTATCCCAATTTCTTCTTGAAAAGGAACTATTTTGAATCAGCAAAAAGTTCTCTAAAATGGGGTCTTCTCTTTCTCAGATGATTCAAAAAAAAAACAAAGTCGATCTCTCCCATGGTAGGCACAGTCACCAGCCGGCTGTGAGCCACAGGTCTCGGTCAGAAAAGGACCGCCGCTTTCCGTGGCATTTCCCTGGTTGAATAAGAGGTGAGGCAAGTTTGTTTCAAATTCTTCTGAAGGGTGGGTAGATAAATTTAAAATTTTCGCAATATTCTATCGTAATCATCTGAATTTTTGATGTTGTGGAGAGGATCAATGGCTATAAATTTCTAAAAGATTGCAAATTATGAAAAATGTCTTCAAATAAAATTCAAACGAGGTGTAGATCCCCTGGGCGAATGTTGACTTGGTGAGACTTTACGGATGCGTAATTGGAGAAGATAAACTGCCTCATCGGCCACCTTTTGTGTTACAGTATCAAACCAGGCGGCAGCTGTTCAAAGAAATCTGAGCCATCGACCGCTCCCCAATTTGAACACCGACCTCACTTCGCCCCTATAGCTGGCTGGCTTCCGAACAAACCACCTGGCGCACATGCATGGGACCGATATCATCGCCGGTCAGCGCAACAGCTGTTCAGCAGAACAGTACTGTACTGGTTGAGATTTTACAACCTGTAGGGGTCGAGGCGATCCTTGACTCTTTGTTTATTGCAGCGAACAAGCACTGGACAGTAGAGGAGGGGACCATTCACGGGGCAAGACAAACAGTGTAGATGAGACAAGTGCTTTTTTACGGGTCTTAGGTTACTCTTTGACAAGTTCTTTTTGTACAAAAAGGAGAGATAAATAGCGTAATTTTCAGTATCTCGGCTCATTTCCGATCTCCAACACAGCTCCAGATCATGTGGCATTCCGGCTGGACCGTTTCCGAACATCCCAAGCTACACCGGCTGTGATTGCGGTCTCAATGATGGGAGTGCGCGTCCATTCCGACGACGTAAGTTGAATAATTAACGAGTACCGAAAAGCCTTGCCGGTCGTATTGTTGCGACACTAATTGATCTTGTACAGGGCGGGTAACGGGGTGAGAGAGGGTGGACGATTGAAAATGGAGGACAATGGTCATGGCTGATTGATAGCTCAAAGGAGAAATGTCGTTTGTGCTGTGACCACCAGGGATGATTGTATTTATAGAAAAAGGTCCCATGGCTACAAAATAAGTCAGAGTTTTTGAAGAAGGCTGAGACTCAAAAAAAAATCAAATTAGTAGCTGTCTAGGATCGATAAAAGCCATTTTATTGCAGCTAGATTTTAATGCGAAATGGCTAAATTGCTCATAAAATCTTGAGAGATACCGTATTTTCATTGCCATCCTCGATTGCGACCGTCGCTTAGGGCCAAAATTAGAATTTTCCCTCTTCGAGATCTCTCAAAAAGCCATTGGAATTGACCTTGCGACCTGATATCCGGTTTGAATAGGTGCTCGTGTATCCTCTCGCCTTGATCCCAGCCGCGATGACCTCTGTCAAATGACTGATATCTTGTATTGCGTGTGTTGCGCGTGTATTAGGCTCAATTACCCATCTCCTTCCACCCGAGCAACAATCCCAAGGTTAAATCCATCTTTTAGGAACTTCTTCTCTCCCATTCGCTGCGTCGAGTTGTTTCTGTTGTTGGAAGACCTTCACTCCGAGAAGTCGCTTACATTGCGTTGGAACCAGCCGGCCAGACTTACAGACGACTTTGTCACGTCTTCAGGACTCAGGAGATGCACAACGTAAGTCGTCGGCGGGAAAAGGAGAGAGACGGCGCCGGGGGACTAATTGCTGGCTGGTTTAGACAACAGCTGGTAGAAATTAATCAAACGGTTCACATTTGAACACTGATTTCGAAGAAACAATTGAAACATCTTCTTTCTCAAAATGCGACATAGAGAGCACTATAATTTGACGAATTTTGCGAAAAAGAATGAACCATTTTTATCTTAAAAGTTGACTGATTACAGTAATTTTCCCTTTGGTCAACCGAAGATATTGGTTTTTCCGAACTTTAGAAATAGGTTTTAGCTGTCCTTGATGAACAAAGGCAATGCCATTTGGCGCCTTTAGAGAACCGCATGCCCGAGATTAAGATCTCAAACTGACCCCGTTGGATTGCTGCCACCCGATGCTTTCGGTTAGATAAGGCTTCCGCCGCAATTCCTCCAGTTCCAGTCTCTCTTTCCTTCCTTAAAGAACTTCTAACAACGTGATTTATGCAGGTTGAGGAGATCGAGGCCGTGCTGGGTAGCGCGTTCCAAGCCGCTCTCGCGCGCAATCGTCAACTCTCCCAAGTCAACGGCTCGGCCAGCACTCCGGTTCAGGTAAGCCATAAATCTTTACAATCCGCTCATAATAGCAGATGTCTCAAGTTGAGAGCCGCCGCCGCACGGTTTATGACTCGATTCTTTTATTATTAGCGTAGCGGCGTAGTGGTCGACCGCCTAGAAGGAGACCCAGGGAGGCTCACAGAAATACCGAATGCCAACAAAAACAATTCAATATTTTGCAACGTTTCAAAGGATTATTGTAATCCCCAACACGCTTTAATTTAAAAGAGAAAAGAAGCATATTTTGAAAGCGAGATAGATCTTTAGCCCTGCACTGCTTGTGTTTTACCGCTTTTTGGAGAAGACAAGGACAAGCGACAGATGGCCTGTAAAGACAGTCGTAATTTTTCAAAAATTATGGCCAACTGTCACATTTATTTGTTATTCTCATTAGTCTCTAGAGGAGAGAAGGGGTCTCTTCTGTGCCCTCCCCATGGGGTGCCATGATATCGAAGTCCGGGTGTCAAGAGAGAGTCACTCTATGCCGAATCTAAGAAAAAGAATGAATTTTCAGCCAATGTCAGAGAAGAGAGCTAGCAGTTCAGCCTTTTTGAGTAGGCTTATGGGACGTGGAGAACGAAGAGATGGAGGTGGAACGATCAAAGAAGAGGAAAAATCTAAAAGGTAGCCAGAAGCAATTTGTTGAAAGAATATTTGAATTCAGAAAGCGTCGACCCGTTTCGGCTGTCTTCTCGGCTTTCCAGAGGTTTTCCAGCTCGGCTACAATCTCTACGAGTCATAAGAGGGTAAGTAGGGTTCTTATCTCAGCAATAAATTGAGATATTTAAATTATGACAAATGGGTTTTGTAGTCCTTGATTAAACAAGATTGTAGCTGATTATTTTGCGTTTTTAAAAGTTTCAAGATCCTTTGGCATTGGATTACCGTAGCTTTTGAGCAAAACAGTTTATTGAAGCAGATTATGCCAAGTGCATTGCGTGAACTCTCACCCTCACCATGGTGCCAACGAGGTCTTCTCGAACAGAGAGAGCGAGAGTTTAGTTGGTTATTTACCCACTGGTTCAAGTGGCTAACAGGTCAGAGAGGCTTGAACTGCGGCCGACCAATTAGAGAATGCCACTGACCTCAAGACGATATTTTGTGTTGGGGGAAGTGTCGCCTGGCGGAGAGTCCGGATGGGGTCAATTTGTGGGCTGCTTCTTACGTAAGCGAGGGATCGCTTTTCGCACAGACACAGATCATTAATGCGGTGGCGCAACTGAGGCCCACGCTGGCGACTGGCAAAAACAGACAATTGCCACGGAAGCGAGGTCACTGGCAGAAAGATGGGGAAACTCTTGGGATTACTGTAGACTCAGGAAAATTCAGTTTTCCTCCTGGGATCCATAAAATTAAGATTCAAAACTGCTACGAAATCTTCGTATTTTGATCTTTTTTTGTTGAAATCTTTATAATTTTCAGATGACCTCTTTCGAGCCGTTGTCTTCAGTCTTCCCCGAAACGCCTTCGACACGGACTGTTTCCACCTCATCTCCAGTTCCAGAAGAGCCCATCCCAAGTAGTCGCCTGAGTAAAGTCGAACCGACTGCTCCTCCAGTTCTCGTCTATGACAAAGACATTGGCGAAAACATCTATCCGGTGGATGAGGCGTTGAAAACTCAGCTGGAGAATGTCAACTATTATGTCAAATTGCCCAGCAGGTAAGAGACGTAGCCTAGCGAGTGCCTTTTGAACAAAAATGCCAATTAGCGGATGTACCGGTCAGTGCGTTAATCTCGGTGAACGGCTCCACCTGCGCATACCGAGCTGATGGCTAATTAGGAAGTCCTTCAACTCCCTCTCTCGGCTTAAAAGGGTCAGGAAAATGCATCATCAAGCTATGAATATTCAAAAACAAATCTCATTTTTTGATTTTTATAATTTTTCAAAGTTATAATTGATTTCTACTATAAAAGTGTAGAATACAATTATTAGAAACGAGCCGCTGAAAGAGAGAAAAGTCTGAGCGTAAAGAGTTTGCGTATTCACCCGTAAAATGGCTGCCTCGAGAAAATGCCGATACACCTAACTATCGGGCTCTTTATAGTCAAGCCAACCAGTCGGAATTAATTAGCCTTTGGCGAACCTCGTTTGACCGCAGCAGGTGGTTCAGCCACAGGGGCTAATTAGCATGCCGACAGTTCGTCTCATGTTCAAAATCATTACCCGAGAGAGAGAGCCTGGCGACAGATTTTTGACAGCCATCTTAATCGTTTTGCAGAGAACTCTTGGTTCGAAATCTACTGCAACACCCAGATGGAGCATTCGTTGTTCGTCTCTCAGAATCGAAGAAGAATTGCTTGGTTTTGTCGGTCAAAGTGCCGGTCTCTCACAATCCCTCTTGTATCAGTCACTACGTGATCATTAGAAACGAGACCGGTTATCGGATCAAGGTGAGCTTTGGGAAACCATTTGATTAGCATAAGCCGAGTCGTTCAAGTATTGTCCTTGACGGGGATGCTAATTAGGAAGAGGAGAATAATTGTTGCGTGACAAAGAGAGCGCGCGGGAAGAGGGTCAAACAATCCTTCATTTTCAGGGCTTCCCCAAGAATTTCCCTAGTCTCCAAATGCTCGTGACTCATCACTCCGTTTTGATGGAACAACTCCCAGTCACTTTATATTTCGTCCAATGGAACAAAGAAGACTGGAAGAGTCCACCGCCCAAACCGAGGGAAATAATGAAAGAACATCGCTATTCTCGTGGCTTTTACGATGAAAATCGTAATCCCGATTGGATGAATTATAATCCAACTCCACGACGTCGTCCTATTTCGACGGCTCGTCATTCAAGAATCTTCGAGTTAGAATGAATTCATTCTCAGTCTCTTAGAGCCAAGTTGATTACCGGTGTTGCTTTGTTTTTGTCAAAGATCTTTTCCTGTACATAGAGAACAATAAAGCTTTGATTTTTGGAGCTATTTGAACTTTAGAAAGATTGGGCGGAAAAGGAAGAAGAAGAAAACGAGAAGTAGCCCCAGATTTCTTACGAGTCCTTCTGTTTTCTTACGGATCTTGGTCGGCTTAGATTCTCTTAGGATGAAATTACTTTGCAACAATTCTCTGGAGTTTGGACCTCCTTGTTCACATTAATATAACCAGACAAGTTTGTTAACAAATTTTAAACTAAATTAGACTCGCTTCCCTTTTTAAGGCAAATGTCATGTCTGTCAGATCGACGCGGCCGGCATATTTATTCTAAAATAGGAATATAATTAGCCAATTGTTAAAGCAGTGGGGATATATCGTGGGTATTTTGCAGATATAATTTCTTTGAAAGTGGTAGCAGGCAAAAACATTCCACTGTCCTATGCTTTTTGATGCTCTACCGTGACTATCTAACAATTACATTTATGCTCTGTTTTAGTTTAGTCTTATCAATCCACACGATTCACCTCTTCTGTTTGGATTAACATGATCCCAGTTAGAATAAGCAAACTGAAGCATAAGGATTTTTAGAAAATTTATTATTACTTCTGTTTTATCAGTCCAACAATAGGTGGAGCCACATTCTATCAATCCCATATGGGTTTGCTTGTATGAGTAATCGGAGACGGCAGAAGAGATTGTTAAACCTGGATCGTTTCTTTAAAAGAGATAGAAAACTGACTTAAAACGAAATAATTTTCCTCCTGACTATGGATAGAAGCTAGATGGGCTCCTAAAGCGCTGCAAGCGGCTTCAGCATCAGTCCAATTTCTTTTATCGTTCACCACAAGATAGCAACTGCTGGTGGATGGAAAATATACCCAGCTATCGTTGAGGCAATCTAAAAGGCTCTAGTTGAAGATTCAAATGGAATTCACATCTAAAAGTTGCTTTGATTAAAGCTCAAGCGGTAGCGTTGACAGAAGTTGGGCAAATGGTAACATCTCTCATTTTGAGCCATCCACTTCCACTAACAGAGGTACAATTGGTACAATCTCCATAAAAGCAGATGCTTTTCCTTCATCTTGGGCATTGCAAAGCGGATCATTGCCACAATCGACAAGAAAACATCCAGATTTAGAGATCAAATATGGTCCTTTGGCTGGAAGAACATTGATTTCAAAAAATGAAAAGTTTAATGAGCATTTAATCGGCAGAGCCAGAGCCAGGAGTAACAGCATTTTGAATACTAATTTTGTTGCTACGAGAAGACCAGACCGCTCTTGTCTAGACTTATACTCCAAACCCGAATTAGAGTTAGAGAAGCGGAGTTAGAACTTGAAAGGAAAGATAGAAATCTCGTGCAATTTTTGTCTCATATCTTGAGGCTACTCTCAATACTTTGACTTTCAATATGTTCAGGCTTAGTGTACTGGATAGAATACAGGAAATCTTCATTATGCTCTTTACAACATTTAGAAAATATAGAAATACCCGCAAAAAAAGACAACACAACGATAATTTACAACATCAACTTTCTCTCTCTCAAGGCCGAGAGGCGGCGACAGCCTGAAAATCGCAAGTTTCATACCTTATACTCAGATGGCCTCCCATCCATCATGGCACTTTCCTTTTATTACAAAAAATCACAGCAAGATTAGTTTTCAAAAAATAAATAAATCAAAATAAGTCCTGTCAATTACAGGCGTCTATTCACCTCCTGAGACCAGTTGTCGAATCGAACCAGGCGGAAGACATTCGAACTCAGGTCGATGTTATCCAAGGTTTTGTAGGCCAGGTTCTGAAAAAAAAGAACTTTTTCTGTATAGTTTGAAACCTACCACAATATTGGCAAAAAGGAGACTAATCCTCGCAACTCTCAGCGCAGCTCTCATCTCGTCTCGGCCATTTTGTGCCGCAATTTGAAGAAAAGCCGTGAAAGTCTCAGAAGCTTCTCCAATCACCTGGACCCCTTCAGTGGTTGTTCCCAATGCAGCTGTACAAAAGATGGTCACCAAGCAGCCAATTAGAATCTCCTCTTCGGAAAGATTCAATTCCCTTAATGGGATAACCAACGTCTCTACGGACATTTGTGTTACACCGCTGAAACCACTGAGTTTATAAATCATCGTAATCGGTTGGACACTCACTGTATGTCAGGGAAGGCCTGGAGATTAGGATCAGCTGGATGATAGGCTCCATTGCCGTAACAAACGCCATTTGTATTAGCTTTTGCCGACCAGTTGGAAGCCAGCCACCAATAGAACGGGGAGAATCGGCCTTTAGCCAGGAGCATCTAAAGGAGAATAGATTTTGGTGAAAGAAGATCAACTATTACCCTATCATTTTCACACATAACCATGAATTCTGGAATCTGAACCAACATATCACAGTAAAGAACGAAAGCTCGATTAAAATCTTGCAAAACATCGGCCATAGTAGCTATCCGCAGACCAGTAGGAGTCAACTAAAGGCTTTTTCATTTGACTCTAAGAGTCCAACTAACCGGAGTCCTGGCCGCAATAAGACCCGGATTGTAAAAAGCAATTTGAAAAGGATAGTTTTGGCTGGGAGGATGGCGGAGAGGATTGTCGACTCGTGCAAAGATCATCCTCATCTTGCTCAGAAGAGCATCAAGTCCCTGAGATCGTGTTGAATTTGAAAGCAGCGTCGGCTTCAACTGCATGAGATCATCCGTCTGGATTGCTGCTTCCCTTAAACTGTAAGATCTCTTTTTTCTTAGAAAATGAGGAAGGATACCTGCTGTCGATTTCATCTTCGGCCTCATCATCATCTTCTTCTTCATTACTTTGACGCTTGCCGATTTCTCCCTGGACAGCTCGGGGATTCATTCCAACTTTGAAGCATTCTTTCAATCGACATGCTCGACACGTGTTTCGCTTCTCTAAAAATATCAAACTAAAGCATTTTCCAAAAGCTCATGGATCCCGGCAGTTGGAAAAGACTCACCAACACTGACAGGACAATCTCCTCCGTAGCGACAGATATATTGTCTATTTTTCCAGATACTCCTGCGGAAAAACCCCTTGCACCCATTGCATGCATTAACGCCATAATGTTTTCCAAGAGCCTGTAGGTTATATAAATGGTTTCTTATCGCAAAGGCCGCCTACCGAATCACCGCAAACTACACATCGAAGGCCGGACTTCTTCCCGGAGAAACGGATTCCGCCTGGGGTTGAAGTCGATGGGCCATCTACTTCCATTGCCATTATTTGGCCTACCTAGGGAGGAATTATTTTAGAGCAATTGATTGAAAGAGAGAGAGAGAGAGAGAGAGGCAGAAGGTATTGGACATGGTGAAAGGCTGAGCTAGACAAATAAGCACATGGCACAAGCAAATACACTCGCACATCACACTTTATTGCATGAGGAATATACAGGAAAAATTCCTAATTTTAAGCGGAAACAAGCTTACTAGACAAATTCAGAAAGGTACTGTATTTTCTCGGAAAAATTAATTTAAAAGCGTGAACATATCAAGCGTTAGAGCAGATCAAGAACTCCAACTTTGCCAAACATAGTAGCTTTCAAAATTCTCCCCACATACGCATTTCGAATTGAACAAAAGAATGTTTACCGGAGAAGATTTTACTGACTAACTAGGTAGGTGATCCCTGTGTAGAAAAATGAGGGAAAAAGAGTTTTCTAAAGTTTACTTTCTTCTCACGGCGAACAATCTTTGCAGCAGCTGTGAATGTCTTGTGCAAAAGGGTCTCGAGTGTTCTCGAGTGGTATTGTGATCAATTCCATTGAAAAAAGTACAATTTTTGACCGGAACCAATACATTTCCTCGCCTGATTTTCCAATAAATAGATCAAGTCTTGAGAAATCAATTTCATCAAAAAAAATTAGGCGATCAAACGTCAACGCTACTGTTTTCTGAGGAGAAAAAGTCAAAAGCAGTGATTTTCTAGAAGGAAAAATAATTTTTAAAAATACAGCGAGGATGAGAAGAATTTGACTGGGAGAAGGACAAAAGAAGGAGAAGAAATAAACCCAATTAGAGGCCTCTTATATAGGCCGAACTCTATCGTCTCTCGCCACTTGAAAAGGCAAAGGTCACGGCCTTTGTTGGCACAGATCAAAGCAGAGAGGACTTCCTCATAACTGAGGCGTGTTTGGACGCCAGATAAAGCCATGCTGTCTGGGAACGACAGACAATAACATAACTTTTGAACTTTGCTTAACTTTAAATTGAGACTGAGAGCTCGAGAAAAGTCACTTTAGGCTTGATTGGATCAAAAAAATAGGTTTAAAAAAAATCTGAATTGAGTCTGGCTACTACTGGGAGCCAAATCACAAATAGTCCAAGTCTAATTCTTCATTTTTGATCGCACTAATCAAATCTTCCTAAGCCTAGATACATAGAGGTAAAACATGAGTTGCCATGAGATTGAACCCCATGAACATGAACAGAGGCGTTAATTTTTGATTCAATGGACTCGCTTTCTGTACTAAGCACAGGTTTTGCGTGGAGATTGACGCAACCTTTTCAGCTGATTAGTTGATTCATCGTTAGCGCTAATTGAAGGAGTTGGATAATCAGTTTGTTCATTCGAATGGAAATCAACAAATTGGGGAGGCGGAAAGAAGTTTTGATCGGGAAGGACTCTTAAAAATGACATCTTATCGCCAGCTTTTGGACTGCCTGGACTTCTCGTGACTATTTCCAGTAGAATTGTAAGCAAGATTAAACCTAGAGAAACGGGTTTCTGATGGCAGAGAGGATGGTGGATTATTATAAATAGGATCAATAGATCGTTCGGAGTGTCATTTTTTTTGTGGCAGAAAGAAGATCCAAAGGTCATTTTATAGCGCCAAAAGCTAGAAGAAGTTATCTTATCTTTTGCTTGCCAGGCTCTTTTGACTGAACGGAAATTACAACGATAAAAGTACAAATTGAAGGCTGGTCTTGATTGTTGGTGCCAAAGGAAAGCTACAGCAAAGAATAAAAAAATTAAATTTATTCAAAGAAAAGTTTGATCAAAAAGGTGACCAAAACCTCTCAGCGAAATTAAAAGCAAAATAGGTTTGTCTACACACTGGATTATTGCCTAACCCCTTCGATATAAATATAGGATTTTATCCTAATCCGGATTGCCAGAACATTCGATGAACTCTCCCTCTCTCGCTTGAAAAAATCTTTGATAAACAGCCCATTTTCTTTTCATAAGTTCAGCGAGGTGACTAATCCCTCGCTGGGTGCTTTAATTCTTACTTTTCCACGACTAATCTGGGAGCAGATGAACAAAACTCAATCGCTGTTGTTTTTGTGTGGATCAAAAAAGTTTGAGCGACATGTTCTGATCTACAATAATATTTTCTAAAAAGAGTTTGAAAACCTCAGAGACCAAGCTTGGGGCTCAATCTGGGATTATCAGAGTTAAAAATGTCTCAAAATAAAGTGTGGATCTTTCTGGGATTCGGACTTTGCGATTAATAATTCAGGGCTTCTTCCTTTGAAGGATGCACCCGCAGTAAAGAAGTAACGGAAATTAGTTAACAGAGAAAAGCGTTTTCTCTAGTTTCTAAGAAAAAGCGAAATCTTTTTCAAAGAAATGCCCTTGGGATCTTTCCAAAATTAAGCCCTTTTTTATAACAAAAAAGTTGGCACTTTTGTAGAAGTGATAAGCCTCAGATTGAGATAAGAGGAAGTCAAGGAGGCGGGGGGAAACGACCAATTGAATGGGAATATTCATTGAATGTGTCACCCCTAGCAACGTGCGGCAATGAGTCCAACCGATTAACTAGTTCCACTGATTGGAGGCGGGATCAAAAGACGAAAAAGGGGGAGGAACTATTACGAATCAAAAGAGCGAAATTCCAGGAATATTTTCACAAGAAACAGGTAGCATTTAAGTCACCTCCTCTCTTCTTTTCTCACATTTAGTACAAGAAAAAAGTTGCAAAGTTCATCAAAAAATCCAGCTGAACAGCTGAGGTAACTAGCAAATTATATTCAAGAACTCAGCTCGAACCTACGCACATCCATCCATATTAAAATGGATCAGGGAGTTCAGTGTCAAAAGCGCTGATTTAGGCAATAAAGCAACAATTAAACAACAAAAAATAGATTTAATCGCAAAATACAGTACCCTCTAAAGGCCTCGGAAGGAATAAGTTTTGCTTTTTGATGTTTTACAATCTTGCAGAGGAAATCAAAGGCTACAACTTTATAAGACATCAAAAATCTCAAAAATAACGATAGAACCTGGAATTTACAGAACTCTGGAGAAGAAAGCAAAGTGAAAAGACGTTTTCTAACAAGCCTGTTCAGATTCTTGTAAGTCTAGCTAGCTAGAAGATTAGAAACTATGAAACTCAATGAATCTGAAGAGATAAAATAGTCATTTCAAAGATCAGCTGGCGAGAAAAATTAGCGGCTGAAATATTCTGAACCTTAGTCTCTCGTGTTGCTGATTTTCTTAGTGTTCGGGAACGGACGTCAAGGAACACAAGTAGTTGAGTCAATAGACTATTCTCAGTCAGCCTTCCCCTGAATAACCGCAGCCCGCCCAATGCAAACTCCATCTCCTCTCCACGTGGCTATAAAAGGGAGCGAAGAAAAGGATCAAAAGTTACAGCCAGTCGTTGTTCGGCTGGCGACCAATGCGACTAATTTTCTGAGAGACAATTTTATTTAGGGGGAAGGAGGGAGGGGCAGAGGTTATCGTCGAGCAAACAATCAAGGGCTCAATCAATGCAAAATATGGTTTGAAGCGACTGGACGAGAGCAAATGAAACCAAACGCCGACCTTTCTCCCCTGTGAGCTGTGCATAGAAGAAGTAAAACAAGTGGTTTGGGATTGGGCTGGCACGTGGCTGTGTGTGTGGAAGGCAGGGGAGAACACGCTGTGAGAGAGGGATGGGAGAGGACAAAGTGGGCGGGTGGGGTCAGGGATTCCACGGGGGGAAATTGCAGCAGAGAGAGAGAGATTTGCACCAATTTCTTAGCAAGTCGAGTAAATACTTCAGTAAATATTGCGGAAACATCTTGTGAGAGATGAAAAGACTGGCAAAAAATGAACTCCGGGATTTTTTAAAATAATTTTCGATGTTCGACAAAGTTGAAGCCTTTGGTTTCGCCTAAAAATTTGAAATTTACCTTTTCCTAGCTCTACAATTTTTCAGGATCTACAGTAGTTCTAGCAAGAATAATGTTTTGCAAAGTTGTAGCCCTTGCTTTCCTCTATAAAAGTTGGAGAATATCAAAATAATCTTTAGAAGCTCTTTCTGTCGAATTGTATCTACTCTGGTTTGCTCACGCGAGTGGGGGAAATCCTCTTTTGAAGTCATCTTTGCTGCCACTTTGCAACCATAATCTTTCCGTTGTTTGAAAAGTAAGAAGCCGGCGAACAAAAAAGAGCTCAAAGGGGCGAAAATAGGACTTTTCGGATGACACTCTCTGAAAGTCTCTTGAATCTGTAATCCGATCTGGGAGATAGCTAAGATCCGATGGAATTTGCTGGAGAAAATAGATTAATTTTAAGACAAAATCTATAATTGAGATGAAGAGTTACTGTAACTCTTTTGAGAGATCAAGTAAAAACCAATGAGCAAAATGTTCATCCAACGATCTCTTAAAATTTATCGGAAAAGCTTAGCAACGAACAAACCTTTTGGTTGACACAAAGACGCACAAAACCTAATGATGATCGAGGTTGTACAGTAAAACTAAAAATAGAATTTGATTCCAAATAAAGCCATCACGTGAATAGGAGAACCAAAGAGTAAAATTTCAATGGAAACCTCTTCTGACAATGGAGGAACTTAGGGAGCAGAGGTCAGAGTAGAGACGGAAGGAAACTTGAGAATGGGCACGACTTTACAGAGGGAAGGAACCAGTTGTCAGCTCGAAGTTTGGAAAGCAAAAGAAGTATTTGTGAACGAATCGTATGATCCAAATTAGATGCTAAAAATCATACTTTAGGATTAGCTTCCTAGAATTTCCAGCAATTTCTTGAAAATAATGTAAAAGAGGGTCTATGGCTTTATAAAACATTGAGCAGCCAATTCTTGAAAATCAAGCCTTTCGCTTTAATGAATGCGAATAAGGTTAATAGAATCTCCTCTAAGATAATCTTTAGCTGGAATGGATTTGCATAGACACGCTATTTCCTTAAAATGAAAGAATGTTTTCTATCTAATAGATTTTTAAAGGAATTTGAGTGGGAGATAACTTGAGATAATTTAGCAAAAAGTCCGAAATGTGGTCAAGGTTCTTGGATCCAATAGATAAGAGAAAATGAATCTATGGTAAGATATGTCATTCACAAAATGAGTCATCTATTGGCCAATCAGAGATGGCTAGAATGAGCCAAAAATTAAAACAAAGAGCTGACAAATTTTAAAAAAAACTCGATCAATATTGTTAGTGCAAATTGTTTGAGTTCAGCCGGTTCGATTCGCGGCCGTCCTGGCATTCCGCGTGGCCACTTGATGTAATCTTTCGTTGTAGTCGCCGGGAACAAAAGCAGAACTGTATACAAGGTCGGGAGGTGGGAGGAGGATCTTTTGACCCTTTAGAGGGACAATATTTGACAGAGAGGTGGAGAGCAAACGAAGGGGGTCTACATTTCGGTCCGATCGGACACGAAAAGTTTCATGTGAGGACTGCTTCTAAATGGAGTAGGGTCTGTAGTGAGCACAAGGCTTTGAATTTCGAAGAGTTGAGTCAATAAAGGATCCATTTCAGTAACTATTTGAACTTTCTTGAGGCTCAATACGACCGAAAAAATGTATTTTTGTTTCCGATTGTCAACAAAATCGTAGACCTTGATCTCCCCTAGAAGAAAACGAAATAAAATCCCAAAATTTTCTCAAAGATTCGGAATTTCCCTCACTAGGTTTTCTAATTTTTTTCTCTGAAATTGAGAGATAACATTCGTAAATTACACAGCCAAGCACTGCCACATATTTATTAATTGTTTTTCCAAAAATTTACTACAATCTCTTATTGTAGCTGTATCCTATTAGGTTCGAGCAATATTGATGGTTTCAATGAAATTTTGCAGTCTAACTTCCTCTTTGAATTTCAAAGATCAGAATAAAAGTTTATTAATTTGATAATATCCTAGGACCTTCTTTCAAAGGTTATCTGATAAGGTCTGGCCTTCCTCCAAATTCTGTGATGGACTGATGAGAAGCGGTATGTCTTGGATCAGGAGACATTTTAAATGACAAGACCAAATTGCCAATTATCTAAAGAGATTTCTATCTTTTTTATTGGGAATAAAAGTGACCAAGTAGAGTTCAGCTTTGGCCATAGATTCTTCCAAACAGGCTCGCTTCCAAATCCCGAAAGGAATGACATTACTCTCGAGATTTGTTCCAAAATATCTCTCCGGTTTGAACTAAAAACTTCAAACAATATTTCGATAGGAAATATAAACCAAATAAGCTTCTTCAAAGATAGATGGATCAGGCATAATAACAGAAGCTTGAGCAGAAATAGCTTTTCCTTTTGGGATAACATATTCCCCAACTTGGACATCTTCAGCAGCGGCTCTCATCAAATTCATCGGTATAATTCTGGCTAATCGTTGAGTTTGCTAGAGAATCCAAATGGGCATTTCGAATTTACCGTGACAACTCCATTGAAATAAGATGTTTTTGTTCTATCGATCAGCTCAAGAGGACGATTTCTTCCAGTCACACTATCTAATTCTTTTGTAACTTTTCAAGCGTCTGACGAGTAGATAATTATCCAAAATACTAAGTAAAACCTGAGGATTGGAAAGGAGATAAGCAAACGCCCAATGAAGCGTTGTAGACGTCATTTCTTGACCAGCCACCCATAGATCCAAGACAGTCACAGCAAGGCTCTCTTCATTAGAACGAATCAAAAATAACCTTGAGGAGTTATTTGAAGAATTCATTTGATCCGACTTTCTCCATTTCGATTAAGAACGCATCAATAAAGTCCTCCCCACCATTTGACAGATCTTTTTTTTCAGAAGTGATTTCTTTCTTTCTAAAAGTGAAGTAAGTCTGGAAATTGAGGAAAGAAAACCTTTCGATTAACTGCTTCGAAATAGAGATATGGTCGATCAACGAAGTAAACTTCCTTCTTGACCATTGCTTCTTGGGCGATATTTCTATCACAAATATGGACTGTTTTCATCGGACCTAAAAGGAAATAAAACAAGTGGACGAAACGTCAAACCGAGCCAAATTGTGAAAATATTTCCACATTTGAAGAGTTTCAATCATCCCATTTTCTCGGACTATGCTCCACGCCAACTGGTGAATATTCCTCAGCAAAGGTAGTGGCGTTAGGCCTATAATATTTCTATTTGTATTTAAAAAGATTTACTTGGAGGTAGTCTCGTTACTTTTGCATAAAATCAAACCAAGAAATAAGTGAGCAGAGCCAAAAATAAAAGCGACAAAATCATCTGAAAATATCTGTGTTTTGATCAAAATCAGTTAAAAGGAGAGAGAGAGAAAAGCAATACATTTGAATGAACTTTTCACGTATTTATTTTCTCTTTTATCAATTGTTTGACCACACTAAATGCGCGAAATACGCGAAATCCGAGCAAAGGCTAAATGGGCTAGACTTTCAAAATTAAGGCTCTACTACTCTCATTAGATTTGGTAGAAAGGAGCCATTTCTGGTAGAAGAGCCGAAGCGAACGAATAAAGAAATTTCATATTCAATTCAGCAAAAAAAAAAAACTTCTAAATGTTCCAATCTTTATTTCAAATTGCCGCCGAGTACCAATTGGTCTGGCTTAAAAATAACGTGCATATCTTGCATTTTCAACATTTTTGGAATAGGTAGAGGAATTTGGAATCTCTCTTTTATATCTTCTGACAAAGTGGTAAAGAGCTGTCGACTGAATTCGTCTCCCCTCGTCCCGGGGACAAGAGTTTCAGATTTTAGTCGTATGAAGAGAATTAATTTGTCGCTGAAACATTTGATTTGTCTAGAAATATGGAAAATACTTGTATAGAATATGAGAATTGTATGTCCTTGTTCGGTTTTGGTCATTTTCTTGAAAGTTTGCTGTTAGAATTACGGTATTGCTGGTTCCTTCAGAGACTCCTTCAGTGAAATTTGCTTCAACTTGATGACATTTTATTTTTGTTGTCAGGACTTCTCTTAAATTCATACTTTTTCTCTTAAAAAAAGTACACTCCAAAAATTCTCAATTCTAGTGCGGATTTTAGAAAGAGCGCGGTTACTAAAAAAAACTAGCAAACTTACTTCTCAAATTGCCGACAAACAGCTGTGAGAGCTTCTGTGATCAGATTCTGGTGGATATGATAAATTACATCGAAGTTGTTTTCAATTATCTCAGCGTCAAATCTAGAAAATGGAAGATTTCTTGTTTAATTTTCGAGTAGGCTTGGTGCAAAAAAGCCGCTTTTCACCTAAAGTTTTTATTGTTGGAATGAGCGGTGACTCCTTCGTGGAAGAAGCGAATACCATGTGTGGGTAACATCAGTGGATATCGAGATAAAGAGAAACTCAAAATATCGCCTAAAGTTTCCTTTTTCTCAGAAGAAGTCCCTACCATTTGGCAATGCTGACTTGAGCTTGACTGTCTCCAAAGTTAAACGAACGCCCTTATCTAGGATATTAATGAAGGATTCACATAAGAGCGCTTGAAGATCAGTCCTAGGATTTAATTTTTTTAAAATATATATTTTTACTCGAGTGTCTCCCTGATACGTTTCTTTGCCACAACTTTGAGGATCCCCCCATGGACATCGAAATTGTCTTCTGCATGGGAGATACGACTGAAATTGCTGATTGGACACTAATTAGAGGCTTGGAGAGTGGATATAATTCAACAAGCTGGGTGGGATAAATTGCTTTGTCTGGGTCTCGCCAACTAACCAACCGACATCACTATCAATAAATGGGAGGCCACTAATAGCCACTGGAATTAGAGGACCAAGAGTTGCGTTGAGATCTCTTATACGGAGATCAAAATCGTCATGTTGGTGGACAAAAAGCACATTATGCTTGTATTCTCCATGAAGACGAGCGTGTAAATGGGTTACCTAGAAATTCTTCGTTTAATCAAACTTCTTCGAAACCTGCAAATAATAATCTCCCTTATGCATAAAGGCTTTTGTGCTCTCAATCTCCACATTTTTAATGGTAGTGCTAGCAATGGCTATCTTCCCAAGACACCTGTTCTTTTCAATCAGCGGAATTTCATGGTCTGTCAATTGTTGGACGTAATAACTGCCAAAGCTTTCCAGATAGCGATGTATAGCCTGGGGATTGACCTAAATTTCTAGTTCTTTAGTTTGAAAGAAGAAGAAAATCACATCAATGACTAGGTTATAAGCTGAAACGGTGGAGATCAAGAGAAACAGTAGGATCATGGGGATGGATGGGTGAGGAAGAGAATCGATGAGCAGCTGACACTATTTTCAGAGAGCTCGTAGTTTGGAGCTGGTCGCTTTGATTTTCTTTTAGATTTATCAGTTTTATTTTTGAGAGGTGGCTCAATTTTCAGCAGTAACCCGTTTCTATTTTAAAAATGAGTAAAAGATCTATTGAAAATTTTAAATAACTTTTTACAAAAACAACTACAATTGCCAGGAACATCGCCTGCCCTGTAGTTCCCATTTTTCTAACCAAAGTCAACACTTTCTCCCGGAATTCAGCTATTACTTTTCCTGTCTCTGACTCAAATGTCTCAACTCTACGCCCATGTTTACCCGACTTCTCTTTTGTACCCCAGGTCTGGAAGGAAAAGCTAGAAGTCAGCACGATGAGTCACATTGGAGAGAGTCATGTGGCGAACTCGTACAATTTCTGAGCTCTGATTCTCTTTTTTCTCTTCATCCCCGAGGCGCTTTTTGCAGAGGAAATCAAAAGATTAGAACTTTTTGAACTTCCTGCGTTGAATCCTCTCTACCCACCGTAATCCTTTCCTCCATTACGCTACGAATTACAATTTTTAGGCTTTTCTTTTTAAATTTCCTGTCCTACAGTAATTTTGGCTTTGGGCTGGATTCAAACAATGTGCCATCAGATGTGAGTACTGTAATCCGAGGCTCCCGAAGCGCCCACAGAAGACCGTGCTGCGCGTTCCTCTCAGCGACACTTTACAGCATGCGCCCGGAAACGTCTCCCGCGCTCTCGGGCCGCCACCCGAATCTCGTCGCCACCGCCATTCACGCCGTTTTCCCTATTGATCCCTTCGAAAACAGGACTTCCCACTCAACACACGGGGCAGTCCATATCATTAAGGGCACGGCGCACACCAGCGAGTAGCCGAAAGAAATTCCAATTGTCAGCTGTCAATTTTACTATGGTGACCGGAAGCGAAAAGAGAGAGAGAGTGAGAGAGAGAAATTCTGCAAAAAGAGAGCGCGGGCGGTTGGCTGCCAAAATGCCAGTGGCCTGCCCTCTGGCGTGTATACAGGTTCTCTCGACTGTGTCGACTCTCTATCTACTGTACTGTCATTGATTTTAAATTAAGGAGAGAGCCTCTTTTCTGCCAAAATTTGCCTCAAAAGTGCCGTTTTTTTCCTGGAATCGGCTAGAAAACCATCAAATCTCTTCGCTAAACAAACTTTTTTTTAGAATGTCTCAGTTTTTTTTTTGAAAAACTTAAAAATTTCGGTTTAAAACTATATTTTTTGTATTCCTTTTCCATGATTTTGTATCCAAATAGCAATTATAGTTATTCAGATAATGTGACTCTCCATAATACTACGTTGATTGTGATTTTCTGACTATCTTTTCTTTGAAACGCCTAGGATATTTTGCCTTTTGGGATATTTCCTCTAACAAAATATAGGCTTTTTTTCTTCAAAATCTGATGAAAAATAGCAGAAAATTTAGTTGTTTCAAAGAGGAGTGAAGCTAAAATTTCAACTGGGGATTTTCGACTACAAATTTCTTCTAAAATGACTCTCATTTTCCCCTAATAGGAATCATACCATAATCAAGTAGCTAAAATGTCATCAATAGCCAATTGCTAGACGTTGTATAGGCATTTTCTTCAAATTCCAGAGGAAATTACGGTATTTTTGATCGAAAATTAGGTGATTTTTTAAACAAAAAGTTACTATATAAAACTGTGTGACAAAAAGGAGTTAAGTACTTTTGAAATTAGCCAAAAAATAAGGTATATTTTCCATCAAAAAGTCCCCCTTCTTCATCGGTCCAAGGACGTATCCTGCTGAGAACTCTCTGACCTGATCGGGCCGACGACTCTTTTCACACCTTTACCGGACAGTTATCAATCATTTTTGATATCGGCGGGCCATTGATTTAGCCTTTCTTTACTTAGAACCGGGAGAAGTGATAAAAAGTGCATTCTTGGGATAATTCTCTCTCTCTCTCTCTTCTGAGACCACCGTGGCCGATCAGCGTCAGAACTTTTTATTCTTCATAATGGATTGCCATCATACATGTTTGTTTTCATTTATGTCTTGTGATTGGGGGGCAATTCTCACCGGAAATATCACACTTCCAGTTTCAATTTTCCACAATCGGCACATTTTTCCCAAAATTTTCGACGCTGCAAAGGACCAAACTATTTGAAAAAGGCGCAGCTATAGTAGCCATAGGCAAAACAAGAAAGCATAATCAGGTACAGGTACCCAAAACTAAGAGCAAACGTTCAAAAACCACTAGTTTTCTTGATAGAAGATTTGAAAATACAGAATTCGCCTACTTAAATTGCAGTATTCAATGCCAATAGAGGCATTTTAGGAATTATTCCACTTACAGTATCCTTTTATTTCAATGGGAAGCCCTAACCTGAAGCCATAATTAGAGAGATATTTGTGAAAGATTGATCTCTCTACAGTATCCCTAATGCTCCAGTTCTTTTGAACATGAAAAATAAGTTTTTCTTTCAACCGGGAAGAACTCTTTGGAAATTCTTATGACCTTGGTTATTTAGCTGCAGTTCGACAACTAGAACCACAACCCATCAGTTATTTCCAAAGCGCGCTTTTCTCCCTACAGTACCCGCGATACTTCCAGTTGGAATTTTTCAGACTGAAACGGTTTATCTTCCGGTCTCTCTGGCATAACCAGCTAAAGAGAGTAATCACATCAACCAGATCCAAGCGCTCATCATTTCCAAGAGCGCTTTCCAGAGGAAGGTTTTTAACTTTCTGATTGAGCTTGAAATCTCATAGACCATGGGCTATTTTTCGCGGGAGACAGTATCCGCCCCCTGTGAGATCATCTCAGAGCTCCAATTAGCTGTCCACCCTTCCCTTCAATTTATGACTTACCTCTCGCCTTTTACTGTAATCTAATTACTAGTATAGATAATTGGTCTCCCAGTCTTAGATGACTCAAATGGTATCCGTCTGCACATTTTCAGTCAAAACAAAGCGGTTTTTACTATTAGATTTAGTGGTCATTAGACTGGCAGTCGTGCTATTTTTACGTCAAACCACAAGTTTTACTCGCTATCCTTTAGCTCTCTAAATATGGCTATCATAATCCAGAAGTTGAGTTGATCTCAACATCTCCCTGTTGATTTTTTAAAATAATTTGCGAAAAATTTGAAAAGTGATGAGTCGGATCCACCCCCTCCCCACCCCGAAGTGACTCCCCAAAAACAGTTTCACTTCGACAGTCTCGCTCTCCTTCTCTTTCCGATAACCATGAAGTTTTCTTTTCCTTCCTCCGAAAGATTACTTTACAACCGGAAACTGCATGATGACTTCAAAACTTGAAGGAAAGGAGTTAAAAGGAAATTCTTCGCTACGGCTATTTTTAGTGACCAACCGATGGGGTCTAATTTGAGAGAGGAGGAGGTGCGACGTCGGTAAATCGCGTTTTTTGACCTTTTTGGAAGGACCTTTCGTGACTGTTTTCTCTCCCAACCAGGAAATATTTTTAGACTAGATTTTCCTTTTTGATAAGAGAGAGGGCATCGCCTTCAAATATTTTTTATTTCTACTGTAGCCTCCAGGAGTTCGCGACATTTTAATTACCGTAACTTTAATGAATTTCCCCCCTTGGAATTTTATTAATTCTGGCGCCATAAAAATATCTGAGCTTAGATACAATAATTATTTGAGCTAGTGAGATCAATCGCCTAATCTATGGCGCTATTTGGATGTTAAAAAAATGTGCTTTCTGGTGATTAAAAGCCGACGAAACTACTCAAGAGAATCTAAATCCGTCGTGCGCTTGTCTCCCTTCCTTGTCGGCCGCTAAAATATGGCAGCAATTGCGCCTGTAGAGACAGAACTTGCCGACCCATAAAAGAAACACCCCTGTACGTGTTCTCTCTCTCTTCCTCTGTGTGTTTTCCTGGTTCTTCGGGCAGGAAATTTAAGCGATTTTGCAGAGCGGAGAGGCGAGAGAGAAAGAAAGAGCGGGTCTTGTCTCTATTTTTCGGACAACTTTTATGGCCGGTCGATTGGTTTCAATTTGAAAAGAAAACCGCGTAACCCGGACAACTAATTCGATTTCTTTTCTTGGCTCAAAACAACCATGTGGCTTTCTCTCCCAGGGAAAAACTGAAGCGATCGGAAGAAAAACAAAACAAATACGATCATTTTCTATTGCTAGTTGCACATTTTTGCCGTAATCTCTCTGGTAATTCGCCACAATTGAAAGAGAATTTTTATACTAGAGGCTGGTTGGTAGAATCAATTGCAATTGGCTGAAGCTTTCTTCTTTCAAATTATAGAATTTCCACTAAAAAATAAGCTATTTGCTCAAGTTTCTGCCGAACAGACAGTCGTTTATCTGAGCACCAGCTGGCGAAAACCGATCTCCTTCCCGTGGGCACAGCCTGCCTCACAAAAGGCTGGCCGGGTGACCCACGCCTACGCAATTAGCATATGCGCTTATTGATTTCTGGTTCCTCTCCACTCTCGCTCCCCCCATAGACCCCCAACGCCTACGCAGCTGACCAAAAGGGTTCTAAGGCTCAGTTCAAGGGCTACTCGAACCGCTTTCTTGTTGGATATTTAGGCAAGATTAATACCCATTCCTACCTGAATAAGTGGTGCAAATCCCTCCTTTTTATTGTTTTCAAGTGTCGTTTTTGTGGGAAAATCATCCAATCGCCCATAGAGAAATCCAACGCGAATTCCCACAAAAATTGACGCTTTTTTTTAAAAAAAGAGCCATGAAAAGGTCAACATCGATCATCTTTCAAATCTTATCAATAGCTCTATTGTGAATCGGTCTCTTTCTCGCCTTCGAGTAGGCAAAAAACGTCCGATGATTTCTTTCTCCCATTTAAGGTCATATTCGTCACGAGCCGTGTGTGGGTCTGTGATTAATAAGCCCCGGTTCTCTCTCTCTCCCCTTCTCTCCGCTCCAATCTCTTTTTTGTCCCGAAAGTTAAAAAAGCCGTCAGGGGAATCCACAGCAGAAACCCAGGTCAATCAAATCGACACCTGTCCAATTACACACCTCGTTTTTTGTCTTTGATCAGTCTTTGCGTGAGAGCTCTTCACAAATTGATTCAGGCGGGACTGTCTCCACGAATCTGTCCCTTTAGTTGATAATGCGACTGACTTTTGTGACGTAATCTAAACTGACTGGAGGAAGCCAATGTTGCTAAAATTTCTACGAAAAAAAATCCATCAGAAAATTCAAAAAACTAAAACATTCGCTTTCTTGAATCCCGCCTGGAAAATTACTTTTTTGGAGGTCTTCCATCAACTTTTTGTTAAAGTGATGTTCTACATTTTTGTATAGAAGATCAAACCCTAAAACTTTGTAAAGCATTGCAAATCGCGAATTTTTAGTGAAAATGACAAAAAAAAGTGGTAAAAATGTTAGACGGGTTACGGTAGATTCTTATGAAACTTTCCCTTTTCATAAGAATAGAGATTAGTGGGAATTTTTTTTTCGGGAAGTCTTGAGAAAATCCTCTGGGAAATCCTTTGATGTTCCCCAGGAAGCGACGCAATTGATCTCCGAGAATGGTTTGGCGGCCTCGAATATCTCATTTAGTGAATGTTGCTTCCGCCAGCGACCCCCGACCCGCATTATATTGGATTAGAGGCCGATGGCTCGCTCTCTCTCTCTCTTCTCTGGCGGTTTGGTACAACAATCACGAGCACACTGCACTGATCTGACAACTATACATTAGGCTGACACAGCGGGGGGGAGAGAGGCTTCTATAATAGATAGTGGGAGAGAGGGATTTGATTCAAAATGAATTGTTTCCTTATAAGGTTCTAATAAACTGAAAAACACGGTTCCGAAACATTGCATTCTTTCAATTTCACCGCTCGCCGCGCGTCGCTCTACAATCTCAGCATTGCTTTAGCGAGTGGAACCAGTAGCTTTTTAAAGTTATTGAAAAACCGAAAAATTGGCTGATTTTTAGTCAAAAATCTGTGATGACTGACCGGCGCCCTAATGAGTCAGAATAGCTGTGAAATTTGACTCTTTTTCCTGGATTTTATGGTCTTTAGCCTTCTAATTGTAGTAAAAAAGTTGGACAAAGTCTGCAGCTGACTTGCTTTCTTCTAAACGTTTTTCATCGCACAGCTGAGCGACTCACCCTTTTACTCTTTATACTGTAAGATTGAGAATGAAAAATTGCTTTTTCTCCAGACCAAAAATTAAAATTTCAACTTTTCTGGAGACTGTAGTAGTATCTTGAAAAATGATGTTTATCTAGAAGTGTTTCTAAAAGAATTCCTTTTACAAATTTGCTTAAAAAATTGATAAATTTCACGAATTTAGAGCAAACTAGACGCTATATTTTAACTGAAGCGATTACAGTAATTAAAATTTCGCTCCAATTTTGAAATAACATTCTTTCTTTGTTCGAATGCCAGTGGCATTCCAATCGTCTCCTCCTTTATTGCCATTGAATTTTGATCTCCTTCTATAGGACCAGCCTGACCCTTCTCTCACATCTTTGAGCGAGTTGAGGCGAAATTCTCAAAAATGTCTGACCTTTTCCCTTAAAGTTTTCGCTTTTCCTCTTTTCTGTTGGGACGAATAGATGCGAAATGGAAATTTTTAAATGCTCATTTTCGGACCAACGTGATACTGCGTATTGACCCCATTGATTAAAGTCTCTTGACCTCTCCTCGTCCCCTTCTCTTCGTCATTTTCTGACTCAACTTCTTATTTTTCTCTCAATAAAAGTTTTCATTTTCAGAATTTGTTCAAAAATGAATTAAAACCACTCTTCCTCTCCAAAAGTTCTATCCTATAAAATGATACCGCATTGGTTGTGGTGGTCAACGTTGATTTTATTGCTGCTACGAAATCAGGTATCCCACAATTCTGGGAGAAATTAGGAAAAAAAACGATATAAATTTTTAGATCACAGCACAAGAGGATATCGATGGCAGCGACGAGAGCTCAGAAGATGCGAATAATAGTACTGAAAATGGTGGCAGATTGACTGCCTATCAACTCAGTGAGTCATTTTCTTCTTCGCAAATTTGAATTCAAATCATAGAACTACCATAAGATTGAAAATGGCGAATTATCGTATTTTTGGCGTAAATTTTAAGCCATTTTCATCAGAAATGTCTACTTTTTTTTACAATCGATATTTAGATGTTCCGGAATGTACATCCAACTACGATTGTGTGCTTAATGGACTGTGTGTGAAGGACAAAGACGGCAAAGGACGATGTCTTTGTCCGAGGAGTTGTACAGCCAGTAAGATTTTTGTCTTCTTTCAAGGCTGAATCGGCCAAGAGAATGAATAGACCTCGAAAAATGATAATAAATTTAGTGGTGCCGTTAACATGTCCTGCTGCTGTTAGTAAACCTCAAGCGAAGACAAAATCTACATCATCTTATGATCCCAATGTCTCTCCTTGTCTGGTGATGGGCGAATACTACACGGATAGATTCGACATGCCGGATCCATTTTGTCATGCCGTTCGGGGACAAGATAAGGTTATTTTAGTTCTTGTTTTGTTTGATTTAACTTCGGAAGTCTTAATTACCACCAAAATGGGCATTTTTGACTGAAAAATGACAAAAAACTGTATTTGTTATCTAGAGAGAAAGAGATTTCCAACGCAACATTTTAGAAGAAAAGTTATAGATTTTGAGAGCCAATCCCATCTGGAGAATAATTAGATTGTGGAATCTGTACAGTACTCTTCAGCCCGTTTCAATGACTTTTTCTTTTGCAGGGAAAATGCGTGTGTCCGCCGATGTTCGACGCAGTGAACCACACGAAACTGCCGATCAGAGAGCTGCTGCCGACGAAGTGTGACAAGAGTAGGCTGTTTTCACACCTATCTTATCATTCTGTGTAGGAGACCTGAAAGTGCTGGCGGTCGCTCACCCATCTGAAGACGTCTACAAGGGGACTGACGTGACCCTTTTCTGCTGTGTTAATATCGATCCAGCCAATCATATAGATGCCAATGGGGTGAGGAAAATCAAGAAAAAATAGACAAAACCTTTTTTTTAGGTCACTTTCATCCAAAATGATACGGTAACTCGAGAGCCTTCAAAGCACCCTTTCAAGGAGCACGTAAGCGTAAGTTTTTTCGCCCTAATTTTTACAGAATCTGCTGGGTTACGGTCGAATTCTTCAAACAAATCGGACTCAAAATACGCAAAAGCCTATTGACTCTTTTGAAAATTTTAGAGATTCCACTAATTTTTTGAAAAGAAGCAAATTCCAGAGAGTTATTAAACTTTTTTGTGACGATCAAAAACCAACTAGGCTACGGTATCAATGATGGATTACGGTAGATACGCACAAGAATGTTAGCGTGGAACTTCTAACACCTTTCTTCAACTTGCGCTAGGAAAAAGACAGAAAGGGAAACATTTTTAAAATCGCATTGAGAAATGTTTTATCCCAACTCGCTGCTTTCTCCAGAGGAAATCAGTTGACTCCGGTGAGCTTTGCATAGTCGACGCTGAATTTCTTGAATTTTTCAAGGAGAATCTGATCCTTAGCTCCCAATCCGAACTGGTTGATGGCCCAATTGAGGACAACCTGATGAATATAAAGATACTGTAGATCAGTCTGAACGCTGTTGTTCCGTTGAGCTCTGAGCTCCTTCAAGTACCCAATAAGAGTCGGCTTCCATGGGATCCCAGCTTCGCGAAGCTCCATCAAATAATATATCAAGGCTATGCATCCAGTCCTCCCGATTCCAGCTGAGCAATGAATAAGAATCGGATAAACTTGGACTTTTCGAAACAACTCAATGGGCGTCAAATCGACAGGAGGAATTCCACGATCTGGCCAATTCAGCCAATGATAATGAGTAACCTAAGTAAGATATCAAAAGAAAATGAAAACCCACATGATGTTCTCGCAGGCCTGGGACTTTAACCACAAATTTCGATTTCATCAGAATGTTGAGATTTTTGTCCTGATGAAAGCGAGCCTTTTCATTGGTCAGCATGCAGACGGAGATTTTGTCGAAGTCGATTGGCTGCATTATATTAGTCGGCATATATTGGAAGCATTTGTTTTTATTTCCCTCAACGAAATCACACAATTGGATGATATAGGCGCATTTCTGTTGAACGACCATGAGCCAAAAATCGGCTGTTGTCGACTCCAATGGCGCCTGGGTACAGATGTAGTGTCTGCAAATACTCCTTTACTTATCCTTAGGGATTTCTCCGTACTCAAAATCAATCGGCATTTCTTCTAATAGAAGTTTCGCCATGGCTTAATTTGCCGCGAATTTTTGAAATTTCGCTTTTAATGTTCTACAAAATTCTCTTCTATGAAGAATATCAAAAAAGACTTAAGAAAGAAACTAACTTAGTATCGCCGACTCCATTCACAAAATTGGCGTTAATGTAGTCGGACTCGTTTGAACTTCGTTGGAGGATTACCCGACTGCAATCGAAGCATCCGACATCTTTGTAGCGATTTTTGGTTGGGTTCATGATGAAGGCGGTCATGCTTGTGACGTCGGTCGTTCTGACCATATCACGAAATTCTTCCATGATCTTATAGGCTCCACGATCCAATGTGCTATTGACAAAGTCGATGATACTCGAATTGTCGAGACCTTTCATGAGACTTTTTGGCTTCAAGGCTTCTTTTTTCGTTGGTTGTTCGGTTGACTTTGGCTTCACGACTTTGGGTGAAATCTCCACTTCATCTTCGTCAGGATCCTGGGTTCTCAGCGTAGGATCGGGCTTTCTGTCCTCTTGACTTCCTCTGCCGCCTTCAACACTTTTCTTTACAGTCTTTCGTCTGCTCCTGCGACTGCTTTTGGCGGTTTTTCCACTTTTTCCTTTTATTATCGACTTATTTTTTCGTGGACTCCTTCGAATATTTCTGGTGTCCTCACCGCTATGTCCTTTTTCTCCAGACTTGAGTTTTTGTGCACTATGGTCCCGACTGGCTGTTTCAACACTTTTATCTGTAGTCTTATTTTTTCGTCGACTTTGTTTGCTGCTTCTGGCGATTCTATTACTTTGTCCTCTCGCGGAAGGATTTTCCTCATCATCTAAAATTTGTTTGGAAATAAGAAAACAAATCAACTAACCAGATGATTGAGAAGACATGGCTAGAAAGAATGATTTCTATAATCCCAAAAAGATTATTTATCTGATTTGTGAAATTCTACATCTATAAAATTGAATAAAACACCACTTTAAGGGAAAAGTACGATAAAAAGTGGAATTTATCTAAAAGGGAACCCGATTGCTGTGAAATACCTACCGTGCCCAGCAGAAAAATCTGATCTCGATTTGCTATCCTAACTTTGTATAGCTTCAGTCACGGGAGTATGATATCCTGATGGCTCCATCTTGTTGGGAATTGGACATCAAGAATGTCCAGCCGACTGACAGTGGAACCTATATGTGCATGGTCTCTCCAGCTGGTGGCTTCTCCGCAGTCAATCATACTGTCTCTCTCAAAGTTAAAGGTAATTCAGCATTTCTATTTTTAATCTGAAATTTATTATTGGAATATTATTTTAGAGCGGGAAAAACGACATCAGAGGATGGGGTATCTCAGGGCGAAAAAGTTAAATCCTGAGCGAAGGTGTAAGTTAAAAAGCATGAGTGAAGTGCACCATCTTTTTTGAGCATGATTTTGTTGTTTGTTCTTCTTATTCTTCTCTCTATCTCGTGCTGTGTTTGGTTCACTTTCAAGGAGAAAGAGCCTTAAATAAAAGGATTTTTCAGCTCCTCGGATGATCCAAAACCTTCAAGTGATGGCCAATGAAACCGCAGCCAATGTGACTTGGGATATTCCCGATGGTGGATCCATTCCTCTCGTCAACGCAACGTGGATTTTTATTTGAAAATTTGAGATATTTCACTTCAGGTTGTATCGAAGAGCCGGTTCGAAGACAGAAATCTGGCAGCAAGTCAACGCCTCTTCTCCTTTGACTATCGGCAACTTGAGAGCAGCTACTCCTTACACTTTGGCGATAAATATCAGCGATGGCCAGATGGAACCCTATCCCCTTTTGGAACATTTCACCACTTCTGATGGAAGTCGGTTTTATTCTTAATTTCTCAGCTACTTCATTCCAGAATCGTATCCACCTCGAGCTGTGAGTGTGAGAGTTGGATTGACTTCGACCACCACTGTTGGAGCGACGTTAAATTGTGAAGTCGAATGGAAGCCTCCTTCGAATCCAAATGGCCGAATCACGAAATATTATGTTCGAGTTCAAGGAGTCCTTCGTCACACCTCACCTGAAAGCGCATTGGTTCCTCCCGATTTCCCAGCGTCGATTGACAAAAAGTGCGCGAATTATGATGCCTCTGAGAATTCGGCTAATGGAATCAATCCAATCGACTTTTCCACTGAGCTGCATTACTGCAAATATGGGCCTTTGAAGGTAATTTAGCTTTGAATTCATCTTAAAGTTCTTTTAATTTTCAGCCAAATAGGAACTATACAGTAACGATTTGGGCAGAGAATGGGGCTGGAATGTCAACTCCGCTGGTCTACAAGGAGCAGTGCTTGACTCACTACGCTCAGCCAGATCACGTGAGTACTTTCTAGCAATTAATTTTAAGAAAATATCCAAAATCGAGTCAAAATTAATAGGTTAGATTGTGCTTATCTCCTATTTTCAGGTAGAAAAGCCCACTTCCCAACTTGGCTCCAATCAAACGACCTTCAATCTTCTTTTCAACAAAAAAATTGATGACATGAATGGTCCCATCAGCTGCTACTATGTGGCTCTTGTCCCCCTCCCTTCGAATGTTTCAATCGAGAGCCTGCCAGATCCAAACGATATGATTGTCGATTCCTGTGCGAGGGTGAGTGATCCACGAGGAAAATCAAATATTTTTAGGCATTCCAAAATAATTTGATGCAGCACGACAAGGATAAAAAGATCTACTTCGCCTATATCGCTGAGAGTTATAAGGATCTGCCAGTGGAGACAGTCCTGGGCGATGGAGAGTCAGATCACAATGTCCAGCAGTGCAACGTCCAATACCTCAGTCGACATAAAGCAGAGGATCGAATGCTTCGACCGGGAATGAAATACACTGGATTCTTGATTGTCAGAGTCGATAGAAGTAATCCATACGGGACGGCGAAGGACGGAGAAAAGGAAAAATCAAGGAAACGATTCAAACGAGTCATTCCCAAATACAATTCGACTACTTTTGATCCAGACGCGTAAGTTCTTTTCAAATACAGAAAGCGACATTCAAGAACCAAAGAAAACCCTAGAAATTCTCTTGATTTTGGGTGTTAAATATCTAAGCTTTTGATTGTTTTCTTTCGACTTTCTAAACTAGCCTTTTATCGATTTGGAATGGGCAGATTGAATTTCTGCAAATATTATTGAATGTCCTAATTAGTAATAGTAGATTCTGAGGAAATAAATATCAATTTTTTAGATTGGCAGCTTCAGCGGGAGGAGTGAAATCGGGTAGCAGGCAGCAGAGACAGCTGCATCTGAATGGGCCTGTTTATGGCTTCAGCGGCTACTTTAAGCCAATTTTCTTATCCGAAGAGACTGGAAGAAGCGGCTACTGGACTGCATTTTATATCACCGTTTCCGTCTTCCTTTTCCTCATCATTTGCGCGCTAATAGGAGTGGCTACTCTGCACAAGTAAGTGTATTCCGGATGTTTTTGGGGTGAGGGAGACACCCTCTCTTTCTTTAAATTGTTACACAAATCCCTCAATAAGTACACCTGTTTTCTTGAGAAGAGTCAAGTGAGTCAGAAGATTACATAGAACCTGCTCTATAAATGCGACTCATTCGGCTAATTGGTCTATCATTTGTCTTATTTAGACAATCTCTTTTGATTTTCAATGTTCTACAAACTTATAGCCCTCGATCTCATCTACAACTTGGTAGAACATCAAAACTTATTTCGAAGAGAAGAGTTCTAAATTCCTCTTGAATTTATTGTTTTTTTCAGACATGGAATGCTAGGAGATTATTGTCCCTTGAAGCGACTCACAAAAGACGGTGATAGGATGCCGCTGAAGCCGACGTTCAAGCCGATTCCTGCAGATGAACTCCCTTCGGAATATAATATCCGCCATCGGGATTCGGACTTCCTCTTTACCCAAGAGTACGAAGCACTGCCAGGCAATTGTTTGGAAGCCTCGGCTAGTTGTAAAAAGGAAAACCACTGCAAGAATCGATACAACGATATTCGGGCTTATGATGCGACCAGAGTTAAGCTGAAGAAGTTTCCTTATGATGAGAATTCGGACTATATCAATGCCAATTTTATTAACGTAAGTTTTTTCATTCTTCCTGGGAATAATATTGTTTGTAGGGCTGGGGTAATAAGAAGAAATTCATTGCTGCCCAGGCGCCATTGGAAAACACAATTGAAGATTTCTGGCGAATGGTGTTGGAGCAAGATTGCCGGATAATTGTGATGGTGGCCAATTTAGTCGAGAAGAGTCGCATCCAATGCGTCAAATATTGGCCAGACTCAGATATTGGCACCCAAAGGTTGGTAGAAATAGAGTTGACGCTGAGAAATGTCCTAAAGCGAAACCTAATTTTAAATAAATTTTTCAGATTTGGTCGAATCAAGGTCTCCCTGGTTCATTCTGTCTACAACGCTTTCTACACGGTCAGAACCTTCGATGTTTGGGAAGACGGCGGAAGAGGTTCTCCCGACAGAGCGAGTTGGTGCGGCTCAGCTTCCGACATGGATTCTGAATATGCAAACGTTCCATCTGGTGCCAGGCTTAATGGAAAGACTCCCGCTACAAGAAGTAAGATCATCCTATCGTTCCGTTCGAATTCAACAAAATTTTCAGAGACTCCAGTTGCTCATCGAATTTCTCAATATCACTTCACAAACTGGAGCGATTATCGAGCACCAGAATGTTCAACTGGCTTGCTAAGGTTCCTTCACACTTTAAGGGATCTCGATGATTATAACAACAATACAGTCTTGATTCATTGCAGGTTAGTTCAGGTTTTACAGTATCAAACACGTTAATATTTCAGTGCTGGAGTAGGTCGAACAGGAACTTTTATTGCGATTGATGGAATGCTGGATCAGATCCAAGACGAAGGAAAAGTCGATATTTATGGCTTTGTCAGTGGCTTGCGTCGTCAGCGAAATTTAATGGTTCAATCCCTGGAACAATATGTTTTCGTCTACAAAGCGATGGCTGAATGGCATCTTTTCGGCTATACTGACTTGGAGCCAGATGATGTTGAAAGACATTATCGGCATTTATTGCAAGAGCCGAGGAATCGATCGTATTCTTTCAACAATTTGAGGACAACTCGAAGTGTTCGAAGGGAAAATCAAGAGGAGAGATACATTACGGGATTGGAAGAGGAATTCGACAATTTGACGAGATGTGTCGACTTCCCGCCGAAGATTTCGTTTGGTCTTCGAGATGAAAATATAATGAGGAATAGGCCGGGAGCTGCTCTTCCTTTTGATAAAAATCGAGTCGTTTTGTCGCCGATGCTCGCCTGCACGGATTATTATAACGCCAGCGAGATGAAAGGCTACTTCTATCCGTTCATGTTGGCACAAGATCCAGTGAGTGAAGAGACGGCTTTCGATTTGTGGAGGATGATTGATGGCAAAGAAGTTTCGACTATTGTCATGCTTTCACCAGAGGAGGAATGGAGTGCAAGCGAACAGGTAAGAGTCGAAAAACGGAGAATCAAAAAAATCTATTTTTCAGTATTGGCCAGATGATCAGACGAAAGAGTTGGTTCTTCAAAAGTCGTCTTCAACCCAGGCGGCCAATAAATTCATCATTATTCTTGAAGCGAAGGAAAAATTCAATCACTACGTTGTCAGAAAAATGCACTACCGCACCTCGGTTTGGTTTTTCTCTGAAAGAAAGATAGATATTTTAGTCGAGTCGAGAAGTCAGAGTAGTTTGGCAATTTTGCATAACAGACTGGCCAGAGGGGATGGATGCTCCGGCTTCGGTTAAATCAATCCCGGATTTGATAGCTCGTGTCCTAGAGAGACAGAGCAAACAGCCTCAAACGGGCCATATTCTCCTTCACTGCAGGTTTGAGTCTTCATTATCAAGATAGAAAAAAATCATTTTTTAGGGATGGATCGTTTAGATGCGGATTGTTCTGTTGTGTTTCTTTACTGTTGGAGAGAATGAAGGCCGAACAGAAAGTCGACGTCTTCCAAACTGCTAAAAGTCTTCAGATGTGTAGGGAGAAAATTCTTCCATCCTTAGTGAGTCGATTTATTTCTATAAGAGCATAAAAATTACTGTAATCGGCGAGAAAAAATGCACTTTTGCTTCTTTTTCTTTGGTAACAAGCGCTAATTTTCAGGATCAATACGACTTTTGTTACAGAGCAGTGATCGACTATCATAACCGAAGTGGAACCTAGCCCCCAAAAAATAATCAAAATTTCTCCCAAAAATTGTTCTAAAAACAGGTCATTTTTCACTTGTTTTCTTCTCATAATAGTCTTCACCAAAACGGGTAACCTATTTGTGCTCATAAACAACAAAAAAAGTCTAATATATATATTCCCCAGTCCTAGTCATTTTGTTGCCATTCCCCATTCATCTTATCCCAGATTTGTATCCCTGTTAGAACATAATTTTCTATATATTCAATATGATTACTATTAAAAACTAAAAAGTACTTCCTTATCCCAATAGATCCATGCCACAACCAACGGTTCGAATAATTTTCCCCCTTGTTAGAAATTGAAGCCAAGAACCTCCCAAATAACGTGTACTCCGCTATGCACAGCGAAAAGAGATGTCTATAATAAATTCTTTATTATTATTTTATTCTTATGGGAGGCGACCTGCGTGGGTGCTTTAAGTTGGGGTTCGTGCTTATAAGTTTCAAGAGTCTATGCCGCCTTTTCCTGTTCTAGATTTTCCCAATTTTAGAAGCTACAAAACCAAAAACTTTGTTTTGGATCTTTTTGACCACCCCAACTGATAACTCACTTTGATTGAACAGCCGATCAGAGTGAGCTTCTTGGGAAGGCACAAATTCACTTTTTGGGTTGTTCTAACTCCAAAAGACTAGGATAAAGCAACGAGGTAGCCAAATTTAAATTTGCAACGCAGCGGTTGATAGTCAAATATGTCGTCTTTTTTTCCAATCCATCATCACTCAATATTCTGATCTCAGTTCTCTATTCCTTTGACTAAAACTTTAATTTTTAGAATCGTATCTCCAGATGGAATATTTACCCTCAACTAGAATAATCTATCCCCCTCTGAGTAGTCGCCTTGAGCTAGCTGTCGTATGAACGGAGTTTTTGATGGTCTTTATCGATATTGCTGCTACGGAACGAAATTTGTCGAAATTGTGGTGAGTTTTGAGGGAAAAACAAGAAAGAAAAGGAACTGGATCTTCCCTGTTGTTGAGAGTCGTAAATAATGAGTTAATGGGTTTCTTCGTGGAGAAGAAGAAGTAGTTCTTTTCTTGTTTTCCCTTTGAATTTTTCTTCTCTTCGAATAGTTCAGGGTACGGCTGAACTTTTGAGAAGAATCTCCCCTCTGATCTATTCTAGTCTATCCTGATTGTTGACCTTTCTAATCTAGGAAATCGATAACTCTTTGTTTTTGATGGACTTTTAAGCAACAATCTATATCTAACTGCAGAGAAGGATATGGTCCAGAATTCGTAACCCCTATCCAATTGGTGTAATGCTACATTCCTTTTTCTTACTTCTTTAAAAATACCTTTGCCAAATCAAAGAAATTTGCTATTTTCTAAGTCAAAAGTACGTTCGATTGATTTGTATTTTGGCCGTTGTCTTATCGCTCGACCCGCTATCAAACGCCTTGTTCGCCTCTCTCTCGCCACTCTCCACAAACAGCGGGGCGGTCCCGTTCCCTTACAGCCTCTCTGCCCTCGATGATGACAGCTCTCTCTTTCAAAGTCAAAGACCTCCTCGGCATTTTGAAATATTTTTTTGCTGATTTTGCCATCCGCACGTAGGAACAGGAGAATAAAAGGGGAAGACCCGGGCCCGCTAGAAATGTCAAAGATCCCTATTTTCCCATGAGTTGATTCGCCAATCTTTTCTCCCCCTTGTTTATGTCAACATTTTCTGTTGACCACGAATCTCCTCCCTCCATCAGTCTCGCTAACCCACCTCATTCTCTCAAAGAATGGACGCTATCTCCAAAGCTGCTGAAGCTCTAACTGGAATCAGTTTACAGAAAGAAATGAGCAAGCCCAACCCAGCTGACGACCAACTCCTCAACTACAAGAAGGGTCAAGCCGTAAGTTTTCTCCAATTTTTTTCCTCTAATATTCGCTTCAGAAACCTCCAACCTTCACCACCTCTAATGGAGCTCCAATCGCCCACAAAAATGCTGTCCTGACCGTCGGACAACGCGGTCCAATGCTCATGCAAGATGTCGTCTACATGGATGAGATGGCCCACTTCGACAGGGAAAGGATCCCTGAACGAGTCGTTCATGCTAAGGGAGCTGGTCAGTCTTTCCTTGGAAGATAATAAAGGCCGAAGCGTTCTTATCAAATATTGATCATTGGGCTCGCACGAATTGCGCGAAAAATATACGAATCAGCTCTGATCAGAGAGTCGGATATGTGGACAGATTTCCGTGAAGGAAGGAGGAAGTTGACAGAGCTGCGCCTACAAAATACACCTTTTTAGTCTGAAATTTATGTCAAAAATTCAAACGTTAATGGTAAAAGCAGCTATTTTACGCCAAAAAACTTTCATTTCCTGCAAAAATTGTTAATTTTTCAGGAGCTCATGGTTACTTCGAAGTGACCCACGACATCACCCAATATTGCAAGGCTGATATTTTCAGCAAAGTCGGCAAGCAGACCCCATGCTTCCTTCGCTTTTCCACTGTCGGTAAGTCTCTTATTGATGGATTTGCTGACCACGCGGTTTGCGATAAGACTACGCCGTAGTTTCTTGTTGGCAACAAAAACAAAATGTTGCAGGAGGAGAGGCTGGATCGCCTGACACAGCCAGGGATCCAAGAGGATTTGCGATGAAGTTCTATACTGAAGAGGGAAATTGGGATTTGGTTGGAAATAACACTCCAATCTTCTTCATCAGAGATCCAATTCTCTTCCCCAATTTCATCCATACCCAGGTAAAATCGACAGACATCTTTTGATCTTAGAAGAAGAGATGTTTTTCCAATAAGTTGGGAAAGAAATTGCGTAAGCAAGAGACGAAAAGACTAGCAAAAGGCAACAAAACGTGTTGAGACATATTCCCCTTCTCAAAATTTTAAATGATTTCCTCTACAAGATTGAATTCTATCGACTAAATAAAAGCGAATATCCACCTCGCACACGTAAAATCTTGGAAATCTTATTCATTATGACCAGTGGAGTGAATACTCCGAGAAGAGAAGAAGAGGACACCCGGCCTTGGGATCACCCAATCGTCGGTAATTTTTGTAGACCCTCAGGCAGTCCCAGTCGAGGGTAAAAGCTTTTACTTTGGGAAGTGGAATTCTAAGATTAGTCGTGGTATTTCCTGCGCAAATACAATCACAGGTCATCTTTGCCTATAAAAAAGTAGATTTGTTGACTGTCTGACCTGTAAAAAATAAAAATCGCCATAAAATTCACCCCGACTGTGCAGCCAATGTATACAGAACAATTTTGTTGCATATTTTTCTCTTATCAGAATTGCCAATTCAGCGCGTTCTTTCGATAAATAGTTGCTGATAGAAACTCGCAAAAAGAATGCCCAACAACCAACGATTTTGTCATTGTGTCGGCTTGTTTGATTAGGAGTCAGCGGGTTTTCGGAGAGAAACTTGGTCTCAAACCAATATTTCAGAAAAGAAACCCCCAAACCAACTTGAAAGATGTCAACGCCATGTGGGATTTCTGGGCGAATCGTCCCGAAGCAACTCATCAAGTTATGTTCCTCTTCGGAGATCGTGGTACTCCTGATGGCTACCGCTTCATGAACGGATATGGCTCTCACACCTTCAAGCTGGTCAACAAGGATGGAAATCCTGTCTATTGCAAATTCCACTTCAAAGTCGCTCAAGGAATCAAGAACCTTCCCGCTTCTGAAGCCGGAAGACTCACGGGAGCTGATCCTGATTATGCCACCCGCGATTTATTCAATGCCATCGAGAGCGGAGACTATCCTCAATGGGATGCCAAGATCCAGGTAACTTTTAAACTTTCGCCAAACAATATAGACATTTCCCTAAACTTTAAAGGAAAAAAAACTACTGTAAATAGTTTGAAACTCTTACGCGATTTTAAACCTAATTTCTTCTAGGTGATGACCTTCGAACAGGCTGAGAAGTGCTCCTTTAATCCGTTCGATTTGACCAAGATTTGGCCCCACAGTGAATATCCATTGATTCCTGTTGGAAAGCTTGTTCTCAACAGAAACCCCAAAAATTATTTCGCAGAGGTTTGAGCCCAAGAAAAAACGTTTAAAAAAAGCTAATTTAGGTTGAACAAGCCGCTTTCTGTCCAGCCCATGTGGTTCCTGGAATCGAGTTCTCTCCCGATAAAATGCTCCAAGGAAGACTCTTCTCTTACACGGATACCCATTTCCATCGTCTTGGACCTAATTACATCCAGTTGCCCATCAACTGTCCTTTCCGCTCTCGTCCTCACAATACTCAGCGTGGTGGAGCAATGACTTATGATAGTCAGGGAGATACTCCCAACTATCATCCCAACTCATTTAATGGCCCTCAAGTTTGTCCTCATGCGGCCGAATCGAAATTCGCTGTGACTGGAGATGTTCAGCGATTTGATTCCGGTGAGGAGGACAACTTCAGTCAACCTCGTCAATTCTGGCTCAAAGTCTTGGACGAGGGAGCTCGTAATCGTTTAGCCGAGAACATTGCCGAGACTTTGGTAGCTGTTGCTCCTTTCATCCGTGATCGTGTTATTGCCAACTTTGGAAAGGTTCACGAGGATTTCGGAAACAAACTTCGCGCCAAGGTTGCTGCCATCAGCAAGGCTCATTCCTCCGCTACTTCTGCTCCTTCTCACATCTAAGGGATCGCTTTTAACCTTATTGTAGAGCATTGTAATAAAATGTACATCTTTGCGACAAGTTTATAAAAATCTTTTCTTCCTCTAGATATCAATCTGATTTTCCCCCAAAGTTTGATTTTCTCCTCCTTAAAATAAGCCATAAATTATAAAAAAATAATGCGCTTCTATTACTTCATTTTTTTCTCTTCATCCTGGAACCTGTCAAACAACCAGGAAATGCCCAAATAAAATCCTTGCGTTTCAATTAAACTTTCGTTTACAACCACACGCTCTGGAAGGATTAGCAGAGGTCACTTTTGGCGGTTCCAGTCGTGGATATTCTAGTTTGAGTGAGGCAGTTAATGCTACCGACCATTTTCTTCTATTCTATTCTTGAATTACTAGAATCTTGTGCTATTACTTCCTCCATTCAATCGCTAGGTTTAGCATTAACAGCATTTTTATTTGAAAATAGCGACTACAACTTCTACTTTTTCAACCACAACAGAATTATCGACAAGCTCTTCCACTTCGACGACAACTTCTACCACAACCACAACCACGACACGTTTGAAGTTCTTTTTTCAAGAGATAAATGGGTTCAGCTACTTGTCCGATGGGATTCGAATTATTTGAGAATAATTGCTATATTTTTGTGAATCAGCCTGTATTTGAGGCAGAAGCTGTAGCTGGCTGTGAAATGTTAGGAGCGACACTCGTCTCAATTCACAGCACGGCTGAGAATCAATTTGTTAACAGTTGTTCATTCTATCTGCATATTAAAGTAGTCATTTAGTGTTGGCCGGAGGTGGAAGAATTTGGATCGGAGTTATGAGAATCTGCGCCCAGAATGTCAACACCTGCTTTGTTAATGTCGACGGAACACCGGTAAATCTATTTTCCCAAGATTATAGAGAAAAAAACAACGAATAGTTTGATTTGATTCCCCCGCCATGGTCAGCTGGACAGCCGAATAATGCCGACGGGATGCAGAACTGCGTTCAGGCAAGAAGTAGAAAATACTAATAGAAAATAAAATTTAGATGGGATTTCCGACAGCAGGACAATGGAATGATTTGGATTGTGTTGCGGGGGTTAATACTATCGCGGTTCCTTATGTCTGCAAAAGACCTCTTTAGATGAGACTTTCAACTAATAAAGTTAGTATTATAGTTTGTCTAAAAAAAGACTACATACTCGTTCGCAATGCCGTATTCAATTTTGACGGCTTTCCTTATCCTAAATTTTGATTCTAAAATTAAACATGTGATTTCCTTGCTTTTTTGCACTTCTAGACGATAAAACGCATTAAAAATCAGAGTTATAACTTCACTCTTTCTGGGCTCCTTTTCTCTGAAAATTCTTCCTTTCTGAAAATTGGAAAGATCGTATTCTCTCTGATAGAAGATCCCAAAGAAAATAACAAATAAGACTGACCGATTTATATCTCCGTGAATAATATATGAACCACAAATAAATATGTATTTTTGGAAGCTACTTCCCGGAAAGTCTGCGAATATTAGAGCCGCCAGATAGATAAAATATGTCTTTTTTCGTGAGCATTTTTAGCTGCACTTTTTGCTATAAATTATGATAAATAATATCTCTTTTTTAAGACCAAAAATCCCGCTTCAAAATACTCACAATTCTCTAGGGGGAAGAACAAGGCACTTTGTGGAAGGTCATAATTTTGACTAAGGCAATTTGGTTTTTTTGGGGGACAGTGTATGGGAATGGGAGGAAAACAATGTAACTAAAAAAAATAACAAAATTTAAAAACAAAACAGTCAGTCGGGTCTTGATCGAATTTTTTTTTGTTTGTTTTTGGAAGGAAAGGTCTCTACCAGCGGCGAGGTCCTCCCCAAGCTCCACCGACAGTTTGAGGAGCCGATTGGTTGCCAGATCCCATATCCGGGAAGTCGGCAGCGTTCATCTGCCAAGGAGCATTGTTGATGACAACATTGGCTTGGCCGCCACGAGCATTGCCAGCAGCCTGATGGGCCGGAGCTCCCTTGTGGTGGATCTTTGAGGGCTGAAAATGTCATTTTTATTTTGATTTTGGATTACTGCAGCTGCTTTTTCATGCTATTAATTTTAAAAAACTCACTCTGTGGGCATTTCTATCGAGCCAGTTCTCCTCATCGTCCTTCAAGTAGTCGATGCAATCGAAAAGTTTCTCCTCGTCAGATCCGCAAACCCATACCAAATCATCCTCGTCAGGTCTTCTGGGGAAAAGGATGATGACTCCATACTTGTTCTCCGTCTCCTTGAGCTTCTTGCCTTCGAATCCAGTCATCACGCGATGATAGTTGGAATCGAGGGAGATTTCTTGAGTGTAGAGAGCACGAATGTCCTCAACGAACTTGTTGATCTCATCAGCACAAGCCTGAGCGTTCTCTTCCTTGCCAGTGATGACAATCTCCTCGGAACGATCCTTGGGAATGTCGATTTCAACGTGATGCCGGGTGCGATATCCCCTGATGGTGGTGCCATTAGGTCCAATGATTTTGCTGTGATAATCAGCTGGGATGGTGATGACCAATTGGAACTTCTTGGCCTCGTGTTCTTCCATAAGATGGCGGATTGCGTCCAAACACTTAGCGACTCCTTCAGCTGGACCAGAGACACGAATCTCATCAGGCTTCTGGTTGGGATCACGTTCGCGTTCTCTTCTTTTGTTGCCATCTTTGTCGAATTTTTCCTTGACAGGTTGGCCTTCTTTGAGTGGCACAGTGATGTTCACATTGAACTCGTTGATCAGGTCATTAAGCTGAAAGTTATTCCTTAAGAGAGGAAGAAGAAAACAAAACTTACAGCCTTATCGGTGCGAGTTCCGATGAGTTCGCGATGAATATGAACCGGGACTGTGATGGATTCCGTGATGGGAACGATGTTCATGAAAGTTTGGCGAGCAGCTTCGACCATTGTGTCACGGCCTCTGATGGTGACGAGATTGGTATCATCGTTTCGACCAGGAATGACGATCTTGACTTTGTAGTCCTTCTCAATGTCCTTCATCTTTCCACTGCGGATAATGGCTGGGTATTTCGACTTATCAACCTCTAGTTCAATAGTGGTTTGGTGGATCTAAAAAAAAATAGGAAATTATAAATATTCTAATAATAGTCAGACTCACCAGTTCATCAACAGTCTCTTCCATTTTGGCCTTGGCAGCTTCGACGCATTGCTTGGATCCCTTGATGGTGACGGTGGTGGCGTCTTCGGCTCCTTGCCTGGGGAAGGAGATGGTAACACCTCCATTCTGATCTTGGATCTCCTTGAGAACCAAAGCCTTTCTGTCCAAGAAATGCTTGTGGTATTCTTGGGCGATTTCGACTTTCTCTTCAACGGTCTCATTGAGCTGTTGGATACAAGCCTCAAGTTCTTTCTTAACCTTTTCGACGTCTTCCTTCTTTCCCAAGAGATGGATCGTCTCCTTGTCGGTGTCCGACTCTCTGGGGAACATGATTCTCACATCATGGGATTCGCGAATCTTATTGATCTTGCTGCCTCCCTTTCCAATTAAGAACTTGTGGAATTCGGGCTTGGCGGTCACGGTATCCTCAACAAAGTTCTGCTCCTTGTCTTTGACTAAAGCGGAGAGAAGAGACTCAGCACGCTTGGCGTCACTTTCAGGACCACGGATGGTAACCTTTGTCGATTCGGACTTCTCAGCGGGGAATTTAATATGGACGCCTCCACATTCTTCCTCGATGTTTTGGATCAAACGACGGCCTCCTCCGAGGAGTCTTCCTTGGACTTTGACTGGGACTTCGAGGTCAATAGTCACCTGTAAATTTAGGATTAACAAACTCGAATAGAACTTACCATATTGGCGTGCTCGTTTTGAAGATCGTTAATCCTGGCAATAGCCTTTCTGACGTCTTCTTTCTTTCCAGTGACGACGACCTTATCATCGGACTCGTTGTTTTGATTAGGCAAATCGACTTTAACATTGAAATCGCTGCGAATCTTGTTGATGTTCTGTCCCTGTTTGCCAATGACGTGCTTGTGGAAGTCCTTGAAGACTTTGATGGTTTCTTGGTAGTTCTTCTCGTTGATCTCCTTGACATCCTTCTTGAAGATCTCAGCCACAGCTTCGACGTCTTTCTTATCTCCACGGATGGTGATGACATCGCTCTTTTTGTTGCTATCAGGGAAGTTGACGATCACATTGGGAAACTTCTCACGAATCTTGGAGATTCCGGATCCCTTGGTTCCGATCAAGAGTTTGTGGAGACGTTGCTCAACAATAATATCCTTGCTCTTTTCATTCTCGATCTTGGAAACCAAAGCCTTGATCTCCTTGACAGCTTTGGCAACTCCATCCTTAGGTCCTTCGATGGTAATCTCATCGGAATTCAAGTTCTCCTTGGGAATGACGATCTCAACACCAGCGTCTTCCTTAATCTTGGAAATGTTGCTTCCACTTCTTCCGATGACATGGCGATGGAGATCGGGATGAACCTTGACTTTCTCAATGGCCATCTCCTTCTTCAATTTGCTGGCTTCAGCATCCAAAGCGGTGAAAGCGATTTTGACTTCTTCGGGAGAGCCCTCAAGGAATATGTGTCCTCCTTCATCAAAATCGATTTGAACTTTGTTGCGATTGGGGCAGAGCTCCTAAAAAGGGAATTACAGTAAGACTAGAAGAAGAGAACTTACAGTAAGACGAGATCCTTTAGCTCCAATGAGCTTTTTGTGCAGCCAGACGGGGCATTCAATCGTCTGAGTGATGATTGAACTGGCTCTTTGGTAGACCAAAGCCAAAGCATCTCCAAGCTTGGATTGGTCACCGCGGAGGGTAATATTGTCCGAGTTTTCGTCCTCATTGGGAACTTCGACGGAGACTCCAGTATCACGGAGGATCTCGTGGAGTCCCTTGCGTTGTTGGCCAATAATGAAACGGTGTTGGGCCTTGGCGACATTGATGCTTACAACCTTGGCAGTCTTTTCCTGAAAATTTGGATATAATAATTGTGAGAGGATTACAGTAGCTCTTTCTAAAGAGATCTCATTCGCCTTTACGACGTTTCTAAACGACAGATGTCACAAAAATGAGTATAATTCGTCAAAAAATTTCAAACCAAATTAGTCTAATGGTTGTTTTCGAGTAGTTATGATGTATGAGAGAGGCTCTTACCTTTTCGGCGATGATCTTTTTGATGATAGCAGCAGAAATTTGAACTCCTTCCTTGGGTCCAGAGATATTGATGACCTCATTGGAGGCGTGACTGGGTGGGATGTTGATCTTGACATTATGATCGTTGACAAGCTTGTCATAAGTCTCATTGAAAGGTCCGCGAATGAAGGGATAGAGGTGCTTGGGACAGACGATATGTTCGACAGCTTGGCTGGCTTCCTTGTGGGAAACCTCGCGTATATGTTGCATAGCTCTGCGGATTCCCTCAGCAGGACCCTTGATCTCGATCACATCCGAGCGGTCGTCTCTCTTGGGAATGGTGATCGTGCAATTGGTATCGGCTTCAAGCTGCTTCAAAGCTTGACCTTCCTTTCCTGCAATTCATATTTGAATTTAAGATTTAAAATCAAAATTACCAATCAACTTTCTGTGATGGTCCTTAGGGATGGAGATGGATTGCTTGTCCTGAGTCTGAAGACCACGAACAACTTGGTTCTTAGCTTCCTCGACTTTGGAGCGAGCTCCTTTGATGATGACAGTCAAAGAGCCATCCTTAGATTCAGAGAGTTCAATACGGCATCCGGTTTGGGTAGCAATTCCGGCGCAACGCTTATGCTCTTCCGATTGTTGCTTGTCAGAGAAGCTCTTCACCTTAGAGGAGCGTTCAGTTGGCGGAAGGATGAAGGTCTGAAACGAAAATTCGATCTCTACAGTATCTTTTTTAAGCACATCTCAAACTTGTTTTCAATTTTAGGAACAACTATTGACTTAGGTGACTTGTGATGTTCTACAATACGTTTAGTTCTTGATCTCTTTCAGCATATTTTTAGAAAAAAAAACTAACCAGAGTGTAATCCTTGGATTGAATGGGCCGAGGACGGTTCCAGGCGCTTTCCTTACTGGAGCTAGCTCCATTCGGGACAGAGATGGGCAGTGACGGGAAATGAGTTGAGTAGTCCATGTGCACCGTATTGGTGTCTCCTGTAAAGCCATCTGATTCAAAAAGTCAATGGAATGTGGGGAATGTCTTCCTATCCCCGGTTCGCATCTAGTTTTTCTCAAGTAGAGAGGGGGAACGGGTGTAGAGTCGAACTGGGTCACTAGGCAGCCCCAGCTGTGTGTGTTGTCGATTTAGAGAGAAATTTAGCTGAGAAAAGAACTTTTTTATTCTCTCGTCTGACTTGTAAATTGAAATTCACGATTGATCATCAATAAATGTAACAAAAACTATTTTTAGTAGCCCCTTTTTGAAACTATATTTCACTAAAAAGCTATGATTTTCGGGGGATTTGTAGTGCTTAACTTCGAGAAACAGAGAAACTCAGAATTTGGATTTAAAGTGAACAGCTATAGCCGAGCCCGCTAACATGTTCCTCCATTTAAAAATTTGTATTCTGCTTCCCCATTTTTTCAATCGATTTTTCCCGCTGTTCTGTCACACCGTGACAAATAGAGGAATCAAACTACAGGAGGGGAATTCTTCCACGTAGATGGATTAATTTTCTCTTTCTTTCTGCTTTTGACAAGAAATTTAAATGAGTGACAAACCATTAGTAGCTCCGTGGCCGTTCTCCAATGCATGTCCGTTTTCCATGGTTCGAGTTAGTGAGAAGAGATGGGCAGTTCCAGGCTAAATCCGACCAAGACCGACACGACCAACAAGTTGAAGAGGACGCGGGGGACCTAGAAATTTCTTGGTTGATAAGAGAAATGGACGTCTTGCGGCGTCTACAGGCAAAAGAGCGACGTGGAATGTTGCTGTCTGGCTGGGCAGAGAGACACACAACACGAGGAAGGAGAGGATACGGTAGAGAACTACTGAAGACTGTGAGTTGGCTGACAGTTTCTGTCAATTTTTGAGATAAGAAGGGGGAGCGACCGAGAGAGACTGGCTACTGGAAAGCGAGCCAAGGCCGAGGGGACACACAGGCAAAGGTCAGGAGAGAAGAGCGAGCGCTACGGGAACGGGGTCACGGCCCTCTAGCCCTTTTAGCCAAAGTCTTCAGGGGGAAATTTTAGGTTTATTTTTTGACTAAAATGCAGATAAAAATGGATGAAATAGGCTCTTCTGGGTCTCGATAAAAGATGTAAAACTCATTTCCCGAGCTATTGATTTTCAGCGATTCCCCGACTTTTTCGGGTTCATAAATTTTTCGCCGATTAATTGAATAAATAACGAGCTTGAGCTGAGGGTGGTGAAACTCAAGATTGGGAAAGATTATTTTTCTTCGAAGAAGTTATAAATAAAAGGAAGAGCCACTAAAGTTGACAAAAACGAACATCTCGGACGGACGCAAACTCAACAATAAGGCGGAGCAAACAAGACGAGAATGATTCAGTCTTTTCTTGCTTTTACGATGCTGAGGTAGGTATTAAGGTCATACAATTGGAATATTGATTTTTTTTTTTTAAATAATCACCCAAATGGGTGGAGCTCTGGAGAGTCCAAAAAATACCAATTTTATTTTCGAAATAAGAGAGGAGAGTTGAAACAATTCCCGAAAATGTATGACTAGCCGCCTGGGCTACACGTGTGCAAAGGGGAATACGGTAAGTAGGATCCTGAAACTTTGGCTGGAATGATCGAAAATAAATACTTCAGATCAGAGCAGTCAGAAGCACGTCATACCACCAGCCAAGGCCAAGGGACAGACTACTGCCTCTCTCGCCACTATCGGTCGGGAGATAAGACCCCTACACCCCTTGCCGCATCTTCAGGACTGACGACTAAATGAACTACAAAAATCTGTAAATCACGCGGAGATGGGTAAGAAAGAAAGAAAACAAAAGAAGGAAACGGTCGAGGGCTACAGTATGTAGGCACAAACCCAATATTGGGCTGGTGCTGCCGCGTGGCACGTCAAACAAACGATGGGGAGGGAGAGAGACCGGGGCTCTCACTCTGATCAGATGACTGTTCGGGTCAGAAGCGGGATCGACAAGTCAAGGCCGCTTCTTTTTTATATTGATTGGACTAAGGAGGAGGGAGAGGGACAGCTGTTCCTTTTGCAAGGAACACCTGAACTTCCAGGGACTCCGCTTTTACCGACTCAGACGCACTAATTATAACTTTGACCCCTTGAAAAGGGAAAACAGAAGGGAAACAAAGGAGGCAAATCGAGATCAAAAATCAAGGAGAATTTTAAAAAAAAAGGTCCTCCCTAGATTCCAGAGGAACTCAAGAATTCCCAGGTTCATTCTGATTTAATTCTATAAAGTGAAAACCAAAAGAAAAAATTAAGATGAGGAATAAAATATTCGAATAGAACAAAGAAGAAAATAGAAATATCTTCGATTCATCGACCAAAAGAGAAAAGGACAAAGGCAAAGAACGATTCCATGTCTGCAGTTTTTTTTCATGCGTAATTTCTGCAGTGATGTCTCATTTTTACACAAAACGGTATTTGATGAGTTGGAAGTTCTCTCATCTTAAGAATTTATGTGGGAATGCTCTTTTAAAGTTTGCCCTTTACCGTAGTCAGTTACAATACTCCAAGAATTTTAAAATTCAGAGAAGTTTTATTATGTTTTGCCTGAGCTGAAAAGGCTCAAAATTAGTTGGAAAACATTCTTTTGTAGGGTTTTTAATCCTCTCTCGAATGATATTTACCGTTTCTCCCAACCCGCAGATGACTCGCCTGATTCCATCGATTGGCTACCTCTTCCCTTAGAGGACAAGTTAAGGATGTTTACACTCAAAGATAAACAGAATTGACCCCGGAGCACTTTCTCCGTCGGACAAGGCGAGCATAGAGTCCGGATATTGCACTTATAGACACAGATGGGTCTCTCTTTTGACCCAGTGAGGTTCTTTTCAAAGAGCTCCCTTAATTTGGCGGAGCAAAGAGTAATTTTTGACCGATTGACGGGAAAAATATGTTTTGAGGGAAAGAAGATATGCCACTTTATGGAAATCGGGGGAGTTGGGAGTGTAAAGAGGAAAACAAGAGAGAGAGAAGGGGATTGAACTCTCTCTCTCTGAGATTACCAGACAAAAGAAGAGTTAGCCAACTCAAGGAGAGGTAAGGGAGACCATGTGATTGAACCCGGAAAGTAGCTAATAATACATTCTTAATGAATGTAATTTCCCCTTGTTTCTCGTGTCGCTTCCTTATAAAAATAGCCAGGAGGGAGAGATGGAAACTGTCAATAGCAGCCCACCAATTGGCCAGAAAACTCCTCTCTCCAAAAGAGTGACAATTAGAGAAGAACCTACACTCCATCTGACAGGGCTTGAACGAGTTCAAAAAAGCTGTATATTAGAGGGAGAGAGGAGGAGAGGGGGAGAGGCCCAGGAAATGAAAAGGATTTCCCTCGTGACTAGATCGGGTTGCTAGGATTTTTGGTGGAGAAGAAGGGAGTGGAGGTCTTCTGCAGAGAAAAGGATTTATATAGGATTGAGAAGCGTTTATAGGCATTGGATGGCTCTCACAATGATAAAAGATGAGAGTGCGGGGAAAGAGGCGGGATCGTATACGAGAGAGGGAGAGAAACTAGAATAGTGAGAGAGATTGTAAGCCGATCAACGACACCTCACTCGATACAGAGCCAATTATGGCGTATTCATTGAGAGCGGGAACCACCAAAGAATTCATATGAAATGTAAAGATGAAGGATTCGTCAGAGAAGGGCTAAATCAAGCGTGAAATGTGGAAAAAAAAGTGGCTGAAAAAGACCGAAAATTGAATCAACTCACTAATGTACTTAGCCTTTTTCTATTCTGTTTTCACCTTTTTACGTTCTAAACACTACTTTGCTTGTTCTTTTTCATTTTATCGTTCTACATCTAAAATTTATTGGCTAAAGAACAAGATTATCTGATAAGAATTGGATGGTGATGCAAAGAAGCAAAAATCAGAAAAGTAGATATCATTTCCTTTTCTTTGTCTCAAATATAACGTTATCTTCTTTTTATATCTGGGCTATTGTATTATCCAACAGCTAATTGTATTTTATTTTTCTCCAGACATAAAAAAAGAAGGGAATAAAACGATGACACTAAAGAGAGGGAGTGTGAATAAATGAAACTGGCTAACAGACTCTTGTTATTTGATTTTATACAGTATTTACGAGGTTTTGGGAAGATTTAGCGACTAAAATTAGCTATAATATAATTGAGAAGCAGCGAAAACACAAAAGGACAGCAGCAATTAACAAAAGTGGGGGGAGGTGACCTTGAGCTTCCCTCTTTTGCGAATCAATAAAATCAACTGAATTTCATTTGAGAGTGCAGTAAACTGGTTTTTTGTGACCACCCGGTGGGCGGATGAAACCCCTGAGGCGGAAAAATACATAAAGGGGGGCGCGGAAATGTCGGATGAGGCACAGGGGGCGGCTTGAGAGGGGGACCACCGCCATAAACGAGGTGTTGGGCCGACCGATGAGACAGAGAGGGCCAGGGCGTGGGAACCAGCGTCTGGGTCGGGGGTTAAAGGGTGGCCTTTTCATTGGAATCCCGGTCTCGTGGGGATAGCACTGCCGGTTGGGTGTGCCCACGCTGCGGGGGCTGCGAAAGGAGCACGTTTTTGAACGCATTTTTTGCCAATAAATTCCATTTTTTTTTTCACACTTGGGGCGCTTAATTCGCTCAATTCATCGTGCTTTTTTATTAGTCTCGGTCTATTGCATCAATTTGTCTCAAAAATGCTACATGTGATGAATCATTTTCGAAAATAAATTTATAGCATTGCAAAATTGCGTTTCTCCTAGCTACTTTTGGGTGCTTTTTCTCAATTTATACACTGGCTGAAAAATAAAAGACGTCAGAGAATATACAAAAATAACTACAAGTTTTGCTTATTACTTGTAATCAGAATTCTATTTGCTCATTATTCCCACATCTTTTTTTTTAACTACCAGACCACTAATTGTTAAATTTTCAGGATAAAATGGAAGAAGTAAAAAGAAATCCCGACTACCATTTGGACGACTTATCATCGGAATTTGACTACCAAAGTGAAGCAGAGAAGAAAAATCGAAAAAGGAAAAAAGATGATCTCTGGGAGAAAGAATATCCGGGTGAGGTTAGTTTTATCTTTCTATTTTATGAGTTATAACAGCGAAATTTGTTGTACTTTAGGAACCAAAACCGTCACGTAGTCAAGCTAAATCGTTTTTTCAAGAAGAACACAGAAAATTTACAAGGTTTGACAGCTTTTTTTTCAGTATTTTTTGCTTTTTAGGAGAATTAGTAGATTACAAACAATGGATGCATATTCACGGCATAAAGAAATGATCAATCTCTATCATTTAACACATCCAGGAGCAGCTGATAGCTTATTAAAACGCGACACTTCAAAAGATCGAACAGACTTTGACGTATTGAAGGTAATTGTACATAATTGACGTAAATTATTTCTTCATAGGACAATCATAAGTTCGTTTGGTCAGAAGACGAACTTCTAACTGCCGAAACCAACTGGGAAAGCCGAATGGCGAAAAAATATTACGACAAATTGTTTAAAGGTTGCTTTTTTATGGTATTTCTCTTAGTAATATTTATCAGAATACGTCATCGTTGACTTGTCGCGCTATGAAAAAAATCAAATTGCTATGAGATGGAGAACAGAACACGAAGTTAAAAGCGGGAAAGGTCAATTCATTTGCGGAAATAAAAAATGTTCAGTTGACTATGATCTTACAAGTTGGGAGGTAATTTTTCATCATTCTTTCTACTATTTTCTTTATTTTTAGGTGAATTTCCGCTATAAAGAAAAGGGAGAAGATAAAGCTACATTAGTAAAAGTACGGTTATGTCCCGAATGCTCTGCAAAATTAAACTACGGCAGTCAAAAAAGGAAATTTATCCGACAACCTAAAGAAAAGAAAAAGCGAAAGGAAGAATCTGAAATTCCAGAAAAGAAGTCAAAAAATAAAGAAGAAAATGTCGAGGAAGAGGAACAAAAGAAAGAAAAAGGTTCGTGTTTTGCTCAATTAGTTTCAGAAGATTTACCGAATCAAATTTGAAGTATTAGGCTTTATTTTGAAGACGGGGAATAGGTGAAACCTGCATTGAATGCATGTCCAAGTAGGTGTCGTTTGTACTCCAAAGCTCATTGAAATTCTGCACAATGTCTTCTAAGAAAAAGGAAAGACATTTTAACTGTGTAACTTTCAGCAGAAGCAGACAAGGAAAAAGCTGCTGCTAGCGAAGTTTGGACTCAGCCGGCCGAGCAAGAAGTTGAACGAACAGTTGACGAAGATATTGACGAGTTTCTCAATGAACTGTTCTGCTAAAATATTCGTTCCCCCAGACAATTTTCTCTTCGCTCCAATTGGGCTCCTCTCGAATGTGTAGAAAATTAATAGCCTATTTGTCGCACTGCCAAACCAAAGCCAATTGTCGCATCGTCAGAAAATAGATTTACATTTTGACAGATGAACCAATCCACAGCAATTACAATTGACGCCTCTTCCCCCTTACCAGAAATTGCGGCAATTTATCACCTGCGGGAACAAAGCAATTGTACTATCATTTTCCAAGCAATTTCAGATATAGATAAGTTCCCAAGGAGATACAACAAAGCTCTCTCAAATTGCGCAACATTAGCTATCCTTGGGGAGTTATGATGTCTTTATTACGAGATCGCTTTCATGGATAAGAATATCGCCCTCTAATGGCCAACTTCTTATTTTCGACTAAGCTAATAGCCTAGCGGGAAGGAATATCTATCTCTTTTAAAAAGTTGATTTATTTCCTTCCTTTTTTCCAGGCCTAATATCTTCAAATCCCTTTGGTGGATTCTTTCGAAGTTTTAAATTAGGCTTAAATCTCTCAGTCGCACGTCAGTTTTCGCAATTAGGATTTCACATTTGGTAATTGTTTCATTCGCATACTCTTTAGAGTCCGATTCTCGCCTCTCTCGGATTATGTGGCTGCAAAAATTAGCGCGAATCCGATGGAACATAATCTTTCAATCACGAATTTATGGTAGCAACGTAAGCAGTTTCCACCTTTATTTAATCCGGTCTCATCTTTTAAGACATCTAAATTTACGCATTTTAGGTTTCAAAAATCTACCGTAATACCCAATGCATAAATAAATTTTTTTTTGAAGTTCAGAGGTTATAATTTTACCCACTTTTAGCAAAGAAATGTCGTGAGAAAGGCGACTTGAATTGCTCAATTCAAAAAAATGAGTAAACCTCACGGGTCATCTCAGATTCGTAGGTTTTCTAATCAGATTAAAATCGGAAGCATTATATTAGCCTTTCAATTGGCTCCAAGGAGGAGCCTTCCCTGTTGCTTCGAAGTGTGCCTTAAGCAGTACGTAAATCATCCCTCCCCGGGGGAGTAAAGGTTTCGCGCAATTCTTGACAGACTGTCATCGCCGTTATGCTAATTCTCGTGGGCAACTAGCGATTACATCTATCATTTGGAGAAGCTAATTGAAGTCTTCTAAAAGTCTCGTTGAAAAGATGACACACATTCCTCCTTCCAGTATACAGATTGATTCCTTTTTCGGCCCATTCTGCGACGACAACATCATTCGGGTGAATGTTCTCTCTTTTCGAAACAAGAAGCCAAAAAGACCATGTAGTACTATTTCCCGGCGGGCTAACAAAAGACCCTGACATTTCACCAAATGTCAATCAATTCTATTCCATTTCATTTGAGATTTAACCAAAGAAACATTTTCTTTTGATTCGAGAACTAGCAATGTTTAGCCCTTTATTCATATAGGACTCAAATCCCCCTCTAGATAAATCATCCCATAGGTGAGATCATCGACTTTGGCTAGATTTTTGATGTTCTCTCATCCTGAAAAAGATGGAAAATTCTAAAAAAAAAATTTGTAGAAGCTACCGTAAGCTCCTTTTCAATAATTCATCTTTGTTTTTCACTCCTCGGTAAAATAATGTTTTGCAAAGTTGTGCAGGTAAGACCGAGGGCTACAAATTGTTAGAAAATATCAAAACAAGTAATACGTTGGCTTGAATCTATAGATGGAAGCGCTTCTTTCTCAGCTTTCAGAGAGATCGCTAAATCTTCTTTTTTTGCAACTCGCTGACACACATGACCCACTAAAAAGTCCTTTGCACCATCTGAACTGGACTGTTTCTAGCTTTTCTCCGACAATTACTTATTTCCCCTCTTTGCTTATCCATCCATCCAGTCATAGATCTCATTGGCCAGGGGAGGAGTCATCTTGCTTATTTCCATCAAAATTGGACCCATTTGCAGAGCAGATCTTAGACGATCAAAACAAATAAAAAACGTCTCAACTTGTGAAATTTCGAAAGGAGAAAAATAGAACGAAATTCCTTAGATAAATAAATCTATGTCATGGTTATTATTGGCTAGCAAGTCTCTCTTTATCTCATTAAATTCTACTTTTTTGGACTAATTTTGCTTTCTTTTCAAGTCGTAAATCCCCCAAAGTATCCGACTTATTTTTAAGTTATTATATAAAATGTTTGAGTGAAGTTCATGGCCAATTAGCTTTTGCAAAATTATAGCTCTAGATTTGAATACGGCTAAGCGAGCATCGTTTTATAGCAGACGATTCCAAATTACAGGAAAAGTAGTTTTCTGAGAAGCGAAAGTTTAATTACCTTCTCTTACACATTGCTTACTTTATATACTTCGAAATTATTGAAGAAAATGTTTAAGAAATAGCTCATTATCTCATCGTAAATTTTTGTGTGGATAGCCGCTTGAAATTAGGAGGAAGTTAGGTTGCGCTTGTGGATTGATTACGGTACTTTTGCCTAAATCTCTTAGAGAGTTTCTCCCCAATTTGTAGTCCAAAGTGGTCTCTTCTTCTCGTTTTCAATGAATTCGTCTGCTCCTCCTCCTTCCCTAATAGTTATGGAAATTGTGCCCGATGGTGCGTGTGTGTATTCTATTTCCCATTTCAATAATTTTCACCCAATTAGGCGAGTCGTCAGCTTCCCGGAAATTATGATCCACTTCTCGAATTACCAAAACCAATCCAGTTAAAAAGATAGAATCCCTCCCTCTCTTATTTCTGGAACAGATTGACTATTAACATTTTAATTGCTTCTGCTTCACACAGGGACGAGTCCTCAGGAGCTCCGCCCCTTTTGGAGGCAACGCCTTCCGGCGATTGGATGAACTCCCAGGCTCTACTCAACCATTTTCAGTTATAATCACTTGGCATATTCTTCCTCTTTTCTCTAAGAGATGAACTCAGTCAATATCTTCTCCGACTTGAATGTCCAAGTCTGGGCTGATTATCTCAAACGACAGATGCAAGTCACCTTCCCAGGTGAGTCAACTTCTATTTAAAATAATTCTGGAATCAGCTGGCTATTTTGGCTAAAATATTGTTTTTTGTTTTTTGGAAGCTGGCTTTACTTTAAAGAACAAAAAATATCATATCCTCTCTGAAATTATTTGATTCCATTTTTAATTGAAAAATACGGTAGTTGGCTGACGACAAAATCAAAACCTAAATGAAGAAAGTATGGAGATCTCTGTCTTTCCAAAGCCAGAAAACTAAAAATCGCAAATCTCAATTATGATATCCAATAGGGGGAATAATCCACGACATTTAGGCTACTTTTTAGATTGGTCTTGACATCAAAAGCTGTGTCCCCTAGTCTAGAAATGAATCATCTACCATGACTGTACAAGTACCAGCCTTTTTACTGTTGAATGACACAGACCGTATTTTATAATTCCAAAGGGATTTCTTCCTCATGAGTTTTTAAAATATAGAAAAGCTGGCCCTCTTTTCATTGATTTTTCCTTACTTTATAAGAATAGAAGCAAAGACTTCTTTTCGCCTTTTGCAAATTCCAATAACATCAGTTTTCGACCCCATAGGATAGTATTTATCCTACCTAATAATTGCTCTCTCGATAATGTGTCATCTCTTACTTTATTTGTATTTAAGACACATGATTTTGTATGAGGGAATGTTCTCCTTTTTCTTTCCAAAATCAGTTCCTTGTTCTCTCAAAAGAAGAGGCTGCACTTCGGACTTTTGTTTCCTCTTTATGAACGTCGCTGGAATTGAGTTAAATCAAGGGATTTGAGGGTATAATTTGAAATATAAAAAAAAAACTAAACGTTGATTAGGTTAATTTGGTATTTAACTTCTTTTTTTTGCAGGTACGAGTGAGAATTCAGCTCCTAGTTTGTCTAGCAGGGAGACTTCGAGAACTCCAGAGGAGAAAGAGCTGGAAAATGGAGGTAGATTTTGGACAAAAAAATGAAGAAAAAAATATTTCAGAAAGTGAAGCATCTCTTGCGGCAAAACGTCGACGAACAAGGACGAATTTCAGCGGCTGGCAGCTGGAAGAACTAGAATCTGCCTTTGAAGCGTCACATTATCCAGATGTCTTCATGAGAGAAGCATTAGCTCTCCGATTGGATTTGGTCGAAAGTCGGGTTCAGGTGACTACTCAGCTTATTCCTGGAGGGATAGACCTACCGTAGTCGTTGACTCTTTTCGACGGCCAAAATATCATCCGCTGGCAACTCCCGGGGGCCGAGTTATCTCGCGCTTATTGGTCTAAATCTCTCTGGGCGCCGAGAAATTAGCGCTTGTCAAAAGCGGTGATGGATTTTGGGGCCAGCGAAAACATGCAGCCAGCTACCGTAGTTTTGTCTCCAGGGATGAGTCTCCACTTCATAAGTTATTTTATTGGGAGAGTTGGGTCTCGACTGAAGGATAATTAATCAAAACAGGCGGAAGAAGGTCTTCAATTCAAGAAAATCCTTAAAAATCATAACCATCTTTCTCAAATTTTATTCTATAAAGCAAGGAGTAAAAGCGCTTTTCGCACTCAGACGTTTGCAATTTTTGAAGTAATATAAAAAAGCAAAAATGTACACTTTTTTGATGCGATCTTATTTTGAAATTCGCCTCTCCAACTAAGTTGCGATTCTCCTCTAATCGTGGATAAATGTTGCCTCAATTTATTTTCTCCTCCAACCCTCCCAAAAGTTTTTGGACACAACCGCGACTAATTGACAAACGAGTCCAGATAAGAAGGCCTCCGGAATTCATTGATGCCTCTCCCAGATTTGGGCAAATGATATTGGAAGAGGGGGAGGGAAGAAGCTAAAAACAACTCGATTAATTCAGAAGAGGAGTCTAAAATTAGGATTTTCTTCCAGGTTTGGTTCCAAAATCGCCGAGCAAAATGGCGAAAGAAGGAGCATTCGAAGAATCAAGTCCAGGAGCCAAGAGAAGGAAGAGAAGAAGTTCCGACCCAGGTAGCCTCCCACTCTCTCCAGACAACTCCTTTCCAGCCACGAGCATCATGTCCATTTTCGATTGACAATCTTCTGGCGGCCAGCCGAGTTCCTCGAGGAAGACGACCAAACGCCAAATACCCTCGTGTACAGGCTTGCAAGAACATGTCGCCGTTTATGTTACCTCTTTTCCCTATTACTCAACCTGCTGGGATGACAATTAGAGAGCAGAGTCCGCCCAAGTGAAATGTTTTATTTAAAAATTATTATTTTGCAAGATGAAGAAATAAATATTTGAATGGCATTTGGGAAGGATACCAAAGCAATTTTTGTTCTTCCTCGACAAAGTTCTTTGCGAAAAATCACGTTTTGAAAGTTCGCTAGATCACAAACAGATCCCTCTTATCAAAGTGCCTACTCTTGTCAGAAAAGGACATAACCTTCGACCATCGTTCCATCTCCTTTCAGCCACCAACTTTATGACAATTGCCCTATAAATTTCCTATCCTCTGAGCATCTTTTGCCAGAAAATGCTGCTTCTTTGCATTTTTCTTGTCCTGCTTCCTTTATTCGAATGTAATTCAAATGATCCCAACATCACAGCCTATAATATCAGGCTGGTCAATAGGTATAACAACAGGAAATTCCACAAAATCCAGGACGACGTAAGGGAGGGGATTACTTGATAGAAGTTATTCAGCTTTTGTCAGACGATGTTCATTACTTCGCAACAACTTCAAAGATCGAAATCCAGGCAGGACAGCCGTCGGATCAAGCTTGGAACTTCTTCAGAGCCATTTACTATACTTTTTTTAACCTCACCAAGGTATTATTTATTATTTGGCTATTCCTTTTAAACATTTTGATTCTAGTATCTTCCATTCAAACCTTCAGAGTCCCAAAATTTTCTGGAAAATGAAATTATTTTTGATAATTTTCAGATTTGTTGTTGCAAATGCTCACGTGATATCACTGATCTAAACTGTAACTGTATTGCGACGTTTAAAAGCAAGAAGCAGTTGAATTGGTACTTTGGAATCAGACAAGAGGTGAACGCGAACTCTTCCTAGCACTTTTAACTTTTAGCTGGCTGATGTTTTCCGTTTCACCAACATCCAGCTGACTGAATTCAGCTAAGACTTCAAAAAAGACAATCTTCATCTTTTATAAAACATTTGCTCACATCGGAATAAGTTGACTGATTGGAGTTAGCTGGGGCACAAACTTAGAGAAAGCTCAGAACATACAAACTTTTGAGGAGATGAAGTCGAAAAAAGCGGAGGGTAAAATGGACAAAAAAATGTTATGTTATACCAGTAACCATTGGCAGGGGAGAGCCTGAGATTTTCTGAGAATTTTTGAAAATTCAGAAAGAAAGGGGGAAATAAGAGGACAGGACTCTGAGGAATGAAGTCTAAACGTCGGTTCCTTCGCGACTTCCCTGAGCAGAGCTGGTTCGTGATGGCTTGGCATTCCACTTGCGGACGACTTGAGTCAATCCAAAGGCGATCAGGGCAACAACCTGGAAGATTACTTTTTTTAGGAACAAAGGAGGAAAGCCACGTCTATTTCTTTGAATAAAACTCACCATAGCGGCTCCAGCTGCCATGGCGATGATGGGCCAAGCGAAGGGTTGATCAGTGATTCCAGTGTGAGCAAGAAGAGAGGATTCGGCAACTTCTTGGATGCAGAATCGTCCCTCGCGAACGTAGCTAGGAGCACAGCGCTCACAACGATCTCCTTCGTATCCAGGACGGCAAGAGCACTCATTCTCAGAGTTGACGAAGCCATCATTCTCACAGATCAACTGCTCATCACAGAAGGGGCCAGTGAATCCAACATCGCAAAGGCAAAGTCCATCCAGTCCTCCAGTAGGAACTCCATTGTAGCAAGTGCGAACCTGGCAGAAGAGTCCAGAATACTTTCCGCTGCATTCGCATTTTCCATTTATGAGTTTGCCTAAATATTTTTTTGTTATTTTTGCTCACAAGATCCTACCTTTTCCCTCTTCACAATAAGTAATCTTCTCACAGCGATCTCCCTCAAGACCGAAGGGACAACGACACATCACTTTTCCTTTGACGGTGTGGCGACGACCTCCATTCAGACAGCGTTCTTGCTCACAACGCTCTCCCTCATACTTTAGAGTGCATTCGCAAGCTCCCTAGAATTTAAAAATGACGCAAAGGCTAGAAGTTGTTTGTAGTCAAGACTACCGTATTCTAAAGTTTCCCGTTAAACCCCAAGGAGTTCCTCAAACATTGGTTTCTCTTTACGAATGGCATGACTCAGAGTCAGAACCAATTCCCATTTGAATGACGCAAAAAGCTGACGGTGATTTCTTCTCACCGCCAGCTTTGCCCTTCACCATCTGTGCGCACAATTAGCGGTCAAGTTGAGAGGCGACAAGGGGATTACAGTGCCCGGTACTTGTGGGATTAACCTGGGCTGGGCGATGTCCATCCTGGGTTCTTTTGTATTTAGTCGTTGAGGAAATCACACGGCCGACTGGACATATAGCTAACCCCTTTTGACAGCGAAGGTTTATCGCAAAGCTTAGTGAGGGCAAGGAGATGTGGGAAGGGAGTATATTTGCGGGCAATCAAATTGACCAATTGTTTCTTGCTCCTTGGACGAGGCTCTTGATTGCTATTTTGCAATCAAGGAAGCTCTTTTTTCCCTGGAGAGAGTGTGACTTACATTGACGAAGATTCCTCCATTGAGACATGGATCCATCGGCATGTCATCCAATCGAAGGGGAGTTCCAGCCTGACTCAGGGCGACAGTAGCGAAGAGTGAGAAAAGTACTAGACGTATCATCTAGAAATATTTGAATGTTTTGAGGAAAAGGGATGGGAGAAATGAATAGAAATAAATATTCAAAAGATGATTCTCGATGAAGAGGATCGAGGAAAAGCGAGATTGAAAGCAATCGGTTACGGTAGCTTTTAAAAAATTAAAAGCCTGAACCGTACAAAGGGAGTTTACGAAGTAAAGAATTAAATGAATGAAGAGGATAGAAGTTTGTATTTAAAAGCGTACAACCAAGATACTGTAGCTTTTCATTCTTGAGCTTGTAAGAATGCTCTAAAGTTTAAAAAAAATGTGAAATTGGTTAAAAGAGTTTGAGAGTGATGGATTATGGTAGCAGTTGGCTGAATGAGTTGTTATTGAGAGTGCCCGGGAGATCAGTAGTGACAATCTCGGTCAGCAAGGTGGCCTCTTGAAAATGCTGGCAATCCTGAGGGCAACTGTAGATAGCGCAATAATTGCGGAGAGAAGAGACACATTATGAGCTGCGCTCCATGTAGCGCTCCATGTAACCCGACCGAGTGAGAATTAATTGGGGTTGCGCCAGTCCAGCCTGTGGTCACACATTCTAATTGGGCAGCTCGTGGTCAAAGTTAGTGACGGGTCGTTTGACATTAAATTGGGGGTGAGATATTTAGAGGAAAATTCACTTTCATGGCCAAAAACTGGACAAAAATAGCTCGTTTAACCATTTTTGGTGGTCTCTCCAGGCGGAAAGAAGAGCGATGATTAACCCCTCCATATGCAAATCATCCTAAGGAGTCGGCCAGTCTGTTTACTCACAAGGAGAACAACCGCCGACAACACATAAACATACCGCCATCCGCAAAGGGATTCTCTCCCATAATACCCAGCCATCGGCATTTTCAGGTAGTCGGCTCCTCCGAAAACCGACAATATATCACAGCGCTGGACGAGGATAGATGAGGTCGGTTGTTGGAAAGATGGATGGAGTCAGGTAGGGGGCATAGCGGGGGAAATGAGCCTACAATTATTTACAAATATGGGGTGAGGCTTTGCCTTATGTTGTGAGAACGAACCCCGGTGACGGCTGCAGGTGCAGGCGCTGTCCATGCGAGAGAAAGAGAGCTAGTAATGCTCGGTATGGTTACCCTGAAAATTAGAGGGAAGCTGAACTCTTTACGATAATGTCCCCAAAAAAAGATGTTTTAGAGGAGATCAAGGGCTACAAGCTTGCAGAAGATTGCAATTTTGCTAAATTAGTCTAATCGGCTTCTTTAGGACTAGAGAGATCCTCCAACCCAAGCGAAGAGGATGATAAAGTACCAGAGGACTACAACTGAAAATTGAGCGCTTTGAAGGAAGCCGACATCCGGGATATGAGAGTAGTACAATTCCACTCGCTGTTCTCAAAGACCGGGAAACACCCCCAATTTGGGGGAAGGAAGATCAGAACAGGAGAGAATTGAATAGACACGGCTGAGAGGATTAGGCTTGCGCTTCCCTGAACGCCCGGTGTTGTACTGCTGCGTTTTACGTATCTGAAATTGCGCGAGAGGAAATGTGGGAGAAAATGTGGTCTCAAAATTCCGATTTCAAAAAAATTTACGTCTTCTGAAATTTCAAACCATCTAGAGTTCCGTAAGGTTGCAAGCTATAAAATTATATGAACTACGAGCAAGCAAAACCAAATCTATAATTGTAGCTATAGCCATAAGACAAATTGGACCTTTTTTGCCGTATGGCCCCTCTCAGCTCGTGAAATAATCCCTGTTCCCCGACCAATTTGGCGGATTACAACGAGGCCATAAAGGTAGGAGAGACTGCTGGCCAACAGATGCCTCGGCAGGTCGAAACGCGGCTCACTGTGGGAGTCTGCGCGAAGGGGCTCTAATCTTATGTAATGCGCATTGGGGTCTCAGGTCACGGATCTCCGTGGCACGTGGCAAAAAAATAGGATCTCAGAGGTGGGTAGAAAATAGATCAAAAGAAGCGGCCGACTCTTATCATCAGCGAAAAAAATAATTAGTAGCAAAAAAAAAACGGAAGAAGAGGTGGGAACCAAAAATGTTATGTCAGTCTTAAGGATGAACCCTTTTGTTCCATTAAGAGGAGGGAAGCTTATCGATTGAACTAGTGATCTGGGAATGGGAACAGCTCACTCTCGCTTGTAATTTCTCAGTCTATTGATTTCTAGAAGCGGGAAATCAAAATTCGTAAAAGTTTTCGAAATTCCCGAGATAAAGACTACTATAATGTCCCCATAGAGGCTATTTTTTCTTTTATTCAAGAAAAGACGTATCTAGGAGTACTGTATTTTCTCAAGAACTTATTTGCGAAATTTGAAAACACTTCGAAGGTCTCCAAATTCAAAGCCTAAACTCAAATCTTTAAATAATCTTTCCTAATGAGATTGAAAATATTTACGGGATCTCGTGACTCTCACAGACAAAGAAGAATCTCCTCTTCTCAAATCGGAAAACTGTACTTTCCCATGAGCGCATAGGACAAAGTAGAAAATTCGAAAGCACCGCCTTTGTCTCAGCCTTCCCAGACATAAAAAGAGTACAGTACCCCTGAGATAAGTACACTTTCCCAGGATCTTAAACACAAAGCGTCTTATAGTATGACATAAAAACTTCCGGTTCTTATAGTCATAACTTTTGGCGGGCTTTCTTCCGCTAAAAAAACGGCATCCCTTTCTCTTTTTACCGAATACGCAATCTGACTCAGCCTGAGACCGACGAGCCATTGCTTTTGTCTTGGTCAAAGAGAGTGAGCGGCCAGTGCCTTTTGATCCCAATTTTTTGCGTAAGAGCTGGGAGAGGGAAGGTGAATATGTTTACCGTGTTGACCCGGCTAATTACCGTATCCGATATGGAGCCAAGAGAGAGCGAAGAGACCACACGCTGTGTTCGACCATGTGTGATACAATTATTCCACGAATTAGAACATATGCACATAGCTGTCCGTCTGGCAGATGTTTCTTGTTCTATTGGCCCTCCAATAGACAATATTAGTAATTGCTACAGGCTGGAAAGAGCGGGAGGGAAGGATTTGTTCTTGTGAGGTCAAGTTGCGCGATAATTGGCCAAGGCGGAAGGGGGTGAAATGAGGTCTCGACGATGATAAAAATCTCACAAATTGGCTTAATTAGAGGAAGAGAGAGCAGGTGAATGTTCTTTTTCTCAGACAAAAAGATTTTAATTTCATTTTTTTACAGTTCTCTCATTTATTTTTCTTGTAGCAAAAGTTTCCAGTAAATTGAATCATTTAACCGAAAATTATAACTTCTTATACTGCAAAAAACTCAACTAGAGAGTGGACCCACTTCAAGACGTATAACTAACTGGACACTCGAGATTTGGTAAACACTTTAGCGCCAAAAATTTGATTCAATTATGAGCTTTGAGCCATCAAAAATACTACCAGCTCCCGGGCTAAACACATTTTACTTTCCTTTTGAGTCTTTACTCATTTTATGGACTAAAAAAGTAAGAGAGATGCTTCTCTCTATCTCACAAAAGGGAACTCTTATCCTTCTCTAAAAATCACCAAGGTTTCCAAGTAAAGTAGAAAGGAGAGATCATGATCGAGATCAAGATCAATTCTATTTGAGACTACAGACCAAAAAGGAGAATGATAGAGAGACTTGTCTAGATATTTCTAGGAAAAAAACTAAAGACCTTGGCGCGAAAATTCAAATTTCGTTGCGCAACTGCTTTTTTTTTTCGAGTTGCGTCAATTGAGAGGTTGAGTCTTAGCCTTCTAGATAACAAGGAAAAGCAAATAGAGAAACTCAGCCTTAGGTATTGGGAGAGCTGATCACAGCAGAAGGGTTCTGGTGGCCAGCGTCGCTCCTCCCCCCTTTTCGCCCCGCCCTCTCTAATCACCAACCGCCTATAGTAGCTGGAAGTTTGAAAAGATAATTGGAAAACCTTGAAATCTTTTCGTCGGCTACTCTCTCTCTCTGACAACGGAGGTGATTAAAGACGAATGGGCCATAGAGCCTCACCTCTCTAATGGAAAGTTTCAAGGGCAACCGACTTATTTCTTCTGGAGGCAAAAAGGCGACGAGACACGCGTCTGGATGGAACATTTTGACCCGGTTTAGTTTGATGTTTTACGACGAGGAAATTGAGGAGAAAATAGGGGTGACGAGGGCAATTTGTGGACAATCCGGGACGATCATGACACGGTAAAAAGAGGCGAGACAGAGGCTGTAAAGCATTATGGCCAGTTTTGGGTCAAATTGACCAAGAAAGATCTGGAAAATCCTCTAATTTTACTACACAAAAAGCCAATTATTTCTATTTTTATGGAAGAAAATTAAAAAGCAATAAAAGAGCCAAAAGGAGTTGAAAAAAATGCCGATCATCTACTTTCCCAGTTGCCCCTCCAAGGGCAAATATTATGAGGCCGGACGTTATTGCTCTGCTGATAAGCTTCGCCTTCTGTCTCTTGCAAGCCTAATCTCAAGCTCACTCTCTTACCGTATCCCGCCGCTAAAATTCAAATTTTATAGCCACTTGCGTCCGGATGTGGCTAATTTTCATAGGGATAACAGCTGTGAAATGGGCTATATTACCATCTCGGCACAGATTGAGAACAATTAGTAGAGGGGGAGAGAGTAGTCTCGCTAAAGTGATGGCATCTCTCGCTGGCTCGTAAAAATCTGGAGAGAGGTGCCATAATTAAGATATGTGGCCACCGGGGGCGAGAGTTACGATCCGACCACCCGCAGCTGGGAGAGATAAGCGGCCAGTTGTCACCTATGAGGATAAATGAATCTCAAAGAGAATAACTAAGAGAAAGCCTGGAGAGAGCTAAACTGACGGACTGAGGTCACCACGGCGCCAGTCTTTTCTGACAAGCGGAGCCTCATTGGCCGCGGCTAACAACTGGTCATTACACGCCTCATAACTGGAGTCTGATCTGGGGACAGTTTCCGGGGGAAGGTCAGTATCCAAAAAAGGCGAGAAGAGTCAAATGACACCTACTCTCTCTCTGGACTCTCTTCTCACCTGTGCTCTGTATATCAAAGGAATAGGAGAGCGTGCCAAATTGGAGAAGAAGAAAGACTGCCGCCGAGGATTAGCTCATTATTAATTGGAAATTGTCGTCTAAGAGAGGCGCCGATAGCAATTTTGTTGGTAAACACAAGGTGGAAGAGAGATATTTCTCTCAATTTTGACTAGTTGGAAATTGGTCAAAGGATTGTCAAAAATTTGTTGATATAAGACGACGGAGAGCAAGATTCTCAGTTTCTATCAACTATTTCCCAGCATGTGGTTCGTCCTCTTGGCTACAGTCGGCTTCTCTGCTGGAATTCTCATCGGATGTGGCGGCAAGAAAGATAACGATGCTGATACTACTACTGGAGCACTTTCTGGTACTCCTGGTAAATTTTTCTATCTTTGCGAGGGGGTGGCAAACTTATGAGCAAAGCTTATTGAATCATTTTCAGGTCGTACCGTTCCATAATATAAAGTAAATGGATTCGTGGACATTTTTTGTTCTTTTTCAATGCACTTTTGAGAAAATTGTTATTTCTCAAAAGTTCGTTTGAACTTCACTGTGATCTTATAGCTGATCTTCAATAGTTGAACTTGTAATATTTGCCAAGATTTCCTAGTTTTTTCCACTTTGCTTGTTTAAATTTATATTCGCCTGTTGCCTCTCCATCTCTGCCAACCTTGCCAAAAGTTGTTGTGATCGGAGCTTCTCGATTTCCCGTCACATTGATGGAACATCTTATTAGACGCATTATTACACTGTACTACATCTATCCCTCATCAACAACATCTTGTCCCGAACCAATTTGTCGGACTTTTTGACTGAGAGGGGAGAGAGCGTGGTCTTTATCATCCTCTTATAATTGGAGCAACAGCGTTCCTATAGATAGATGGCTATCGTTGTGTCCAGTGAATAAGACTGGGACGAATCTAATTAGGCATTGCCAGCAGGGGCTAGCCGAAATACATAAAAGAGTAGCCACCCGGATGCCAGATATATTAGGAGGAGTAGTCTCTGGTCAAAGAGAATTGCTTACTACTGGGGGTCATGAATTTTTAAATTACACGAAGAGGATGTGGAAGGAAAAACTTGCAATTTCTTCGAGAGATACGGTAGCTAACAATATTGGTCATTTTAGAGAAGCTATATCTCTTCATGAAGACGACTTTGCTTACATTTTTAAAAGCGAACTAATAGCTTTTAATCTCCACTAAAAATTAACAAAAACTAGGAATAAAATTAATTTTTATTAGCCTACTTTAACGCGTCTCTTCAATCGGATTACTGTATGCTAGTCAGGTCATAACTGCAATTTACGATGTCGATTCATGAATTATTTAATCACGTAAGATGAACTCTCTGAGAAGAAAAAACTAGAGTATTACTGTAGCTATAGTCTGTTCATAAACAAGACAACATCCTTCGTATCCAAAAAAGGGTTTTCGAGACGAGACCCACTGTATCCTAAAAAAGGCCTTTAGTAAATTTTAGGATAAAAATGGATCTCGACGCGAAAACCTCCTTTCTCGGGGTATCAGCTGTGGTCTTTTTTATGGACATACTATACTTGGCTTCCTAGCTGGAAAGGGAGTGCTCTCTCTCCCAATTGTCTAACTGTATATCCGTCGAGCCATAATTACATTTTACGATGTGGGGTCTCCAGTGTCCCCGCAGGTGTGTTTTACAATGTGTCGGCTAGAGCGCCGCCTCTCAAAGGACATACCGCATCGGCTCACACTCCAAATTATGAATAATGACATTGAGTACGGTCGACCGGAAATCTCACCCTAAAAGGGTGCGCTCGCTCTCCTCTCTTCCAAGGCCATCATCGCCACAGGTAAATGAAACCATTAGGGAGAGAGGGAGATACCCGAGGGCCTCATCTGAACGACTAGCTAATGACTCATTGAGGGTTGTAAATTATACGAAACGAGTCGAGGTCACTCTCTAGATTATGAGCGAAGAGTGACCGCCGGCTATAAGGGGTCAATTCTGAACAAAAAGGAGAATTGAAGAGAAAGTAAACATCGAATCATGCGCATGGACAATCGAACGGATAATAGAAGGTTCAACCTGATTTTAGGGGGAATGTTAGGTCTTGACTGCAACAAAATTTAAAAAGTAATTCAAAAGTTCCTGAAATTTCTATAATGGTCGTGGCTAATCTCGGGTCTGTTTTTGAGTTTTTTTTTTTCTCTTTTAATGGATTTTAAGCCTTATTTCGAAATGAGTTTTGCAAAACAAGGAATGAATCCAGCGCTTTCTTATTACAGTGGTGAGAATTTCCAGCTTTCGGTGACGACAAAACAAATACGAGATAGACTTTTTACTTACTTTATAGTCTCTTTATATTCTGATTATTTTGAAATTGTTACTCCCAAATACAGTAACCCTGAGGAATAAGAATGTTTATTGATCAAGAAATATTGAGTTTACTTCTCTTTCTTTCTTCTACCTTTTTTACCCTCTTCAGCAGTAGCTTCTATTTGAGCGTTTGCAGGGGCACAGAGGCGCTGTTGGTTGCTGTCCTGTTGGTTGAAATTATAGGTTGTGATATCTTCTTTTATAGCTATGTGTATTTCGGCTTCTCTAACTGTTTAGATCAAATTACAAGGCTATTAGAATGATCTTACCGATTCTTTTTTGTTCATAATCGCTGGAGTGTTCTTGAACTGATTGCCGATTGAATTTTTTCGACATAGCTTGTCTGATAATTGGACTATAATTGAGTAAAAGCGTGAGGGAAAGGCTTAAAAACGAGAGGTTTCTAATAGGGCTTATCACACCGCCGTTTAAATACTCATTATCTCATCGTAAACAACTTGTTATTATTTTGCTTTGCAATGTTTTCGCCAATAAATATAGATAAGCAGGAAAGAAATGCGTTTAGGGAGAAAATAGCCATACAGTATCTCTCCTGATGTTTTCTTTTGAATTTCGGTTCGATTCTTCTAGCTAAGACGACTTTCTCTTTGATTGTCTTTTGAAATAAAAATACTTTATTCACTGTGAGAAATTCGATTAATTGTATGCTTTAGATTATTCAGTCTTTTAATGTTTTATAAATAGAGACCCAGAAATTTTATTTGTGTTTTTTTCTTTCAATTTCTCTCCAAAGCAAGCTACAGTAATTTTGAGATGCTCCGTGCTCGCAGACTAATCACCTCGATTACCCAATACGTGTGATTGTTTCCCGTATCCCAATCAGCTCAACCAGCAACCTATCATTATTCGACCCTGGAAATTACCCCCTCCGATGGCTGGACTCATTACCCGTATTAGACGCAGACTGTCAATTAGGTTAGGGACGACCTAAACACACATAGTTGTCGGCTTATGATTTTTCACGCTTTTTGGTTCCAAGAAGAGATAGCTGGTGGCGACTCGGGATACCAATATTGGAGGGATTTTCGGCCATCTGCCATTCGGGCTACCAATAAGAAGATGATCATGTATATCAGGCGAATTAATAACAGAGGGAAGGGGCTCCGAATCTAATCAAAGGATATTGCGGGGGCCGATGAACACGCTACTCAAATTGAGTGTTAGGTGAGAGAGCGGAACGAGGGAACGACATCGAATCAATTTGACATTGAATTCCAAAAAAAGACTGAAAAAAGATTACTCGATGTCTCACAAACTAGCGAAAGATCGCACATTTACGATCGTCTTTACGAGTCATTTTTAGAAAAAAAAGCATTAACCTCTCGATGTCGCCTTTAAAAGGAGGAACTTTAGAGTCCAAAAGTTTCTGATTTCTTTCTACAGTAATTCCCATTCAGCAACTTCAGCCTATCTACTTCCAGACCAATATTGGTTTGAAAAAGTGGACCGATTTCTCTTGCAAAATTTAGGAAACATAGTATGTGAATCGCTCTCCCATATCAACGATGATGTTTGGATAACGTAGTGTTTTACGAATGCTTCAAAGTTATAAAACAAATGATTCACTAGGAGTCATCGCAGCTGCAAGCTATGAGCTCGTCAAGAGAGTGTAGAGGTGAATGAAATATTCTGACAAGACATCACACTATTTTGAAATATGCAAATTCTCACTACAGTTAGTCAAATACACCTAGTTATAAAAATCCCAGGCAGCAAAGAGAGTTTGCTATTTCCAGTCTTCCAAAACCAAGCACTTTCTCTTTTCACACTTCAAGACTTTTTTTCAGAGTACGTTTCATTTGGCAACTATGTCTTCTCGATCACCTAGCAATTACCCCAGCTTTATTGTCCTAGCTCCAGCTCGTGCGACAACTCGTAAAGAAGGGAGTCAGACAGGCAATTCAAGCCCAAGTATCTACAAGCAACCAGGCAGAGACCAACTCCAGTGGCCTCCAACCGTGAGGAATCCTCCTGCTTCCGGTGCTTGAGACGATCTTTTTTATTTTACCTTTGTACGTTTGGTCAATAAATAATATTACAATTTTCTTTTTATTTTGGAGGGAGACAAATTATCGCTTTAAAACTTATAAAGGAAAGAATTATCACCAAGATAGGCAGCTAGGGCTTCATAGTATCAATGCCCCTTTGTTTTAAATTTCTCCTCGTCTAACGCCTTAAACTGCATTTTGACTAGCTGAACATATCGGCTCTTATTTCTCGTATTGTTGAAGACTTTAGGAGGTCAAAATCAACAGTCTAAATGAGTTCATCCAGAATTTTTTAAAAATCTTTTAGAAAGAACAAATTCTGAACGTTTATTATTGAGATTTATTGAGCCTTGATGAACCACTTTTCTCACAAGTTCTCTCCTTCATATTCATTAATTCCCTATATTTTTCATCAACTTTATCGTTTTTATGTATCCACACTCCGATGCTCCTTCTGTAGAAATAGCTGCTACATCGAATGCTGCTCATCTGAATCGAATCAAAATCGATCACTTTTTGATCTCACTTGGAAATAAATTAAATAAGGAAGGCAAATAAGCGGAATTTGAGCTTTGTGTCTGAGGATTCCGGTGAAAAATGTATCTTCCAATTCGATTATTTTAAAGAGAGAAGTAGTTTGTAATAAAGAGGAGAGGGCTTGCGAAGAAAGGAGATACATCTTGCCTTGGACGAACCAAGGATAAACGTCGTCTTCATAGGCAGATTTTGGAACATGCCTGCAAAATATAAAGACTTTTTACGTCACTCACCAAACATGAGAAGTATCCCTAATTGGATGAAGATTATATTTCACTTTTCCAGCCACAAAAGAAGGCAAATTGATCTCTTGGAACTGTATAATCACCTAAGAAAGAATCACGAGAAATGCCTCAAATATTACTTGCTCAACATCTAGGACCATATCTCTGTCGACTTTGACCAAGTGCGCCTCTGGATATCTCTTAGATAAATAGCGAAAAGCCATTAGAAGTTTGTAGACCAATCCTCGGTAAGTGTCTCTCGCCTTGACTATTAGAAGATCACTGTGGGCATTGGATTCCTCTAGTAGACAGCCAATATCTTCTTCGTTATTTCCAACTAAGAATATTATAGCAGCTGTTTTGTTCTAGATTGTTGTAAATAAGGGAAAAAGAAAGATTTACTTTGAAATATGGTAGCTCCTTATTTCCCCAACTCCTTCTCACCGCTGCTCTGTCCTCGTAAGCAGGATTCATTATCATACTCAAGACGATAAGTTGAACATTTTGAGGAATTTTTGGAGCTTGGAGAATCCATCTAAAAGTTTTATTAGTAAAAAAATGAATTTACTCTTTTGGAGTTGATCCAAGAATTTGTTGGTAAAGAGTCTGATTAGGAATGTGGATTCCCTCATCGGTTCTGTTGTCTAAAACTTCTCTTCGTACGCAATCCAAATTTTCGATATCAATTTCAGCAAATTTCTGGTCAAATAAGCTCTTATCTCGATAAGTAATGGCAAAAAAGCAAAGCCCAGCAGTAATATAGCCAAGGGAGCGAAGAAGATACAATCGAATGCGAGCAGAAGTCATTCTGGCAACTGGTCGATGGGCTATAATGCCAGCTAGATAAACTTCTATATTGACCAAGGAATAAGGGCGACAAAATTTTTATTTGGGATTGCAGTTGGTGCCAAACGAGCCGCAGAGGTTGTAGGGATTGAATTCAGCTCCAGGAGGAGAGTTGCTTACAGTATCTGAATCAGAAGGGACTTCTTCAGTCAAAATTAGAACGAAGAAGGCTGCAAGATAAAATAACAACTTTTTTGTTAACTTTTTACCAGAGAGAAGAAACAAAACGAAGAGAGTTTTCATTTTTTTGGAGAAAAGAATGGAACACGATAATTGGGATGTTTAGTTCTATTTTAGGGCGGTTAAGTTGGAAAAATAACAACACGAGACATGGCTAAAAACTGTTTGTTGTGGTTAGCGAGGTGGGCAACAGGTTGGCAGAGGTCTAGTTAGGCTGGAGGTATTTTTGGAATAAAAATGAATGACAATTTCATTAAAATTATGGATTTTTCAAGCATTTTGAGGTTCTAAATAAACACTACCAGTGAGTGTCTATTGATCTTTCCACGATTCAAAATGAAAAAAAAACCTGGTGGAAATTAATCAATTTGATGGCCAATTGTTAATCTTTTTTCAAAGTTTCCATTGACTTTTGGTCTTCCGATGGTCTCTTATCCACACATTCCGTTCAAAAAGAGACTCAACGAATCATTTTTTCCAAAAGATATTTTTGATCTTTTATGGCTCTTTATTTACACATTTTTGTCCGAAAAAGGATGCAACTTAATGAAAGATTTTTGATCTTTTATTGGTCTCGAATCCATTCATCCAAAAAATTAAATAAATATTTTCCTTTCTCTCCTCTGGTCGATCTCTCACAAAAATTAAGTCCTTACGCCACGAGCAGTCGTTCCAATTGCGCAAGGATAAATCCCAACTAGAGGTACAACCAGATGTAAATCTCTTGCGCGCAGAACACCTGTCCTCTCTATCAGCCAAGAGGGGTCAGATGTCGTTTCTGCTCGAGGGATCAAAAAGATTGACGCTTATAGTCTCCAAAAAACACCTGTCCTACAAGGGCAATTCGCGCGGCTCCGAAAGAGGGGGATGTGCACCGAAATTGGCCATCCCAAATCGGCAAACAGCCACCAGAATGGAGGCAATTTACCCCTTTGACGGGAGATATAAGAGCCGCAAGGAAATTGCCAGGGACTGTCGTCTTCTCTTCCTCCCACAATATGCCTCTCAGCGAGCTCGAAACCGTAAGAATTTTTTTCTCATTATTAAATTTAACCTAGAAATGGACTGACATGACATTCGAAGTAGCAGCTGAGGAAATGAGGCGACTCAAGGGAGACCCAACTGACAGAGAAAAATTGGTTCTTTACGGATTGTACAAACAATCCATTCATGGGGATATCCCTCTTCCAGAAATTTACCGTAAGTTTGATACCAAAAGACTTTTCCAACTTTCTTTTTGGCAACTTTATAGAAAGCAATGGGAGTAGTCCCTTAGAAGCAAGTCATTCTTCTTTTGGGCAAATTTTGAATGAGAATTTTCAGATTTTGCCTAAAATCACAGAAAAAAGAGTCATTATAAAGTATAGTCTGCTCTTAAAAAAGATGGCATCCTTCGTATCCAAGAAAGGGGTTTTCGAGGCGAGACTCACTTTATCATTAAAAAAAGGTCTTTAGTAAATACTAAACCTCGAAAATCCCTTTCTTGGAAGGATATTCTCTTGTTTATGAATTATAGACAAGGGGACTAAAACATACAATTTAGTGCATTTTCTCTTCACTCTTCCTTCCCCATCCTTAATTCTTCTTTTCCAGCCCGTCCAGCTGAAGAAATGCCTCTGAAAAAATACGATTCGTGGTCTTCGCAAAAAGGCAAATCTCCTGAAAAGTGCCGCTCCGAATATGTTAAATATGCCGAGGAGATGATCCGCAAATACAAACGAAACATCGTCCGCTGCAAATGGAACAGTCAAGTCTGGAGTGTGGACTATTAAATTCTCAATTCAATATTTATTAATTGTGGCAGTAAATAAATAATATGTACCGTTTTGAGGTGAATAATTTAAAACAAAAACATAAAATTAGTCTAACGCGTGAGGGCCTAAAAGATCAAAGGAATAATCATAGATATTCATGGGTTGAGCAGTGAGAGTTAGGAGAAAACGTGAAGCTGTCTTGTATTCTCTCATCATTTCGACGCACTTTTTGAATATTTTTTGACGCTCTTCTAGTCCATTCTTGTCCCAGATACAGTAATCCGGAATGATGGCTGTCTTATGGATGCAAAATACCGTATTCATAAAGACTTGGAAAAAGTCCATTGCTTGATCTGGCTCGGGTTTCTGAAATAAAATTCCAAGTTTTCTCAACAACTCACAGCTTTAAAAGTCCTAATTTTGGATGTCCAAACAGTCCTCAATAAATCCATCAAATCTGGCTGGTCAGCTATAGCAGGGAAGACAGCCAAGAGGGGATCTGAGATCATTTCTAGAAAATATTCTTTTTTCTTAATTTTCTTAAATAAAAAAAACCAGCATTGACGGGATTGTCTCTATCTCGAATCAAACAAGTTCCTGCCCTCCTTCTGTAGAAATATATCAATCGAACGTACATCGGATTGAAGAGGAGAACATCCGGCATCGAGCTCAACTACTAGTCGATTTTTCAATCTTTAACTTACTCGACAAAAGGAACCAATTCATTGGGCAGATTGGTCACTTTCAAATAAATTCTAGAATTTGTCTTTTTAGCATCACTTCCTCGTTGAAAGATGTTCTCCTCGCTCAGATAGTCAGAATAAGTCCTAAAATGATAATATTTTCGACTGAAAAACTTACTTATTGACGAGACAACTCTCTCCATTAGCTCCCATGATTGGGATTTTCATTATTCCGACCGATTTCTCTCTGAACCCATCTTGATATTGTTCTATGATTGATGCTTCGAGTAAAAGCACAACATCCACCATTCGATAGTTTGAACGGACAATGAAATCACAGAGTTCTATTCCAGAAGAAACTGTGTCTGTCTAGAATTTCAAGAAGAAGGCTTTTGGAAATAAGAAGAGTACTCACTCTGGTGATGAAACTCCAAGTTCCATTCTTGATCTGCGCTCGGATTGTATGGACGTTACTCACCTAGAAAAAATTGAAAAAAGAGAGAGAAAAGCATACAATTTGTCTTCCAGTTTTCTTGCTTTGATCATAGAGAGCTGCTCTTATCAATCCACATTCAACAGTGGGCATTCCTTCCAACCTCACGAGTCTGATGACTCGAGATACTGTAACTCTTCTTTTCCGCAACTGAAGCTTTAATTTATCTCAAAATATGGCTATTGACTTACCCGATCATCAGGGAAATTCCAAAAAAGGTCGTGAAATGTTAGATTTGAATGGCTGAGTCTGGGAGTAAGATGGCATTCGTTTGTCAAATGGGGATCTGCTCGCAATGCGTCGCCGAGACAAGTAACGGAAATTTTTAAAGGAAGAGCTAGAGCTTGTTTGACAGCTGGACGAGGTAGAAAGGAGGCTTCAACTTCGTCTCCTCGTTTCAAAGTAGATATTTCGCTTTTAATTTTCTCTCTTTCTTCCTCCAATTGACGGAGCATTTCCCTTTGTTGATTTCGTCTTTCTTGTTCCAATTGGCGGCGAACTTCTTCCACTTCTCGACGTTTTTCTTCAATCTCATTTCGCTCCATTTCAAGCCTTTTTTGCTCTTCTTCAGGAATTCCCTCTATTTTATGTCTTTGCTCTCGAGGTTCTTTATCTTTTGGTCTTGAAGCAGTTTCCATGGGAATATGCAGTAGGTAGGTTTTTGGAACGAGGCCTTCTTCTCCAAATTGGTTTATAGCCTTCCACCAACCATCCGCTCTAGAAATTTAAGAAAGAAATACTCAAAAATGAGGAAATTGTGAACACACCTGGTCATAACGATAGTCAAAATCTGGCCCTTCTTTATGCTCAAGTCTCCATCTTCAACAGCTGAAAGATCCGCCAAAACGGAGAATCTATTTCCTTCAACAATTCCCGGAGAAGTTGAGCGTGGAGGCTGAAACATAGATTAATCTCAGGAATGTGGCTGGGAAGTCGCCTTGGTAACGAAAAGGGAAAGGGACGCAATCTTACCCTCGGCTCCTCATCGATAGTCGAGGATTCTGGTTTCGAAACGTGTCCTCTTTGCTCCAATTCTCTGGCAATATTCCTAGCTTGAACAATCTAAATCAATTAAATTTCTTTAAAAACAAATTAACCTTGCTGTCTATCTTTCTTGGAGCGGGAGTGGGGGGAGAACTAACGTTGGATTCATCTCCTTCAGTTAGAGCGGGAAGTGCTGATTTTTTGTCTTCTTCTTCCTCTTCAGATGAATAATTATCATACATAGATGGTCTTCTAGTTCCTCTGAGAGGAGGTCCTTTACTTTCTGTGGCTCTAAAAAGGAGAACATGGTTGTGCTTTGTTTTTCCTCTGCTTACCCGAAGGAACTAGCAATTTCTTGAGCTACTTCAGCGACATTTCCAGAAGAAACAGAGCCGCTAGGTCGATCCGGCGCCATGGAGTACAACCGTCGCTGCATCTCATCAAGACTCACGATAGCAGCTGCTCTCGTCGATTCGTTTCCCCCTTTCGTGTTGTCCAATTTCTGACGTTGTTCATTCACCTGTACTCAATTTAATAAGTTCTCTTCCTCTCGCCACTCACTTGTCTAGCCAAATCTTGACATCTCTTATTGAAGCTGCCTCTATTTCCACCCCTTTCAAGATTTACCTCTTCTTCTTCTAATTTCTCAATCTAAATGCTTGACTTTATATAAAAATAAGGATTAAAAAACCTGGAGCTGAAATTGGGGTAAACGTTTGGTAATTTCATCGAGAGAAGCAATCTTCCCGAAGAGGGACATCTGGGAGGTAGAGGGAGCCCGTTGCTAAGGGAGATGTCACGCAGGGGGCTCCCAGCCAGCTGGTTGGCCCAATCCGCTAGCTATGTCATTGCGTAGAAGGTCAAATTAGAAAGCTATTTTAACGAACTTTCCTGTCTCTTCATCTTCTCAATAATCTACGAATTTTAAGAAAGTATTCTTTCAAAACTAATTAACACAAGAAAAATATGGTTGTCCTTCTACGTGAATATGAATTTGATTAATACATATCTAGACGAATTCTGGTTCGCTTTGAATAGATTTCTAAAAGGATTTGGAGGATGTTTTATTTGACTCAACACCAGCAGAAGGGATTGAGAGTTTCCGAGATATCCGGGTAGCCCGACTCCTACTCCGTACCTGCCCCCATTACACGGAGACCCATAAGAATAGCTGTTGTACATTCCTCCACTATAGGTTGGATAGCTCATTCCAAATGTGGTTGGATAGTAGCCTCCGTAAGTCATCGACACTCCAGTGTAGAAAGACATTTCGCAGTTATAACCATAGCCGCCGCCTCAGCACATGATGACAGCCATCTAGTCGAGTAGAAGGTTAGACTGGGTAATTTTTGGATTAATTAGTAAGTCAGATCCGCTATAATATCCTTTTTATATAAGAGAGGCGGACTCTCCTAAAAACTAATCGATAAATTATAAACCGAAGTTTTATTATAATTCGTAAGATGTTGCGCTCTCCATGAATGCGACGAGCCAACTGCATATCCTTGGGCATGATGGTGACTTGTTTGACATGGATGGCATACAGATTGGTTTCCTCGAAGAGAACAGTGAGGTAAGCCTCAGCTGCCTCTTGGAGAGCTCCAATGGCTGCTCCTTGGAAGCGGAGATTCGTCTTGAAATCTTGGGCAGTTTCTCGGACGAGTCTCTGAAATATCTTTAAGTAATTGAGGAGAAAACCTACTTGGAAGGGGAGCTTCCGAATAAGAAGATCAGTCGACTTGGCAGTTTTGCCTTCTTCTTCGGTGCAAATTGTTTCGGAGCGGCCTTCTGAGGGGCTTTTCCAATAAATTGGCAAACAGTTTGCTTGATACGAGCCATTTTTGAGGAGCAGTTGATCCAAGTAAAGGAAAAGAATGAATGAAGTTGTTTGATCAGAAACGAGGTAACTTTTATAGTAATTTTTAAAGCAAAGAGCTTACGCATCGCTTTAAAGAGTTGGCTCAAGTATCCCAATCGCGTTGATTGCTTGGAAAATAGATGAAATAACAACAAATCTTTATAGCCAAAACCATCTGAGATCATAGTGTTGTCTGTCCATCCACCAGACGATGAGGCAGGTAACCGCGACGAAGAATCCAATCATCAAGGCAATGATGGCCAGTCCGATGACGATGTCTGAAAATTATTTTAAAATTCTCAAAAAAAACTTACTGTGACCAACGCAAGTTCCCATTGCGCTGACTTCTTCCCTGGACATGTTGAAAGCCGTAGCTAGGCGGCTCAGCTCTTTCTTCGGGATGCAGCTTCCAATTCTTTGTGAAATATTCTTGTTGTCGAGGATGCATCGCCCACTCTTCTGTAGATTCCATAGGAAAATAAGGGATTTGGCGTAGATGATTTTGACGCAACCAGTGACCTCAGAAATGGTCAAATTTGGAAGATCCTCATCAGATTCGATAAACAGGTCTCCATAGAACTTCTCACAATCAATAAGGGAAGCTAATTCTTCCCGGGAGAGCGGCTCACTTAGTTTAGCAGAACAGGCTGAATACTCAAATCATTCAAAGGGAGTTTTTATCCTTCCCAAACTTAAAAAGTCTTCAGTTCTTTTATTGTCTGCTAAAGCCCCAAAATGTACCATTTTTCACCAATGAGCTGTTGTATTTGTTTTTATCAATTGCCCTTCTAACTTTTTCATAAGTCCTTGGGAAGATTTCAATTTCATATTTGGCACTCTTATTGAGCTGGATCGAGTCCAGACCGCCTTCAATGACTAAACGCTCCAGCTTCATCAATTTTTTCAGGTTTAATTTCTTGGCGCCCATAACATGCATTTTGCCATTGACTTCACGCAAATTGGACAAGGTTAATTGAATTCGTTGAACGGTATGGCCCGCCAGATGGAGATCACCGTTGACTTGGGCGCAGAAATCCCCAAATCGCTCGTTTTTGAAATCAACCGCTGAACAAGTTATCGTAGCTGAAAATAAATTCATCAAAGAACTTAGAAAAAACTAACCGCATTTTTGCTTGTCGAGAAGAGGAGAATCCGTCAAAATGTTGGGCACAAATTTCTTCCAAGCAAGGAGCACTTCTTTACCGCAGAGATGCTGCGAGGATATTAAGCTCTTGGTTCCATCGGCGCATGCCTCTCTAAGGTATTCCGGTGAGGGCAATTCCAATGTCAAATTTCCCAGATTTACATCCTTCAGATAGATACATCCACTGTTGATTGTAATCGGAGGTAAAACGAAGGCGCTCGCATCCAGGCCGTCGGCAACAACAAAATCGTCAATTGTAGTGCACGATTCAACATCTTCAGGTTTGTCAAACGGTTTGCTCTTGGAGAATTTGCAATCATTAGCATCGTTAACTGAGATGAGCAGTGCATATAGAAGAAGAGTTATCATTCTGAAAATATTTAAAATTTGCTGATAGAGAATTGAGCCCAAGGTTCTTAAAATGACTACAGTAACTCTTCCCACATTTTAAAATTATAGTCCAATTTGAGTTGCAGCAGCAAGAGCTATAGTATTACTCTAACTCATTTGAAGTAGCGGCAAAATCGCACAGGTCACAATTTCGACGAACATTGTTGATCAGCAGTTTTGGTAGACTTTGTAATCCCATGGAAGGTAGCACTTACCTCATAGTTTCAGCAGCAGACGAAGCTATTTTTCTTGAAGAAGAACCAGAATTGAATGATTTCCAGTTTGATTCGGCCAAAAGGGTTTGTGCTTATTTACCTAGTCGAGACTTGTCCAGATAGATTTTTTAAGCTTTTTTTTTTCAAACGATTACAAGCTAGAGGCTATGTACATGTTTATTTGTTTTTTATACAACAACCCAGTCTTTGAGATAGCTTTTCTTGTATTTTCGAACAATATTATTTACATCAAAGAAATCTCCCAGCGTCAAGCCAGGAGGTGGAGCTGAATAATAAGTCGGCACGAATAGTTCTTCATCTTCAAAGCGAGACATATCCAGCATCCATTCTAGGAAACTATCTTCTTCCTCAATATAACCAGTAGCGGGGATTTCTAGTTTAACTTTATATGGCTCAAATTTAATAACAGTTTCCTTCCAAGGAACATCTGCTGTGGGATGATAATCATAGCTGTAATTATTTAATGCCTATTTAGACTTTTTTGCTTACACTCTACTATTGTGATGGTTTGGAACAGTTTTGAGCTCGAGAGTTTGGAATTGAAGGTGAAATTTAGGCGGCTCATTTAAAGGAGCTTTTCTAAAATTTTGCTTGAATCTTTGAAAATCTTCATACCCCTTGTGGCTTCTAATCAAATGACGAAGATTGGTTTCTCCCATTTTTTTCTTTCTAGAAAAAGCTGTTCCATCAGCTCGTTTCATCACAAAACTCTTCACAGCATCGGCAAAATTATTCAATGTACAAGCTTTGAGAGTATTCGTCGTGTAAAACCAATAAAGTGGAGAACAACAGTGAGTATCATGGCGGTGATAACGAGCAAGTGAAACACTTGATAGTTCATATGGCAATTTGTAGGCGTATGTCTAAAAAAAAATGATGAATTCCTTCAAATCTTACATCACAATCAGGGAGATCATTTTCTATGGCAGAAGCAAGTAGCCAACGCCTACGTTTTTTAGCAGAGTAGATCACACCCGTTTGAATCCCAGTCCAGTCGTTATTATCAAAAGAATTTATCATCTAGACGAATTTTTTAATTATTTCTTCGCTTCAAATACCTTCTCTAAACTCTTCTGATCAATTATCGGAGAATCATCAGTTGGAGAGTAGGGCTTAGGTCTAGCTTCCACAAAAAAAGTCTTTGTGATAGCATTATCATCGTGAGTTACATGTCTCCAACGATGGATCTTATGGATGTTAGAATGATTAGGTTTGATTCGGAGGAGTTCTCGATATTCAATTGGATGATCCTCCATTGGAAAATTACCTGGGATTTTAGAATGAAAGAGTGAGAGAAAAGAGAAATTAAAAAGACCAGGAATGGAAATAAAAAAGTGGGCCTTTGCAAGGAAAATTGCGCTATTTATCTAGGCGATGACACAACATGTGGGAATATTTCGCAACCGCTGGACAACGCTGAAAATTGCTTGGAGATTTTGTCACTTTTGAAAGGGTTGATTCATTTTTATTTATTTCCACTACAAAATAGATAAAGGATGATCGAATATCCATCCAACCTTAAATTTTGAGTCAAAACTGAACTCTGTCTATTCTAATAATTCGCTTCTCTGTCTTTTTGTCACAAACCTTATTTAAAAAACGAATTGGAAATGGAAATATTTACTATAAAGACACGTATAGTACACACAGACGAGAAAAGTGTTGGGAATATAAGTTAAGTATGCACGTGGGACACGATGGGATTCCCGGCTAGAAAGACCGTACCAGAATCGGCATGAATGGTTGTTAAATGAATTGGGGTGTGTGTGAACTCAAAGACTCGAGATTGGAAAGAGTTTTTTCTGACTTTTTTCGACCGTCTGACGGCCCTCAAAATGTACATATTGCAATTGTGTCTCTCAATAGCCTGTCTGAACACAGAAGAGAGTAAAGCTAATAAATAAATGAAATAAAATGCTGACGGGGCCGGCACGCGCGACTAGAATGGCAACTGAAGCAGTAGCTGGAGGTAGAATTCGAGCTGCTTACCTTGTACAGAGACCGGGAAAAGGTGGGCAAAAAGTACTTATTTTTTTAGAGTTTTTGGAAAGGAAGGAAAGAAAAAATTTAAAGCCAATTTTTAAGCCTCGAGAACCAGAGGCTGAGCATGGAAGTCACGGAATCGACGAGTCTGACGATTGGGAGGGAACCAATGGCGAATACAGTACTCGATGGCGTAAGCAAGAGCAATGTAAGCTCCAGTGAGGACGCACAGGATGATCAAATACTCGAGAACCTGAAAAGTATCTTTCGCACCCGTATAATCTTGACATTTATTTTTAATGAGGGTTATACGGCTGATTTTGTCCGACTCACTCTCTCTCTACCAGCTCTGGGACCACCCAGAAGTTGGTTATTTTTGGAAACTCTCGGCGGTCCCGGCTGAGAGTGATAATAAAAAGTCGCTCTCACCTTGACTGGGAAAAGAGATTTCAAGACGATGTCTTGGCATTGAACGACGTATCCTCTTGGTTGGATGGAGCAAGTCAAGGCGTTTTGGAATTCGTTGACATCGGTCATTCGGCTGGAGGCCAAGAGAGCATTCTGACTGAAGGAGAAGATGGAACCAGCTACTAATCTCCTGGCAGCCAAAAGACAGGGAAGGGCAATGAAAGCACAAAGATCTACCACTCGGATCTGAAGCCAAGAATTTTATTTATTTTTTGAAAGGAAGGACTCACCAAAGCCTTGGCAGCTTTGTTTAGTCGATGATCTTCCGCCAATAAAAGAAGGAAGGCAGTTGTGGCGAGAGAGGCGCACATGGCTCCAACTGTGATCCAAAGATTCTTCTTGTAGTCGACAAGAGCTCTCATGATGAAGCGGACAGCAGCTAGATCAACCATTTGCGCGTCCTTGATGGTAGAAAGATTGTCTTCGATCTGCTGGTCGAGAGATTCGTACGCTCGGAAGGAGGAGATAAACGGATTCAGATAGCACACATGGACCAGCGCCAAAAACATCAGACAAAACAATTTCATAATATGAGATCGGAGTACCTGGAAGAGTTTTTTTAAGGTTTTACTTGGATGTTGTAACTAATTTTTATTGAAAACTTCAGAAAGTCAGCTCAAATATTTCTTTCTCTGGGGTTAACCCATAGCTTTTTTTCTATATTTTTTGCAGAACATCAAAATTCGATAAAGCCAAAGATTATTGGTCTATGGAGCAAACAAAGCAAGAGACTCGATTCAATTGATTATGATAGCTTCCTGATTCCTTCCGGCTGTTAACCCAACTTTTAGTGGGCAAACTTATAAATTTCAATGTGCTCGCTTGATAATTGGATGAAAACTCACAATATTGCCAATAATAACCCGTTGGGTGAGGGAAGGCCTCGATGGAATGTCATCATCTGGCAGCCAAAGAGCATCGTCTGTGGGGAGAGCTGACACTTTGGGATCCGTTTTGAGGAGAATCGAAGGCATCTATAAAAATTAAAATATGAATAGAATTTAAAAATAGAAGCACTTGGTGGGGAGACGAGAAGGGCTGGAAAATAACTGGGAAACAGTCACAAGTTGTAGAAAAAGAGCCAGCTGATCACGAGCCCCGGCCGAGGCACAACGTCAACAAGACGAGGAGGGGAGCTATTTTCATCACGTGATTTTAGGCAAAGAACTTTTCAAATGGTCGAAAATAACGTGAGACTAAATGGAGGGGGAAAAAGCTGCTTCTTTCAAAAGTTAATAACAAAGTGAAAAGAAGGTGGGAAGTTGCCGCTACCAAAGTGCAAAAAGATGGAGCAAGGAGATCCCCATTTTTTGGCGTCTAGAATGCCTTTCTCGTTGCGGAGGTGGTTTAAATAATGAGAAGACGGTGCCTTCCTCCGGCGGGCAGAAAAAATTGCAGTCAATTAACTATGTACTATTTTAGCCGACTCTCTCTCTCCCCTTTATTCGAGGAGAAAGAAAGACCTCCAGCTAGGAAAAAAATGATCTCTGAAACTTTTGGTGGTCCCCTTAATAAACATCTTTCGGAGGATTTCTGGATCTTTCTATTAACTGGCTGGCGGTTTCGAAATTTTTAGAAAAAATGTGTTTACAAAAATAGAGAATAGGTTTTTTGGCCATCAAGCTACAGTATCCTTTTTCTAGCCTTTTAAATGCGAGGAGAAAGACGCAACAGGCGGCGAGCGTTCGGTTTGAAAAATGGCTGCGAAAAATGGCTTATGACGCGATGTCTTGTCACTTTTTATCAGGATTGACAGGTGTCGGGGCAAAGGAGAGTGGAGCGGCGTTCGTCTGTTCCAATATTTTGCCGAGGTACGCGTGCGAGAGAGAGAGAAAGACGCATGGGGTCATTGGCCCGAAAAGGCTGTTGAAAAGTCGGAAAGATATGACCTTCTGATGGGATTTCCTTGAAAATTTTGAACCGAATGAATGTGACTGTGTAGAGTGAGGGGGTTGTTGCTGGCTGGACACACAGACACACCCGGCACGGCAGAGGGCACAGGGGGAGGGTGGGAATTTTATAAATGGCTGGTTGGTGGCCGAGCCAACTGAGTCACTTGTTGACGCCGGTCAGGGATAGATAATCGATGGAAATAATGTTCCCAAATTTCCGGCCAACAAAACATGGTCAGATCACTCCTCCCTTTTAGAAATGATGGTCGCCTTAAAACAAGGAGGTCAAACTGTCCATTAGTTGGCTGTCTCTAGCCAGCCATGGAGGTCAATTACCAAGAATTTTTTTTTTTAAATAGAGGGATACTGTAACTTTCCATCCTTTGGAAAGAAGCCTCGGGGAGGTCGAAATTGAGCTTGAAATTTGAACCTATCCGACCAGGGAAAGCGATCTGTTGTTTTTCAAATACCGCTCTTTTCTAGGAATTATTTGCAAAGAAAATTACTTGAAAAGAATATCGAGGTGTCCTATAAAAGCCAAGAGATGACAGGGAGACCAATTTCTAGGTCGAAGACCTCCTACGTTGAGATTGGAATCAAAAAGCAGTTTATAGGCCAAAATGTAGAAATCAAATATGTCTGCTTTATTTTAAGACAGAGTTCTCTTAATCGAATAAGAAACATTAATTAGAGCTTAATTTTTGGTTATAAATTGAGGTTCAAAGAGCTCTTTTTAATGGAGATTTTACTGAGCATATTAAGATGTCTGGCTGAAAGAAGGTCAAAATGTGATTCTATTTGCCATCCGAATTCGAGACTCCTCTCGCCAATGAGTGGCCTCTGCTCCCAGAGCTAAAAATTTACAAGTACTCTCTCTTTCACTCACTCTCACATAGAGACCAAGAGAGTGTAAAGTAGCGTAGAGTGAGAGAGAGAGAGAGAGAGAGAGAAAGCCAGCCAGGAAAGCGAAACTGTTTGTGGAGCCGTGATCGCTCTGCGCCATGTGCGATCTGCTGCCGGGTCCTAATGGCGCGCAGTCGGTCAAGGCCGTCGAAAACGGCTCCACTCTGCGCTCAGTTCGTTCCTCCATCCACAATAAATAAATAGGAAACGGTTGACTTCAAATAAACAATTCTTTCTCGACCTCCCCCGAATCGCTGACTCACAATTACCATAATCTCCCGGTAATTTTTAGTCTCAAAGGCCAATGTTCCGGAACTATGCTTCCCAAAAATGGCACGAAAAATGAGGAGCCGTCATTAGTTTGATGAGCTTTCAAGACCTTGCAACCATTGGTCGTCGTATTGCCGTCATTTTTGGTGCTAGGGGTTACTGGAAGAAAGTTTTCCAAGCCAAAAAGGTTACTGTAGCTGCTGAAGTTCTTGGTCAAAGATAAGGACAGGGAAGTCGTGCTGAAATTGGGAGAAAAGTGCGGAGCTTTTGAATTTCGCGGCTAGAAATTTGAGGAATTGATAAGAGAGTTGGTTTTTTGAGCAAAATTTCTCGAAATTCTAAAACTTTCTAGACAAATTTCCAGAAAATTATCTTGAGGATCTAAGCTCATTTATTGAGAGCTTCTCTAGCTAGATTGGCGCAAAAAGTGGACAAATTTCGAGCGTTTTAGCACAATTTTTGAGAAAACCAGACTCGCTGCTCACTTCTACGTGGGAGAGTTGGCCTCAAAAATGCTTACACAATCGTAGGCTGGCGAGAAAGGCTAAACATTCTCAAGAAGGAAAACAAAAAACTGACCACACAGAGCCACGTAAACAATGCGCCAATCGTACCGGCTCTTTTTTTCTGGCTGGAGCAAAGAGCTAAAGTAAAACCGAGCTAAGATAAGAGGCGAAGATAGCTGAGGTCAGCTGTGGAGGACAAGTGGACCTGGAGCCCTATGTCTCGGTCTGGGCTGAGGGGGGATAACTTGGAACGGGGGGCGCTGTGCGGCCGTTGATAAGCGAGAGTACCCCTTCGTGCCGGGTGGCTAGCGGCGCCGAGACGACACCCTGGCCAAGGGGCAGAAGAAAAAAACGCAAACGAGACTCCCCTCAGGGGCTCAGCTCTCTCGATCATTACCTGACTAGGGCAATAAGCGAAGCAGAGAGAGACCGACAAAAAAGAGCGACTCTTTCAAAACAAGTGTACATTTTGAAATCTCCCGCTCTCTCTCTCTCTCTCTCTCTCGAAATCTCAATCCAACAATGAGTCACAAGAAGGATTTGAGCTATTTTTACTCAAGAAGAACTTCTCCCAACAAAAAAGACTACTGAAATGATCAAGAGATGAATGGTATCAATGATTCAAATCGAAAAGGACAACGTCTCGATCATTTTTCTTGGGTTTGGTTCAAAGTTCTCGTTTTTTGTTGTTAAAATCGGTGTTTCATTGCTCGATTAGTGCAAAGAGATCTGCAAAAGACAGAAAGTGCACGAAGGATACATTTTGTGTTGGGCAAAAGTAAGGGGAATACGAGTGTGTGATTTCAGAAAGAAAATGAGCACTTTTCGTTGGCATTTCACTTTAGTAGTAGCTTCTACCAACTTTATGTTGATTTTCTATGTTTTCAGCTAAAAATTGAATGCAATTGTTAATAGTTTTTAGCAAAAATCAATGAAAACTATCCATTTTGAAAGCAAATTTTGCCAAAAGTATAGGATAAAGAAAATTTATTATTTTTCAGGCACAGTAACAGACTTGTTATAACCGGCTAGTTTATGAAACGGCGGGAAATAGAACCACCTAGCTGCGCCTAGATAGAAAGCCATTCCGGCTAGAGATCGCACTGCCAGCCGGCTGAGAGGACGCTTCGTATAAAATTGTCCATAAGACTGGTAGAAAATAAAGCTGCCGATAGCTGAACATCCTAAAGAGCCTGTGACTCGGCACTCGAAGCAGTCTTTGCGCAGGACATCCTCCACCGTTGGATTCATTTTCAGCTGGAAGTAATTTAGATTTATTGACGGATCGAGTGGGAAACGAGAGAACAGACTAAGCAGATGGTAGAGAGTGTAATATGCAAGGTGGCTTTATGAATTCTAGCCGAGAATTATGGCCAACCAGCTGTTTCATAACTGCTTTATTAATAATTTTTTTGCTCTTTTATGTCAAAATTATTGCAAAAATTACAAAAAAAGGCAGGGAAAGGGCAGTAAAGATAAAGGGAGAAAATAATACTCAGCCACACCTCTTTTGCCATAAGATTAGCATAATTTCAACTTCAATTTTTAATTTTTAGTACTTTCAGACTAAAATTATTGCATATTTCACAACAAAAAGTTTAAAAAATTAGTCAAAACTCTAGAGAAACTTGACTTTTTATAAGATTGAATTGTTTAATTTATTTCCTACCCGATTTTTAGTCTTATTTATTCTTTTTTTTGCTCTTTTGTACATTTTACAGAGAATTACAGGAAGGTTAAAGAACACGCAGGTGAAAGCGGAGATAAGGAAGAAAAACATGTTTTCGAACGAATTTTTCCGCAGTAAAAATGAATGACTGACCCAGTTTCACATTAAATTATAAATTTAGGCTTTCTGCAATCTTCCTGACCTTGAAATAAAAGAAACTGGAAGCGAGTGGTGCGCGAAACGGGGTCAGTTGGAGGCTACGGGGAGAAAGGACGCCCTCGCCCTCTAATTGCAATTCAACGGCCCGAATGAAAGTACCAAAGTTGTTATCAGATCTCCCTTTTTTAATGTTCTCCTCGCCTCCCTCTTACAGTAGTTTTTTTTCTGCCCGGTAAACTTTCAGCAGAGAGGGACAGAGACAAGAGTTGAAAACTGTGTCGAACGCTCGGGACAAAGCAAACAATGCGCATTCTGCCATATCCCACCGTGTTTGGTTTCAAATTTCTGGCTGAATATGGCGTCATGTAAGTGAGAATGAACGGAAATGGCACGGAGAGAACACCCAGGGGACTCAAAGCCAAACGAACATGATTAAAACATTCGTTACGCATTTTTCCATCATTTTAAGCATTTTCTTCTTATTTCTTACTACTTTACCCAATTTTCATCTATTTTACCAACTAAGGCTATAAAATTAATTTTAAAAAACAAAATAAACTGAATAAAAAGTGAGAATTTGTATACAAGCAGTATTTTTATTGTAATTTTATATGAAATTAAGATTAATTCTATAAACCTAGTGTCTTTTAGCGTATTGAACCATTTTAACAAAAGAAAGTAGAAAAATAGAGGCAGAAATGGAAGAGAAATGACTAAAACCAACAAAGAGCTCGTGATTCGTGGCATACTAGTAGCCTTAACCGGCCACAATTGGTCTCATTTTCGCTCAGACGCTGCGAAGGACTCACCTCTAACAGACTCCTATCTCCTTTTTTAGAAAGACGTAAAGGGATCACGGATGGAGGCCCGAAACGAGAGGTCAGAGAGGGAACGAAGCAGTGCTGACCGGTGCCAGACGGCGGCCCGAGCGCGAACAGAGGGACAAGAGACGCAGGGTGACAAACGGAAGGCCCGAGCAAAAATGTTGCGCCCGACGGCCAGGAATTATGGGACCAATGTGGCTTACAATTGTTCCAACTGGTCTTCAAAGTGCTTTGAGGATTGGAGAGAGAGAGAGAAAACAGGGAAACTCAGAGCCAATAGTTTATTCAATTGTTTGCATATGGGAAGGAGTCACAGCCATTTGGGGATAGATAAGACCGAATATTATGATTTGGTGCGCCAGCCGGAGAAAAAAGATCACATTGAGAAGGAGGACCCAGCTCCAAATCAACAGAAGAAAGGGAGAGCCACCAAGAGAGCTACCAAGCTCAGGGAAGTTCCAATCACCGTAGTGGGGGCACTGTTACATCTGTCTTCTGAAAAACCGGCAGAATCTTTGCTTTCAACACTCGAGCTCACTCGTACAGAAGCAGGACTGGCCGTCGAAGACTTGGTTCAAAGCGCGCTTGACTCTGCTGGCATTTGTGCCGAAGCCAGGACCATAGTAGATGGTATCCGTGTATTTGTTGGGCAAGCAAAATGAAGCCTTCTCCGAGGCAATGAGGAAGGATGGAGAACGTTCCACATAGCTTCGTCCGTTAACTTTTCCGGCAGTCTTGACGCAGAGAGGTCCGGTGTCGGTGGTCTTTTCTCCGCTGGAGCATTTGCCAGATCCATCGAAAGATGAACAGCGGATACAAGTGATTCCAGCTATATTTTTTGTTGTGCTTTCTTGTAAAATAGTACTTACTAGCAGCAGTGGGGCATTTGGCGGTATCGACGGCTGCGATGTTACCTAATGTGAACTTGCTGTTGCAACCGTTGGCGTTATCGTCAGAACTCACTGCCTCACAGACATCGAGCACATTCTATCAAAATGCTATTCCCAAGATTAGTTAATAGATTACCACTAGACTTCCTGATTTGTAACTGATGCATTGGGGCTTGGTCAAAGTGTAGTTGGGATTACTACCAGCAAAGTCACCATGGCAGCCTCGAAGAACTTCGTAAGAGCTACCCAACGGAATGAGCATCTCGATGCAATAAGTAGTAGCGCATGGTTTAAGAGTAACCAAATTATCTTGTGTTGGGCCACTGACAGCACCACAGCTAGAATATATATTGTTATCTAAATATAGCGGTTCACCTTGCACTGTAGGTCATTGTGGGCGGCTGAGTTGGATAACCAGTTAGAGCCCAGTTTTCCATCAGTCCTATTGATGCACAAGTAAGGCATGATTTATCAGCAGCAAAAGCAGTTCCTACGAGAGCGGCGAGAATGTAAAAAAGCATCTGAAATTAGAAATGTCTTTTAAGCTTGAAAACAGTCGAAAGAAAGCTAGAAGGAGGATGATGTCTTCACCTCGAGTGAGTCCTTTATGTAGTCGAGTCTCTTCAAACAAAAACTTTATGATCTGCAAGCACCGACTCATCCGCCGGGGAACGTCACCGCTTAAAACTGTAGATGATGAAGTCTGAATCTTTTGCAATCAGAAAAGAATAATAGAATTTTATTCAAAATCAAACTTAACAATCAGCAAGTGAGTAACAAAACAAGTCACTTTTGATGAACTCGTTTCGCAAAAGTTTCGGCTATGATAAGGGGAAAAACGAGCGTAGCTTCGGCATGAACCTTGACAGGGTCGGCACAAGGTTTTACCTATAAAAGTGGTTTGAAGTTGCTTTAAGCATGGTTGATGATATGAAAAGTGAATCAAAAACTAACTTTTCCCCAGCTAACAGCTTCATCTGGCTGAGCTCCAGAGTCGGATCCATCAAATTCCTAAAATTGGATACATATTTCAATGAATTTCTCTTCAATGTAATAATTTCACTATTTTTTGCATTGATGATCATGATTCCACCCACTCCACTCTGAGGAGTTTTATGATTTTCCACGCAGTGACTCAGTTCATCACCCTTGCTTGGAGCTCGTAAATTTACAGGCAAACAGCGGGGTGTATGGCCGGAAAGGGCGGCAGGTTCAACGACTACATTTTTCAGCGATGAGTCTTTTACGGCTCTTTGTGTCCTTCAATTTTGGCTTAGAAAGCTTACCTGTCCTGTATTAATGTAAACTGTGTGATCAGATCCATTTCTCATAAGATTTGCATTGTTAATATGGTGCTTAACAACTCCTCCTCCTAGAATAATCACTCCCGTTTTCACGCTTTTTACGGCTAGCGTATTTATATGTCGTACGTCCTAAAAACTAATTTAATGAAAAATAGATTCAAACCTCAACTATGTCAATTTTTAGGCCGGGAGATTTAGCTACCGAATGGAAATACAACATATCTCCTAGACTCCCATCAGTAAGAGCAGGACAAAAAATAGGAATATTATGGTAAGAAGCCCAATAAAGTATAGATTCCTCATTTTTTATTTCTTTTCCTAATCTTAAGGCATATATATTTGATTAAAAATATAGAAAAGTTTGCCTATTAATTAATTTAGACGGTGTCCAGCTAAATCCTTGCTCTTGTTCTTTAAGGCACACGTCCAAAATAGGGTTTAGCCAATCTTCAAATTGGCAATAGTTGTCATTTGGAATAAGAATATTTCCTGCCCTATTTAAACCTTTTGATCTAAACGAAATAATCAAGTATGTATAAAAATACCTTAATTCTTTTCCATCCATTGTAAAAGCTCCTAAATAAGAAGGACTTAAGCATTTAATCAGATCTTCTTCAACACCGCCGGCACTGGTTACGATACAATCTACAAGATTGTGCTGTACAACAAAGCGTAGTACCTGTAAAATACAAAAATTATAGAGATTAACCAAAACAAACCTCTCTGAGCCCACTACTGACTAAATTTGAAGTATATCCTAGAAAAATAGTGCAGCCTGTTTTTCTACGCCCTTCTGGATAAGGGAAAAACTCGCTAGAATCGTCACCTAGCAATAACACTTCTTCTCTTTCATCAAGCATTGAATTTATTTGCTAGAACGTGATGATTTTACAAAAAATATATAATATACCTGAATAGACTTTGCTAAATTTGTAGCTTGGAATCCAGTGGAGAGATAAGACTGCATTATAGAAGAAAAATCAATTCCATTATTAAAATCATAACCACGGATAGGAATTGCATTGGCTGGTATCTTAACAGAATAAGCAATAAGCGATAAAAATGTAAAACTAACCTCACATGATTTGACTAGAACGGCGCCTTGAGCAATAGCAAGATCTTCCGCTGTAGAATTGCTCATTTTTCTGAAAATGACATTTACAACTATTTTTCAGAGAGTTTGCGAAGAATGTATTGCACAACATTCTCTGCAAATAAAGGCAAGCAATTAGGTTACATAACCGAATCTTGTTAATAAGTTCCTGATAGATAAATTGACAAATTTATTTACAAGAAAGATTAATATAGAATATTTTAGAATCTAGGATTTAAAAACAGCAAAGAATCAAATAAATTTGTTTTTAGCTTCGCGAAGGCGTTGCATAACTTCTACTTTGAGTTTAGCAGCTTCAGCAAACTCATATGGATCTGGTTTTGTAATATCCATTCCAATATTTTTTTGGATTTCTTTGGAAGTAAGCCTCATGAATGGGTTAAAACTCTTCTCTTCGTCAATAGTCGATGGAACTGTAGGGATTTCACCCTTTCCTTGCTCCTTAGCATATTCTAACTTTTCTTTGGCTTCCTAAATGCTTAAATAAGATAGAAGAAATTAATAAGCAACCTTATTGTTTGGTTCAACCGATAAAGCAAATCTCAAATTATTAACTGTATATTCATGACCGCACCAGACTTGAGTGTTTCCAGGAAGATTGCCCAAAGTTTCTGTCAAATTTGTTACCATTTGCTCGGCAGTTCCTGAAGAAAAAATAACTCTTTTTTTAAAATAAACTAGGCTTGAAACGAACCTTCAAAAAATCTCCCGCATCCACCAATGAATAAAGTATCCCCGGTAAAAACAGAGGGAGCCGCACCTGGCGTATTAACATAGTAGCAAATATGACCGCGTGTGTGGCAAGGGGTAGATAAACAGCTGACCTAAAGATTTTACTTTAAAATGTTATACAAATGTTACCTCCATATCTCCAACAAAAAATTTCGTGCCCATTGTGACGTCGTATGATAATCTTTCAATACGTTTATCTCCTCCGTAAATAGGCACTTCGTTATTTCTAGCTTTGTGAATTTTATAAAACTCGTTCATGCCTCCAGCATGATCATAATGATGATGAGTAACAAGAGCAGCAAGGACATCAACCTACAAATAATTAAGCAAATACTCAAACAATTTCATCTTAATTGTATAAATAAACTTGAAAATGAAATTTTAAAGAACTAACCTGCAACTTATCTGCATACTCTTGAATTCTGGCTGCTTCGACAGGATCCACAACAAATCCTTTCTTATTCTTATCGAAGACAAGATACATATAATTGTCTTCCAGGGCTTTAATTGGATGGACCTCCATTGCGCGTCGAATAACTTGGAAGAGTGCTTGACCTCTGAGCATAAGACTGAATTAGAATAGAAAAATGTAGAGAAAGTAAACGATTTGTAAACGCTTTATATTGTTATCAAGCAATATTTTTGAAAAGAAATAGCGCCAGAAGGCAAATGAAACGAGGTTAGCTCAATAAATGAACTGAAAAGATAAACAGAAATACTGATTTCTCTAGAGAAATGTTGTCGAAGAATAACATCATCAAAATCTAGCGTTTACAACCACCCACTCGTATTGGAAAAGATTTGCGGTAACTGTACGGTCGCTCTCAAAACGCATAGAAATACTAGCGTGACACTCTTGTCAATGACAAAAGAATCGTTGATCGATTTCAGGCAGAAATCAATTTTACGTTTTCGCTACTTCCCAATAAAAAGGCTACAACCTGAATGATTGGTATAAAATAATTAGAAACGTTTTCATTATTTACAACAAAATAATTACTTTGGCAGGAAGAAAGAGGTAAAAATTTGAGTATCATTCGTAGACTTGGCCATGCTCCACAAGGTGAAGCAGATCGCTCATTGTCTGTTCATAATGCACTTCTTGAGGTCTATCTGACATCGGCCGAGCATCTTTTGGCAAATATTTGACGCCAGGACCAAAATTGACTTTTATTGTCGCCGCTGAAACAAATCCCATAATTTCAGAATTTTATTCCAACTTACGACCAAAAATAGATACAGCTGGATAGTAAAACCCTCTGTAGATGTTTTCAAACGCGACTCCGCATGATTTTCCATTTAAAAAGAATTCAATCTGCAAAGAGTTTCATCTAAATACTTTCTCTTACCTTACTGTCTGGAGCCTCTTTTAGCGTCTTCAAAGAGGCACTAAAATCATCTTGAGTCTCGTAGAAATAATTATGTTTGAAGTTAATCAAATGATTATCCTTCCTCGCTGGTGGCAAGTAGTCTTTCGAAGAAAAAGTTGGTTTATACTGGTCGATAGGAATACTTATTAAGACTCCAAGGACATCTCCCTCCTTGAATCCAGCAGGAAAATAAGTTTTACCATTTGCATTGTGGAATTTTGTGCCTTTGTGCGACCTCCACGCATATGAGAATTTGTTATAGCCAACGCAGGCTTGTACAGGAGCTGAACGAATATTTCAGGAGTAAGTTTGACAAAGAAATACCTTGCCCTCGACTCCAGCCTATCCTTATGTGGCTATTGTCCGGCTGCTTTTGGAAGTTGACCTGAAAGGCAAGGAATTGAGTAGAAGAAGAGACGTAATATTACAGCAAACTAACTATAGTTTGATCAAGACTCACCTCGTAGTACCAAGTCCCTTTGGAGACGGAATGAGTCGCCCTAGCGACACAATATCCTTCGAATCCTGTGACTGTCAACTGATCGTCGCTCACTCGTAGCTAAAATCAATCATTCTCTTTTTCTATGAAAAGGGAAACTGACTTGATAAGCGCGATCATTGGGCGACAACGTCACCGTATTTGTCGCAACTAGTCGGTACATATGGGAGGGGATTGTTCTAGCTTGCGTATCGTCCTCTTCACCCCATGCTCTGGAAGTTTAAGGCTTTTATGATTAAGATAAATAGGCAATGCAGCTGGTGATGAGATTTGGCGGTGGGAAACTCACTTTTCTGAAACATTTGGATCTCTTTCCACTAAAAAATAACGATAGCCATCTTTGTTGAAAGGAATATCGACGGGGTTCTCCAACCCAGCGAATTTAGCCACGGAATAGTCAGCAGCTCTGAAATTTGAAAAATGTTCAAGTGAATAGACTTGAATTGCAATCTATAGGAGAAAAATAATCAATTAACCCACAATTTCGGTTTCTTGCTAGTATTTCCACCCGTGTCGGCATTCCTCCTTTTACTCGCTCCTCTAGTCTTCGGCCCCTCATCCACATCAACTGAATTTCTGTCAACTGGGGAAGAATTAACCAAGGTAGAAGATAGGTTTTCTTTGGTCTTTTCAGATGTTGATTTCTTTCCAATCGACTTGACTGCCTCATTGGCTGGGCCAATATCAGGGAGAGGTTCAATTAGACAAAAACTATTCTCATCTCCTGGTTTTGACTAAAATGTTAATTTTTTCATGCAAATTAAGAGCTCTTACTCTGAAGAGATTCGTTTCTTTGGCGAGAGCCTTTTGAAGGGTTTGATGCCAAGTATTCTTGGATCTCCTGGGCATAGAGGTAAGATTTTCCCAATTTGTGTCAAAATAAGGGACAATTTCTTCATGAAATCTGTGAAACTTTTTTTTAAAAAAATAGTTGAAAAAATTACCCGAAATAAATTGGTTCATCATCCAGTGAAAAAGCATTGAGGCGACCATCTCTCTTCAAGGTATCGGCTGTGAGATTGGCTAAGACTGTGATGGCCATGTGGGAAAAGCCTGAAAAGTAGATGCATTTTATTATTTTTCTTTCGGCTTCTAAGAAAAATTACCAGAAATTTGAATTTTTATGCATAAACATGTGTAAAAAAATACTCACTGGCTTGCTTCGGCACCCATGATTCTGATTTCGTCGGACTGCAGTCTTTGCAAGTAAAAACATAGCAAACCATGAAGCAGACTCCATAGCTAAATTGTTTTTCCTTTTTTTAGAGGTTGATCAACTTACAATTCCTTTAGGTCTTGAAGACAATTCGCATGGAACCATTTTGAACAGCCAGTGCAGAAAACTTCCAGCACATTGAGATCTCTCTGACCATTACTGGAATTATTATTTCTATTTCAAAGTAAATTTGAAACCAACCAGTAGCAAACTGAATCTGAGACTTGGGTAACTTGAATGACGGGCCCTTTACTTCTAGACCCTTTATTAGTCCTCATCTCTGGAAAAATGTGTCATTTTTTGAAGAATATCAGGATGAATAAGAAACGATGAATTAAAATGAATTCGAACAAGAGAAGCTGGCTTGGACCAATAAATCGCGATTTGACCCAGTGCTAGTTAAAGGACTGGATTACGGTAGTTTTCGAAACACTTCGCAAAAGATAGCCACTTTTTGACAGACGGCTGAAATTTTAGGCCAGTTCTTTCAACAATTTTGGTCTCTTTTTCTCTATTTTATGACAAAGATGTTTGTTTTTTGAGATTTTTGTGATCTTTTGGGGGGTTTTGGGCAGGTTTCTTGCCTATTTGGATCTCAAACATCAAAATTTTGGCTACTTCTTTGTGCTTTTTGAAGATTTTAGCTTTTAATCACAATATTTCCTCTTCACCCTGCCACTCTTTAGGCTTATATTCAAATGATATTTTACAGCTCCCCTCAAATCTTGGCTCCCCGGCTCTTGCAATGGATGACTACTACCAGCAAAATTCTCTCGATTTGGACTATTACCAGAATTCTTCTGCCAGTATTGAGTCCTATGTAGAAGAGGAGAAGTTCATCGTCAATCCTGATGAATACGGTGTTCCCTCTCTCTCCACCGCCTACCCCGAATACCAAGCTCCTGAGAACTTCTCCAATCCTGGACCAATGAAATCCACTCGCCCAGTCCGTTCAACCGTCAAAACCAACATCCCCAGGAATTACTCTCCCTCTCCCTCAGAGTATGGTGGACCTTCTCAAAAGATCAAACTCGGCCGTCCAAGCAAGTCCAACTCCACCTCCAAAATGGCCAATTATGCCAGGTAAAATCTCCTAATTTTGGAAAATTAGACCACAAAATTGCAGAAATTACCGCCAGCACAAAAAGGAAGAAACTCAAATCTTAATTGAGAGAAATAAGGAGTTGGTTGAGGAGAATAAATTCCTTCAAACAAGGAATAAGGCCTTAGAAGTGCACCTTAAGGACTTGGAGAATGAGATGATGGCTCTCCGATCCGTTGTTAACAAGGTTAGCCTTTATATGTTGTAACGGTCACCAAAAGTGGTTATGCAAGTCTTTCAATTTCTAAAATTGGCGATGAAGAAATAGATCAAGTTGATGTCTATGATATTTATCGTACTCATACTGTCAGAGCCAATGAAAGACAAGATTGCCTTAACTTGCATGGCCCGTCTGATGGGACTAAAAATTTTTTGGGTTACACACATTTCTTTTCGAAAGTTATATCACAAAGTCAAACTAAATCCCCCATTTTCAGGACCAACAGATTGCTTCAATTGTAGCAAATCTTGGCGGTAGTGCTTCCAGTTCTGAAATTTCTGGTGATGGTGGCATCTGTCTTCACATCGTTGGAGGTCGTGTCCAAGTTGAGGTAGTCCTTCCTTCAACTTTTAATAGAAAATAATAAATTGCAGGTCTGTAGTACTTGTAATTTGCGAGTCCGTGACCGAGCAATGGCCTGTCGCCAGTCGCAAATTGATCCATTCTTCTCACAACACCAACCCTCCGATCTCAATTATTTTTAGAGAATATTTACAAGAACGAGAGCAAGAACGAGAGCGAGAAAGAGAGCGAGAAAGAGATCTAATTTTAATACTGAAAAAGATTACGGCGGTATGTTAAGGCCTTTTTTTTTTAAAATTAAGTTCACGCGTGCATGTTGTGTGTTCTAATCCTTACTGCAGGTTGAGATCCAAATTACCCGGTTAGCACGGCTCGTGCTGAGAGACAAGTGTCGCTTTTAAAATTCGGGTCACGGTAGTCTCCTAGGGCTCCCTAGGGCTACTGTTTCCTAAGCGCACCTCTGTAGATAGGTCGGACGAGCCAAAGAACTTTCTTTCGGTGAGCAAGTCCACTCCGGGTCACACTTCCCGGAGACCCAGCCGGGCGTTCATCTTGCAGGTTAGTTTTTACACGTGTTCTTATTATCTGATTGTTATCCAGAATAAAGTTGTTATTTGTTTTTATTTTGTTTCTGTTATAAAAACTAAAAGTGGTGTTAATCGCTAGCTGTCCAAAGGCAGTTCCCTCAATTTTGTTCAAGCGGGCACCCACTCACCAATTTTTTTTTTCAGCTTTCTAGACTTTGGGTTCAACTTATCCAATATGGCTGCAGTGGTGTACGTACAGGAGATTGTTGAATCAGCGGAAGTCCACGTCGTACCGTCGACTAGCAAAAGTGGGTCTTCTAAAGTTACGGGGGAATGGTTGTTTAAAACTTTTGATAGCTTTTAGAACTAATTCATTTTCCAAACCACCACAGACTGTTAAATTTCCAACTTTTATTTTAAAATCTACAGTAATCGACCACAGAAAAAGGTCCCAAATCAGATTCACTTGCACTCAGAATTATACCAAAAATGAGTCCAGACTTCAGAAATCTTGTCTGAGTCGCCGACTTAATGGATCTGCGGCAACATCCAGACAATGGAATCATTTCAGTTCTAGCAATCTTCTTCAATTATTTTTAATGTATCGTCATTATATCAATGTGATAGAGCGTTGCCAGGAAATATCTTAGAAAGAATGAGCCAACGGCCAAGCTGTCGTGTCAAGTGTCTCATTTTCTCTAAATTTTGAAAGATTGCACCTATTTTAGAAAGGAAATCTTGGAAAATTACCGAGAATGGCAAGGAAAGCGAGTCTAAACTTTCCTACAATAATCTCCGTTCACAGCAGTTTGATAAGATTCCCATAATTCGTAAAGCCTCATTCTCTTTTCGAAGCGATTCGTCGAGAATTCCCATATTGCAGCTGCTTTTTCGAAAATCTTCGCAATACCGTATACCAGCAACGCCCTTTCCCTGTGGCCTAAAATTAGTATTCATCCATCTTCAGCTCAACACTGCTCTATGGTTTCAATCTCTGACCAAGTTTCCTCTGGAAGGAAGCTGGGGAAGAAGAGGTCTGGCGTCTGTGCCAAGGCTCTTATGGCCTTGAAGGACCGAAAGAAGCTGAACAAGACCGTGACTAGAAAAGTTAAAAAGTTCCAACATAAGTCGGTGTTTCTACTCAAAGCCAGGAGAGCTCGCGCTAGGGTAAGTCCCCTTCTTAAATTTGGAAAAAGAACCTTTTTCAGATAGATAAAGAGCTCGATCCGGAAATTAAGGAACACAAAAAGGAGTTTAAGGCTCTAAAGGCACAGACTCAAAAGCTTATCGAAGAAAGTGTAAAAAACATTGACCGCGTAAGTTTTAAGCAACCCTTACTGATAATTTCACCGTAAACTGTTGAATAGAGACTCTCTCGCACCCGTATATTTTCGGCAAGTAAATGAGAGATGCTTATATAAGTGAGAAATTAATTGGAAAAGGTGAAATTGGCAATGAAGAGATAGATCAGGTTGATGTCTATGATATTTATCGTACTCATACTGTCGGAGCCACTTGAAACACTTTTTAGCTTCTCTCACTTTTATTAAATTTAAATTATCAGCTTTTCCAATAAAAATACAACATTTCAGGTGAAGCAGCTGACCCGCAATATTAGGGAGTTCAGAGAAGAGGTGGAATCAAGGCTTTCGTTTGGTGTCCGTGTCTTGTCTGCCTTCATTCCACATGGACGCTTTTAGACTCAGGATAGAGATCTCCGTCGGGTTGCTGTTGTGCAGTGTTTATTCACCCAAAAAACCAAAATTTACATATTTGTATTTACCTTTTTTGCTGGAAACTTTGCTTTATTTGAGGGTTAGTAAACATTACTTTCCTTGGAATGTTGGAAACTGATCTCTCCCTTTGAAATCAGTCGTCTAGACCTTCCCCTCCTTGTTTTTGTCTCCCAGTCATGTGAAAGAAGAAAGTCGGCTCGCCCCCATCCTAGATACAATTTGAAGCTGATGGTCACCTAGGCGACGACTCTGAAGACTTCAGTTACGGCTGGGAATGGCTTGACAAATCGAAGTTGCGTCATTCTGCTCTGTCAACTTGCGCAGCTGCCGCCGTGCGATTACTCACCTCAGAAAACAGTTATTTTCCTCTCGTCCAGACCATTCTCTATGAGTTTCTTCCATTATCTTTTCTCCAGACGAACAGCTGGAGGTGACTCATTCTTCTTGCTTTTCAGCTTATTTTCTATTTTAAAGGTGGAATCACTTTCTTTTAGTCCGGTTTCTTTTATGTTTTCGCAGCAGATAGCCACTCCCTTTTGTGTTCTAAACCATCCAAAATTAGCTGACGAAGCAAAGCCGTCAAATACTAGTCACATTTCTTACAATCGATGAGTCAAAAGGGCAAAAAATTAGCTCCAATCTTCTCGAAATTTCCAATATTCCAAGAAAGATCCCCTATTTACTTCTCTGTCTAGTCACCCTTTCTTTAGTTTCTTACTTAGATTAAAGACCAAGCGAGCAAAGTTGTTTTGCTCCTTCTCGCGTATTGACAATGCCTATAAGAAGAAATCTCTGACGGATTTGTCTTACAAATTGTGAACCAAATTGGAGGCTTGTATCTGCTTTGTAGTGATCATTCTAGAGAGAATAGCCTCTGACGTCAACTTTTCTCTCATTGGGTTGTTTGCCGGCGGATGCCAAGGATCAGCTGTGGAGCTGGGCTTAGTCCTTGGTCTATTAACAAGATGCCAAGCTATTTCTGCCTCACGATAGCGTATCTAAAGGTTTCAAAAACTTTCTGTCTGAAGACAGCGTTTAATATCATCTCCTTATTGAATCTTCGCATACAGTCAGCGCTCGATATCATCTCCTTATTGATAACAGCCATCTCTCCTTATTGTTCTTCCATCCCTTATTGATGGATACGTAATCATACCTAACTTACCAATAGATTTTATCAGCTTCTAGACGACGTTCTCAAGTTATTTTTGAAAATTGGCAAAAGTCTGGTTATTTTCCATGTTTTATTGTCAGAAGTCTCTGGCTCACTAATTTCATACACAAATCCTTGAAAAATAGATTTAAAAAGGAGCAAAAACGCTCAGCATTTGGTATGTTGGCATCACACAGCTTCAGCCGAAAGATGGTAACTCCTTCATCGCGTGTTCTCTCTCAGTTTCCCTAGACAACTGGCTTATATAACCACGAGTGATCTGGCAGCCGAGATTATACGTGTGCGACTGGTGACGCGGCGTTGCGTCTCTGCCGCTGTGTTTTTATGCTGGGCCTTCTCTCGTCGTCTCCCTTCCCACCATCAAATTACGGCTCTATTGATTTTTTTTTGTTTCCCTCGTCGTAACTGTCTTTTATCTTGTGCAAAAACTTAAATCTGTAACAAAGAATTGACAGAGAGGCCGCTCCATTGGCCCATGTGGCCGGTCGCGCCCCGTTTCTTTTCTTATTGATTTTCCCCGCATTCTCTCAGCAGTTTGTTTTCTCTTTCACCCTTTTGAGTCAGATATTTCAGGAACTGATCTCACACGCAGAATACTGTAGAGCTTTCTAGTCGGAATAATAGGAAAATGTCAGCTGCTCCTGCTACCAATAATGGCAGCTGCTGCACGGTGGGTTTGTCAGTTGGGTCGTTTTTTGTTATAAAATTCAACATTTTCTGGTTAAATGCTGGAAAGTGAAAGAAAAATACTTTGGTTAGCACATTTCTTTGAAATATCAGCCTTTAATAAACAAAAAAATATCGTGACAGCAAAAAGGTCAACTCTTCAAATTCTTTTTATTTATTTAAAATTACTTTTTTAAAACTTTTCGGTGTAGCTTTTTTTTTCATAAAACAGATCAAAAGCTACATCTTTGTAGAACATCATTTTAAATGAAAATTTCGAAATTTATTTGTTTGGCCTCTTCAAGTCGCTGACTTCAAGTGTTCCTGAATTTCTAATCGTTGTACATTAAAAGCCTATTGTTTTAATTGGCTATAGTGAAGTAACTTTTGCCAAAAACTGTCCTCTCTCTTATGTTGGCATTGATTAACGTATGTTTTACCACCAAAAGTGGTTCTATTGGAAGCAGCTGCTGAATTCGCATCAATTTTAAAATTTATTTTTTGCTGTTGTTAGTCCTTTGCTAACCTCTCTCTTTTTAGCAAATGTCTGAGTGCGATGATGTAGCAATCGAGAAAGTCGTCATTAACAACTACGGGTCTCTTCTTCCCAAAGATTACAAAAGGCTTTATGTTAAATATGCATCGATGGCAGTGTGAGTTCTAATTCTTAATTAAAGGGGAACGCCTATAGATAAGTCCTCCTTTCAATTCCACTCGAGGAATTCTTCGTTCTAAGGGTTAGGTTCCACCCCAAACAAAATACTAATTTCAGCTAACTTGTTTTCTCGATCATAGACATTCCCTCTTGTGGGAACTTTCCCCCTTTTTTTACCTATAATTTTTCACACTGTAGTTGCTTGATCATGTGATATTCTAACGCAACCAGCCCTTCCAAATAAGCACTCTATATACGGGCTATTCCACGTCTCATAAAAACGCCTACTAGTTCAGATAGAAAGAGGGTGTCTTTGACCGTTGGGTTTAGGCTCAAATCTAAAGATTGGTTTTTTTTCTCCATAAATAAATCCTTTTTAGGCCTTGCACAATATGTAATGCAAATATCGAGGAGAATCAGTTGTTAATAGGAACGGGTTCAATGGTTTTCCATGTGTTGTGTCTATTATACGAGCACAAATTTGAGGTGAATAATCGCCCTTTAGGCCCCGAAACAATAGCGTTTACAGGGAAAAGTAAATGAAATCAACGGGTTTGCTGAGATCTCTAGCGATGATAAGGAGACCTTAAGGACGAATGTCCCCACTCCTGAGTCGGATATAGAAGCTGATGAAGAAGATGATGACTATCTCTATGAGGATGATGATGATTGTGGTGCCGAAACTTCTGACGTTGAAATCGAGCCACCCTCAAAGAAATCATCATCAGCTGTTAAAATTGATCTCATGCCCAAGCCGAAAATCATCATTGCAAAGGATAGAACTAAAGAACAAAAGATTTACGATGAATTTCTGAACACCATTAGTCCGGAGCAATCAATTTGTAACCCTGAACGCAGCTGGGGACAAAAGGAAGATGTTAGTACTAAGCCGGCAGTAGTTAAGAGAGGAACTGTCGTCGATAAAGAATTCGCTGATGGTGCCAATTGCTTCGTCGTCAAGACTGAAAGGGGTTAGCAAATCTATTATTCTGAGAGTCTCAAACTGAAATTTTCAGAGGATCTCTTCTCCGTTACCCTCTGTTTCACCGATTGTCTCCAAAATAAGAATTGCTACTTTAAGATGCAACTCCTGCAAGATGATAACGAACCAGTGTAAGTGGTTACGACCAAGTTGTATCAAAAATTAAATGTCTAGGTTTCATTTATTCAGAAGTTGGGGTCGAATTGGAACCAGGAGGGGAGGAAATCTTGCTGAAATTTTTAATGATCAAAAGGAGGCTATTCTCGAATTTGAGCGAGATTTCGAGCAATTGACTAGAAATAAGTGGAGGGAGAGACATTACTTCAATCCAAAACCAGGATGCATGTCGTTGGTCGAGATGGATTACACCGAATTTGTACGTTTTCCCTTGGTGTTGGAATAGAGCCTAGAGATTGCTCATTTCTATAGCTTTTCATCTAGTTTCGTAACTCTACCTTTTCCAGGAAACCTTGATCTGTGGCCCAGATGGAAAGCTGATTCCCGCTGGTACTAAGTCCAATCTAAATCCTCAAATTAAGAACATTTTATTGAAAATCTTCGATGCTAAAAACATCAAAAAAGCTCTCGATGGTTATAATGTAGGCTATCTTTCTTTCAAAAACAAAAAGAACAATTTGCAGTTCGATATGGAGAGAATGCCCATGGGGAAACTGTCCGCTATGCAAGTTTCTCGAGCTAGTGGATTGCTCAAGTCTGCCTGTGAATTGGTAATTGACTCGACAGATATCACTTGATCAATCTTTAGGTCGAGCTTGCTACTAACGCTTCGTCATTAGATCGCAATAAATATGAGAAGCAGATTGCTGAGATTTCAGATAAATTCTACTCTACTCTGCCACAAAGCTTTGGTCATTGTTCCCCGGCCCTTCTCTCCAAACAAGGACAAATCGATGTAATTTACCGTTTTTTTTAAGCCAATCTTTCCAGAAAATGAGAGGAATGATTGACGCTCTTTTGGACATAATCTTTGTCTGCAATATTATGAATGAGACACAGAAAGAGTCTCGCATTATGGGAATTGATCCAATCGATCTTCAATACAACAAATTAATGATGAAAATGGAAGTGGTCCCTTCAGATCACGATGACTTCAAAATGGTCAAATCATATATTGACAATGGAATTGGAGCCACTCATGGATTCAAAGGCTTCCAATTGTTGGATGTGGGTTCTTCCATAAATTACAGTAGAAGTAATTATCATTTTTTCAGTTGATCAGATTGGAGCGTTATGGAGAAGGCGCAAAATTCCGACGACATTATGGAAATAGGAAGCTGCTTTGGCATGGATCACCCGTCCAAAACTTCCCTGGAATTCTGACTCAAGGATTGAGAATTGCTCCCGCTGATGCTCTTCTGGTGAGCTCTTCTCCTAGATATTCATGATCAAATTTCAGACTGGACACGCCTTCGGACGAGGAGTCTACTTTGCTGATATGATTTCAAAATCCGCTAATTACTGCAGGGTACTGCCTACTGTTACTCCACAAGTTAGAGGCGCGACCTCGACTGCCAGTTCAAAAACTCAACAATCCGCGGCCCAGCGGGAGGCGGTTTGTTTCAAAACTCAACAATATTTTGAATGTTGTGCTGGTTTTATGAATGCTTTTTAGTTCCTCCGTTGCACGCTATCTAGCTAAGCTTTCATTTAGTTTTAGTGCGAATGAGATATAATTCGAATATTTTTAGGCAGACACTGACCAAATTGGATATTTGTTACTTTGTGATGTTGCCTTGGGAAACATGAAGGAATTAAACTATGGAGCAAGCGCTGGAATCTCACCCACAGATCCTCAATACAATAGTGTCAAAGGTATTCATAGTGCTTGATTTGCCCTCGTAGAGCCCGGAAAAACTTTTAAAAAGTTACGCTTTACATTCCCCTAAAATCCAAAGAGTTACGATAGACCACATAGTTTCTCTTAAAAATTTCAATCAATGTGCATTTTCTAGGAGTTGGAGAGACTTATCCCGACCCGGTTGGAGATTTTGTTCATCCAGACGGCTACTCAGTTCCTCTTGGTCGCTGTATCCGTGGAAATGTCAACCGAACTAGTGGCTTTCTCTACTACAATGAGTGAGAGTGACTGCCGAGCAATAAACTAATGTAATTTTAGATTCATCGTCTATGATACTGACCAGATCTGCTGCCGCTATTTGGTTCGTGTCAAATTCGACCACTATCGGTGACTATTATTGTTCATATTTAGTTGCCAATTGCCTGTAATTTTTGTTAAAAGTCTTGTCATCAACCAACTACTGATTCTCATACAATTTACCTTAATAATCATGACAATATACGTTCTTTATGGAGTTTACATATCTGAAGAACAAATTCTTCCCGAATTTATTTTTAAACATTTATTCAGTCCGGTTATCTCAAAATAAAATTCTCAATTTTCAAAATTATTTACAAAAATCGATAAAAACACGACGAAGAGAGACATGCAGGCGGTCTGTTTACTCGACTGAAAGACATTTTCATCTCAAAATAGGAAAGTTCTTACCAAGAGAGGCGACAGCTTGGGAGTGGAGCTGATTTGAGCATCACTGGAGTAGTTACTAGTTCCGGTGCCGAGGGGCCACATGAAGTTGGTGATCATTTGAAGGGAAGGACCAGGGCGATCGTTGGGAACAAAGTGGCCAGCTCCCTGGAAAATTTGATGAACATTTTTGGGAGAAAGCACCTTGACTGTCAAAACATCAATAGTCAATGACTTGAAGTCATATCTCTGAACAAATCCAGACAGCTGTCTACCGAAAAGCCAAACCTTTCTATCGCTTCCCTGAACATTTAATTCATTTTTACTTTTTTTATTCTTACCTTAATATTTCGGCTCTTAGCAACTTGTTCAATAAACCAACTGTCGCCCAAATAATTACAAACCTACAAAAAAGATTCACTCATATTTTGGCAAAAATATACGGTGTCGACATCTCCATTGTACACCAAAAATCTGAAGCCAGGAGTCGTGACATTACTAATGACATAGTCGAAATATTTCTGCATATCTGGATTGGTCAAATTGTAGTTGTCGTACATTGGATCGCTAGGATATATTGTTAAAAAAAAGAAAGAGATCCCACTTGCAATCATGCCAGGTCATACTGGTCATGTTCCCATACCAACCCTGCTCGATATGAAGAGCAGCTTGAACATCTTTTCGATTCAAATATTTGAAGACTCCTTGGTCATTCCAACACGGATATCCCCATTGGTTGTCAGTCGAATCATAATTGGTAAGAGCCTGGTAAAGGAAACTTTAAGGGTCACAAGTTTTAAAAAAAATAAAAGAATATAAAATTGCTCACAGCTGTATTTGATCCCAATTGAGTGTAGCTTCCAAACTGGCTGTTAGAGGTCGGAACGCTTCTCTTCTTTCTTCCCGTTGCTGATTTTGAAATCTCATAACAGTCCTGATAGAAGTTATATTGGTCGAAGTTGATATTAGGTCCAGCTCTATAAACTTTTTGTTGTTAAAAAATAACCAAATTACGGGTAGTCGGTAATTAATGGATTGATCAATTTCCCACAGGTAGAATTGTCCCCATAGTAGTCCATTCCATTATTTGTGACCATGTAATGCTGGTAATTGTAATCATCAGAATGGGTGGCTCCAGAAGTGTTGCAGTTTTGTTTGATTTGCGTCCAGACGCTAGAAAAACGCTTGTTTTTTTGTTTCAAATTTCTGCTCACTCTGGTGCGACTCTTCCGTGATAAGCACTCCAAATAACCAACGAGTTCATCAACTTTTGGACGTGCATAAAGCCGTTTCCAATAGCAGCTCCTTGAAAATTCTTATTCGGAAAATCTTTGCTGTTGATTCCTTGGACGAGCATCTGAGAGAGCATGGGAATATAAATTCCGGCATAAGATTCTCCAGAGAGGAAGAAAGTCCTATTGGCGTATTTTGGCTGGACGCTGAAAGGATAAACTTAATTGTTTTTCATTTTCTCAAGGCCAAATTTAAACTTCGAGCGAGCGATACAGTAATGTCCAACTTATGGTTTAAAGAAGAACTAACTTGCTGAAGAAATCCTTCAAGGCGTTATAGTTCTGTTGCTGACTCCTCTCATCATTAGCGATAATATTCATCGGATTCTGTGAATCATAGGAGAATCCAACACCAATAGGACTTTCCAAAGCCAGAACATTGGCTCGTTTGTTCCAAGCATAAGGATTTTCGAATAAGGTCTGTCCATCCAGATTGGTATAAAACGGCCCTAATTCCTCAAAAAGTCCTCCAAATGATGAACATCCCGGTCCACCATTGAACCAAACCAAAATTGGATCGTTACGTGGATCGCTTTGTGATTCATGTAGCCTGGAAAAGTGACATTCTCCCTTATCAAGTTTCTAGCTACTGGAAGCAAACAAAATCATCAAAAATTCTAGCTATATTTGCCATCGAAATATGCCCCTATAAAAATCAAAGAACTAACACGTAGTGCATTCTCCAATTATTGTTGTTTCCAGCATTCAAATAACCGGAATAGGTATTAAAATTAGTTTGGAAAGTGACTCCCGGAAGGGTAGTTATGTCATCAATCCCATTAGCTGTAGCCAGAGAAATCCTCCAGAAAAGTAAGAGGAATATATACATCTGAAATCGATAAATCATCTCTAATTATCAGAATTCAGCATGAGAAGTTTTTATTTAATGAGTAAGGCTAGAAAAATCTAGCAAATTTAGAATTCAAACTCTGGGTGGATAGAGGATCTAGAATAGAAAAAATTAAGAAATAACTGGAGCTTTGGTCCAATGATTGACTGATTATTTTTAAAACTCTGCTATTTGAACAGGCTGAAAAGCAGCTTAAAGCTAGAGAGAAGCCAATAAGTCAGCTTTCTATGTTTTGTCATCTCTCTTTGAAGGAGGGAATCTGGAAGACTTTTTAGAACTGTCCAAGTCAAATCTATCCACAAAAAAAAACCGTCAATCAAAGTTCAGATGAAAAGTATTGGGTATCAGTCAAAAAGTGCATATTTTATGATGTCGTCTGGTAGTGATTAGAGAATAAAAATTATTTGTCCATTTTTAAGGCAAAAAGATGTGATCAAAAAATTAAAAATCTGGTCATGGTTTGGAATGGAATTTTTCTATAAAATGCTCGAAAAGTGATAAAAATGCCTGCGATTCTGTCGCAATTGAGCACATTCAGCAGACCAATAAAATCCCTATCGTTCAAATACGCTCTCATCGCCCTGTGAAAAGGTGACAAAAAGAAAGATTCAGAAGTGTAGTGGTCAGTTTTGTAGAGTAGCTACAGCAGTTCGTATCTCTCAATGGCCTATCACTGTTACACGCATTTTATGAGTCTCTTCGATAACGGCTGACGAGGCTTAATTAGGGATTGCAGCAGTAGCTGGACTGCAGCCCCGATAAAAGAGCTCAGTGGTCAGAAGGTGATTCAGCAAAATCAGCAGATTTTACAACTTCTTGGATCCATTTTTAAAGAATTGATGACAAAATTGTTCGAAAAGTTGTAAGCTAACTCGAAAGAGTACTGTAGGGAATCATTTCTTGTCAAGACTTGTCAAATCCGAAGCAATTAATCCAAAATTTCAAACAACAAGAAGTCAGTCCTTAATTGTTGCTTAATTAAAGATGTCTCTGGTTGACAACACTGTTCAGCTCGTTCACGATTATGCTCTCATTTTGGAGGACTTCGCCCGTCATAACCTTCAATATGTAGCCAATTATCTGCCCGACAGTATAGTCTACGATATTGTGCGTTAGTTTAAATTATTCTGAATTTTTTTGGGGGAAAATAGTTGCCAGGGCTCAGTATTTTTAATCATTTGATTGTTTTTCAGCGCAAAAAAGACTCTTATTTGAGCAATGGTCTCAGCTTCTTGTGTCACATCACGGTCAGTAATTTGTTCGGCATTCTGGCTGGAATCATGACTGGCCTGACGATTATCTTTACACTTCCCTATCTCCAGAATATCTTCGGTCCCTTCGTGATCAAGCGTCCTATCTGCTATTTCAAGAAGAGGGAAAACGAATCCGAGACCGACGATTCCTCTGATGATGATTCTACTGACGCTTCGTCGAGTTCCTTGTCTGAAGCCAGTTCGATGTCTGAGACCAGATCGATGGAGGGCAAATAATAACAAAATAAATTGTTTTTTGATTAAAGTTAATCGAGAAATTCTTCACAAAATAGTTAGTAATGGGATGGACGGGGCGATTGAGAAAACCCGTTATCTACTGACGGTAGGGACATTCTCCATGGCTGCTGTGCTGACTGTGTTGGCTGGAATTGCGACGCTCGGAGATTTTTGTATGACGGTCAAAGCCGACTTTCATCTCATCGGTTACAAAAGCCAAAAGAACTCGCCAAGACTTGACTGCATCTTGATTATACTTGACACAATCCTGCAAAGGTTTTTTTTGGATGGAAGGTTGGACAAAATGAGTACCTGTGAGCCAATGACTGAGACTGCAATCTCTCCGAAGTGCTCAATCATGGCACCAGTGAAGCCACTTTCACGCATCTGAAGATTTTTAAAGTTTTCTATAGAAATGAAACCAACCTGAGCATGCTTCTCCCCGTATTTTCTGAATAAAGGCAGCTGGCTGTCGACGTCGTCGAGACAAACCATTATTCTGAAATGTTTTCTTGTTCACTTTCTAGGAAAATGACAAACTTTTCAAACATTTCTACCAAACATTTGCAGTGATCGTGCTCTGTTTTGACAAGAGGCGGTGAGCTTCTCTCCCGAGATAGAGAATTAACAAAGGCGGTTGTTAGGAAAATTGAGCGAATATCCGGACATTTTGCCTCAAGACGGCGGAAAACTTGCTCCATTATTTTGAGGAAAGTTCCACCGGAATTCATTTGAGAGAAGCTACCCTAAAATTGAAGAAATAATTTATTGAAAAAGGACAAAGTCTGACTCACTTTTAAAAGTTTACGTTGTTTTGGAGAAAGTGTAAGCAAGGGGTTACGAGCCACTGGAGTGGGGGAGACGAGAGTTTCCGAAATGGAGAGCTGCCTGCTAAGAGCTTCCCTGAAAATGAGGAGTTTTCGAAGGAAAATTGAATCTTTAATTCTGATTTCTATATTTCATTAGTGACTTTTGTTTTGCAAAGTTGTAAAGGAAGTTTTAATCAAAAAGTACGCAAAATATTCTAATCCGTATTTGGTAAACGAAGAAAAGAGAACGCTTGGCATTAGCCGCTGATTTCAAAGATCTTGCCCCTGTTATGAGAGAGATCAACGAGACCTCCTAAAACTTACAGTCTCATTCCAGCTGCTGTAAGCTGAGAAACGGCTGCAGATGATGACGCTTCGGCCATCTACCCCATCTCTTTCGGGTCCCCAAGCACGCGTGAATAGAAATGCGAGCTGTGTGTGAATTTTCGACGTGTAAATGGGATGATTTGCCCCCATTTTTGGTCTATTTTCTGCTGAAATCCGGGGAGAATAACCAACCCTGATGGGACATCCAACGCCGACATTTTCAACATCCCCGGCTTGCGAGTGCATTCGTCACTTTTCCAGATTCGGTTCAGGACAGACATCATGGAGTCTCGACTGAAAAATATAGTTTTATTCCAGAGAAATCTAAAAAAAACTGGGATAGAAAAGCCATGCCTGTCCAGAAATCAGCTCTACTATACCACAACTGTAATCTCTAATCAAATAGTCGCTTCCTTGAGCTTGATCTCCTAGATCAAGAGGAAAGCGAAATATAAAAAGAAAAATCTAAAAAAGCGAGCATTCCTGGACAAACATACATCCTCAAAACTAGAGAAAATACTACGTAATAATTGATAAAAGGATCAACACATAGGGTTTGGGCGGATTAGGAGAAGTCGCCAAAAGATTTGCATTAGAGAAGCAAAAAATGAGATTTCTTCTGTCTGGACAAAGTGATTCACACTTCTTGATCGCTTGAAAATCAGCTGATAAAAAGAGCCATCAATGGTCCCAATTTTACTTTGAATTACTGGCAATTAGACCCACCTCTCATCGAAAAAAACGATCTATTAGATTTTTGCTTTAAAACTAGGAACTTTTCCTCGAACCGGAGAACGCCTAATTGATGTCAGATGATCAATTAGCCATTCTGAGGTATTCGTATATTTGCCTTTCTCCTCCTCCCCCTTCCAAGAGAACGACCCAGACAAAGTTATGCATGAAAACTGAACCACTCTAGCTCAGCACTTACGAGTGTAGGGCGCATCAGAATTCATTCGCCTACTCAGAGAATGTCTATTTCCTGCAAAAAGGAGAGGCGCTCTAATAGAAAGGAGAGAATTCTTAGGTTGGGATATTCGCTGATTTGTAATTTTTTTTCTCTGCGACGCGGCAGTCTGAGGCTTTTAAGACGGAATTTTCTATCTAAAATGCGTTGTCGAGGCTATTTTTCTTTGTTAAGAACAAGAATAAATCGAGCTGTAAGGAAGCTAAACGAAAATAAGACGGATCACTGCAGTAGAGGGACAGCCTTTTCTGCGAAATGTCAATCCTTGTACGGCTGTATTATCCTTCCAGCCCTTCAAAACATGTTTTTTTCTCTTTCTTTCTTTCTTGTTCAGGTCCCCCAAATTTTGGAGAGATTTCCTTGGAATTTGAATACACATCCCCCTCTCTCAATGAAATCGGAGCATTAATCTCCTCATCGCTCCTTGGTGTTTAACGGCTCAAAAATAGAAGACGCCAGACGATTAAGAAAACAATAATTTCTCTCCGGAAATTGGGCAGCTGATTTTTGTTTTTGATTTTAAGAAAAATGGTTGCAGCTGGCACCTGCAGACCAGAGTGAGGTAAATAAAAAGACTCATCGCTGAGAAAGAAAAGAGAAGAAAAAAGGGAGAAAATTCAAAGAAAACTAAGATCAAAGGATACACAATTCGGATTACTGTTGCTATCCAATAATGTGTATCCCTCAATAAGGGCAGATCACTCAAGTCAACTCTAGGACTTACTATTGTGCTAGGAGGGAGATTCTGAAATATTTTTTTAATATTTGAAAAATTAAGGAAACTGATGGGAAAAAGACAAAGCAAGTAATAAAACTTACCGAGGATTTCTGGGAGAGACGCTGCGACTCCCACCAGGTTGAACGTTCAACTGAAAAAAAAAAAGTTTTTCTTTTAAGAAAAAATCGAAGAAGAGGAAGTTTTTTGCCCTGTTTTGCCCCAAGAATAGCAAAATTTGGGGCCTACACACGAACCTAATTAGACCTCCCTGGAGGGTAGAACTTCCACTGTCATAACGGGCGGTTCTATCCGGTTTTTTCTCCGATTCTTGATTTTTATTCAAATTCTTTATTAAATTTGCAGATTTTTTTTTTCAAAAAGTGATAGGAAATCTTTGTAAGACTCTTTCTCTAATAATAAATTAAGAGATTTACTGTAATTTCTACAAGAAATTCCTCAAGATGGCGCCAAAAAGGTCAGAGAAGAATGTCATTCTGAGAAAGGAGCAGAGAAGGAAAGAAAGGATTTCTATAGGGACAAAACAGAGCCTGTGATGACATCAATCTGTGCCTTCCAGGAGACATGGACGTAACGCGATTAAGCGGCTGTGAATGTAGCATATTTCCGCTGCCCCTCCGTCTTCCCTCCCCATCCTCCGACTCACAATTTCCATTGGGCCTCCAGCTCGACTTCCACGTCGACGTGGTTCCGGCGCCAGATCCGGTGGCGCCGGTGCTATTTCAACTGAGACTGTCGGCAGCTTGGCTCTCGAGTGGTGAAACGTCAACGGTCGATTGCGTTGGAGTTCACGTCGTGGACGTTCACGGGAATTCGAAGAACGAGTACTGAAAGAAGATCTCATTGAAAAGGAAGGTACTTGGGGCGAACTTAATCGAAAAGACGCAACAACGCGCCAAGTCGGCTGTGAAATGCCGCCAAAAATATTTATGACCTCGTCAGCTCTTCGACAAAAAATGTAATTAGACGATGAGTAAAACTAGAAACTCTTTTTTTAAATTCTGGACTCAATTCAGGCTACTGTAGCTTCTATTAGAAATCAGGGAGGCTGAACATCACTTTAATTCGAACCTCGTGACTTCTAGAATGAAATTTTTAAAATTGCATAGCTTGAACGCAATTATAAAAGTCGGGTGAACGGGTCTAGTCAGCCTTAATGAGATGGTCTGCAATTATTTTCTAAAAAGTTTCGACTCTGCAAAATTGATGCTAATAATTGCAGGCCTTTGGACGAAGTTTTGAGGGAGATGATCAAATAACCAAAGAGAGATAGAAAAAGGGAAAAACCTCCGCCGGGTAGAAGGTTTCGTCTTTCAACTGATTTTAGGGTGGCTTCTGAGAAAACGACGTTTTGCCATTTGATCGACGAGCAAAAAACTGGAAAAAAGGAGCCACTTATAAAATTTCATATTGAGTTATCATTTCTGACTAGACTAGCCGAGATCGAGGTATCATATTTCCTAGAATTGAAGACAATAATTGAACTCAAGACCGATTTGGATTTTTCATGGAAAGCTACAGTAGTTCCACAAATCGTCGAGAAAAAATTACAGACTTGGAGACTTGTTTATGAATTTATCTTCTGGCTGGTGTTTTAATGGGATTTGATTCATCTAGAAGAGATACAAAACTACAAGCCAAACTAAAATTTTAGCGGAAATTACGCAACTTCCTTATTTTTCTTGGGAACCTCTGAAGATGGAAGTCGACGAAAAAAAACAGGAAATTCCACCAGAGCGCACTTTAGACAAGGAGAAGTTCACGACAGGATATATGAGACGGAGGAGGATTCCTAATTACCTCATCATAATCATTTGAAGACTCAAGTCTCGCACTCTTTTGGTCATTTAGGAGAGAAATTATTGAAAGTTAGTCACAAATTATTATGAGAGACTCATGGGAGGAGAAGGGTCCGACAACAACAAGTTCTCGACTCGATTATATGGTCAATTTAGAGCCGGGAGACTGGGCATTGGAGACAGCTGAAAAATGGCGAGGCGTCACTTTTCTGAGCAGATATTTGTCATATTTTTCATTAGCGTGCTGAATTAGTTAACCAACTTCGGGCACCTGGAGAAAACGCCCACGGGAATGATGAGAGAACAAGGGCGGAAAATAGATCTATTGCTTAATAGATCTCATTGTTATTTACTTCTAGAGACTTTGCTTTTTTTCAACCTCTCTAATAACTTTAGAAAAATGTTATAGAGGACTAAAACTACGGCTTTTTAGGATCCAACAGACTCAAATTTTGACATTTTCGTGAATAAGCATCTTGTAGAAGAGATCATGGCCTATAACTCTGACTTGGAATGTAAATTGTAAAAATTAATCCAATCGGTTAGGTAAATCAGACAATTAGTGAGTCAAGAAATTAAGTAAAAATGCCTGTCCACGGTACAAATTTGAAGAGTTTTGCCTATAGAAAGCTCTTATCAACAAGATCATGACTAACAGACAATCAGAAACTAATTTTGGACTAAAAGAGACACCCAAAGAAATCGCTGACTGCTCGAATGACGCTTTGAGCATATGAGGCTAATTGAGTAGCTTCTAACGAGGTGTGGCTATATCTACCCGTTGTACTTTCCTTAGCCGTTCTCCCATACTAAATTCTAAAAAGTTCAGTTGACAAAAAAGGGCAATAAATACGGAAAGCAATTTCTTCAAGAGAGCTGCGCCTGACGGGTCGAGATGATTGAGAGAATGAGAATATGGAGGGGAAAACAAGGAGAGACTTTTGGGAGATCTCTCTCTCTCACTTCAGAGGAATTTAAGCATCGGATAAATACTTCGCAAATCAGATGATCATAAGAGGCAAGAGAAAGAGAGAGCTAAATTTAGACCATTCAGCTACAGTAATCTAACCACCTAGCTTTGAGAGGTAAAGGCCGATAAAAAAAAAAAACTTTGTTTTCCCACTTATGTTTGCAATTGGTCAATTTTTGAGGTAGAAACAGGAACTGCTCAAAAGCTCTCTTTTAGAGTTTAGCTTTTGAAAATTGTTTGGCAAAAAAATTCATTGAAAAACATATAACTTATAGTCTGTTCATAAACAAGACGACTCCATAGGTTTTTGGGGCGAGACCCATTTCTATCCTAAAATTTATTAGAGGCCTTTTTTTAGGATAAAATGAGTCTCGCAGCGATAACCCCTTCTTGGATACGAAGGATGTCGTCTTGTTTATAAATAGACTATGCTGCTATGGGATCAAAGTTATTTTTTTTTGCAAAAAATCTAAACTAGCTGGTGCTTTAGTCCAAAATTTTTTCAATAGAACGAAAGGGATTCCAAATTTAGTAACAACAAGATGAAAATTTCATTGACTAAAATAGGATCTTCAACTTACGTTTTCATCAATTCGGGAAGAGAGAACATCTGTCAGAGCTGCCCCGGGATTCGGTTTAGTTTTTCCCATCGCAAAATTTCCAAGGGCAACGCTAATCGTAGTCGAGTGTCTCGTCTCCAAAAAAGGCTGGAATCAGATTCCCTTCTAAATGCATAACATCTGGTTGGTTATTGTTTTGAGCGACACATAAAAATGACTAGAAGAAAGGGCTTTTCTTCTTTGTATTCATTGGGGCTGTTGCTATGTTTATCTGCAAAGAGAAAGGTTCAAGAGTAATATAATCTGCCAAGGTAAATGGGCCATAAGTCAGCGGGACTCAGTGATTTCTTGGAACTGCGCTTAAAAGGCTACTTCCTACCGTAAACTGGTTAGGTTCTAACCTAGTGGTTATACTTTTAGCTTTGGTTCTCTCTGACAACTTATGCAGAAGAGTTCTAAGTACTTTCCAGGGCCCCATAAAACTTTTAAAACGTTAGTTCCACCCACTCGCACAACTTGACAAATCATAAGAGAACTTTCAAAAACCAATAGCTTATGATCTCCTTTCGAATGTCTAATATCCCACCTGCTAAAAATAATAATCAAAAATTAATATTTCTGATGAAAAGTTGAATCGCCTCTCGACTAATTGTGGAGCATTTTGAATAAATTAATTCCCTCTAATGGCATATAATTATGTTCCAGTTTTTGTTGGACAAAAACAAGATCGGCCATGGTACTCGGTGGTTCGAGAAATCTCTCTCTCCTTGTTTACAAGTTTTCGATCTAACCAGATTAGTCGCTCTTTAACCTATTATACCCCGAGAGAGGGAGAGGAAGAACCAAAGTACAGAGGCGACATTTCTCACACAGATACTTAAATCTTTATGCGGGACGACGCATAAGGATGGCAGCAAAATATGTGTCTCACTCTCTTTCTCACAAGGACAAGAAGGGGCGAGGGAAAGACATACGATTCTTTATGAATATTCACACAGGACGTAATGCGAAAAGGGAGTTTTCAAGGAAAGATGACTGACTTTTCTGAAGAATTTGAGCCAAAAGATCTCGCCAGTTTAAAAGCTGGCTGTATTTGCTCTGCACAGAAATTATGGGATGAAATAATAATCTAAGATTCAGCGGAAATGAGTTCACCATTTTCAAGTAGAAATGGCTTATAATTTCCGCTAATTTGACTCACTGAATTCTCAGAGCATTTCCAATTATCAGCCGACTTTTTATTCCCGTTCTCCCACTACAAATCAGAGATGAAACCTCTCCACTCGTCGTTTTTCAATCAAGGGAAAACTTTTCAAGTCCCTTCAGAAACAAAACAACGCACCTATGGCTTCTTTGAACTTCACGATGCTGGTAGAATCGCTCATCGAATCCAACATAGCGAGGAGAGCACATCTCAGAGGACATTCTTGCCAGATGAATACGTAATTTGCCAAGATCTTGAGACAAACTTCTCGTGAGAGCAGGACAATGTTATTATGAACAGGTGGTGTCTGTAATCTTCGACTTCTGCAAAAATGAGATTAGCGAGGTGCAAAGGAGAGATAAAGACAAATCTCTTTAATAAAAGAGTCTTTTTCTGGGAAAACGAGGGCAGATTGTGGGTGGAGAAAGTAGAGTAAACAACAAGGAGAAAGAGATATTCATGAATACATCAGCCATCAGAGATTTTGGATTAAATATATTGTGGACTATCATCAAGAGGGAAAATAGAAATTGTACCACTTTTTCATTTACTAAAGAGGCGGATCTACGCGACAGTAGTTCAAAACCAGCTAAAGTTCTTAAGAAGCTAACAAAAAATGGCCATTTGATTTTCTGGAAATTTTGGGAGCTCTATTTCTAGGATTTTTCCTTGAACTAAAAATTTAGACTAATTTCAGTTAGTCAAATTAGAAATAAAGTGAGTGTTTGTTTCTAGGAAGAACACAGCTAGAACGATTCTTCAAAATGCAAGAACTCCAAAAGTCTTTCTTCCCTTCTTCTCTCTCTAGTGTAAACAAAAAATAGAAAGAAAATGAAGACCAGCCACGCAGAGGAGCCGCTACTTTTGATTTCGTCTAGACATGAACAAAATAGATAATTTCGGTTGGCAATTATGGGGGAGAAACTTGGAGCCAATTTTAAGGTCATAAAAGGAACTCTGTTCCGATTAGTTCAGCCTGGCTTGCTGGAGGAAATGGAGTCTGGAAAGGGAGAAAGAGGCTAAAGATAGCAAGAACAAACTAGAAGAACTTTCCAATTTATTCAAGCTAAGGCAGTAACTTTGAGCAGAGAAGTCTCAAGTTGAAGCTTTGCCGCCTTTATAAGAGATCAAGCTTAGAAAAGCCACAAGACAATTTAAAAATTTTCTCGAGACCTCAAAAAAAATCGGAAAATCAGTGATCGCTCTCTTACGCCATTAATAACCAATTTTTTTTGTTTAACGACATTTAAAAAGTGACCCAAAAAAAGAAAAATACTGAAGAAGTGACTTGACTGAAGTGCTTGAATTAGTCAGTGATCCCATGCAAATTGCGGTCTTTGATGATCATAGAGCGACCCAGAGCTACATAGAGTTTTGAGACAAAGGGAGTTGCTTTTTCTCCTCGACTTGGACAAAACAATAGAAAAAGAATGGGGAGTGAAATGAACCAGAAAATGGAGAAAGGCGGGTGGTCCTAGCTCTCTCTCTCTCTCCCTAAGAGGTTGAGTCAAGTGCCCAGACGGCGATCATAAAACGGCAAATCAAGCCAGGGTAGTAATCGAGAAAAGGGAGTCTAAGTGGCTCAAGAGAGTCTAAGCTATTTTGCGTTGTTGTTGCATTTTTAATGACACCTCCTTGTCTCCCTCGCAGCCACAGTTTTCGAGTCAGACGGAGTCGTGGGTTGGACGTAGGACCAACTTCAAATATGATTCCTGGATCTCTGAAAAGTTTTGGGATAAATCCGTCACACTTCTAGTGAAAGATGAGAAATGGTATCGTATTGCGGCTGTGTGAAAGACAACAATTCAAACTCTTCAGTAGTAGATTTTGGATCTTTAGATCTAGAAGAATCAGAATTTGGATTGTTCAAGTCAAAATAAGGACTCGATATAAAATAGCTTGAAGAGAAGAAGCTATTAAAATTATCTGGATTCAAATTTGGTCCCCAGAGGATCCAAGGCCATATCTAGTGTGGAAAGATCTTCCTAGGAAAAGTTTCAAAAACTGTATTGATTGTACAAATTTGAATTTTCTACATGAACTCTTAGGTAATAAGTGGAAGGCGTCCTCGTTACTTCTGCTGTCTCAGTCTCCGGTGTTTTAGTCATTTTGCTCCCTTTTTACTACCTTCTGGCTTGTCTCTACTCGATTTATTCTTGGACTTCTTTTTAGATCCTTCAACTTTTTTCCCTTTCTTATTCATTTCTGCTTTTATTTTCTTTTTCTTCCAAGCAACAAATATAATAAAAGCGACAACAGCAAACAGTGCGCTAATCACGAGAACAGCCACTATTATTGCTATAACCATATCTTTTTGTTCCTCCGAGTCTTCCGATTTCAAAGCATTTTTCCCGCGATTGGTTCCAAATACTTCTATCTCCTCTATTTCTTCATTTTTTGGACGTGAAGTAGAAGTCTCTTCAGTTATTGGTAGAAATTGTGTAGTAGTTTCTTTTATTGTAATCGTTAGATCTTCCGGACTTTCTGTAACCTGGTCTCCTTCTTGAAGCCCATTTTCTGTTTGTTTTATCTCTGAAGTCGCCTCATCTCTACTCGTCTCAATGGGAATAGTAGTACTCGAGTTGATAGTAGACTTGACAACTATAGAAGTGTCAGTATGTCTCGTCTGACTTTGGGAATCTCCTCCGCTCATTGTGCTTTGAGAAGCTGGAGAAGTCGTCTTATTTCCAGCGGGTTTTGAACTCGTCTTAATAGTAGTCGATTGATTTTCATCACCAACTGAAAAAGAAGCTTTGGTAGTGCCTGAAATGGAAGAAATAAAAGTATTCGTCCGATTTTCAGGAACAATAGAGGTCGTCTGATTTGCTACTGCAGTTGTCATTTTGATATTATTTGAATCTGTTGAGGTTCTTGGAATGGGGGTTTCTGTTCCTTTACTAACTGAACTTGTCTCAATTTTGATAGTCGTGCTGGTTAAAATCGTCTTGAATTCATTAGATGGACAGTTATCTGGCTTGATGATTTTGCCTTTGTTATTTTTGAAGGCAGAAGAGTCGAAATCGCAAAGCCGAGTGGCTAAAAATTCGTTGAATTTTCTTCAATAAAACAAAAAATTACTAATTGTGTGACCGATTTTAGCGTTGAGGATACACGCAGGAAGCTGATTGGCAGGGACGTCTCCAAGATCGAGATCATCCGTGAATTCGTTGATTTCACAATTTCCTGCTTTTCCACGAGTTCCATCTTGAACAACCAGTTTTCCATAGTAAGATTTGCATTTGTCCAAAAGATCAAAATTCACCAGCAGTTCGAAGCAGCATTCTAAAAATGTTCATTTGAAAATTAGAAATTAAGGTCACCTCCATCATCTGAAAGTTCCGATTTACTGTCAATATCTCCTTCTTTTCTTTTATTCTTGAATTCCGACATGTTTAGCGCTGGATTGCACCTGATTTTTAGAAAAGAAAGGTCAGAGCCACTGCCATATTTAATATGCTGCAATTCATTTAAAAGCGGATTGCCTACGATAGACATATTGTTAATTCTTAGGTTATCAGCCGAAATCCTAATGGACCTCAGACCGTCGTTGAAATCAACTGCCATTTCTGATATTTGAAGTTGGTAGTTCACAGTTTTGTCTTCTCCAAATTTGATTAAATTCAGCTGATTGTTATTCTTTACCACAAAGTTTTCCATAAAAATCGCCTGATTGAAAAATATCTTGTTCAATTTGGTATTGTTCTTCACAATGAAAGCTAAAAATCCTAAATTAGTTCTTCTCGTAAATCAATGCGGCTACAAATTTAAAAGAACTTACATAAAAATCTACCCTGTTGTAAAGAGCTAAAGCTTAGCAAATCCAAGTTTGAGTTTTCGATGAGGAAACTAGTGTCCTGAATAGTTTGGAGCTCCCGTATCCATGATTTGAACTCGTCCAGATTATCGTTATCCTTCTCAGTGAATGTAAATGTCTTATTTTTCATGTGTAATGGTTGAATGCAAGCCACAGAGTGAAAGACGGTAGACAGGAGAAGCAACTTCATCGAGACAACCATTTCCTGTGGTTCAAAGAGAACAATAATCTTTTTTATCCGAAAGACTCATCTCATGCAATAGCCTTAAATGAGATCTCTTATTTTAACTAGTAAAAGGCTTCCTAATTCATGGCAATTTCCCACGAGTTCTCCCCCTAAATGGATTCCCTCTTTCTCAACTCTAATCGGCGCCTTCTCTCTCTCGTATCAAGGTTAAGTCCCCTCTTGCGATTTGAAACTCTCCATCCGCCTTCTTCCCCTCGGAAGTGGCTGTTTCGCATCCCGTTTTCCTGTTGCCTTTTCGTCCTTCCCTCTCTACGCCCTCCCCAATGACCTTGTCACTGATGTTTCGGCACAAGATTAGTCCACCAGTAGTTCCAGTCTATCCAGTTGTGTCTACAATACCTTATCTCTAAGGACGATTACAATCACTACTTTAGCAATTTTGCTTCAAATTTTCTAAAACCTAATAGTAATTTTCTTCCTCTACATTTAAATTTCGTCTAAAATATACAAATGAATTTGCCAACCTTATACGTGAAGGGAGTGCCTGCTGCGTCAGGGATTTATGGCTAGGCGGTAGATGCAAATATTGGCTCTCTCTCTCTCTTCTTCACAGTATTGGCACCATCTATCTACAGCTGACCGCGTGAATAGTTTCCTCTTTTTGATCTCTTTGATTGTTGAATTTTAATGGATCCTGAATGGAAACAGCATCTTTCGAGATCAAGCGTCGAAGTTTTATTTATACAAAAATTCCTTAAAGGAGTTAGATCTCCTTGGTGGCTTTTAAAAACCTCTCGTTGAGATGTAAACTTCTCCTCTTTCTTGGCTTTTGAGAAGACATTTTTTTGCCCGAACCTGCCTGATTTTCCCAGATGTGAATAGTCTGTTTCTCTTCTTCCTTATCTTCCTTTCCTTCAAGCTCTTTATCAAACAATTCATTAGCCTACAACCTTGTCTTCTCTTTCAGGCTGTAACACTTTTCGTATAGCTGCCCTTGACTCATCCAATTTCTTGGGCCTCTTCCTGTCCTCCTCGCCTCGTTGGACAAACTATAGCCTTGAAAAAATGACATGTGATCAGTTATCCTCTCTCTCTCCGAACTCGTCTTCTGGACGATCAGCTATGAGGCGGCTTGCATTAGCGACCGCTCTAAATGTGCCGAAATTCATGTCTTGTCGATTAAATGGCAGCCGTTGGTCGAAGCGGAGAGGGAGGAAAGACAAAAGAGGCATTTCGCTTCCTTTTTAGTCATGCAACATTTCCCCGACTGCTTTCTTGACTCAGCGCATAGTTTTCCAGTCAGAGCTTTTTACGATTGTAGATTTCTCAGAAAATTAATTGAAGCCAAAAGTGACTTTTTTAGTTGTGATTGTTGAATTTTTGATCCGATGTTTCTTATCTCTTCTCGGGGAGTACCCTTTGTTGAGCAATTTTTGTCACAATTGATGATAAAAATAGCTTTGTTGTGTTTCTTCCATCCTTCTGACTCCCAAATGCAAAAATAACCAACCTGAAAAGTTCTCAAGCTGACTTTTTGATAGCTTCTTCATTTCCTCTGGAGTAAAAGTATTAAAAGTAAAGTGAGTCTTGAAGGGAAGAAAGTTTTCTCCCCATTCGGCTAGCCCATTTGTCTCTTTTCTCATCTCGCAGTCATCTTCATTGACGATTCATCCATCAAACTTTTTCGAGGCCTCGGAACTTTTCCAACCAATTTCAGCAGTAATGCCCGGCGATAATGTGGCTAATCCATTTGCCTCTAACGGCTTAATGACTCTCTCTCTCTCTCCCTCAATATGGTCACTACGCAATTGCGTATTCGGATGGTGGAAAACCCGCGCAATCGGATTTTTCAATTCTCCTCTTGATACTTGTTAGACTAATCGGTTTATTTTGAGACCTGTTCTTGGTGGATTTGATTGTCGAATTGCTGTACTTTTGTGACCGTCATGTACGCGAATTTACGAATTAGAAATCTCTCAAATCTCCTTGCGGATCAAGGAACCCCTAGCTTTTTTACGGCGTTGTCCTATTTTTGGCCTATTATCTCGGAAATCTCCATTCTCCTAGGATATTTTCCCAAAACTTAACAAAAGGAAGATTGGCTAATTGTCTATTTAGGGCTATTTTCTTATCATTTAAAGATTTTAACCTTAAATTAACTAAGAAAACTCATTTTTGATCCGCTTTTGATTACTTAGAATTGCGTTTTTTTTATAAGTTTGATCGATTATTCCCACAATTGAAATAAAGTATATGGTGGACCCTCGAACTATTAGCCGAATTAAGGAAACTCCCACTTTTTAAGTTCTTTCTCCTATTCTTGATCAATTCCCCATGCAGATTCTCGCCTTTCTCGTCCAATCTCTCGGAGAATGTCTTGCCATTCGTACTGTGATTGTATGCGAGAAGAACGCCCATCCGTATAATACCGAAAGACGTAATCGAATTTGCCTTGTCGTTGTGCTATTCCGGCCTCAATGCATGTGTGTGGCATCGCGGAGGCCTTTGTTTTACTATTATAGATGGTGTGTCTCCGACGGCATTTTGTTGACTAGACTAGTCATCTGGACGGTTGAGAGAGAGAGAGAGAGAGATTGTTTTGCTTATTTAATGTTTCTCTCATCCTATTATACATTTTGATTCAGATTTGTGCCTTCTTTTGGTATACAAATTGGTTCAAAGCCTCTCCTTTTCTCCCTATTTGGCCTCCATTTTCCTCATAAGCTGGGCTGTTTTTCCTCCAGTTCAAGCGTCTCCACTAAGCTTAAGCGTCACTTGTATGTTCAAGCAGGCTACTCTCTCTCCTCTCAATAGACATCCCAGAACTACGATCTCTTTCTAATAATGTAGTCAAACAATTTTTCGATAAAATGTCCCCAGATGTTCCTAAAAATTGTATGAAATTAGACGACAAATCTTGGCCATAAAATCCATGGGCAGGTGATTTTTCAATTATTTTCTGAATGGACTTCAAATTTTAATCAAAAGGAGCCAGATGGCCTGAGATTTCGAATTTAAAAGATCTTGTGGTTGTCCGCCTCCTTTGCAAATAGTTCTTTTTTCTGTCAATATTACCTCGACACTCCACAGCTTAATGGCTAGGCTTAGACAGCAAAAGTTATTGGCGTTGAGTAAACTCCTTGAACCATTTCCTGTCTTGAGAAGACCTTGAAAGCTTAAGACTTTTTCCCGAACGGTGCAGCTTACCAGCCCAGTCGTCAGGTTTTCAGACATTTTCTTTAAGTTCTCTCTCTCTCTCTCTCTCGACCAGAATGTTTCTCTCTCAGTCTGGAACGTTGAAAGACTCTAATTTTGATATATAAGCCGCTTGGCTCCTCCGTCTATTCTTGATAGGATTAGGAGAGCGATCGCGTTTCCAAAGTCTGGAATTCTTTGGTCAACGACTGTTTCTCTTTTAAAAGCGGACTTCGAAATCTAGCTTCTTCCCACATTTGGGATAATTCTTCTTCAAATTTAGAAATCTTCCAGAAGAGAGACTAAAAGCTACAATTTCTATAGAAAATAACACGGAAATATAATATATAATACATAAATATTCTGGTCCTTGGCCTCTTTTTTTTAAAACTGTTTTTTGCCTCTCTCACTAGCATAATCCGTCAGAAAAACAGGATTATTTTGGAACATCGAAACTGAATTCCATATTTCGCGAATTAAATACTCCTTTGTCCTGATCAGCAGTCTGATTCCTTGGACTGTTTTGATCCACTCAAAGTCCTGAAATTTATAGACAGCTGTTCTCCTTGTTGTCCTTTTGACTTCAGAGATCCACTCATTTTAAAAGAAAAGTAAAAGTACCGCTGATTTTACGAGAAGTAATTGGCATTGATTCATTGACCGAGGCTGTTTCGAGAGCCTCTTTCCAAAGTACACCACCATGCGCTGAATCTAGGACATAGTAGTCAATAGGAAATATGCCTTCTTTTTCTTCTTCTCCTCACTCTAAAAATTAAAAGAAAATACTGTATTTTGAAGCGGAAAACCCATCCTAAGTGCTCTTGAGTTCTGTTTTGTTGAACAGTATTCGCATAAAATCTGTTTTTATGCTAATAATTTTCATGGGGAAAATATCTTGTTATTGTCCCAAGAATAGAAGATGGAGAAGCCACTTGATTTATTGAACTAACCCAAGAATTGCGACCTTCTAAAGAACCAGAAGATGGGAATTCCTCTTGAAATGGTTGATTTATTGCCTCATTTTCTACATTCTCATGAGAAATCTTTAATTTTATGGCTGCGATTTTATTGAGCTAACTCCTTAAAAATTATCTCACCTGGCTCCAGAAGTCTGGGGAGTTCCTTTGGCTGATTTAGCGTCCCTTTTCCTGAATTCCCACGATCTCCTAATCTCGCAAGAAGTCATTTTGTTTTTTTGTTTTATCACGATTTCTCCCACCCTTGAACTTGCCGCCGTCCAGGTCAGCCAGTTCATTCATTTGGCTGTTCCGTCGGCTTCTTTTCCAGACCGCCGTCCTGTCCTTATGTAGAGACCGTCCCAGTTTTCCTCCTCCGGATCCAGTCGTTAGTTTTGGTCGTTTTTCGCGCACCCCAGCCGAGGTTCCCGATGTGTGTCTGTGTCGCGCGTTGTGTATTTGCCGTATTCTTTAGTTAGCCGCTATCGCCGGACGCTCACACACACACAAAGTGACCGGACTTCGCAACAGCTGTCAACAGTTTACGCTTCAAGCCTATTGGAGTAATTACTCTCCTCCAAATAATAACTTCTACTGGTTTTTCGGCCTTACCTATGAACAATTTTCTCATCTTCTCCTCTTCCACTGCTTGCATTCATTGACAATTTTCATCAAATTTACTCAAAATTTTGGATTACTGCAGTATTTTCTAAATCTCTTCTCCTCCTAGTGAGAAATTCTCCTTTTTCAGTTTTATCTATCTCGTTTTTTCCCTTATTAAACACAATATTCCATGCTATTTTTCGCAGGATTTGGACCATGAATACTGATTTTCCAAACTATTGTGTATTCCAGGCAATTTTCTCCATATAAAGGCAGAAGTTTTTCCAAATTTCAAGCTCAAATGATATTATTTTTGAAAGAGGAGCTTTCTTCTCTATAATTCTTGTTTTCGCTTTCTCCAAGAAAGCAGTTCCTTAACTTTTTTTCTTAAAAAACTTGGCGCCAAGAAGCAGGTTCAGGTCTTGAAGCAAAATAGATGGTTTCAAATAATTTTTTAAAATTAAAGTTTCATTGAGCCACGAAAAAAGGACTAACTTGACTTATATTAGTTCCAATATAACTCCAATAAGGTTCTGAATCAGGATTTATAACTTCCGCCAAAGTAGAATAGAATTTTCCGTCATTACACACTCCATTAATAATTCCAAATGGGAACTGCTTCCTATAAGTTTTGCTTCCTCTAGAAAATGAAAAAAAGTTACATGGAATTCAATTCCCCAATTCTCATAACTGTTGACTGCATATAGAAATAACTGTAGCAACTTTGTGCAGAATACATTGTGCTAAATTGAATAATCATTATCAGTGGGTTTGACATGAGAGATAGAATGGGAGTAAAGCTCGTCTGATTTCCATTAAGCGAAGTCGAATAGTTATAAAAAGCTGGGAAATTTTTATCATATTTTAAAGACAGGACTCAAGGGTCTCTGGAAGCAATTAAATTTTTTACAGTAGCTCGACAAATTGATCAGCTTAGAGCCCTCTTTCTTTGAAAACTTACTGCCAAAAAGATAAATGATGAGAGTCCAATCGAAACCATAGACTTTAGAGGTACAGTTTGTAGAATTCCTATTTTTCAATAACCCATTTTCGTCAACTGAACTACAATATAGCACGCTCCCAAAATACAATAATTCTCGTTCGGAAAAAACATACTGCAGTAACCAAACTCTGCACAATAATCCAAAGTGCAATTTTGATTGAACGCAATAAATGAGCAACTCAGACTGGAGACCAGACTAACTGGATAGAAGAAAATGTCTCTTTGAGCCGGGAAAAATACATCCGATAGTAGGAGCAACATCTTTTACATTCTTGTTCTCTCGCTGCTAGGTGATTAATTGAAAATTTTGAGGCAAGATCTAGAACAGCCAACTGGAATCGGTCTTTACTCTTCCACTCAAAACACGAGGTTAAACCGGAGGCTTCTACTAGAAGAAATATATTATTATTATTATTTTGTTAATGGCCTTAGACCTATCATAATAATTGAGACTTCGAATAGTAGAATGATGCAAGTGGAGGTGATACTACCTAGAGAGTGGCATTCCAGCTGTCAAATCGAATCAAAAAGTGGTAAATTTGATGTTTTTATTGGACCTTTCGCTTTTTTTCTTCTCTTGCATTTTACCGCATCCTCTCCGGCAAAAACAATGTTTCTTCCCTTTTCTTCGAGACTAGCTCTTCTCACTTCTAGCCTCCAAAAAACTGAGTTGTTTGTCCACTCGGCGTCTTGCCTTTGCCCGGGTGCATAAACACAAAACCTCTCTCGTTTAGTCTACTGTTTCACACCTCTTTTTCTTCTTCTCTTTTTTCTAGACTTCAAATTTTCACGTGATTAGTCTTCTTCCGATAAGACAAATTTGATAAAGAACTATTGTCTCAAGGCAGCTTTTTCAGCTTCCGCCTCCCCTCCACGAGGCTCATTTTTGTCAGCTGATTTTAGAATGATTCTTAGGTGCAAATGAATCAAACTCCAAGATCACTTTTTGTGCAAAATTCAAAGCAAGGGTGAGCTGGCGCAAACCGCCGGCGTCATTTTGATTTTAATCTAATTCATTGGCTTATTGACTCATCAGGTTTTCCTTCTCTCTACTCTCGAAATTTCTCGAACTTTTTGTTTTATTACAAGCGATAAAAGTGCTCTTTTCTCCCATGAAATGAAATTTCTGGAGGACACAAAAGATTTTTATGCTCTCCATGTCTGGAACATTAAAATTCAGTGACCTCATTTCCTGGTCGTTTAAAATTTCTTTTCTTAATCTCTCTCTCTCTCTCTCTCTTCGGAGATTAATGATCAAAATAGTAGGGGTCAGTTCTTACTGATTACCTCTATGGCCGATTGGCAGCAGATTATTTCCTGACTGGAAATAAACACACACCTCTCTATTCTTTTAGTATTCTCTTCAACAAATTTTTGCTCTAAATTAATGAATGGTTTCCTTTAGAAAGTGGTTATGGTAGCTCTCTGCTTTTTTTCAATAATATGGTATAAATATTTTTGAATTTCCGCCTTTCACTTCCTTTCCAAACTAACAACCTTTTGCCGGGTCGTTGTGCGTGAGAATGTCTATTCACCTCGGCCATTTTCCTCCTTCCAACTGACTGACCCCTGTTGTCAGCGGCTATCACTTTCACCTCATTTCTTCCTCCGAAAATCCTTCAACCCAATTGCGATATCCCGATTTCCTCTCTTCTTTTTGTAAAAACTTGCCACTGGCGAAAATGTGTGTTGATTCGCTCTTATTATCTCGCCCCCGCCGCTCCCCCCGAAAACTACACATAACAACATTGGTTTCGTGACTGTACTGTCCCTTTCGCGTTCGCTCTTTCACTTGATCTTTCCTCTAAATGAAAGCAATTTCAGGGCAATGAGAAACTAGGCAGAGAGAGATGGATACGGGTGCTCTCTTCGACGCGTTCGTCACCGCCAACACCTTCCGTGGCATCCAAAGCTGCTTCCTCCAGTTATGTACAGCCCTCGATGTTGATCCCTGTGACTCTAAAAATGTATATAAAAAGTGAGTTTTCCTCTGATTGTGAGCATATATTGCCTATCAAAAGGACTCAAGAGCAATCCAAATAAACCAAAACTTTGTCATACCTCGCCTATAGACTAGTTCTATTTCCGCAGAGAGAAGAACTTTTCGCAAGAATACGGTAAAATTGAATTAAATCTTCCTCTGTTTTTTTTAGTTTTTGGCCTCGAGAAATTGTGCCGCACTATCACCATTGTTCTAGCCATAAAATGCATTTTCACTGAATTTTGCACAAGTTTTTATTGCACACACCCATGCTTATCTCGGCGATTTTTACAACCTTCGAGCTCAAAGTGTATCCCATTTTTTGTGGCAGCTTATTGTCCTAAAGTTGCTAAACTGCTCACTCTTCTCAGCTTGTTTGTGCGCATTTCGTCAGCCAATAGAAGTCAAGGAAAAAGCGGAGCTGATAAGATATACCCAACGGGAGCTGGCTTTCTCCGAAAAATCAAAAGCCAAATGGAGAGTTTTATTTGAGAACGGGAAAAGAACTATCTTATGACAGGGGATGGCAGCAATCCTCCGTCAATAGGGCAGTAGCTTTTTAAACCAAAATTGGAATCTCGGTTACGGTTGCTCTATAAAACAAGGTTTTGACTCTTTGAGTATTGTCGGCTCCTCTTTCCCTCGAAATATGTAAAAAAAATTCCAGCATTCGAACCAACCTCCATGACTGGAAGGCTGAAAAGCTGTGGAAGCTGCTGGACAAAAGAGTCGAACAAGCCGAATATCGTAAGCAACGAGTAGCTGACCGTTTGAATACTCTAATAATTGGCGCCGGTAAGTTCATTTTCTGGACGCTGTTTGCCCACGTTTGCCCCAAAAAACAAGCCAATTATAGGGCCATGTGGACTGAGAAGTGCGATTGAATGTGCTCTACTCGGTAGTCGAGTTGTAGTCATCGAGCAGAGGGATCGATTCAGTCGGAATAATGTCCTCCATTTGTGGGAGTTCGTCATCCACGACTTGAAGGCTCTTGGAGCAAAGATCTTTTATCCAAAGTTTTGCACTGGAAGCATTGAACATATCAGTAAGTTTTGAGGTTTTTCAAGTGATACTGGAAGCTCATCTTTGAATCAAAAAACAGGAGTAACTTCGATAAAGTCCTTCTTTTGAAATTGAGATTTCTTTTTCCAGGTATTCGCCAGCTGCAGTGCATTCTTCTCAAAGTAGCTTTAGTTTTTGGCGTCCAGGTGCACGAAGGAGTCAGTTTTAGTGAATTAATCTTACCTAACGAGAATAGCGATGGCTCAGGTGAGTGAATCAGCGTGAAATGTTTACTGTAAATTTGTATTTGTAGTATCTGGATTTCGTGCTTCTTTAGTCCCAGAAGGCCACATTTTATCGGAATTTGAATTTGACGTTCTGATTGGAGCAGATGGCAAGAGGAATACAGTACCCGGTATGCGTGGGTGGGATGGAAAAACGAGAGAAAATTGTAGGATTCCAACGGGACGAGATGCGCGGCAAATTGGCCATCGCGATCACTGCCAATTTCGTGAATAACAAGACTGCCGCTGAGGAACGCGTTCCCGAAATCAGGTCCGATTTCTGATATCTTCCTTATTCTCTATTTTTAGTGGAGTAGCTTACATTTTCAACCAATCATTTTTCAAAGAAATGTACGCCACAACTGGGGTCGATCTGGAAAATATTGTCTATTACAAGGACGAGACGCATTACTTCGTGATGTGCGCAAAGAAGCAAAGCCTTCTGGAGATGGGAGTTATCATCAAAGACTACGATGATGTCTCTCGACTTCTTTCTCCAGACAATGTCGATCGAGATGCTCTTTGCAATTATGCCAGAGGAGCTGCAGATTTTGCTACACACGGTGAGTTTTAGACCTAAGCCTATCCTCGAAGGTGACTCTTTTTCAGGAAAACTGCCAGTTCTCGATTTCGCTAAGAATCATCGCCAACAAGAAGATATAGCAATGTTTGATTTCACCAGTCTTTATTCGGCCAAATGTGCTGTCCGACTGGTTGAAAGGAAGGACAAACGTCTATTGATGGGAATCGTCGGTGACTCACTTCACGAGCCTTTCTGGCCTACGGGCTCTGGATGCGCTCGTGGCTTCCTAGGAGTCTTCGATACGGCTTGGCTGATCCGAGAGTATGGGATGAATCAACGCGGTCCTTTGGAAATGATTGCTGATCGGGAAAGCATCTACAAGTTGTTGGCGCAAGTCACCAAGGATAATATGCATAAAGCTATGCAAAAATATACTATCGATCCCAGGACGCGATATGTCTCTCCAGAGTTTACGCTGTTTCCTGAAGATGTTGTTGACTTGATGAACTCTGATAACCCTAGAACTCTCCCAGTGGAAGAGACGATCCCCCTCAACAACAAGGAGACCGTTCATCGACAGACTCCTCAACTCCTCTCTTATGCTATTTGGAGATTCTGCCAGCAAGCCCTCTCTTCTTTTAAATTAAAACTCTTCGATTTGGATCATTGTTGGCGAGATGGGCGAGCCCTAGCTGCCTTGCTGTCTAAATTCCTTCCGGACAAATTCGACTACTTCACAGCGCTAGCCATCGAGGATGTGAAGACTCGTCTCCAAGCTATCTTCACAGCAGTCGAAGCAGAACTCAACATTGATGGACCTTGTGAGCCAAATAAATGGGAAAAATGGCCAAAAACCTCTAAACAAAAATATATTGGAAGCATTGTGGGGCAGTTACGGTAAGTCGGAAATGTCTCGATTATCTCGAGTTGCTTCAGATCGAAGTCACTTTCAAGCTTGCTTCCCAGAGTCAAAAAAATTGATTTTGATAAGTTTCGATATTCAGCAAGATTGTAGATCTCCCCCCCAAAAAAAAAGAAACAATTTTAATTTCCATAGAACTAGCTAAACATCGAAACTTAAAAAGTCAATAATTCTGAAGGAACATTAAGTATTTTATCGTAATCTTTTCCTAAAGTGTGATGATAATTTTTAATTTTTTCAGAGCGGATCATGGAAGAATGTTGAAGTCATTGATCACACCGAAACAAACGACTATCAAACGAAAGATTGAGCAGCCAGTCCAATTTGCAAGAAGACAGACACAGCCTATAGAGAAACTGGCTCAAGATCTCCTTGGCTGTTCGACTTTTCAAGAAACGCCGTCTAAAATTGCTAAAGAAAATGATACCGATCGTCATCAGAAGAGATTGGAAAAACTGCAATCGCAAGATGAAAACGCTAATAAGTATAAAACACCAGCTGAACAGAAAGAAGACGATTCGAAGCATTACACAAAGAGACCGCAAGTTGACAAACTCAATCCTGAGCTAGTCGTCAAGGTGGATTTAAAGTTGTTGATTGGAAAAAAATAATTTTAGGTGGAAAAGATAGTGACGGGTGATTTGATCAAAGAAAGAGAAAAGCAGACCCTCGAGGATAAGCAAACGGTGAAGAAGATCCACAAAATGGATAGAAATAATCTTCAAGCAATGGAAAAAAGATTAATGGAAGCGGGGTTGCAGCATAGTCGCCAGGAGAATATGACTAGCCAGGAGGAGAAGGTACACTCTTTTGAATTCTTCGAAAAATAGATTTTAGATAATGAAAGCCGTGGCAACAGACGCTAGAAGAGAAGCGGAGAGTGGCTTTTCAAGGACCATCGAAACGGAGCGTTTTAAGCACTACGACGAGACAATTAGAAAGTCGCAAGAAACTCTAAAAATGAAGGATATCGCTGGGATAGATCCCTTCCACCGTCGTGCAAATATGGCCACTAAAAAGGAAGAAGTTCCTCCTCCAATTCCGCCTAAAAAGAAAACTGAAAACCAGGAAGATGTCGTCGTTTTTCGACCTACAGTGCCTGTCCAACCAAAACGCCACTCTATTCCAGTCATGGAGCCGAGCTATGATACAGTCAATGCCAGAAAACAAACAAATTGTCAACTTTGCAACAAAGTCGTCTATCTGGCTGAGAGGATGCAAGTCGAATCCATATTCGTGCATAGAAATTGCTTCCGCTGCGCTTATTGTAGCCAGCCATTGAGGCTGGGAGAATACGGAAAAGACAAAGATTTGGAGTACCATTATCCCAACAAATTCTTCTGTAATATTCATCTTCGCACACCGTTGAAGGAGAAAATAATGAAAATTGAAAAAGCCGCCAAATTGCCCAGAGCTAATAGCAGAGAAAAGGAGATAGTCGCTGTTCCTCCTCTGCCAGCTACAAGACCTCCAGAGAATTTTTTTGTAAGTTTTATTCCTCTAGAATCAAATAAATTTTCAGGAAAAGAAATCTACTCTCAGCTTCTATTCTCCCGAACAATTGAGGAATAACACCATAGAAAGGATGCAATCAGCTTTGAGGACAGTAGTCTCTCCTGTTTCGGAATTCCCTCTCGACTCTCACACTCCCGAACGGGCTGAATTTGGAGTCCAAAAGACTAAAATTCTAGTGGAAGATGAGAAAAAAGAGATTGTGAGAATGCCATCCGGATCGGAAAGCGAGGAAGAGGAAGAAGAGAGGAGCGCTCAGAATTCTCCAAAAGATGAGGAAGATGATAGTTTGTCTGACAGCGAAGGTCTTGAAGAGGACGAATTGGCGGAATTGGAATCGACTGTATTGGAGATAGCGGATAACAATCCTTGTGAGGGAGTTACCGAGAAGCAAGTCTTGTCGATTATTGATAAAATCAATCAAAAACGGGCGAATAATTCCATCGTGACAAGTCCAAAAACACCGGAGACTCCTGGAAACTTTGAGGATTTCTACACTCCAGTCGCTTTTCGAACTCCTTCTGGCCCAGTAATTTCGAGAGAAAGAGCCAGGACGATTGCTGCTCTACCAAACGAAGAGGATTTGTCAGAATTCAAGACTCCTTCTTTGGATGACATGCGAAAACAGAAAGAAGAACAGTTGGCCCAATGGAGAAATGCCTCCAGGGCAAGGGCAGCCTCGAAAACTGATGCGGAATTGGGATTAAAGGAGGAAAAGCGAAATTCATTGCAAATCCAAGTGCCAACTACTCCTGTAACTTCGAGATCTCTGACAGCATCTCCGCCACAAGACAGAAATAAGGTATTTTTGGAAAAGAGATTGAAGATTGGACCTAATTTCAGCCGCGATCCTCCTCTCTTCTCAACCATATGCCATCATTACGACGAGGAGAAGAGCCAGCTCAACAAAAACCTCTTCAAGTCAATGTGGTAAGTGTTCTACAATAACTCTTACTTAAAAATATAGGAGGCAATCTTTTTTTGTTTTCCTATTGGCTAAATCTCCACTAAATTTGAGATTTCTTTAATAAAATCCAATTATATTTCAGCCGGTGAGAGAAGAACCAAACCAGGGAATGCTAGCCACGCTATTTAGTCCAGATTTGGTTCGAAAAAATACAGTAAGTTTGCCATTTTTATCGCCCAAAGTTGACTGAATTTCAGCCTTCTCCTGCTGCCGTTCAAGCAGATAAAGTTCATTGCGAAAGCCGAAAGGAGATCAACATTTTGGGTAATACGCTAAGGCATATAAAAATAAAGAAATCTGAATCGCCGCCGAAGGACCTCCCCCAGCCGAAGACTCCCGAACCTCCCAGAGTGGCAACAGTTGCTCCCAGTCCAAGAAATATTCCCGACGCCTTGGATAGTCCATCGACTTCTCAAATCCAGAAAAGTGAAAAGAACTTGAAATTATTCACCAAGAAAGCTGAGAAGATTATCCGACAAAGAGACGAAGCTCTCCCAAGGACAGCACAAGAAATTGAGCGCTCAATCCAAGAAAATGAGATCCGATTGGAAGAAATCCAGAAGACTGGAGAACAACAAGAAAAGAAATTGACGATAGACCCAACCCATCGCTGGGATTTGGAATACTGGCTAGCGCTGGTTAGGGAAAAAGATGCTGTTAAAAATGCTATCAAAGCAAGCAGACGAAGATTAAGGAAATTGGAGCTCCAAGTTAGATACAAAGAATTGAATGCCAGACATAATCAGAACAAGGATAAAATGTCTGATGTGAGTTTTTAATCAATTTTACAAAATTTCTTTTTTCAGCACAAACTCCTCCACGAAATGAGTCTGGTATCTGAAGAAAAACAGCGATTAGATCAAGAAGGAGAATTGAAATTCGAGCGCTTCTTCAATTCACAAGAGATTCTAGAACAAAAGAAACATGACTACCGCAACTTCCAGCCAATTTTTAGTCTTGAATCATAGAGATCACTTTGTTTATTTTCTTTCAGTTTTTTGTACATTATCCCGGTCATTATTGTGAAGGCTTCTAGTCCAATTGTACAGCTCATTCTTCACTCAACAAATAAATATTTTCTCTTTCAAATCTTCAAATTAAAGAGAAGAATTTAGAGATCCTTTATTTCATTGCATAAGGGGAAAAATTAAATTAGCGGGATAGAATGAAGAAAAGAAAATACTGTTTTAAAAACAGACGAATAAATAAATTTCCACTTAGATTACGCTTATGCCATTAATTTGTTTAAAAAGAGATCTTATTAATAATCGGATTCCTCGTCCGAGGAGACAGCCTTCTTCTTCTTTTTCTTGGGCACATCATCCTCAGAATCGCTGGCATCAATATTATAATTGGCTTTTGCCCTAGCCCGTCCTAATGCGGCTCTTGGCTTTGGAGGAGTTGTCTCCACATCCATGCTCTCGTCTTCGTCGTCGATTAGTTCTTCACTATCGCTGTCACCTCCCTTCTTCTGAAATTAAGATTACTAAAAGTAAAGTTGTCTGTTTTCTGCCGTAATTTGAAAAAAAGAGATTACAAACCTTCTTTTTGTTAAAGAAATCGGTCATTTTCTTGGCTGGAGGAGCCTTCTTTTCAGCTTTTGGCTTGGGAGCAGCTTTTGGTTTTGGTTCAGCTTTGGGTTTTGCCTCCTTTGGCTCGGTCTTCTTCTTCTTTGAAGTCTCCTTCTTTCCAGGAATGAGAAGCTCATCATCCGAATCGGATGGGATCTCAAAAACTTCTGGTGACGCCTTCTTTTTATTTATTGCTGGTTGATCATCATCAGATTCATAATCGAATTTCTTCTTTGGCATAGGCTTTTCCTTGGCTGGAGCCTTTTTCGGCGGGGTCTTCTTCTGCTGCTTTGGAACTTCAATTATTTCTTTAATTTCTTCATCGTCACTCTCAATGACTTGTTTCTTCTTTGGCTGCTTGACCGGGGTGACGTCAGTACTCTCGATGCTATCCTCAATATTTCTTGCCTAAATAAAATAATTATGAATAATTTTGAGGAAAAGATTACGCTTCGATTGGACTTCTTGGTTGGCATAACTTCTTCGACATCGTCATCTATGGTATCATTTTCGTCTGAGATATATCTTTCTTCGAAGTCCTCCTCATCGGAGCTCTGATCACTATTCCATTCATCCTTCTTTGGCTTCTGAAAGAGAAAATCATTTCATTCTTTATAGTATATTAGATAACTCTAAGTTGAGGAAACGTACAGGACTTGATAGGAACTTCTTGATATCTCCGCCTTCCTTCTTTGGTGGTTTTTCTTTCTTTTCGACCGGTTCCTTCTTTACTCTCTCCTTCTTGGGAGCATATTTGGCACGAAGCTCAGTGTCCATTTCTGGCTCCATATATTCGCCATCTTTTGATGGGAGAACTTCAGCGGCTACTCGGGATTTCTTTGATCCCTTGACTCCAAGTTCGACTGCCTTCTTCTTCATCGCAGACTCAATGTCAGCTTTCTCTTTGTCTTCTTGCTTTTTGAGCTCTTCTTCAAAAGTATCCAAGTCTTCTGTCCAGAGATCGGCCCAAGATTTACTTTGAAGAGTCTTCAACTCACGGAGTCGTTCTTCACTTTCCTGAAGAAGAAAACAATTTATTTCTTTTGGTCTGATCCTCTTACCTTAAGCATTTTGTTCTTTTCTTCCTCAGAAAGTTTAATAAGAGCCATTCCGACGAGATAATCATAGGCGGACATTTTGCGATCAGTCTCGGCTTCTTTCTTCTGCTCAGCGGATTGTTCTTTTCCATCATCGTCATCTTCTCCCGCATTTTCATTTACTTCTTCATCTTCTCCGTAAAGTTCAGCCAACTTTTTCTTCTGATCGTCCTTCCACTTCTTAACTGGATCAGGGTCGAATTTATGCTTGATCAATTGCTCGATAATAGCGACCTTCTTCTTATTTTCCATTACAATTTCGCCACTAATCTTGGCGAGAATGAAGCGAGCCTGATTGGAGAGTCGATCACTTTGAGCTTTGAACATTCCTTCCAAGAAGTTCTTTCTCTCGATATACTTCGCCTTTCTGGCTTCGAAGAACTCGACACAAATGTCTTCGGGTGTTTTGAAAGTTCTAAGACAGCCGTTGGCATCGAAGAGAACCATGGAGGTATTAGAAATGGTCTGATAGAGCTTCAAGACCTTGTAAATTCCAGCTTGTTCTGCCTTTCTCAATTGTCCAGAAGCGAATTTGACCACAAAGCGGACAGTCGTATCTGTGTGATATTCCTTGAAGTCACTGAAACAAATGTTTGAATAAAATAAAAACAAAAACTTACGAGATGATGGCAGGGATTTTCTCAGCCTTCTCTCCATCTTTGTCCTTCTTCTTTCCCTTAGCTTTATCTTTTCCACCGTCATATCCTTCCATCATGGGCTCTAAGACACTTTCCTTATACTCCTGGGTCCACTTCTTGATTGGAAGTTCTGTGATCTCAACAGCATCATCGTCTAATCTTGAGACAATTCCATAGCAAGCGAAATGCTGAGCATCCAACTGGGTAATCTTTCCTCGGAATCCTTTGAACCACGGCATCTAAAAATTGAATTCAAAGCCAAAAATAAAATTGTTGTACCAAAGTCTTCTGTTCTTGTCCGCGAATCAAACGACGAATATTTTCAGCCACCTGACGGGGGCAATAATTGGGAATGTTGGTTGACCATCCAGTACCAATTCCAGAAGCTCCATTCACTAGAACCATAGGAATGATTGGGCAATACCATTCGGGTTCAATCTTCTGATTATCTTCGAATAAGAAACGGAGCACATTGTCATCAGCAACTGGGAAAACATGTCGAGTTACTGGGCTAAAATTAACCAATCACTAGTAAAGATGGGAGCTTACTTTAATTTAGTGAAGATATAACGAGGACTGGCGCTGTCCTTTCCTCCTTGAAGACGAGTACCGAACTGTCCAATAGGCAACAGGAGATTTAAGTTATTCGAACCGACATAATCTTGAGCCAAATTGACAATAGTTCCCATGAGGGATTGTTCTCCGTGATGATAGGCAGACAACTCGCCGACTGCTCCAGCCAATTGGGCGACTTTCACCTCACGCTTGTCAGCACGCTTGAAGCAAGAGAACATAACCTAAATGAGATGAATTTCAGCCTAAAAGCTCAGAGCTTACCTTTCTCTGTCCGGGCTTGAACCCATCTACCAAGCAAGGAATGGATCGTTCATTATCTGTATTGGAGAAGAGAACGAGTTCCTTATTGATGAACTCATTGTAAGTGACAGAGCGAGTATCCTTATTATACAAATACTCTTCTTCAAGCCCTTGTGCCCTGCGTTCCTTCTTCTGGTCCATCCACTTAGTTAGCCAATCTTTTCTCTCTTGGATTTTAGTCTTAGAGAAGGCCATATTAACAGCCTCGTCGTCTTTCTCTCCTCCATATGTAAACTTAATTCTATGGCGAACCATATCAGAGAAGTATTCTTTAGCCTCCTTGGAAGTCGAAGTACCTAAAATTTAGAAATAATTTTCAAAGTTTTGGATTTCTCTCACCCAATCCCTTGTAGTATTTAATTCTGTAGCGATCAGAATTAGGAGCATTATTCTTCCATTCACGGTATTCTGGAAGAGAGAAGAACGACAACTCCTCCTTTCCTCTGGTGGCCTTGACGATTGGAGTAATGAATTGCTCCACAAAGTTTCGCTTGATAAGACTGGGCCAATTGTTATGAATGAAGTTAATGACGAGACCTTTGATGTGACTTCCGTCTTGATCCTGAAATCCTCAGCTTAGAAAAATTAAGGCATTCAGCCAGAAAATGACCCCAATCTCATTAATTGTTCTTTTCATCGAAAATTTACCTGATCTGCCATGATCATGATGCTTCCGTAGCGAAGACTGTTGAAGTCTTCATCAGTTAGATAGTTTTTCTTATACTGTAACCCGATGATTTTGATGAGAGCATTAATTTCAACATTTTCAACCACCTAAATTTACAATTTTTGAATTAAACAAAGACGATTAGACGAACTTGTTTGTGATTTCCTTCTCTGACATTTAGAAGTTTACCACGAAGCGGGAAGACTCCATAACGATCTCTTCCGACGACAGCCAATCCTGAGACAGCTAACGTTTTGGCGGAATCTCCCTCAGTAAGGATGAGAGTACAGAAGCGGGAGTTCTTTGTTCCAGCGTCGTTGGCATCTTCAAGCTTGGGAATTCCCTAAATATTTTATTTTTTTTGAGAATCAATTGAGAAGAATTCTTTAATTTTCTATAGCCTTTTTAAGAGATTTCCCTCAGCTTCGCCTTTTGGTAATCATTTTGTTATTTGTTCTCCCAGAGGAAAACAAAATGTCCTTTCGGACAAATAAATTGTTGCGCATCGCCTTTAAGTCTAATCTTGACTGTTCAGATTAGGCCACTAAAGATATGCATTTGATGTGAGACAGCTCTCAAACTCGACAAAGACTTCAAAGTTAGGTCAATATCGCAAATTTTTAAGAGAGAATTGCCTTTTTTAAAGATTTCATACGGCTTTTAACATCATCGGGAAGTTTTTAGCAAAAAAAAGTGGGAAAGGAATGAGATTAACCTTCAGCTTGGAGGTCTTTTTAGATGAGCACTTCTTGTTCAAATCTTCTTGTTGCTTGAAGCGGACCCAAGAGAGGACAGCATCGACAACTCCGCACTTGTGAGCTCCTTTAGAGAAAGTCTCGGAGAGATCGCATTTTGATCCGAAGGATTTTGATTGAAGGGTCATTGTCTCCTTAGTTTGAGAGTCGAAGGTGGGATTCTCGATGAGACAATTCACAAACACCCACATATGATTTTTCACCTGAAAGATTTTTTTAAAATTTTGAATTAAAAAGCCAAAACTCACTTGGAAAGGCTTGACATTGACAGTACTCTTGGATCCAACTTTCTTCTTGATGACATCAATCATTTTAGCAACCATTTGATCGGCTACGTAATCGACGTGTCTTCCTCCCTTCGTAGTGGCAATGCTGTTAACGAAGGACACTTGTTTGAAGCCATTTTCCGAGACAGTGAGAGCAACTTCCCATCGATTGTTCACATTTTCATAGACAACTTTGGCATCTTCACTGACGTTGTCCTTAGTGTAGAGTTCAACATATTGCTTGAATCCTTGGACCTAGAATATAAGGTTGATTAATCAAAGAAACGAGGGGAAAACATACGGGAATCAATTTGCCATTGAGAAAGACTTTCACTCCTTTGCTACTTCCAGCCACATCATAGGCTCGTCTCATCATCAAGTGGATGATATCATCATCGAGTTCAGTCATTTTAAACTTGGACAAATCTGGTTTGAATGTAACCTAGAAGTCAACATTTTATGCGATGAGGCTGATTAATAGTACCTTTGTGAAATCTTCACCGGTGGAACTAACAATAGTGGGATCTTCATCCTTTGTCATATTGTCGATCCACTTCTGCTTGAAAGCTTTTTTGTATTCTTTTGAAGATGTTTCAAGAGTGAATTCGGTTGAGAAGATGTTGCACAACTTGGCTCCATAACCGTTACGACCTCCAGTCACCTAGAGGGATAACTATTCTTTGATGAGGAATGGATTTACCTTCTTTTCACTGTCATCGTAGTTGGAGGAAGTGAGAAGAGTTCCAAAAATAAGCTCAGGAACATAAACTTTTTCAACTTTGTGCATAACAACTGGGATTCCCTTTCCGTTGTTATAGACGGAGATTTGATTTCGAGCTCTGAATCATCATCTAGGACTTATAAGGCTTAAACTCACTTGTCAATATCAATCTTAATGAGACTCATTTTAGGATCTCGTTGTTTGTTATCGGCAGCGTTAACGAGGATTTCGTCAAAGATTTTATAAAGTCCAGGGACGTATGAGATATCTTTATAGACGAGTTTGTTAGCCTCCGGATCGAACACCCACATAGGCTGGAAATTGTATTATTTTTGAATGCTTTGGGACACTTACAGCCTTGTCAGTATATTCAACTGAGCCGATATAAGTATCGGGACGGAGTAGAATGTGTTCCAGTTGACTTTTCTTCTGGTAGATATCCTCAATGGCTGTCTTCTTTCCCTTGTTGTCGATGCTGGTAAAGACATTTCTATCCTCTTCCGTCAATGTTGTATCGATATCTTGGGCTAAAAAGTTGGAAGTTAATGAGGAAAGCCTTTTCTAATTACTAATAGTTCCCAGATAGCTGATTTTTCAGCCAATCCAACAGATTTGGGAGCTTTTTAGTCACTTTGGGAATTGGCTCTGGTGAACAGAGATCCGGGGATATATTTTCAATGGACTGAACTTCAACTCAATGATGAATTGACTGACGTAGAAAAACGCTAACACAGCCTGGCCGACCGTGACCTTGTTTTAATGCGGGTTTTTTTACTCTCTTTCGGATAAAACTAGCTAGAGTCTTGGCTTCTTCCAAAACTATAGACTACCGAAATGCCCAGAAAAATAGGGACCTATGTCTGGAAACGGGGAAGGAGAGCTCATATCTCAAAAGTTATCTATAAACTAGGTTGAGTACAGATCATTGGCTTTAAGAGTTGACCCAAAACCTGTTCAACTTTGAACAAAAAAAGAAAATCTAACCTTTTTTGTTCTTTGATTTGCCATTCTCCTTATTTTCTTTTATTGGCTTTTTAACCGGAGTCTTCTTCTTCGGAGTTTGTATTACCTCCTCGTCACTACTGATGATGAAATCATCTTCGGAGTCGCTCATCGCGAACTAGAAATTGAAAGTTTCTTCAAAATAAAAAAAAAGAATAATACAAGAGGGTTTGTAAAACTGGTAGTCGTAGACTGGCGTTCGAGTATAATTGATTTTGAACAGCAACGCGGTCTCCCGCCCGCGCGCATTTTATTCAAAGAGGGGCGAGGTCGTTTTAGAGCGCGTTTACTTCTCAACTGCACTTAGAGAAAATTAGTAGATTTTAAAAGAAATTTTCGGCATTCCCCTGACCGTGACTTCATCAATCTTCGTAATTATCCATTTTATCCCTTTGCCGAAAGGCCAGCGCCGTCATGTTGTTTGATTCATCAGCCCTTTTCAACATTCCGTAAAACCCGGTATGGGATGAGCAAAAAGTGAGCGGCGATGATCGCCTTTCGAACAAGGGAGATCGGACTGATGGCTGCTGTCAGCATGAAAAATGTTATCGCGTCAAGGAAATGATATTGGTGGGCTGAGATCAAACCTCAGGAAGGGATAAAGACTTCTTTTTATTAAGATTCACGTCATTTCTGACTTGAAAATAAAGTCGTAAAATGCCATAAAAAAGTTGGATTTGAATCAATCAAGTCAAGCTAGAATCAAACTAGGGCCATTCGAAAAATAAGTCAACAAGGAAGTTGACGTTTTAGTTTTATTGTCGGGACCCAGGTATTCAAAGAAACTATCCATTTTTCGAGAAAACAGATCTCCAAATGTCGTAAAACCTGCTTATTTTTCAAAAAATTTCTGAACAAAAGCGATCAGAAAATTGTTGGGGAATAATTTCAGCGTTTCAGATTAAAACTAGGTGACGAGCCTTGGTGCTGAAACGATCAAAATTTCACCAAATTGAGCAGAATGTAAACTGTACGATCAAAATATATGGTTGAAAACAATTAATTTTATCTCCAAAGAGAACGCTTTCGGCCAGTTCTGGATCCTTAAAGCCATTTCTCCATAAGAGGATCTATTAAAAACATTTGAAATGTTATAAAAGAATCAAAATCATTCGAAAACAAGTTGTGAAAACATTGAAGAAACAAGCTTTTTTAAAGACTTTAATTTCGGAATCACAAAGGGATGTTCCTTCGCCATTTCCTTCGCTCGAATGGAACGCGACTAATTTATGACTTCGCCGGGATAAATTGGCGAAATTTGAATCTTCGAAGCTAAAAGTACTGGAAATTACTTTCAGCATCCATCGAACTCTTTGGTAATTTTTTTTAGCAAATTTTTTCCAAATTTATGTTTTTTTAGTTTTCTAAACTAGTTTGTGATTGGCTAAAAAAATTAGCAAATCCAATGGAAAAAAATAACAAAAATTTCGAGTCAAAATGGAAAACTTCCTCCTTGGATTTACCCGTTCTTTCCATCTTTTCCCAAGCTTCGTTAGCCGATTTCTCCCGAGACTGAGAGCCATTTCGTGATACTTTTTCATGCCATGTCCGTGCCCGGGGCGCGGCTAGCAAGCTCATAAGAAGTGCCCCGTCGTAGAAAATCCAATACAGTCCGACCACCTAGGTATTTAAACCTAGTCTCTCCGCCTCATTGGCGATCAGTATGGACTGCTCCAATAAGGAGAAGGTGAGCTATTTCCAGAAAGAGGATAAGAAGACAAGTTTCAGGCCCTTCGCTTGGTCGGCTATGTGGCCTCAGCTTTTACGACGATAGCCGTCTTATCACTTTGTATCACACTTCCATTAGTCTATAAATATGTTGGGAATGTCAAAAGGCAAATGAACGCTGAAATGTTCGACTGTCAAGTGAGTTTCTTCTCTGTTGCTCATCTTATTTTCGGCTTATTTCTTACTTTCCATTGCACACACTCAGCTTATTCCTATTTCTATTAAAAGGCTCATTTTTATTTTAAAAAGCTCAAAGAAAACCTAAAATTTGACCCCTCAAGAACCCTCAGTTTTCAGTCAAATGCTCGAACGCTCTTTGAAGAAATTGTGACACTTCGCAACACTCCAATCGCTTTCAATCGTACTGAACGTGCTGCTGGATATGGCGATGAGAGTGGTGGATATGGTGGTACTCCGGCCAGCTATAGTGGAACTCCAAGTCGACCATCGGGTGGCTCAGCTAATCCTCCAGCTGCTGTTTTTGGAAGAGAAGATCACGATAGTGAGCAAGGCCAGAAATGTGAGGACTGTTGTCTTCCTGGACCAGCAGGTCCTCCTGGTCCACCTGGAAGACCTGGAAAGAGTGGAAAGGCTGGAGCTAATGGTCTCCCTGGAAACCCTGGAAGGGCTCCTCCTAAGCCTTGTAAGCCGCCAACTCCTCCACCTTGCAAGCCTTGCCCTCGTGGACCACCTGGACCTCCAGGACCGTTGGGAGATCAAGGAGCTTGTGGAAATGCTGGACAGGATGGAAATAAGGGACCTGATGGACCGCCTGGACCTGCTGGGCCAAAGGGAAATCCTGGTCCTCCTGGACATGTTGGGCCTCAGGGAGGAATGGGAGAGCCTGGAGCCCCAGGAAAGAATGGCCAGCCCATTCCTGGACCTCAAGGACCTACTGGACCCATGGGACAACAGGTAAACTCTTTTTTCATTTTTTACTTGAACTTTTCCATTATTTTTTAATTGAACTACAATAATTGTTGCATTGACTGAAAAGGATACTTCTAGGGACCCCGCGGACCTGCTGGCAACCCGGGAAAAGATGGAATTCCCGGCCCAGCTGGAGAAAAAGGAGCCCCAGGAGAGAAGGGAATTCCCGGAGAGAATGGACACTCAGGTAATCCAGGGAGAAATGGAAAAGACGGTCATCCTGGAGAGAAGGGTATTTGTCCAAAATACTGCTCCGCCGATGGAGGAGTTTTCTTCGAAGATGGAACGAGACGTTAATTATTTATTTGTACATAAACAGAATAAATTATTTTTTAATCAACTTGACTGGTCTTGTCTTTGGAACTTTTAGTTCCAAATAAATAGTGATTTATGAGATTTATTAATATTGCAACGAGATATATTGCCAAAAACAAGAATTGCTTGGAGAAAGAGTTCGAATTTTACCATCGTGTTGGAGGAGCCGTAGGGTAAGCGGGATGTTCAGCATCGCCAGCGGGAGCTTCTGGAGGAGAAGGGTGATGAGAAGTTGGGGCAGATGGACCAGATGCATAGGATTGGCTGGAAGAAGAGGGGGCAGATCCTCCGCTTGGACTGACAGTTCCGGTCGATCCAGATGGAGTAGCAGCAGGCCCTGAAGGATAACTTCCAGCACTAGGTTGAGCAGCAGAAGATTCAGAAGAGCTGGTTGATCCTCCAGATGGAGCAGCAGCTGTTCCTGAAGAATAACTTCCAGAGCCAGCTGGATTGGCGACTCCAGTAGATCCAGAAGTTGGTGCAGCTCCTCCACTAGGATTTGAAGAACCGGAGGAATAAGTTCTAGCAGAAGGACCGGTTCCTCCAGAAGAGGCTACTGATCCAATACCAACCATGCTCCTAGGAGGACTAAAAGTTGTCTTATTTGCCCTTCAAAATCACATTACTTACCAAGGACAATAGGCGGCATCACTTCCCGGATTGCCATCTCCTCCTGGAGCGCCAGGACCTCCCGGCATGCCAGGAGTGCCGTTATTTCCAGGCGGTCCTGGTGGTCCTGGAGGGCCAGGAGGGATTGGGAAGCCTTCCTCGGCCCCTTCTCCAGCGGGACCTGGAGGTCCTGGCGGGCCAGGGGCACCAGCGGGCCCAGGAATATTCATCATCCTTGTTCCTGACTCACCAGGAGCTCCCATTCCGCCAGGAGCTCCTGGATTTCCATTAGGTCCTGGCGGCCCAGGAGGTCCAGCTGGTCCAGGAGCTCCCATTCCACCTCCCTCAGCTGATGTTCCCGGGTTGCCATCAGGTCCTGGAGAGCCGGGAGGTCCATCGGGTCCTGGTGGACCTGGCTGTCCAGCTGGACATTGAATACAAGACGAATCATGGTGAGCTGCTTCCATATGAGATCCTTCAGTTCCAGGTGGACCTGGGAGACCAGCTTGACCAGGTTCCCCATCGTGTCCAGGCTCGCCAGGTGAACCAGGAGGTCCAGGAGGACAACCAGTAGCAGCAGGAGCTAGAAAAAGTAATTACCAACTGTGGAAGGACTCTCCTACCGCACATACACTGTCCATTATCGTGAGCTGAAGAAGCAGTCGAGCCAGTGGGAATAGCACTAGGCCCAGAAACAAAAGGAGTACTTGACCCAGCTGATCCAGTAGGAGCTGGGGAAGGACCAACCGGGGCTGCGATCGTTGCACTCGGCCCAGAAGGACCACCACTAGGTCCAGAGGAAGAGTGTATTCTTCCACTAGGCGCAGCTGAGGCTTGAGTTCCTCCAGAAGAGCCAGTTGAACCAGTAAATCCACTATTAGCTCCAGAATTTGGACCAGAATATGTCGAATGAGAAGGAACATTTGAACCTCCATTGAATGTTGATCCAGAAGTAGCTCCATTGTGATTTGAAGCCCCACTATTAGATCCCATGGAATCATAGCCACCTTCGGTAGGAGTTGATCCGCCAGAAGTATGGGAAGGAGCTATGTTTCCTCCAGAAGGAGCTGAATTTATTTTGGTTCAAAGCAAAAAAAAGGATACCTGATTCCGTGCTGCCACTTGCGTAACCACTCCGATCCAAAGGAGGTCCTGAAATGTGACCTGTAAAAAGAGCCATCACGTTATAATTCCCCCGAGAAAAGTACCAAAATTCTCCGGGTACTTGTCCAAATAGGCTGTTCCTCTCAACTGAACCGAGGCTGTGCCCAGCGCTCGATAGGGAAAATCGTGAAAATTACCAGCGTAGGCAGCTGCTGCTCTGCGGAAACGGAAGTCTGTTGTGAGGACCATTTCATTCCATGCATCGTCTGCGTAATGCTGAAGATTTGATAAATAAATTGCTTGAATCTGCAACAAACTGACCCTAAATTGATCGAGATCCATTCTGATATCATTTTGGAATGAACTAATATCGTTGAGTAGCCAAATAGTCGAGAGAACACTGGCCACAGCTGCCAAACCAGCAGCAGCTGTAACAGTTTGAACTAGCCAAGAGCGGAGTTCCCCTCCCATGATCTCCACTGGTGGAAGGGGGAGATGACGAGAACGGCGTGCTTATATCATGCCCCACCCAGCCGCAGAGAAAGACAACGAGTCTCGATTGCCCAGTTATACTGGTACCAGTTGTGGCGGTAATAAGTCGAGACGCCAGCTTATCGTAAGCGCAATCGGGCGGCTAAGCAGGCGCCATGGCACTGGATTTTACGGGGGGTCTGGTCTTCTCGTAGCAACAAAATTAGTATTCAAAATGCTGTTACTCCTGGCTCTGATTCTCCCAATAAAATGCTCCTACAAATTCACATTTTTCGGAATCGATGTTCTCCCAGCCAATGGACCGTATTTAACCTCTAAATCTGGATGTTCTCTTGTCGATTGTGGCAATGATCCGCTTTGCAATGCCCAAGATGAAGGAAAAATCATCTGCTTTTATGGAGATTGTACCAATTGTACCTCTGTTAGTGGAAGTGGATGGCTCAAAATGAGAGATGTTACCATTTGCCCAACTTCTGTCAACGCTACCGCTTGGGCTTTAATCAAAGCAACTTTTAGATGTGAATTCCATTTGAATCTTCAACTAGAGCCTTTTAGATTGCCTCAACGATAGCTGGGTATATTTTCCATCCACAAGCAGTTGCTATCTTGTGGGGAATGATAAAAGAAATTGGACTGATGCTGAAGCCGCTTGCAGCGCTTTAAGAGTCCATCTAGCTTCTATCCATAGTCAGGAGGAAAATTATTTCTTTTTAAGTCAGCTCTTTATTTATTAGAAAAAAGCAAAGCTCCAGATTTGACGTATACTTCTAATATAGGCACTTCCCTCCCCGAAACAAATGTATTTGATCAAACACATATCGGATTGCAAAAATGTGGAGAAAACACCTATTACTGGACTGATAATACAGCGGTAAGCATAGCATTTCTAACATACTGATTGGTTTGTTTCAGTACAATTATTTGAACTAGGTTCCTGGAAATCCTAGCAAAGGAAATGAGTCGTGTATCTCGGTAAGACTAATGTAAAATAGAACATAAAATGACTCTAGATATGGACGGCAAGCACTAATGGATTAGGGCAGTGGAACGATTTTGAGTGCAGACTTACTCAAAGAAATTATATCTGCACAATGCCCGTGATATCTCACCACCTCTTTAATCAGTAGTCCCCCTTGTAACAAATCGAAACCACCATGTATTGTTTTGTGCCGATCGCTGACAGTCATAATTTAATCAAGTGTGCCTGCAAATCTGCAGTGTTTTTTTAACAATTGCATATTTCAAAGGTCGATCAAAAGCTTAAAATAGCGAAATAAAATTACCAAGTTGAGTTTTATGGGCCTACAGGAGTAAGAAGAAGAAGACGAAAGAATAACTTCAAGCGAAAGTTTGGGAGAGAATTTGCTTTCCAACTAATGACAAACGGCAAATGGCTTAATGGCATTTTTGCAGGAGATATGCTTTCCCATACACTAAAAGTATGCCTTTAAGTTTTTGTGTCACATGGCCAACATCGCCGAGCCAACCCAGCACCCAAAATGCTCGTCTCCTAGCTGCCCTACTACCCAAAGAAAGGCCAGAGAGTACATGCTCTTTATTTTAGTCCTATTCTTTCCTATTCTTCTACTCTGTTATAAACCCGTCTTTCTTGAAATTGACATTCTTCCCGTTGAAGGACCCTACTTGAAAATTTTAATGGGCTGTTCCTTCGCCCAATGTGCCGCAGATGAGCTGTGCAATGCAGTCGACGCCAAAAATAATATCTGCTATTATGGAGATTGTACCACCTGCACCCATAAGCCAGCAATGGGATGGGTTAGAGATAGAGGAGTTATTGATTGCCCTTCCGGTTACAATGTAAGCTTAAATTGGGAGGAGATCAAAAAGCAATTTAAAAGTTTGCCTCATTTACCGCCAATATTTGTATAAAAACACAGTCTGTCCTGGTCTCGACGTAATGAATTGGATCTTTTTCCCACCGACCAATAGCTGTTATTACAGTGTAGAGGCTCAAGTATATTGGTCAGACGCTGAAAAATATTGTGTTCAAAATAATTCACATTTGGCTTCTATCCACAGCTTGAAGGAGAACGAATTAATTTATAGCAAGTTCTATAACTAAAATTAAGCCTATACATTTCATTTAGACATTACCTACTCCCCAGATAGAACCTTATCGTGGTGGTTAGAAACAATGATTGGATTGTATAAATGCAACAGCACTGCGCCTTACTCCGCTTGTTGGTCCGATGGGACACCAGTAATTGACTTTTCCTTAAAACTCTTTAGTTTAGATTGACTACCAAAATTGGACAAATTTAACTATGAGAGTAGAAGAGACTTGTGGTCAAGTGAGCTTGCTTTTGTTCAGAGATTACTATTATCATGAATATAGAGTGACTTCTATTAAATAATTTCCAGATGGGTACACAAATAATTGATGCTCCCTTGGGAAGATGGAAATTGTATGCTTGCTCTTATCCTATGAGAAATTTTGTCTGTAAGAAGCCGTTGATTATATAAATATTCATATCTTTGGTCTTTATTTTCAAAAGGAAGAAGGCCTTAAGGCAATTATTTACAATTATTAGAACAGTTACAGTAAACCCGTCTTGATTTGTTCAATGGCCGCTTGTTTTCCAGGTTTTGCCTCATCTGGACAACCCACGCACCAGCCTGGAATGGGACGATGAGGCTACTTTAACAGCAAACACACGCTCCTACCGGGTCTGAGCTCCATCCCTGTGACATTTTGTATTTAACTCCCCTCACTCTTCCAACATTCCTCTCTCCTTTTTTTAGTCCCCCATTCCACCAATTGATTGTGCATAAAATGGTTGTGTTCTCTCAAGTAAAAGAGAAAAAAAGGTATATCTATTTGTTATGTGTCCCCCATGACCATTGAGAAGTTTTTCTTCTGTCCTCTCCCTAGATCATGTCCTTTTCGAATACCCTAAAGTCTGATAGATAACGCCGCTTTTTTTTCAAAAAAATGAAAATTTTCAAAAAGCCTCAAAAACTCTTTTAAATTTTTTATTCGACTTCTAAATTATCATTGAAAACATTAATGCTGGCAAAATTCTTGTTCACATCGTCAAAAAGCGAATTTTCATCTAGGGTCTTTCTGAAGCTGTTAACGATGGTGTCTTTAGAGATGGAGTAGAAACTCTCATCTACTAACGTTGCCACCTCACTATAACTCATCCTTTTTCTGATACCACTTTTGGTAAACTGCGCTTTTGTTACGTCGTCGATCCACCGCTCCCATCCTTTTTTCAAATTGTCCTTAAATGGCTTGTTAATGCCAACGTCGAGCGGCTGCAGAAATTTGGTTATACCGCCTGGGATAACCGCAACTTTGGTATGTTTTTGGTAAAGCTTGCGAACGTTTTCGGTTAAATGACACCGTGCAGAGTCCAAAATCAATAAGGATTCTGACGGGTTGTTGTTGTAGTGCTCTCTCTCATTCCAGACCTCATGTAACCATGTTTCCATGAGGGCTTGATTCATCCATCCCTTAGCGTTCGTCTTAATGATAACATTAGGAGGAAACGGTTCTTTTGGTATCAGCTTCTTCTTGAAAATGATCAGAGGCTTCAATTTTTCACCGGTGGCGGTCACGGAGAGAACCACAGTAAAATTTGCCTTTTCATGACCTGTTGTATCAATTTTTACCGAATCAACTCCAATTTGATCTACTGTTCTTCCATGAACTACGTCAAAAGGAACCGGGACTTCATCGACGTTTCCAACGTTGTGGGGAGAAATGTGAAGAGATTCTTGCAGCACAAATCTTCTAAAGCTTAAAGCTTTCGCTTGATAATCGTCTGGTAACGGCTGTCCTACGCTTGTTCGACTTCTAAGAGTCAATTTTTTTCTCCTCATGAAGGCCTGACACCAAGAGGATGAGGCCTTAAAATCTTGATAGCCAGACTCCTTTGCCAAACGTAAAGCTTCTTCTTTGATATTCTTGACTATCACAGCTCTTCGGGCTTCCCGCTTCTTCAGGATCCACAAATGCAACGCGTCCTCGATTGCTTCCACCTTCGGTCTCTTAAATCTGCATGCACGCTTCATTGCCGGCAATCGCTCTAACATAGCTCTATTTCTCTTCCATTCTCTAATTGTTCCTTCGGTCACTCCATGTTCATTGGCTGCCGACGCTGTTCCATGAGCTAAGCCGAACTTGATCGCACGAAGCTTGAAAGCAGTCGTAAAAGATCTTCTTTTAGCCATTGAAACTTGACGCAATAACTAAACACTCTAGTGTGAGAATATATTAAAAAAACGCAAAAATCTAATGAAAGTCAATCACGAGAATATAAAAGAAACAAGAAAAACATGACTCAGCACAAAAATTACCATTTGAAAATTTTCATCTCACAAACCGGCGTTATCTATCAGACTTTAGGGTAATTTTTCTCAATAAAGTTAACCACCCCGTTATGTTTAAAGAGAACTAAAGGATTCTTAAAGTTAAAATCCTTAAATTTACTTCTCCTCGAGAGACCAAAACACATTTGAGGAGAGGATAGATTTTGGTCATTAGACGGAAATCCACTTGTGGATCATTGAAAACTTCTTCTAGCCTCCTACGCCTTGATTAAAAGATTCTGTAAAACCTAGGAAAATCTCAAAGTCCAGCTGAAAATATTCCGATTTCTGTGGAAAAAAGGGTAAAATAATGGGGAAAGCAACCCAGGAGATGAATGTGGGTGGATTCGTCAAGTTGATTTGGTTCATTTGGATCTATTCTCTCTGGGAATTTTTTAAATTTAATTCTCATTAGGAAATTTGCAGGATTATGAAATGAAGTTGATGGCGATTGGAATATGTTCAGGGAACTAAACAGTTAGTGGGCGAATACGTTTAGCTATGCTTAGATTGAGCGCAAAAATAGTAACATCCACTTTTTACGAAAGGCAATTATCTGGGAAATTGAATAGGGTCGCAATGTGTTGGAATGAACAACTATTTGCTCTTGATTCCTGATCTTCGTGATCAGACACAAAAATGTCCTCATAAGCCAGAGAGGATAAAAAGATTTATCTAAACAGTTGAAGTGCTAATCTTTGTAGCGACAACTTCGACCGTTTTCACCGATTTCTTTGCAAACAATCCAACTAGGAAGTTTCTATAAGGAGTGGTAAAATAGATGACAGTGCAGAAGTGGGCGGTTGAGAATAGGGCTGGGATTGTAGCCATAACTTGGAATACAATTGGAAAGATAACAATCGCTAAAAACAGATTTGTAAAATCAAATTGCAAGGCGCTTACATTGCTCAAAGCTAAAAAATACCGTCAATAAATCAACGACTGCATTCCCTTTGGATATTATAGCCAATGGGATTCCAAAGAAAAGACAAGGCAAAATTAACTGCAAAGCATTTGATTTGAATCTCTCAAGATTATCACCTGGATTTTTAAGGAACGCATAAGCATCCTGTGCATGTTGACTGTATGCTCACTCAGTTGAATCGAGATGTTGTTAAGTCTCCATTTGATTCGAATGAACGCCTTTACAGCGTAGGATCCAATTATGACAGTCATCAACACGACATACAGCAAGAACATGTAAAAATTTGTTGTTTTCTCCAACAAAATGGGGAAAATAGCGTAGTTTGGATTATATACCACATTCTAAATTGCATAACCTTGTTTGCCATTTTTAATAAACTCACATCTCTTTCAAATACAGCGAGTATGTTTTTATAATCAGAGGATATCGCCCAAAACATAGGAAAAAATCCAGCTATTAAGCCAACAGAAATAGCAAAATGAACAAAATGGTAGAGTAAATGCAATGGATGAGTGGAAAATGGAATCAATGCGTATTCTCTCCAAACGGCACTAAAGGCTAAAGTCAATAGGGCAACCATTATGCTCACAAGGTATAATAACTGAATTATGTTTTAATCTACTTGGTATCCTTACAGCCAAATAATTTCCAGAAGAAGGGAAGCTGATTCCAAGGAGCCCATTGAATTGTATGCCTAAGGCTCTTAACAATGGCGACATACAAAGGAGGCTGTAGATTATGTCAAATTGACTGACGGCAATAGATAGAGCCAATATCATGTACTTATATCGATACATTTCCTTTGGACTTCTTGTTAGGGTAATATAAGCAAGAAGGAAGAAAAGAAAAGTTGAAGGAATAATCAAGAAGTAGATAACAAAGACAGGCATTTATTTCCCGGATGTGGAGATCAGTTAAATGAAGGAATAAGACTATTACCTGGAAATTGAATTAGCTCCCAATAATGGCGACTATTGAATATTTTAATCTCATACACTGCGTAAAATAACGATAGGGCCACCTTCGTTTTGGCGATTTTTGGATGTTTTTGAGTGTTTCAGATCTTTTGGATGTTTTTAATCTATTTTTCAGCGTCGAAAACCCCCGAATACGAGTGTTTAGGTCAGGCCAATTTAATTTCGCCTCAGGCGATGGTTTTTCCAAAAAAAGCCAATTTTCTACCGTAAAATAATGATAGGGACACCCTCAAAGACTGCTAATAATTATTTATTTTTAGCATCAACTTTAACAAAAATAAGGCTTAGTAATCAGTTTGAGCTCCTTGACGCTGGATAACTTGGATAAGCCTATTTGGAATTGATGTAGACATCTTTCTAAGCATGTCTAAGTTCAATGACTGCCATTCGTGTTGGATAGCTCTGGTAAGCTCCTGAGTGTTGGTGTATTTCTTCCCTCCGGCGTATAATCTCCTCGTTAGCACTCCCCATAAGTTTTCGATGAGGTTAAGATCTGGACTGCACGCTGGCCAGTCCAGAACTCTCACGTTAGAAGTGGCAAGCCACTGGGTAGTTGACCGACTAACGTGAACGGAGGCGTTATTGTGCTGAAACACGTAGCCTTGACGGCCAGCGGTGTTCAGGAATGGGAGCAAATGTGTGCCGAGGACGCCTTGATATTGAAGAGAGTTCATTTTTAGGGTAATGAACTCTAAGGGCACCTGTCCATCAGCACAAAATGCTGTCCAAACCATAACGGTACCACCTCCGAAACCCCTCTTCGAGAAAACGAGTGGGTCCTTGCGTAAATCGTGGAAGTAGGAGTTGTACCCATCAGGACCATCAGGGCAAAAACGCTTTTCATCCGACCAGATCACCTTTAAAATACTAAGGTATCATAAAAAGACTAACTTTGCTCCAATCGGTTTGTTGGCCGATGTGGTTCTGAGAGAATTGAAATCTAGCGACTTTATGATGGGCTTGAGGTTGGGGTCCTTTCTTCATCCGTCTGCCGGCAATTGTTCCACCACGTTTTAGCGCATTAGAAAGCGTCATCCGACTTGCTGGAAGATCGTAGTCCTCTTTTATTTTTCGCAGAGTGACAACTTTGTTGGAAGCAGCTCTATGGAGGAGACGCACTTGACGGTCATTTAGGCTTCTTGGTCGTCCTGGAGACTTTTTGTTTCATATCCTGCTGGATTTGCGATGAAGCTGTTGATCAAGTTGCGACTCCGGCCGAGAAGGGTGGCGATTTCCCGATTTGACTTGCCAGAATGGCTGTAAGCAAGAATTTTGCCTTTTTCTTGGTCAGTTAGGGCTTTAGCTCTACCCATTTTGCTTAGTCTAAAGTGAAAACATTGCCGCCTTCAAGTAAAAATAAAAACACAAAGAATTATTTAAAAGAAAAATCTAAAAGTACCCTTTTTTGAGGGTGGCCCTATCATTATTTTACGCAGTGTATTATCATGAATATACAGGGTGCGGCATAATTACGGTAACAAACTGCGAGCATACCTTTCTTCATTTTTGTGAGATTTATGATTCATTTCTTGTGTTTTTAAAAAATTTTTAACTGTTATTCTTTGATGTTTTGCATATTTTAAGACAAAAATGGCTATAGTTTTTAGGCATGGCAAAATCGTCGCCCTATAGAGAAACTATTGTTAAACTTTACCGTGAAGGGCTTCGTGCGATTGACATTTCCAAGCGGTTAAATGTATCTAGAAAGCTGGTTTCCACGACTATTTCGAGGTTCAAAGAATTGGGTAACTGTTGTGACTGTTCTGGTCGCGGCAGGCCTGTTACAGTAGCCACAAGAGCAGCCATAAAGAAAGCACGTGATAGGCTTAACATCAACTCAGCAAGATCTGTTCGTAATATGGCTAAAGATCTGGGAATTTCTGGACGATCTATGGGCCGAATCGTTAAAGAAAAGTTAAAGAAAAAGGCTTACAAACAAGGAGAAGCACAATTTCTCTCTGAAGATAGCAAAAAGAAAAGAAAAGAACGCGCTAAGCAGTTGCTGAAACGCTTTAAAATGAGGAGCTTACAAGTCCATTTTATTCAGTGACGAAAAGGTGTTTACCATTGAACAGTCCCTTAATAAGCAGAATGATCGCATTTATTCAAGTAGTAAGCCGAAAGTAGTTGTTCGACGCACTGGACACCCGGCCAGTGTCATGATTTTCGCTGGAATAACTTCTGATAGAAAGACCCCATTGATCTTCGTTCCTCAGGGCATAAAAATTAATGGATGCAATTACTTAGATATGTTGAAGACAGAACTTCTTCCCTGGGCGAATGGACACTTTGGTGCAAAACAATGGTGCTTTCAACAAGACGGTACGCCTGCTTATAAATACAAAACAGTCCAAGAATGGTGCCGGCAAAACTTTCCGGGTTTTATCAATTTCAATAGCTGGCCTCCATCATCGCCTGACTTGAACCCCCTTGATTACTCAGTTTGGAGTGTTCTAGAAGCTAAAGCGTGTTCAAAACCGCATAAAAATATTGACTCCTTAAAGAAAGCGCTTCAAAAAGCATGGAACGAGATGGACAATGATTACTGGCTCGCCACTGTCAATGATTTCCCTCGAAGACTTCAATCGTGTATCGATGCCGATGGCGATATTTTTGGAAAGTGAGGTGTTTTTTGCATAGAATTTAATGGAGAATAAAACGGTTGACTTCATTTCCCCGCTTATGTTTGAATTAGTTTTTTATGCGCCTATATTCTTGTTACCGTAATTATGCCGCACCCTGTAGAGTGACTTCTATTAAATAATTTCCAGATGGGCACACAAATAAATGATGCTCCCTTGGGAAGATGGAAATTGTATGCTTGCTCTTATCCTATGAGAAATTTTGTCTGTAAGAAGCCGTTGATTATATAAATATTCATATCTTTGGTCTTTATTTTCAAAAGGAAGAAGGCCTTAAGGCAATTATTTACAATTATTAGAACAGTTACAGTAAACCCGTCTTGATTTGTTCAATGGCCGCTTGTTTTCCAGGTTTTGCCTCATCTGGACAACCCACGCACCAGCCTGGAATGGGACGATGAGGCTACTTTAACAGCAAACACACGCTCCTACCGGGTCTGAGCTCCATCCCTGTGACATTTTGTATTTAACTCCCCTCACTCTTCCAACATTCCTCTCTCCTTTTTTTAGTCCCCCATTCCACCAATTGATTGTGCATAAAATGGTTGTGTTCTCTCAAGTAAAAGGGAAAAAAAGGTATATCTATTTGTTATGTGTCCCCCATGACCATTGAGAAGTTTTTCTTCTGTCCTCTCCCTAGATCATGTCCTTTTCGAATAATTTTTCTCAATAAAGTTAACCACCCCGTTATGTTTAAAGAGAACTAAAGGATTCTTAAAGTTAAAATCCTTAAATTTACTTCTCCTCGAGAGACCAAAACACATTTGAGGAGAGGATAGATTTTGGTCATTAGACGGAAATCCACTTGTGGATCATTGAAAACTTCTTCTAGCCTCCTACGCCTTGATTAAAAGATTCTGTAAAACCTAGGAAAATCTCAAAGTCCAGCTGAAAATATTCCGATTTCTGTGGAAAAAAAGGGTAAAATAATGGGGAAAGCAACCCAGGAGATGAATGTGGGTGGATTTGTCAAGTTGATCTGGTTCATTTGGATCTATTCTCTCTGGGAATTTTTTAAATTTAATTCTCATTAGGAAATTTGCAGGATTATGAAGTGAAGTTGATGGCGATTGAAATATTTTCAGGGAATTAAACAGTTAGTGGGCGAATACATTTAGCTATGATTAGATTGAGCGCAAAAATAGTAACATCTACTTTTTACGAAAGGCAATTATCTGGGAAATTGAATAGGGTCGCAATGTGTTGGAATGAACAACTATTTGCTCTTGATTACTGATCTTCATGATCAGACACAAAAAATGTCCTCATAAGTCAGAGAGGATAAAAAAGATTTATCTAAACAGTTAAGGTGCTAGTCTTTGTAACGACAACTTCGACCGTTTTCACCGATTTCTTTGCAAACAATCCAACTAGGAAGTTTCTATAAGGAGTGGTAAAATAGATAACAGTGCAGAAGTGGATGGTTGAGAATAGGGCTGGGATTGTAGCCAAAACTTGGAATATAATTGGAAGGATAACAAGCGCTAAAAACAGATTTGTAAAATCAAATTGCAAGGCGCTTACATTGCTCAAAGCTAAAAAATACCGTCAATAAACCAAAGACTTTATCCCCTCTGGATATTATAGCCAATGGGATTCCAAAGAAAAGAAAAGGCAAAATTATCTGCAAAGCATTTGATTTGAATGTCTCAAGATTATTACCTGGATTTTTAAGGAACGCACTAGCATTCTGTGCATGTTGACTGTATGCTCGCTCAGTTGAATCGAGATGTTGTTAAGTCTCCATTTGATTCGAATGAACGCCTTTAAAAAGTAGGATCCAATTATGACAGTCATTAACACGACATACAGCAAGAACATGTAAAAATTTGTTGTTTTCTCCAACAAAATGGTGAAAATAGCGCAGTTTGGATTATATACCACATTCTAAATTGCATAACCTTGTTGACCATTTTTAATAAGCTTACATCTCTTTTAAATACAGCGAGTATGTTTTTATAATCAGAGGATATCGCCCAAAACATAGGAAAAAATCCAGCTATTAAGCCAACAGAAATAGCAAAATGAACAAAATGGTAGAGTAAATGCAATGGATGAGTGGAAAATGGAATCAATGCGTATTCTCTCCAAACGACATTAAAGACTAAAGTCAATATGTCAATCATTATACTCACAAAGTATAATAACTTAATTATGTTTTAATCTACTTGGTATCCTTACAGCCAAATAATTTCCAGAAGAAGGGAAGCTGATTCCAAGGAGCCCATTGAATTGCATGCCTAAGGTTCCTAACAATGACGACATACAAAGGAGGCTGTAGATTATGTCAAATTGACTGACGGCAATAGATAGAGCCAATACTATGTACTTATATCGATACATTTCCTTTGGACTTCTTGTTAGGATAATATAAGCAAGAAGGAAGAAAAGAAGAGTTGAAGGAATAATTAAGAAGTAGATAACAAAGACAGGCATTTATTTCCCGAATGTGGAGGTCAGTTAAATGAAGGAATAAAACTATTACCTGGAAATTGAACTAGCTCCCGATAATGGCGACTATTGAACATTTTAATCTCATAGCATTCTAACAAATATATGTCAACTTTTAATTATTAGCCGTAATCTTGTTAGTTGATACATGTATTAGGTTGTGTACAAATAAATGGCGTTTTTTGACGTGTAACTTCAAACGCCCATAACTCAACTCAAACAAAACTTTATTAAACAAAATAAGCACCATTAGAATCGATACATTTCTGTCAACGTTTTACAAGATCATAAATACCCTTGCGGTAGAAATCCGAACTTCTGGAAGCAATGAAGTCGTTGAAGGCAGTTTCAGCATCTGTCTGACTCTTGAACACCCTGCCCTTGATGCAGTTGTTGAGGTGCTTGAAAATATGGTAATCCGTTGGCGATAGGTCTGGTGAGTATGCTGGATGAGGCAGTGTTTCATAGCCGAGGTCGCTCAACTTCTGGAGCGTTTTTCGTGAGACATGAGGTCTGGCATTATCGTGAAGTAGGATTGGACCTTTTCAGTTGACCACTGCTGGATTTGCACGCGCCAGTTTCTGATGTATTTTGTCGATTTGGTGACAGTAGGTATCCGTGTTGATCGATTCACCCGGTTTCATGACCTCATGATGTAAAACTCCTGTGGAATTCCACCAAACAGTGACCATAGTCTTCTTTTCATGCAATTTCTGCCTCGGAAAATGTTTTGAGGGCTCATCTTTGTTCAACCATTGCCCAGAATGTCTTCGGTTCTTGTATAGAATCCATTTCTCATCGCAGGTCACAATTCGATCAAGGAAAGACTCGTTCTTGTTACGCAAAAGCAGTGCCGATGAGATCTGATATAGTCTGTATCAAAATCTGGCGGCCAAACTAACTATCACACTGCGCTGCAGATTTGAATTTAGGCTGACAGCACTAGCCTTATCCTAAATTTTTAAATTTAATATTACTTTTATTTGTTTATTGTTTTTTTCTTGTATTTTTGTTTCTTTTTAATGCCGTAACTAATTGTATACATATACTAATTTAAAGCGCAAGAAATCGATTAAAACAATATAAAAATAAAAGTAATATTAAATTTAAAAATTTAGGATAAAGCCAGTGCGGTCAGCCTAAATTCAAATCTGCAGCGCAGTGTGATGGTCAGTTTGGTCGCCAGATTTTGATACAGAGCAGCAATCGCTTCTTGAAATTTTGTGCTATGGGCCGCAGCTCTTCCGGAGATAATTTGTCTCATTCTTTTTTCAATGATCGTTTAAGAGATTCCAAACTTTTGTGCGGTTTAGAGCAAGCTCTTGTCTCCAATATTGACCATATGCTATAGTCAAGCGGATTAATATCCGGCGAGTAAGGTGGCCATTCTTCAGATATGATAAATTGCGGAAAATGGGTCCTACAGTAGTCTTGAGTCTTTTTTGCCCTATGAGAGGGTGCGGAATCTTGTTGGAAAGTCCATTTCTTGTTTCCAAAATGCTGTTGTGCACACAGAAGTACTACTGCTCCAAAACATCATGACGATATAGTTCTTGATTTATTTTCATTCCTTTTTCAAGAACAACCAACGGTGTTTTGCCCGTAGCACAAATTCCTCCCCACACCATGACAAAAAGAGGATTTTGACAATATTGGACGATTGCGGAGGAGCCTGGAGCTTTTGTAGACCATATTCTATCATTTTGGCAGTTGTGGACTTGCTCAATAGTGAACAGCTTCTCATCTGTGAACAGAAATCTCTCCCAATTTTGACCTGCGGCCTGCTTAAGGAGTTTTCGGCATCTTTGAAGTCTAACTTTCTTATTTTCTTCAGTAAGCTCTTGAACTTTTCGAAGTTTGTATGGCTTGAGTTTAAGCTCGTTTTTAGCTATACGCCGAACCGTTTCGCAACTGATACCAGTATCACGACTAATTTTTCTCATTGATGTCCTTGGATTTCGTTCAATTCTTTCTTGATGATTTTTCGATTTGCTGAGTTGTTGACAGTACGTTTTCTTCCTCTGCCTGGATAGTCGTTTTCATTGCCTAACTCCTTGAAACGAAAGATCGTCTTTGAAACGGTTTGCTTGGGGACATTGAGCAGTCGAACAATTTCATTTTGTCGTTTTCCTTTACGAAAAAGCTCTAAAATTGAGCTTCTTAATTTGGTCATGCTGAAAAAAAAAATTATGCATATAAGATATGAAAAACACAAACATAGTACACAAAAATATGGAGAATAAAATGGTTAAAGGAATTTTTAGAAAGCATAGAAAAATATTAGAGATAGGATGCAATTAAACTTGTCCACATTATTTTGGGTCACCCTGTACAAATTGCACAACTATCGAAGGGATCGGCTATGTGAAGGATAGAAATTCTTCGATTTATCCTTATGTTTAAAACAGTAGTTTGGTTGATTGGAAGCAGATTCAGTCTTATGTTAATGGTCATTCGCTCTTTTATTTTAGTCAAGTGGGGTTTAGGCTGTCCGGATGAAGGTTGGTTTCTTTTCCTCCTCACTAGAAGTTGCTATTTATTTGGAGATGGACCAATCCATTGGGATGAGGCTGAGACTTATTGTAAAAGTTTTGGAGCTCATTTAGCTTCTATCCACAGCTCCGAGGAGAATTCTTTCATTTTGAGTGATTACAAATACTTTGAGAAACTTTTTTGGATCATACTTACTCATCAACTCATATTCATATCGACTGGTTTAGACAGACAATAATTGGCTTATTCCAATGCGGTAGGAAATACTACTGGACCAATGGGACAAATGTAATGTAGTCATAGTCTTTATGAACAAATTATCTTTTAGGTGAATTACACAAATTGGTGCCAAGACGAACCAAGCAAAAATAATAATGAAACTTGTGGCGAGGTAAGGTAGGCCCAATCGATGATTACAGTAGGTTTAGATGTTAACAGAAATTTTCAACAGCAGTATCATTGGGCTGTGGAATGATTTCAAAGGCAGCAGTTACTCTTAAAGATCCTTTGTCTGCAAGAAATCGGCCAACTAAATGCATCTATGCCTTCTTTTGAAATTATTCAAGCTCTTTGTTAGTTGATCTCCATCTCTGTTAAATAAAGTTCATTCCATTCATAGAACTTTATTTAGTTTTAGACTTTATAAATTTAATGACATCTTGCAGACAGAATTTTGCCGAGAATGATGGTAACATACATTATGAATTCATTGTCCTATCTCAATGACGGGCTTAGTCAATGCTGTATACATCTGGAAAAATAGGGATGACTTGAATGAGTTCATCGCTTACTGCAATGCATTGTTCTCCTGCTTGGTTTGGGCTTTCAGTCGTTCAAAATGAATAATCATGCTGAAAAAATCAAACTTTTAAGCGTTCTTTACCGGCGTTCCGTCGATCCAACAATAAGCAGAGTCACAATATTTTAGTCCAATAACTGCTTGCTAAAATGGGAGATCTTTACCCTGAGTGCCATAAGGATAAGCCAAATCTAAAGGATATGGAAGACTGCTTACTAGGTCTACCTCTAATGAAAGTATTCTCCTTTAAGCTATGGATCGACGTCAAATTGGATCCATACGATTTACAATATTTGGCAGCATTATCGTGACTCAGATAAGGCGCATCTGTTGTATCAAGCAAATAGCATGAATTGGTAAATGGAAAAAAGGCCCATCTATCATCACCACAAACTGAAATACCAGATTTTAAAAAAGAATCCTCCATCGAAATATTTTTGAAAATAAAAAAAAGAAAATTACTTATGAAATATGATTGGATTAGATTCCAATCTGTAGTATTAAATGTAGCTGGGCAAGCAGTAGATTTTCTCAGTTTTAACCATCCTTTTCTATCTTGAGTTGTGCAATTGGTAGTTGCACAATCCCCATAATAACAAATATTGGTTGTATTATCAACTGCATTGCACATCTTATCGTTAGCACAATCTTGGAAAGAGCATCCGCTTTTTAGGGTTAAATATGGCCCGGAGGTGGGAAGAATATCGATTTCAAAAAAGTAAATCAACGAGTCACAACTAGAAAAGACTAGAGATAGCGCAAAGGGCAACAACATTCGGAATAGATATACTCGAAGCTAAGCTCACTAACTAGGAGTCGAGAATTTATGATCGAATTTTTAATTAAACGGGCTTTGTTTAGACTTTGATCTTCGGGACTTCTTTTGGTTAGAAAAGAATCCGCCACCTCAACATCCATAATCTTCTTTATTGATTAAGCGAAGTCTATCTGGGTTCGATTTATTGGTATAGACTAATGGAACAGCTGTGAGTTCCGGTTTCAGTGGGGAAAGATTCACGATAAACAAGCGTAGCGTTCCGGTAGACAGATTTATGACGTGGAGATCAACAAGACAGCAAGACTACACATGGAAGAATGTCTGTGATGAATAGAAAAGGTATTTCTTATAATAGAAGCCTCCCCCAATAAATAATTTTTTGAACCCGATCTGGATCTGTTTTGTGTCTGCTGTGGCCATAGAACCAACGTAATTGAGTCTTGTTTTCCTCCCTTAAATGAAAGGTAGATAATTGGGAGAAAGGGAGGACGGGCTTCATCTTGAATTGGGCGAGTAATTGGTCATTTCTTGGCGATCAGCTCATTTCAAATGGGACTCAATCTGCTGGATTGCTTTATTATTACCTTATCTGCGATAACTATTCCTTTACATTTTGCTATCATTTTTATTATTTTACGCAATGTGAGAGATAAATTAATTAGAAATATGTACTTCATGCTGGTTATTTCACAGGTAAGAAGCCTACAATTCGAGAAAAAAAATACCATAATTTTTTTGGGAGCGAGGCATTTGCGTTGAAAATCTTTTCCTAGGAATTATTGTAGAGACCAATACAAGAAACGAAATAAATTCGCTTTTCGAGTCGATGATTGAACTTTCTTGTACTTGATTTTTGACAACTCTCAAGTAAAAATCAAGGGCTATAATTTTATAGAACATTGCTATTTGTGAAAACAATCGAATTCGACCCTGCGGAGTGAACGAAAACAGATCTTTTTTAGCCAAATAAGAGAGCCTCTCCTGTAAACATTTTGGATATTTTTGTGCTTCCTATTTCTATCAATATACCTCGTGTATATTTTTCTCCTCAAAAAGAGCTACACTCGGGTGCGGAGGGGAAACGAAGAAGTCAAAACAAGTAATCAGCTTCTATTCATTTGGTGTACTAATCACTCAAAAGACTCTATTTCTCAATCTGCAAGAGAGGATTTGTACTTTGTTACTTCCTCCTAGAAAAAAAGCTAACATAAACGGTGAATAAATCATGATTTAAGCCATAATATCTTTGCTTTAGACTCTTTTAGTCATTAGTAAATCTGATTTTCAGAGCTTGACTGATATTTTCTGCATAATTTGTCAGTTGGCTTTTCACGTAGCTCCCCACATCTCCATAATTACTGATTTTTATTGGTCTTTGCGACGATCTTCACTTCCTGCTTGGGCCTTTATTCATATATATTTTTTCCAAATCGCACGATCCATCGGAATTCTCCTGATTTGCCTGCAAAGAAGTCTCGCAATTGGCTATCCATTCTCTTACTTCAACATGCTCGTTAACTCCGTTCCCGGAATATGCGTCATCTTGTTTCACTTCACTCTATCTGTCCTGCTTCCCCTTCCGGTTATCTATTACCAAAAGGGATTTGAATTCGCTTCGAGCACATTGGACTATGTAATCACCGATGAAATTATCAATGTAAGTCAATGAGCTAATATTACAGAAATCCTCTTTCAGACCTTCAATTCTAGCAGATTTTTTGGCAGTATTATGCTCATTTTCTCGTCAGGATTCTCTATTTTTGCCGTTTTACATGGCTATTATCATGCTGCTCAAAAGCCCAGCCGTGGATTGTAAGTTTCATTTTTTTTAAACACTGCAGTCCCTCTCATTTTTCAGAAGAATGAAAAACGATATAGCCATTCTTCGTGTTACTTCCCTCTATCTTATTGTCTTCATAATTATCTCTGCTTATATCATAACCATGACCAACCTAATGCATTGGAATAAAGTAGGCTTTATTATATTAATTCTTAAAATAGTTTAAGTACTGCCTACTTGATGAAAATCCATATTCGATGGTTTCTGTGCTCTTCTCCTGTACTCAGCCTTGGCTGATTGTTGTTTTTATTCCTTTTTTCCGATATAGGATATTCTGTTGCAAGGCTCAACCACACGACTCGCGTCCGATCATTAATACAGCTCTTGTTATGCCAGTTACGAATATAACAAAGTTTTAGAGATTCATTGTATGAGAGATATGGTATTGCACAGACTGATGAGAGGGTTGGGCCTAGTAGCGACGGTGGTATTTGTGGGTTGGGTAGGAATTAGCTCCTCCTGATGAGGCAGCTGATTCACTTGGGGCAGTTGGATAGGCATTGTCTCCGCCGGAACCGCCAACTGATCCTCCAGAAGGAGAGGCAGCTCCACTTCCTCCTTGAGGAGCAGAGTAGGAGTTACCTCCAGATGGGGAGGCAGCTGAACCGATGGGAATAGCATCGACCACAGATCCTCCACTAGATGGAGAAGCAGCTCCAACGTCTCCTTTAGGAGCGGCGTAGGAATTTCCTCCGCTTCCACTATCAGCAGCGGCAGCTTCTTTTCCAGCTCCTGGATGGGCTTCTCCAGAAACTTCTTTCTCTTCACCTCCTTCAGCTTTCGGCTTGTTGTAGGAATCCTTTTCTTCTGATGGAGCAGCTGATTTGGATTTTTCTTCGTGGCCACCAATTACATAATCTCCCTTCTTTTCTTCCTCTTTGGGCTTCTCTTCAGGAGTTGATGCGGCTGCTGCAGAATCGCTACCTTCCATAGGCGCTTGGTAGGAATCCTTTCCACCACTTGGAGCAGATGAAGCTGAATCGGATGGTGCTGCTTCAGTGGTCTTAGCTGGAGCGGAATCAGTGCCAGAGGGAGCGGAACTTTCGCTTGATGGAGCTGCATATGATGAAGAGCTTCCTCCACTTGGAGCTGGTTTAGAGCTAGAGGAAGAAGTAGATTGAGAGCTGCTAGGAGCGGCGTAGCTATTGCCAGAAGATCCGACACTTCCAGCAGATGAAGGAGAAGACTGTCTGGCTGAACCACCGCTAGGAGCAGAATAAGTTCCAGCAGACCCAGTAGAATGGACAGCTGAAGGTGCAGATTGAGATGTTCCAGAAGTAGGAGAAGATCCTCCACTTGGGGCAGCATATGCTCCAGAAGAATGTCCTCCACTGCTTCCAGAAGTGCCAGTTGACGGAGAAGCTTGTCCAGTACTAGTAGTAGGAGAAGAACCACCACTAGGAGCAGAATAAGTTCCAGCAGACCCAGTAGAAGGGACAGCTGATGGAGCAGATTGAGATGCTCCAGAAGTAGGAGAAGATCCTCCACTTGGGGCAGCATATGCCCCAGAAGAGCCAGCTGATGGAGAGGCTTGTCCAGCTCCAGAAGAAGGAATAGCATTTCCAGTTGGAGCTTTGTAAGCACCAGGTTCAGTTGATGGAGCTGCTTGGCTAGATGAAGATCCTTCACTTGGGGCAGCATATGCTCCAGAAGAATGTCCTCCACTGCTTCCAGAAGTGCCAGTTGATGAAGAAGCTTGTCCAGTACTAGTAGTAGGAGAAGAACCACCACTAGGAGCAGAATAAGTTCCAGTAGAGCCAGTAGAAGGTGCAGATTGGGAAATACCTGTAGTGGGAGAAGATCCTCCACTTGGAGCTGAATAAGCTCCAGAAGAGCCAGCGGAAGGAGAAGCTTGTCCAGTTCCAGAAGAAGGAGTAGCATTTCCAGTTGGAGCCTTGTAAGCACCAGATCCAGTTGATGGAGCTGCTTGGCTAGATGAAGATCCTCCACTTGGAGTGGCATATGCTCCAGAAGAATGTCCTCCACTGCTTCCAGAAGTGCCAGTTGATAGAGAGGCTTGTCCAGTACTAGTAGTAGGAGAAGAACCTCCACTAGATGCAGAATAAGTTCCAGCAGACCCAGTAGAAGGGACGGCTGATGGAACAGATTGGGAGGCACCTGTAGCGGGAGAAGATCCAGTTGAAGGGGAGGCTTGGCCAGAAGAGGCAGCTGATCCAGAGTATGATCCTCCAGAAGGTAAGGCTGCTCCTGATCCGCTTGGAATTGCATAAATTCCAGCACCTCCAGAGGAAGATCCTCCACTCGAGCCGGTAGAGCCAGATGGTCCATTTGCTCCAGTGGCTCCAACTCCTCCATTACCAGCTGAGCCTCCCACTCCTCCAGTTGATCCAGAGGCTCCGTTTGCTACTCCAGCAGAACCGCCAGATGAACCAGATGAATGATCATCGGCTGCTCCAAAGGCAGAAGTTCTTGGTGGGCTGAAGAAAATATGTGTTACATAAGAATTTTGCTTACCAAGGACAATATGCAGCGTCTGATCCAGGAGTTCCGCCGTCTCCAGGCATTCCAGGTGCTCCAGGCTGACCAGGAGTGCCATCGTGTCCTGGTGGCCCAGGTGGGCCAGCCGGGCCTTCCATTGATCCTCCAGCTCCCATTGCACTCATTCCTGGCGGTCCGGCAGGTCCTGGTGGGCCAGGAGGTCCAGCAGGTCCCGGAATGTTCATCATCCGAGTGCCCGACTCGCCAGGCGCTCCAGCTCCTCCCGGGGCTCCTGGATTTCCGTTTGGTCCTGGCGGTCCAGGAGGACCAGGAGGCCCAGGCTCTCCAGCGCCACCTTGACCTAAAGATCCTGGATTTCCATCTGACCCGGGTGGACCGGGAGGCCCGTCAGGTCCAGCAGGTCCTGGCTCTCCTGCTGGGCACATGATGCATCCCTGATGAGACATCATAACTCCTGGCATATTGGAAGGCATAAGACCAGGTTGTCCAGCCTCTCCAGGAAGGCCAGGCTCTCCGTCACTTCCATCTTGACCAGGAGGGCCAGGCTGTCCAGCTGGACAAGGATTAGCAGCAGGGGCTGAATACCGTTTTAGAAGATGAGGATCTCTTACCACAATTGCATTGTCCTCCAGAAGACGAACCACCTGATCCAGCAAATCCTCCTGTTGCCGATCCTCCAGAGCCAGAAGAGACGAAGGGAGATGCTCCTTGAGAACTTCCTTGAGCTCCTCCATTCGATCCTTGTGATCCGAAATTGGCTTCTCCAGAAGATCCGGAAGCTCCTCCATTCAATCCAGTAAATCCTTCACGACTTCCAAAATCTTGGCTTCCTCCAGTCGGCCCTCTTCCAAAATCTTGACCTTTTCCTCCTCCAGCATTTGATCCAAAGTTTTGAGGTCCTCCCCTTCCTTGACCACCAACTCCACCTTGATTTCCTCCAGAATTTCCTCCAAAGCCTCCTGCGCTTGCGCCATAGCCATTATATCCTCCAGTTCCTCCACTAGGTCCACCTCCTTGGTTATAAGAGCCTCTATTTCCTCCTTCAGGTTGGCTCGCATATTGTCCTTGTCTTCTCTGTCTAGAGCCGTGGACATGAGTCACATGAAGCATTTCATTCCAAGCGTCATCAGCATACACCTAAAGGCTGATGCTTAGGAAAAATAAAAATAATTTGCCTTGAACTGTTCTAAGTCTTGTCGAATTGAATCCTGGAATTGGTTGATGTCGTTGAAAATAACAATTGCACAGATGATTGCAGTCACAGCAGCTCCAGCCGCAGCTGTAGTAAAAGCTTGGAGAAGGAGGGACCGTTCTCCCATCTTGAGTCCTTTCAGCCATCAAGAACGCAAAGTCATGGCTTATAAAGGACACAAGCCGAGCGAACTGGTAACTGGTCGATCCGGGTTGCGGGTAAGCCCGCTCTTAATCGTTTATTTGATGCTAACAGGGCGACGGGCAGACGGCTTGTTAGCTTCCCAGACAGCAGTTAAACCAGAGATTAGTTTCACTAGGGAAGATAGGATTGCGGAAAGGAGTCTGTCAGCTATCTTTTTAAGTTTATTGACAAAAAAATAGACATCTTCTGGCAAAAGAATACATAGTTTTGAGTAAAATTATTATGAGCTAGGCTATTTTATATTGAACATCGAAAGCGACTGTTCCTATCCTTGAAAAGCCACTAATTCCAATAGCATTTCCACTACTTTTAATGGTTGCGCCAATTGAATTTGAGCAACACATTCTCATTCCTGTGAGATCAAAGTTCCCGGGATTGATTTCAATGGACTGTGACGAGCATTCGGCGTCGCAATATTGAGTGGAGAGACTGTTTAATCGGAGTTGAATCTTTTTACCAACTGGGGCTATTATCAGCCAATGACAGTCTTCCATATAGCCAGTGTTGGAGGATGAGAATTGGCCACGGAAAGTTGTCCAATTACTTGTGGCCTAACAGATCTACCGTAATTTTTATTTTGTCTTACCTCATAGCTTTGAGAGTTGCAAACTGGAGCAGTGCCTCTGTTTAATGAATCGCATAGACTTCCAGCAAAGAGAGGCGGACAAATACAGCTATCGCAATTCTTCGAGTTAACTATCCCTCTATTTAAGCACTTTGGAGGGGTTGGACAAGACTCTAAAATTGGCTTGATTTCCAGAATTAATTTTTTTAAAACTACCTGCACATTGATAGATAGAATTGATGCCTTTGATATCTCCAAAGGAAGGCTTCTCCCGTCGGCCCATCGTCTGCTGATAGCGGTAGTCTTTAGCCAAAACGGTTGGTTGATATGGATTTATGGCAAAGGCATCTACTCGCTCTCTCTAATCTACTTTCTCTCTGGGACTTACAAGAATTGTAATGCATTACTGAACCGAAGTCATAGCCGATGTGGAGAGAAGTTCCTAACTCATCGTTTATCTAAAGATATTTTCGGAGAAGGTATTGACAAACTTTAATGAAATTTTGGCGGTTTTGATAGGGAACATTATTGAAATTTATGTCGACATAGCTGTCTCGATCTGGTCGAGATTGGGTGTGGAAATAGCCCAAGGCGTGACCGATTTCATGAGCAGCAGGTCCAAACTGAATCGCCGTAAGTTTAAAACAATTCAAAAAACTACCGATTGACAGCCGATTCCAAGACTAATGTCCTGTGAATTCCAGCCACTCTGCCTTCCAACACTGCTCCAGCATCCAGACATCGGAACGAATCGTATCCTCGGAGAAGCCCATGGATGCTCGACAAAATTCAAACAAGTCATTCTACTCCAAAATTGAATAGCCTGTCTGATTGCAGTAATTCCAATGGATCCTTAAACAATCTGAGGTTTAAAACTATGGCAAAAAAAGAGAAACCAAATCCCTGCATGGTAAAATAGATGGGGTTTCTTTTATTCCAAAGTGTTTGATAGGGATAGTATTGGCGCTTGTGGCGAGTAATATTCCGCTTATTCTTAATAAAAACTAATTTTAAAATAGAATAATCTTACGGTAGTTACTGAATCAACAATGGCGCTGGCTTGCTCCACACTAAGGAGAATGTCGCCCTAAAAAAGGAAATTCTCTCAAAAATTGGAACATTTCAAATCTCAAGTGGTTTTATTTTCTAGGATCAGCACAAAAAAATCCCACAACCTACTTCAAAAAGATAATCTTCGACGTCTTTATTGGCGTCAATCAGTGGATCCGACTTATTCACTGGGAGATCAGATGGAATCTTTTTCAGCAATTTCTCGACGGCTTTCTGGCGCTGAAATTCATTTTCTATATTTGAGCCAAATCTTTACCATTCCCTGCCTCTCCATTCCATGACTTGTTCCATTTGTCTTCAATTTATTTAGCAAAGTTCTAACTTCTTCTAATCCTTGGATGGTTACGTGGCTTCCATCTGGACGCAGCTCTTCGATTGGCTAGAAAAATCAAGAAAATTGAATGGAAATTACAGCTGAGTTGAGGAGACGAGGAAAGACGACCAGACAGATGAGAATCACAAACATGACGATCTGCGTTGTTGTGTTGCAGACAGACGACGGAAGAGCCTTTTGTATGTTTTGGACTGGGGGGACATGGATTCGAGAAGAGGTAAACAGATCAACTGTAGCAGTATAGTTCCGTATCTGGTTTGAGCAATCGAACATCACATCAAAAAAACAAAATATCATATATTTTAAAGCATTTTAATTTTCTAGCCATTATTCAAGCGGAATCAATAAGCCTATCTTTGTTGATATTCGTATGTTCTGCACTGTCTTTGAAGTAATTGTAACACTTAATGACAATCGAAATCTGCCAGCTGATGTAGAAAGTCATGAGTCCAAAAATAAGAGCAAATGCCACGCAAATAACTAAAAATTTGTATTTCTTCCTAACCATTCTTAGCTCTTACCAAATATCATGGCTTCATAACGCAGATTGTAATAGAACAGCATCAACACGAAGACAAGTGTGTACAGGAAGGAGATGATCAAATTCAAAACGCTTACAGCCAAAAAGGGGACAATCAGATATCTATTCTTTTTCTTCATTCCAAGGAAGAGAAGACCAATGGAAAGAAGATTGATGATGATGATGATGAAGACGGTTATTACACTGCCAAAAGCTTGGCCCTCAGGCATGTTCTTTAGGATTACGAGATCTCTGTATTCTGTATCAAAATTGTATTTGAGTTGATAAAAGATTTGAAGAGTTAGAAGTAGAGAAAACAAGATCGTGTAATGAACATAACTCCAGAAAATTCCAATAATCTTCGTTTCCATCTGTAATTTTTCTAGTTCTCCATCACAATAAAAATCAAATAACTAGCCTTGCAATGAGACGGAAAGCAGAGGAATCCCTTGACGAAATATTTCTGATTTTGATGGTCGAATTGATTCTCTACAAGAGATTTTTCATATCTCCTCAAATCATCGAAATAGCTGCAGCAGGCATAGAGAATGCGAATGCACCAGGCTATGTAAGCAGCAAAGAGAGCAAAAATGAGAGCAAAAAAGAGAGCAGCAAATACAAATGCAGTATTTGTGAACACGGGCAAATAACCTAAAAATTATAAGCCGTTTGAAAATTTACTTACCCTTCATATGAGCATTTGAAATTTTCTCGCTGTATATAATACCAATAATTGGAAGGAAAAGCAAAAGAACGACACAAATCACAGTGAGGATGAATGAAAAAATTAGGTTGGCAAGGAATGGAAGAATGAAATTTGAATTCTTCTTCCACAATCCGATAAACAAAAGAATATATAAAATTATTGGCAATAGAGTGCCAATCAACATGGTTATTCCATTAAGATAAATAAATTGTTGGTCATAAATCATCACTTTGATTTCAGTTGCGTAAATAAATTGCCGACTCAAGCCTAGAAGGAATAGAATTAGCCACAAGATTCCTGTAGCCTTGGCTACTTTCTAGAAAAAAAAACTCTTTGGTAATTCGAATCGAACTGAGACTAACTGTGGAATGAACGTGGCAGCAGAGCCCCTTGATCATATACTTCTCGTCATTATGGCTGAATTCTTCTTTAGCAGAAGGATTGTTACAATGGATGAGTGGCTTCATCCTCTCGGGAACAATTGATTGTCTGAATTCGCTGCTTAAATATACCCGGACGCTTTTAAACAAAAAAACAAGTAGCAGGTGGCATGGCACGAGAGAACCTTTTTCCGGAACAAATCACCATTTGTTGGGAATTACACTCAAATCAGAAGGTTTGTGAGTGTCAGTGTGTGAGTGAGTGAGTCAGTGAGTCAGTGTGTGAGTGAGAAAGAGTGGAACAACATTTTAAATTGATAATAAGGATAGTTGAGATGAGTAATTTTTATTGTCAGTTATTGGAAGGTGAGAGTGATGCCGCTTTTGAAGACGACCATTCCCTGGTCGAGATCGATGTATTTGACATATTTCTTGATAAAATTCAAGCCTAGAAGGGCATCTCCAGGATTGAGAAGCTCTGGGAGATCCATTACAAGAAAGCTTGTTGGACAAATCATGTCTTCGACTTCGACGCGACCTACAGCTTTCAAAATTTACAATTTGTTAGACAAAAAATCAACTGACAGAACATGATTTTCCCACTGACGAGTTTAGTTCCTCCGACCCCGGTGGCGATAGTTAGGAAGCGAGTGTCAACCATCTCATTGAGGCGACAGAGGTCCACGGATCTGGGAGTGAGAATCGATTGTTCGGCTCCAGTATCAAGGAATCCTTGCATTGTAGTTTCGTTGATTCGAATCGAAATGAAGATCTTTTTCTCGATTTTATACAGTAATTCTGGATTGTGTTGGAGGGCTAGTTCGAGGTTTCTAAAAATCTTTTTTAAACTCCTAAAGCTTGAAAAATAGCCTGTTGAGAGCCATACACTCATCGTCCTTCTTCAGCAGTAGACAGATTGTTTCTTGGATCTCCATGATTTTCTCAATGCCGACAAATTCTCTTCCATTCTGTCTCAAGTAGAAATCTCCATTTAGCTGGAAAAGCTCCTTCAAACAGTCTACAACCGTTGAAACAGTCAAATCTTTCTCAAACTGAAGGATTTGATTTGTAGAATAAAAGGACTAACACAAGTATCGGAGATCTTCCCAATAGAGGGACAAATCACTTGGAATTTGGCGATACTAGGAGAGCCCATGGCAGTCAGTTAGAAATGTCAAATTTCAACAGGATTTTAAATTATCATTGGATTATCGAGAGAAGGAAGTCATTTAATCGGAAACTGTCATCAATGGCGGCAACGAAGCAAGAATCTCAGCGTATGACAGTGGAGGAGCTGCTGAAAGCCGTCAAATTGATGCAAAAAGCCCAAGAGAAGAATATCGACCTCTCGATTTCGAATGAGAGTGTTCTCCTGGGAAAACTGTCCAACTCTCGCAAGAAAACGACTGGATGGTGGTATGCGATGCGTTGGATCGTCTACATCCTGCTTTGGATTGTTGGAATCTTCTACCTGGTAGCTTTAAATCATCGCGAAACGCTTTGCCAGATGCTAATCGACGAATAAAAAATTTAAAAAATAAATTTTTTTGCTGCCGAATTCTTTGAAACAAATTGACTTTTCTCAGTCCCCTAGATTTTTTATTTTTTGTTTAAAAAAAGAGAGAAAAAGCTTATGGAATGTTTAAGAAGAGCTCTGCTCCTTCCAGACCAATGTAGGTGAAATAAACTGATTCCGGCTCAGAATTGGGATCATCTTTTCTATAGAATTTGCCATCTATACAAGCTGCATAAGTATATTCATCAGTAATATTTCCAGATCTTTAAAGACTTTTCAAAACACGAAAGAACTTACGCTGAATCGCTCAATGTGTATAGTAAATTTTGAGCTTCAAACCGGAATTAAGTGGATCTGACATTTCGATCACTCTTCAGAATACTTCCAAAAAGATAATTTAGATTATTGTCAGTGTAGAACATATTATAAAACTCGTTATTTTTACACTGTTCGAAGTCGCAACTTCCAAGATCCCAATCCTCTAGAACAAAGGGACTATGAGATTGATGGGGAATCAAGTCTACTGGGTACAGTACTCGAGTCTCTATCTTTAATAATAGAAAAATGAAGAAAGGATGGCGTTGCAGTATTGGGCGAACTTTTGCTTGCTGTCTTTCCTAAAGCGTCACAAATTAATCACCACTTTTTAATTTACGACTGACTGGAATTGAGCTCGTCATAGGAAAGAGAAAGCAACCAATAGGGCATAAGTCAAGTTGTTTGTTTCAAAGCGCTTATCGACGTGTTCGGTGTGTTCGCGAAGTGCTTTTCCTCCTTTGTCTTACCTTTGAGAGCTTCGATTGAAGACTGATGTCAAAAGGCTACAATGAATAGAATTTATCAGAAAAATAGGTCAAATGTCAAATTTTTATTAAGCACTTGCTTACTGAAGAGTCTTGATTTGTTTTTTTAATGAGCTACTAGCACTTTTTCAAAGAATTTATTTTCTGTACATTATTTAGTCCTTTAACCATGTCGATAGCGATGAGAGCTCCGACAACACTCGTAAGAAGTGTACAGATGGAAGAGACGCTGGACATCCAGAATGAGAATCCAATGAGAGTTATGCGAGATAGAGGAGTCGAATGTCCATTTGATATTGTCATTTTTTTGGCTACTTCTCCTGTCGAAATTACGTAGACGAGGACAGCAATCTGGAGGAGCATTGTGCTCAGACTAGGGAAGACGATCAATGGCAGACCATAAAGTTTGTTATTTGCCCTGGAAATTCTGAAAAAAAATTTAACTACAATAATTATTTCAAACACGTACACAAGAAAAATGGCCCAAAGAATGCCAACAACCGAGAGACCGAAGGAGATCGACATGAGATCTCCAGGAGAAAAAGAAACCCATCCATCATAGGTGATTCTTCCCACATGTCCCAGACATTTTTCTCATATTCTTTCTTTCTCGCATCGTCTACTCCTTCAACCGAACAGCCGAATGAATAAAAGCCCATTTTTTGAATAGCTCCTGGTGCATAAGAGTCTCGATTTCCTCCAATCGCAACGAGTTTATCGCTATCTTCCACATACCAGCTGCCAGTGAAAGCAGAATATCCTATTAGCGTCGTCGAGGTAACTATGAAATTGATGAACACAAGCTGAAAAATCAGGTTGATCGATGGCATCTCGAGACAACACACAGTAAATCTCAGATATCAGTTTGTGACCTGTCTTATAAATTTGAGAACAAACGAAGAATCTTATGTTTTCTTTTTCCCTCACTAGTAAGAATTTTTGAAATAATCCCATGTAATAAATCAATTAAATTCATCATGTTACCCGGCGAAGATGGCTGCCTTTTCGAATCGAGAATTGGAGATGCGATTGGAATTTTGTTTTATACATGAGACTTTAGCGAAAATTCAGACTTTTTCCGGGTAAACTTTTAATTGAAAATATGATTTTTTAGATCATTCTTTGGCTTTTATTTTGAAGTATTCTTAGAGAAGGAGAATAAGGCCCAAAAGCTCGGAGGCTTTGCATGCCGTTACCCAGGCTTACAACTTCATTCATTCTTTTCCTTTACTTGGATCAACGGTTGTAGTTCGGCTGGCACCCCCATGGACTTTCAGGTTACTGTAGGCCCAAATATCCTTGCGCGAATTTTTTGAATTTCATTTTTCGCTTTTTGTGTTTTTTCTACTTCTATTCTAATTTTTACACATATTATTGCTATTTTTAGATTTATATTGTGATGTTTTAGATCAAAGTTTCAACAAGATGAACCTAAAAGATAGAAAAGGAAATCGACAAGCCTTGTAATTGACATCACATAGCAATATCACAAGTATTCTTCTTGGTTAGAACTCAATTTTCGTCAATAATACTCGGAAATATTCAACTAGAATTAACACAAAATTACGAATCTGGAACAAAAGTAGACAAAAAACTGGCTTTGTAATGCATCGTTGTTGCAGCTTTGATCTAAAACATCACAATATAAATCTAAAAATAGCAATAATATGTGTAAAAATTAGAATAGAAGTAGAAAAAACACAAAAAGCGAAAAATGAAATTCAAAAAATTCGCGCAAGGATATTTGGGCCTACAGTAACCTGAAAGTCCATGGGGGTGCCAGCCGAACTACAACCGGATCAACTGCTCCTCCAAAATGGCTCGTATCAAGCAAACTGTTCGCCAATTTGTTGGAAAAGCCCCTCAGAAGGCCGCTCCGAAACAATTTGCACCGAAGAAGAAGGCAAAACTGCCAAGTCGACTGATCTTCTCATCCGGAAGCTCCCCTTCCAAGTAGGTTTTCTCCTCAATTACTTAAAGATATTTCAGAGACTCGTCCGAGAAACTGCCCAAGATTTCAAGACGAATCTCCGCTTCCAAGGAGCAGCCATTAGAGCTCTCCAAGAGGCAGCTGAGGCTTACCTCACTGTTCTCTTCGAGGAAACCAATCTGTGTGCCATCCATGTCAAACAAGTCACCATCATGCCCAAGGATATGCAGTTGGCTCGTCGCATTCATGGAGAGCGCAACATCTCAAATCACAACCCCACTAAGTAGTCTCCATGGAGAACCATCTTCTCTACGCTAAAGACAAGCGAGTGTCCTCATATTTCCGATAATAAATATTCACCGTATTCAATTTTATTGAGTAAAATGCGACAGAAAAACTAAATAGAAAACGGAAAGCGACATCTTGTGCAACCCAACGAGCTCTTTTGAATGGTATAAATTTCATCTCAAAAGCTACCTTATGTCTCATGGGTTCCCTAGTCAGATCTTCATCTCTTCCTGCTGATACCTTTAGCTTATGCTAATTGACTCGCGTGCCGCTGCCATTGCGGACAGGTGCCATCCAGCTGTGTTTTGTGTACTCAGAAGGGTCAGAGTCAGTCATGCTACTCAGTCTTATTCTCCTTTTTTTGATTTCTTCCTCTCTTTCGAGGATTTTGGAACATCGCGATCCTAAAGTCGATCCACTTTCATTAGACAATGTCGTCTCAAAGATAGTCGACTCCACAATGGATGATTTGCGTTTTCGTCTTCGACAAGCCATTTATGCCCTCGCTTTGAGACAGGTTTTCTCATTTTTTCATTGATTATGGTAATTCTAATTTAGAGTGATATTCCACCGCAGAATATCGGTAAATATGAGGATTATCTTCTTCAGGAATTCCTTCATCAATTGAGGAAACAACCTAAGACTTTTGAAGAGCTTCAACGAGTAGAAGAGCCAAGTCATACCATATCAATTGCGTTGGAAACTCATACAACCGATCCATTAATGATCCAAAGAGATGATAAATTGATAACCACATCGGATCTGAGGATGATGGATTCAGTCGATCAGCCATTATTCGTGAGCACCAAGGAAGCTCTATTCTATACCTTCTTCAGCTTTCCCATAGCTCTTTTCCATTGTGGATTGTTCTTCTAGCTTCTTCCTGTCTCATTCTACTCATCTTCATCTTTTGTACTCTTTATTGCATCTGTCGACAAAGGAAAAAAGTCCAAGTTCGACTACCAACCCTTCCCAATCCTTACACAATCTCTGGTAATTATTCAAACCCAAAGATGGTTAAAAATCTCAGGTTTTTAGCCTATAATGGTCCAGGGGCATTTCTCGAACGACTGAGGGAATCCGAATCAGTCTGGTCGCAGGCTCCGTCGATGGAAAACATTCAACGTGTCCAATAAAAATGTAAAATAAATTGATTCGAAAGGAAAAAGCTACCGCAACCTAGAGGATTGAAACTTGACAGTATATTGTAAAAATAGAATCTTCTATCTCCAAAGAGTTTCGCAATTCCGCGTGTTCCAATGACGTAAACAACGACAATAAAAAAACAGCTGACTCACGCTGACCAGGAAGCAACCCGCTTGAGACGCAGAGTCCGTCCAGCTATTTATTTCATGTTCTCTGGGGCTAGCTGACCATTGGTTCATCCTTTCTCCTCATCTAATCTGTATTAAAATGAAAGTTCAATTTGCCTTCAACCACAATGCTCAAAAATACATGTGCCCTGGCGTTCTTTGCTGCCTTTCTACTCATTCCACAGTCAGTTTTATATTCTCTGTCTAAGAGAAAAATCGTTAATTTTTTAGAAAGGTTCTCAAGTAGTCAGCCTAATTCTGGCCATCGTTGCTGGTCTTATCTTGTTAATCCTCGTGCCTCAAATCTTCTCCGAACCATCGAGATTTGAAATAAGGAAAGAGCCTAGGTCTGACGATGAAAAATTTGCTCAACAATTTGTTACTGGAGTCTTCTATACGTTTATATCAATCTCTTCGATTGATATCCTCCTAACAGCTCTCCTTTTCATTGGGATATCAAGAAAAATTCCAGTTTTAATCCTCCCCTTTCTAATTTTTATTGGAACCGTTCTTATTCCATTTGCTTTCATCTTAGCCGTATTGGTCTTAAAATTACTTCCCTGTAAAGCGGGCGTTTATCTTTCTACATTTTTCGTTGTTTTCTTCATCTGGCTGTTTTGTACTGTCCTTAGGTGCTACAATTATTTGAGAGATTTTACAAATTATCAACCTATTCAGGTACTTCCTTGATAAATTTAAGACTTGTCTCCTCTCTCTGAGAATAAATTTATCAAAAAAATTGTTTTTCTCATCTTTATTGCTACATCTTTGACTTGTATTTATGCTGGAATTTGCTGACGACCTACAAGCGGTTCTTTTGCTTTTTGGACGTCTGATACTTGAAACAACTTTAGAAGAGTTGGATTCGTCTGCCAATCGAGTGGTTTCTTCATATTGACTTTCTCCTCTTCAATGATTTTTTTGAGTTTTTCGCGGATTTTTGGGATCAATTGGGTAGTTGACTTGGCTCCGATGATGAGCGAATAGATCTCTTCCCAACGAGCTGAAATTCCTCCAAAAAGATCAGGAGTTCTCTCCGCCTCAACCCAAGTCTTTATGTCCCTCGAAAGCGAGGGACTTTTCACTCCGCTCCAAGGCAGTTGACCTAAGTTTTGTTTAAAAATGTCATACAAAAGTGGATAAACCTTTCAGAAAATGCATTATAACGTAGAAAAAGCTTTCGAGATCATCGTTTGGTCCCATATCTTGGAAATAAGAAGATGCCAAAGAAGTGTATTCACAAGTCCCACAATAGGGCCCAACTTCCCTCGAATTTCGAATTTTTCCATCATTTCTAAATTATTTTTTTAAAGGAAAGCAACTTTCGTACAGAAAGCGACGAGCCATTCCAAAATCCAACAAGTAGATGAGATTATCCTCGCCAACAGCCATATTTCCCGGTTTGAGGTCTCGATGAAGCCAACCGCGGCGATGCAAAACCTCGAGACGATCCAAGATTTGTAATGCGATGTGAAGAACCGTTCGAAGAGAAAACACCTCATTGGGCATGTTCTGCTTGAGAGTGAAGAGATCTGGACCGACATATTTCATGATAACGAATTTGCAGCTTTCAGTTCTGGCAGCTTGACGAATCACTGCGAAGCCGCGCTCATTGGAGAGCTCTTCCAAGAGAATAACGTCAAGTTTGAGGACGGCTCGCGAGTTACCATAACCTTTTTTGCTTTCAACTTTCATTACAAGTTTCTCCAGATCTTTATTGCTTTGAATCTAAAGCAATTGTTCATTTTGATGAAAGAAAACTAACCTTATAGACGGTGCTGAAAGTTCCTTTGTAGAAGCAATCCAATACATCGTATTTTTCGCCTTTCACCTCAAAAGTCTGGCCCTTGGAGAGATTCATCAGCAAGCTGGAAAAGAACAGCCGAAAGAAGAAATGAAATGGATGAATTTGGATTTTTACTCTAAATCTTTCGACGAGGCTAAACTAGTCGTAAATTGATTGAAGTCGAAAGTGAAAGGCATATAAAATAAATTTATTTCACTACAATTTAAAAATTCAAATCATTTCTTTATGCATTTAAGATAAAGACCCCTTCGAAGCTTCAACCCTCCTTAAAGCAGACTTGGGCAAATGTATTGTCTGACCATTATCCCATGTCACATTGGCGCAAGTGTCGCTCATAATCTGAAGTCTTTCCTCAAGATATAGCAGAGCAACTAACCTGGGTAATTTCACCTCTCATCACCATCATGTGATGCTTCATTGGCTCCCAATCAGTATAATTGATGTCAAAAAGATAAGAGCATTTGGGATCTTGGAACTCATCACAGGCTATGCACTTAGCCAGAGTGTGATTGTTTCGATCGTAGATGAAGGGAAGAGTCAACGAATCATCCACCATGTATCGGATGAAGGCTCTCCAATAGACGGGCACAGCATCTCGACGCCATGAGACCAAATCTCCTAGGGCTAGGTCCGAGCTGTTGCACATTTCTTGTAAGCCAACAAGGCCATAGAATTGCGCCTCTCTTCTTAGTTCTTCACAAATGTCTTCATCCTTTGGAGCGACGAACTCTGCTTCATCTCGAAGGTAATTGAGTATTTTTGAGAAGTGGGTGGGATCGCGGTCGATGAACAACTCCCCGCCGGGTACCAGCGACTTCCAGCGGTCTTCAATCAACGTCGAGAGAAAGGTGGGAGCTTGACGGGAAAGAGTCGAAGCAGTAGTTTCGAAGACTTTCCCACCAACATTCAAACGAATTCGTTCCGTTGAACAGCTGGGTCCATCCATTGGGGATTCGCTGAAAGAAAAAAGTTTGATTTGAAGGGAAATACGCCAAAAGATTGACCCAAGAATAGAGAAAAATCAGCTAAAAGTAGGAAAAGAGGACTTTCTAGGAATAAAATCTTACATAACGGGCGAGAGCTGATGTAGCTGATACATGTGTGAAATTCGCTGCTAGCTGACTGATAATTGAGGGGACTGCTGCCTTTTGGCGTGACATACGTGCTGAGGGCTACAAATTCGAGAGAGGAAACTGCGTCAAAAGACTCCGTTGCTCTTGGAGATTATGAAGTGACAAAGAGGCTCTTTGATCAATATGGTAGGCGGGGAGAGAAGTTCAGTGAGGGAGAGAGAGAGCTCACACATTCATTAGAGAGCACTTGTTGGGGCTGGGGGCTCAATTAGAAGAAATTAAACGGGGGAGAATCTTAATAAAAATGGGAGAAGAAATGTGATCTTTGAACGGAGCTCTTAAGGTATCAAAAACAACCTAAATATTCTGGTTCATCTCTTGGTCAAAGAGGCCAAAAGTGGCTATTATTTTTGGCGGAATGAGCGCCAAATTGAATTTTTTTTCTACCTCAAAATGGCAAAATTTTTGGATAAAATGTCTAAATTTGTAAAATTTATTTTCAATTTTCGATATAAAAATAGACGAATTGAGCTCGAGGAGACAATTTCCTAAATAAACGGGAAATCGCGCCTTGTTTTGACGTAAATTGGCCTCAAAAAATAGCGAAAAACAATCAAGAAAATGCATTGAATTTCTCAGCAAACCAGTGTGAAATTTTTGAGCAATTGAAATGATCCGTTGGACAAATAAATCGATGGAAATTATAGACGGGAGGAGAGAGAGAGACAGCTGGGGATGCCTCCAAAATGGCGTGTGCTCTGACCTTTCGGCCTAACTACCCGCATAAATATCTTGTCTAGGTCACGCTAAAGAAAATCCTTTTGCGTCATTTTTGAAATAAAAAGCGAAAACTACGAGAGTCGACTGGTCCAGAAAAAATGTGCAAAATGCCGCCTGGCCGTATTTGGGCGCCAATTCGGCCAGGCGGCGGCCGGTGTCTTTTACGAACAGCTGAGCGGGAGAGAAAGAGACTCTGCCAATGTGGCGGCATCAAGGGGCAGATCAAGACAAGACAAACAGAGCGATTTGATGTCAGCCACTTGAAGAGAGGGGAATGAGAGAGAGAGGCTAATCGCAATTTCCGGATGGAAATTGAGAGACTTCCCACCTGCGTGGGGATTGATTTGACTAACATCGGGACGAGAGGATTCAGATCAAGCAGATTAGTCTGAAGAAAAATAATTATGAAAAACAAAAAAGTTTTCAAAGTGTTTTTCTACTCATTCCATCGAATATTCTTCCAAATAATTCTTCAATCAAAAAGAGCTTTGAAGAATTCTTCTTTCCATTGATTCTTATGTCATTTTCGCAAGATTTGAACAGCTGCCATTCAATCTTTATCCCGAATAGTCGCACCCAATTAATCAGCTGACCCGATTCTAACCATGAAATGGGTCAGCTTTCTTTATAACTCATACATTAGAGGCAAAGAAAAAAAAATTTTATTCTTTACACATTGGAATTCCTCGGAGAATTGGCATGAAGATCTCTTATGTATACCAAGGAACGGCAGACAATTCTAAACATCCAGGCTGAGAGAATCATGAAGAATCCATAAGTGATTGCATTATAAGATCTACCTGAAAAAGGATATTTTATTTTAGAAAAAGGTAATTTTCTAACTTACAGGAACAGTCACGATAGAGAGTAATAAACAGAAGGTAAGCACATACGGCAACAGATATGCCAAGACTGATGAGGAAGGGAAAACCCATATATTGATTTGTATTTTTTAATCCATAACAAAAAAGAATGGCTGTCAAAAGAATGCAAATATTAACTGCCAGCATAACTTCGTTGAATTGTGGTACAATGAAAAATGGTAGTGCAGGAATAGAACAAGCCCAGACGGAAATGCCAATAATCCTAGCTCCAGTCTATAATATTTGGGTTATAATGTTTTTTTTATAGAAATTAGACCATCGAATGTGCTAAGTTGCAGCAACACAAGTATCTCCCGTCATTGTGATTGAAGTTCTTTTTTCTTGAAGGCATGACTTCTTCATAAGATGGAGGAAGGTCATCAGGTGGATTCATTCTTAAAAAGTATAACAAAAATAGTAGACGGAGTAGAAATTGACTCGCTTTTATCGCAAAAGCATCGGCTTGACAGGTGGTGGCAGCATAGTCAGACAGCAGTTGTGGTGGATTCTAATAAAAAATGTTGCGAAAGTACCGTAGTAATGCCCTCTATTTCCAATTTTGATGGAATTTGTAGCGAGAATAAGCCAAAAAATGCAACAAATAAACTTTATTCTTTCTCTTTAATGAGTCACAAATATTATGAAAGAAGCTTCTGCCATTATATCAGCTTAGCCAAGTCTGGCACTCTTTCCAGAATTAATTTCGCGGATCAGATATAGGACTAAAATATTTTTATGGCTAAAGTGAAAACCTACTGAAGAAACCGAGAAGAAGACAGAGAATAAAACCCATAATACCATAACCAATCACCTCGAAATAATCGGCTGAAAACTTAATATTTCTATGGAGAAATAAATCTACATTCTTCGTTTTCGGCCTTCGAGATTGCAGTAGCATTTCCAACAAAGGAAGTCTCAGTAGGAGCGATGACTACAGGCGTAGTTGGAAGAGTCGACTGGGCAACAAGAGAAGTCTCTATCTCAGTTGGAGGAACCTCTTTAGTGGTAGTGACAGTAGTAGCTGAAGTGGAGGTGGTGGTAGTCGGAGTAGAAGTCGTTGTCGTGGGAGTTGTAGCCGAAGAAGTCGTTGTTGTCTCCATGGTGGTAGTGGTTGGACGAGGAGGGTAGGTGATCACATTTGTCGGGTCTTCAAAGCAGGCATCAACAGCGTCGCATAATTGTCCATGCAAGAGATAAGGTCCTGAAGTGTTTAGTCAGTTTTTGGGCGTTTAACTCACCAGATCGGATGTAGAATAGTTGACGAATGCTGAAAGTGGCGCTCAGAAGGCGCTTGAAATAAGAAAATGGAATGTTGATGATGCCTAAAAAGGAATTTAAACGAGAGGAAAAATCTCACCAAAAGTAGGGGTTTTTATATTATTATATTCGTAGGTATAGAATGTGAATCGAGCACAGCCCATTTTATCGTAAAACTGAAAACAAAAGCTTTTAAAAACCAAAAAAGTCTTACGAATTTCTTCGGCATCTTGGAGTCAGTGCAAGGAGGCCAGAAATCTTCAAACTCAATAAGCGGAAGATTTCGAGTGTCGACAAACTTTTCCTAAAAAATAGTTTCAAAAATAGAAAATGCCACATAAAGCTGTTACAGAGATGTTGGTGACCGATTTGTCAACACAAACAGGACAACGAGTCTTCCTCTCGCCGAAGTATTGAGCATAGCGATTGACATTCGTCGAGGACATAGTCGTGCTAATGATAGCGAAAAAGGTCAGCAAGACCAAGTAGAAAGCAAGGGTCTTCATTACCTAAAATTATTCTATTTTTGAGAAGCAGTGGAGAGAAAGATAGGAGCTATGTAGGCTGTAATTCTACAGGTCGTCGAGGAGCACTCAATCAATTTTGTGAGTCAATCCATATTTTTTCAAACATCATGAAGCGGCGACTGGTAAATGACTCATCCATTTGGGAAAATCTAGAAGCCGGATGTGGGCATTAGCATGTGAAGAAAAATAGATTTCTACGTTAGGCTTGTGGATGGAGTTGAATAGAATTGGCAAAGATAGATTTAATTTTAAAAGTGAACTTTGCTTCCAAAAACCCAATTTTTATCTTTTTTCTGAAAAATTTGAGAAGCATCGTCTATTCTTCTCTTAATGATCAGAAAAAGACGACAAGCAAGAGTCTTTTGTGTCAAGCTTTCTCTAAAAATTAGCGGAGAGAGCAGAGGGATGGTGCCGGCCGGTAAACTGCATGCCGCGAGACTGACAGAAATGATGAACAAAAATTACTCATAACGAATGATTTCATTCCAGATAGAGCGGATCTTATGAAATTTTCTGTAACACACTTGCTATTTTTAAACGATTTGATCAGCATTTGGACAGAAGGAGGCTTCGAATGTAAAGTACTGGCTCATGAAGTTGAAGAGGGACTATTGGTACCACTCGCTGAGGTGTCAAATGCCAACGGCAGCGGTAAAATCAATGGTATAGCCCTATTGAGCTAGCTGATTAAGACACCGACTTGACCCAGATGCTGCCATAAACAGAAGCCAAATGTCGTGAACGATAAGTCGTAACCAGACCGAACCGGAGCCACGGTTGTTTGTATCGTCGACGATGCTGAGCTGATTTCAAAAACATTGGCCCCTGTTGACAAAGTAAAAAGAAACCGGAACTAAGAGAAAAAGAGTTGAAAAGACACCGCTCACTGACTCGGTATCACTGCTCTCTCTCTCTCTCTCTATCCGTAAAAGGTCAGGTTAGTTAGGTCAGGTGCGTTGAATAACAAAAGAGAATGGCTGATTCGTCACTTTGGTCTCATGGTGACTCGTGGAGACTCATCTCTCATCGAAGAATAGACGGTGGGAACTATAGCAGACAAGAATGGAGGGAGTTGGCCAGCTGGGCTACTTTTTCTGTCCACACCCAAGCCCAGCTGTGGGGATTTCAGAGCAAAAAGGGTATTGATTCCTACTTGTTTTCGAATGAACACAATTTTAAGAGTTTGTTTTAAGAAAGATCAACCAATTCCTTCAGTTATCTTCTATGGAATATTGCCTACCCCTAGTCTGCAAAATATCTATTGAAGCAGTCTTTTGAATTAGAGAATTGCTCGATAACAGTCATGGCTTCAAGAATGCACAGAGTAACGCGGCGCCAATTGCTCTTTTGCCCTCTAGGATATTCCAATTTTAGAATAAAAACAAAATTTTTATTCATAAATAGGGTTTACAAAGCATCCATGCATCTGACGATGAATTGTCAAGTCGTTTAGGTAGAACCAACAGCGTGCGAGTGTTCGAAGCTGATAGCCAATCGTACAAGTGATGGATCCGCAAAACACAGCTAGTATCAATAATCGCATAGCAGCAGCAACTGAAATTTTGTGGCATTTGTCTAAACAGTTTCTATTGAAACTTACTAATATTCAAGTAAATAACGAAAGCTGAAATGGTGGAATCGACAAACTAAAAATTGTTTTTATTTCTTTAATAATTAGAAAACTTACAAGCATAAGCGCTATTTGGCCATGGAGGCCTTTGATGTTACTTTCGTTAACATGCGTCCAGAACAAAAATAAAGCGGCGAGAAGGAAGAATATAAATGCCAAGATTTGACATAAAATAAAGGGAAATATCAGCTTGGAATTTTGTCTTTTCAATCCAAGAAAGAGAGAAATCAAAGAGGTAGCAACGACGACCAAAATTATTGAAAACGTAATTATCGATATGGCATCCATATAAGACTGACAAATCAAAACGAAAGTTGCAGCCAGAATCAAGAGAAGGACTATTGTCCATTTTGTTCCAATTATCTTTGTCTCAGTCTGAAATTTCCTTTTTCGTTCATTTTAAAGGGTCGAAGGGTTACTGTAGCAGCAACAACTGGATTTTTAGGATTAGGGTTATGAAAGAGCTATGTGATTAGCAGAAAACAAACTGACTGTAGAATGGATTGAACAAAAACAGCATCCTTTGGCCATATATTTCTCATCACAATGGTTGAATTCATCGCTATTCTTGGAGAGTCTGCCCAAATCATCAAAATAATTGCAGCAGCGATAGAGGATAACAATTTGAACAAGTGAGATAAGACAAGATGGAACGAGAATTCCAGCAAGTGTTGTATAAATAGCTGAAAGAATGAGATGAATTTGCGCAGAAAATAAGCTTGAAACTTACAAATTACATTGAAGCTGAATTTATCTATTATGCAAATGTAAACTGTTGAGATGAAGTATTGCAGTAAAACGAAGAAACAACAAGCGAACTCGAGAATCTGACAGGCAGTGAAGGGAACAAGAAAATTCGAGCTTTTGGTTTTCAATCCACGAAAGAGAAAAGCAGCAAAGATGATCTTCACAATCGAAAAGATCGCAGCTCCATGCCATAAAGGCTTGTTATCAAATTGTTTGCTTGGTTTTTCTGCCTGAGGTTTATCCTGAATGCCTACGATTGAACAAATCAGGGCAAAAACGCATAGTATGACCCAAATTATTCCAATTATCGTGGCTCCTTTCTAAAAAAAAGATATTACTGAAAAAAAAATCAACTGACCGAGGAATGAACTCGAAAACAGCCTCCATTAAACATGTACTTCCTATCGCTATGGTCGAAGCCATCGTTGACTAATGGTCTCATTAAGAGGAGCGCCCTTTCGTCGGCTGTACTCATATAAATAGCCTTTACTCAACAGTTGGTATTTATTTGACTATCGCTTCTATGGATTGCAGCTCATCCAATCATGTGTCAGTGAGAGATCTTTCGGTTCGCATTTTATTCGGAGTTTCTCATTTGAAGCGAGCAGACTACACCTTGCAAATGATTATAGGCTCACCCCATTTTTGGGCCAATTAAGCCGAAAGCCAAAAATTTTCACAACCTAAGACCTAGAACAGATAGAAATCACCGATAAATGGCTAGAATTTTCAAAATATGAATTGGGCTGCTTATCGAACCAGCCTAAAGGACTACCAATTTGATAGGATTTGTATCTTGAATTCCCACGATTTTGAGTACCGTAGGCAATTGGTAAAAAATGGTCAATTAAGAATAAAACGAGGATAATCGTTGGAAAGTGGCTAAATTAACAAAGCGATTCATTCGTCGCCATCCAATCGTCAGAAAATGCGCTTCGAAATGCCGCCGATGAGTCGGCAGACCATCTTCCAATTCATCTACATTTTCTTCATGCTGATCTGGTTCATTATGCTCGCAGTTGCTGCTTTCTCGGCTTCGTGGTATGTCTCTGATATCAAAACGTTCATTGGACTGATCCCTGACTTTCCAAAAGGTCCGCACGTCAGTGGTTCGAAAATGACCGTCCACTTTGGACTCTTTACCAATTGTAATGCCGATGGACCGAATACACCCCATGTGGATTCTTTTGAAGAGAATTGTGCAAAAGAATGGGAAAAAAAGGAAAGAGGCAAACGTGATAGCGCTGTAGCTGCCTTCATGGTGATGTCCTTCGTTCTTGCTTTAATCGCTCTTATTTGGGCAGTCTTCGTAACGTAAGTTTTTTTTCTATCCTATTCACATAGCGTTTTCCATGTGAGACCTTTTTTTCAGATTCGTCAAGAGAGACATGCCATTCGGTGGTTATGTCCTTGCTGGTATTCCAGGCGTGATTACTCTTTTCCTCTTCCTCTCGCTCTGTATCTACGGAGCTCTACTTGGTGACCGTATTGCTACGATTAATCGTGAACTTGCGAAAGATCTCTCCAGGACGGAAATCACTGGAAAATGTGTCTACATTACTCTGATACTCTTCTTTTTAATGGCTCTTACAACTGGCCTCGGAATTCTGATTGCTATCTGTGGTAGTGGTGATGACGAAGGAAATGCTGGAGGCGGAGAAGGAATCCACGAAGCTGCTAAGAGTCTGTAGAGCATAAAGATCAATAATAATTTGCGATCATTAGTTGTTTTAGATTTCACTAAAATCTGCTCCATCTAAAATAATTATTATTCAACTTTCTAATCGCTTTTTTATATTATGTAACCAGAAGAATAATCGAGACGCTGATCAGTTGAAAAAAAATTCCCGTTGTATTTTTAGCCAAATCAATCTGGTCAGATTTTCATTAGACGGGAAATAAATTACCCAAGAGAGAAGTAGATTGTCACCTGCTGAGGAAAAGAAATAAATTATTTGAGATTGGCGCATTTTCTATAAATTCTTCAGCAGATTTCTATATTGATATAGTCTGTTCACAAACAAGACGGCATTCTTCGTATCCAAGAAAAGGTTTTTTGCGGCGAGACCCATTTTTATCCTAAAATTTACTAGAGGCCATTTTTTAAAGGATAAAATGGGTCCTGCCGCGATAACCTCTTTCTTGGATACAAAGAATGTCATCTTGTTTGTGAACAAACTATATGCTATTTTAATTCTAGATTGGAAGCGAAACTGGAAAGCGAAGGATAAGAAATGAATGTATTTGATAAAGAATTACGAGAGAGAGAGATTCAGCTTTGTTTTTAAAAAATCGGTTCCTTTCAATATAACCTCCTGTTAGGAACTTCCTTCCTACTTAGAGTCGACGATTCAGAAGGTTGCGAGAGTCTATTAAAAAGTCCTTATGGTCAATGGTAATAAAAATGGCAGAAACAATGCCTTTTTGTGATGCGATTTTGGGTCTTTTTCTGGCCTCTTATCAATAATTAACTAACAAGGAATGACCAAGACCCTAAAATGGCCATTGTGGAATCATCTCGGCTTGCGATAGAGAGTGTTTTTTTTCAGGATCCTTGAATATTTTAGATTAGGTCATATCTCAAAAGGATTTCTTTAGTTCCTTTATCCAAAAATAGGAATAAAATCACCTTTTGACTTCTTCTTTACGCTACGATAAATTGAATTGTCAAGCTATTCAAAAAACGATGAAATTTGAACGGAGCTCATTCCAAAAACTTCTTCCTCTCCTCCCTCTTTGCAATAAGAAAGCTCTGCTCAATTTCCGCTCCAAATCCGGCTGTTTGTCTTTCGTCTTCCATTCTCCCTCAGTCGCCGTGATTAACGTCCTCTCTTGGCCTCATTTCTCAAAGGTGTGAGCTTCTCGCGTAACGCAATTTCACTGGGCCCAGCCACATACACACACACAAGCCATAGGCTCCATAAAAGGCGGGGCAGTCTCGACGTTGCCTGGCCACACGAGCGGCGCGTGTTTCTATCCATTATGTGGAGTCAACCCGGTTAGGCCAGCCAGCTACTACAAGTAATGATCAGGTAACTTCGATTTTAAATCTTGAATTCCTTGTGAAAGTCTCTTTCTTCAAAGCTCTCTTTTTTTCAATGCTTGACTAAATCAAGGAAAGGATAAATAGACTTCCTTCTCTCTCTCGCCACAAATTGATACTTGCATCATAAATTCGAAAAACGATCCAATTTTCTGGGCTGAGCTCTATCCAGGGAGCTTGGTCGGGCGTTGATTGCTTCATTGCTGCAAAATGGAAGGCCACAATGTGTCAAAACAGAGAGCAGACGCCTGTAAACAATTCATGTCAAATGCTGATAAATTATACAAAAGTCTGAAGATTTTCAGGGTCCTTCCTTTTCTTTTGACAACAATAGTCTGCTGGGGAGGACAGATAGCCCATCAGCCCATCTTTAGTCCCTGCGACTTTCCTTCTCCAATCTACACACCTGTAGCGGTGAGTCGATCTCCTACAGTAGCTTGTTGAATTGAAATTGCTTAATTTTCTGAAAATGTAACATCCAAGTTGTCGGTTTCTCCAACCCATCTATGTTATTGGTCTCTTTGAATTCCCCGGAGACAATGCAGAAAGCAGAGACCGCCACACAACTGGACGGACGACCAATTCAAGAGAGCCTAGAGCAATTTACTCCAACTCCCCAGGAAGTTATTTTACGCGCCATTTCAAATATATTTTTTAAAGTTGAGTGAGAGATTTCCTCGGAAAAGGACAATTTTAGGAGCAAAAATATTATCTTATCCTGAGGGGTTGGAGTACTTTTATAGTTAATTCTACCGAAGAGGCTCTAAAATTCTTTAAATCATAGGAGCTAGTGACTTCCATCTCGATTTGAGACTTTTATTGTTGAATTATCCTAAAAAAAATGCGCAATATTTCCACTATGAATCATTGAAGAGACCTTTTAATCTATAAACTCTACTTTACGCAACGCTTCTATTTCTGAACGACCCTCATTGTCAGTCAGCTTTAAATACCAAATGAGGAAAAGTGACACAGAGTGCGTCAAGTTACGCAACAAAGGGATATCATTTAAATGAAAATTTCACATCATTTTCAGCATAAAGCTCTGTGTGGAGGAACGGCTCGTCTTCCATTCCTTTGTGATTTACACCATCAGCTGGTCCATGTCAATACGGCTGGAATTGAAACCGCCTATAAACGGTATTTTTATAATAAAACAAAGAGAATAATTTTTTAGATATGGTCGCTACTTTGATCGAGATGGTCAAAATTCATCGCTAGCAGTCATAGTTGGTGAGCATTTTTGCAGACTCTCTCAAAGTAATTCAATGCACCTGACTGAGTGCCAAACACTAGCGTCCGAATAATTGAGAGTCTCTTTGGATGGCATTCGGTTTCCGAAGTCAAACAAAGAAAGCCTATTTTCAGTTAAACAACTTGAGGCTCCGTCCACAAATGAGCAGGTCTATACCCAGCCACGTTATAAATGTCTCTTTGAAAATGAATGTGCTCAAATGGATAGCGAACTCGTTCAAGGATTCGTCAACTCGGTCAAAACATTTCTGAAGGTTTGTATGTTCAGCAGTTTCCAATTTGTCTCTGCTATTCTAGCCCTTGAAGGGGGAGGGACACTAATTGGGACCTGAACTCATTGGCTTTGAGGGGGCTCACTTCCGGCCAAGAGTTATGATGAGCGGGAACGTAAAGTGCACGGACTCGTCTTTTTGTTGTGTCTTTAACCGGAACTGGAAGCTGATCTTATTTTGAAGATTGACAGTAAAACAGACAAACTCTAGGCTTTAAAAAGCCAAAAACAACTTCTAACATTTTTAGAAAAATGATCCCAATAGGAAATAGGAGAGAAAGCGTTGATTAACCTAATTTTTGGCTTTGATACTCATTAGTCAACGATCTCCTCTAAAATTAGTCTTTTCTGTGAAAGCGAGTAGTCGAACCCAATTGGAGTTTATAAATTCACGAGAATTTTATCCAATCAAGCCCGTTTCTTCCAAAACACCTTTCGCTTTTCCAGGTCTATACTTGGAAAGTATATGAGCGATGGTTTGGCGATGATGAAAAATGCAATAAACCCAACGTGATGGCATTTGTCGTACTTGATGGATTAATCAACGATGCTTACTGGAAGCCATCAGTCAGACTCCACACACCTTCGTCAAAGCTTCAAATCTCTCTTGTGAATATACAAAGTGAAGCAAATAATGCTCTTATGCAAGGTAGCGCCTACTATTTAAACCGTCTAGTAAAGAGTCTTTCAGGTTGGCCATTGCAGGAGATGTTAGAGACGCTTGTCGACGATATAGGATATGCTCTTCATGAGTTCTATGAACTAAAAGGAGAGCTGAGAGATCATTCGGTTCCAAAGTATGATGAATAGACTTACAGTAGGAAGTGACTAATTTAGATGGGCTCGTCATGTATTTTTGATCTGTGGACTACTTGTGGTCTTTGCATTGATAATTGAATGGTATATCGTCCGGCGAAACAAATTGGGCATACAGAAGAGTTCTTCCGGTGCGAAGATAGTCTCAAATGGGAAAAGTAAAACCCATCTAATGTTCACCGCTTGATCTCCGTACGATTTTGCTTGTATTTATTCACTACGATCGTACAACAACACTCACGGGATACTTATATTAAATTTCTATGAAATAAAACTATCTGATAGATTCTCAGTACAGAACGAATCCTCATCCGTTATTAGTGATGATCATTAAGCGTGAAGAGGAACAGGTCTCCCTCACTCGTAACTTTTTCTCCACCAGACGGGCCATTGAGGCTTCCTGGAGGCTTGCGACTACGAATGCGACCGCTGCTTATTCTCGTCCTACTTTTCAGCCTCTCAAGAGGACAATTTCGTAAATTTTTTTGTCCTTTTTGGGACAATTTTAAACTTTTAGATGGAATCTTAGAAATTAGAGATCGAATCCTCTCCGCCTTTGGAAGAGATTCTCAAAATTCTTTAGAGAAGGCTGTTGAGTCAGCAATAAAGGAGGCCAAATCTAGATTGTCTGTTTTTCGTGATTCCTATGAAGTTCCGAATAATTTCTTGCAAGAACCTCTCGTTACTTATGGGAAGATGATGGCGGCAGGAGAAGGAGCAGCCAAAGTAGCTGAGCAAAGCGAAGTCCTGCTGAGGGCTACAGAGATTTTGGTGAATAGATTTGGGCTGGAGGTTTTGGAAGAGCTGAGAGAGATTGATGTTTCAAAGTAAGTAGGGTAAGATCTTGAAAAATCCCCATTTTCTAGATGGATCTCCTTCCCCTCGTCTCCCAAGTCTTGTGCTCCCTTCTCCAAATATAGGCATTTTATTTAATCTCTTACCAACTCTTTCTAGATCTTACGACGGCTCTTGTAACAATCTGAACAATCCAACCTTTGGAACGGCTTTCTATCCTCTGAAACGTCTCCTTCAATCCAAATATGAAGACGGTGTTTCAATTCCTCGGTCTCTTTCCGTCACAGGAGGCTCACTTCCTTCTCCTCGATTTATTTCCAATCAAATTCATCAATATAATCCAGCTAGAAGTTCGAAGGTAAGAAAGAAAGAAACAAAAATGTTGCCTAGTTCTCTCTAATGTTAATGCAATTCGCCCAACTGGTTGATCATGAAATCACTCATGCTCCAGTAGCTCAGACCGATTTTGGTGGGAATTTGAACTGCTCCAGGTATTATAAATGGCTATTTGTCATTCCTAGATCTAGATGCGATTCCCCTCAATCAGTATCTCGTCATTGTCTCCCAATCCCTGTACCATTGGATGATCCTCGTTTTTCTGGATGTTTACCTTTCGTTCGAACATTAACTGGACAAAGAACTCTCGGCTCCAAGGAGCAGATGAACCAAATTACATCCTTCTTGGATGGGTCGGCTTTCTATGGCTCGAGTAAGAAAGCCTCGGATGCTTTGAGGACTTTTAAGGGAGGCAAATTGCATTCAACTGCTGGTGGTAGTCATCTAGGGTAATTTTTATCGTTCAGCTTCGTTTTTAAGATTCAAAACTAGTTTCTCGACGATCTTTTTCAGAATACTTCTCCCTGTCGCTTATGATCAAGGAGAGTGTAAATCATCTCCCCAATTTCCTTGTTTTTCTTCTGGAGACAGTAGAAACTCACAACAGCCGATGATCCAAGCTCTTCATGTGATTTTCCATCGTCACCATAACTCTCTAGCTAAAGGATTTGAAAGAAGACGACCCGATTGGGATGACGAGGTCATTTTCCAGGTATAATTTCTCCTAAAATTACAGTAGTCCTAATCTAGGAGACCAGGAAAATAATCGCTGCTCAATTTGCCCACATAGTCTACACTGAATTTCTGCCTAAAATAATTGGTCAAGGAGCTATGACGAAATATAATTTGAACCAGGGAATGGCTGGTATCAGCCACTCGCAAGGTTTATTAGCTTTTTAGGAGAGTGGTGAAGACATTCAGATTATGATCCAACTTGCGACGCATCGATTTCACAACCATTCGCAACAGCTGCTTTCCGGTTTGGTCATTCGCTTGTAACTCGTCTTTATCCTCTCCTCAATGGAGAGTTGAGAAACATCTCGGCGCCTATGGATTTGACTGAAAATTTTAATAATGTGCAACAAATTTATAATGAGAGAGCGGGTATGTTGTCTCAACGGCAGTAAAAAACGATGAAATGGCCATCTGTCTATGTGAATTTCTCCTAATTGAACCCGACAGCAATTTTTATTTTAGAAAATTATTCTCTTACTCTTCTCTATTAATTAGAAAGCCTTTTTCCTGAAAACAACTCAATTTTACAATTATATTTTTCTATGCGGAACCCTATAGGATTCAAATATTTTAAATTCCTTCGAGATCGTGAGCAAACAATAGTTTCTTTTAAGGATAAGCCCAAAACTGATACCCAGCTGGAAAAGGTTACCAGATGGCTGGGGAGGATGGCTCAGAGCGATGTCTCGCGCTCTATCGAGTTACTCGCCCAAGGGTTCGAATCCCCAGCCGGTGCGATGAAGAGCTCCGGGTTTCTGTAAATAATCCCCATCACCTGTTCCCAATTCTAGTCTAATCAAACTATAGAATTAAGAATGTGTCATACGTCATCAATCGAGCCAATGCTTGACGAGCATCCCCCACCCACCCGTCCGAGCACCTTTTTTCATCCAAAATGCTTGCAATTTAGGAGGAGTTGATTCCCTCCTTATGGGACTGATAGCCAGCCCGAGTATGTCCTTCGATCCTCATATCTCCACTGTCTTACGGTATTTATTAAATTCTTTTGAGTTTTGCATTCAAATACAGTAATCATCTCTTTGCACAACGCGGAAAACCTGGATCTGGAATGGATCTAGCTGCTATAAATATTCAAAGAGGGAGAGATCACGGCGTGGGCAGTTACAATGATCATCGGTTTGTTTCTTTTGAGTTTTTTTTAAAAGGAAACCTCCCTTCAAAATTTAGAAACGCTTAATTATTTTCTGGAATTTTTTGCTACTTTCTTCGCTTTTATTTATACTTTTAGAGAGTACTGTGGTCATCATCATGCTCACGATTTTTCTGCTCTTCTCTCTGATATGGATTTTGAGATGGTCGGAGCTTTAGAGAATATTTATACCCATGTTGATGACATCGATTTGTTCACGGGGCTTTTGGCTGAAAGAGCCGAACTTGGTAGATTTTTTAAATTTTAGCTAAGCTAACATAAATTTTAGATGCTCTAGTTGGCCCCACCACTGCCTGTCTTCTTGGAGAACAATTTTTAAGATTGAAAAAGTGTGATCGTTATTTTTATGACCTCCGTGGTCCTGGAGAATTCACCACAGAACAGTTAGCAGAAATTCGGAAGACCACCTTGGCTGGAATTATCTGTCATAATAGCCGACTTCCACAACTTCCTCCTGATGTTTTTACCCTTCCAGATGGGTTTATGAATAGTCCAATTGCTTGTGAGAATCTTCCTCAATTGGATTTGAACCCTTGGGTCTGAATAATCGCTTTCAGATCGCGGAATAATAAAAGTTCACTATCATTCATTGAAGCTACTCTTTTTCTCGAAAAAAGGTTCAATAATTAAACATTGAGTTATCTAAACTAAATAAAAATCTATTGGAAAAGTTGAAACCATAAGGTTTCTATAAAAGCGTATTTAGGTTCATGCGGACTTTATAAAAGTAGAGAAAACCTTTTTTGACTCTATAAAAGCTGGGGAATTCTTTTGCTCTTCTCGAAATGGCAACCTAAATCGGCTCATAAGATATAGATCGTTGAGTTTATAGGGGTGTTCCTACCCCCGCAATTTTAGACTTCCTTGAGTAAATTAGCACGGTTCTAAGTTATCACTGGTCCTAGCGACTATGAATATGAGTTATTGGGGAAAAAAGTCCTAGATAAAATTCGAGGGGAAGGGAGCCTAAAACTAGAAGAAAAAGGGGCCTAAAATTTGTAAAGAAATGCCACAATGTGAAAAAATTGGGAGAACCTTCAAAGAGCCGCCAGAGGCGGCGCAGCCCACTTGTACAGGAAAAGAATTGTAAAGCTGACTCTCCAAGAGATCAATTTTCGCTAACCAATTATTTAATTTAAAGAAAGTGTGCCTTTGTGGGATATCGACATGGTCGATCGACTGAATATTTTAAAAATAATCCACATTTTCCTCATGGAGGTTTGGATCATCTTGCTTGGAGTCTCTGCCTTCTCACCTGGTTGGATTGTTATTGATGGAAGTATTATTGATAGCAATGTTGGATTATTCTATGGCAGCTATTACTATAGCTACATTAATTTTAACGTCTATTATAGCAACACATTGAAGCCTCGCGTAAAAGCCTGTGCCGCCTTCATGGTGATGTCCTTCATTCTCGCAATCTTAAGTTTCTTTTGGGCTATTTTCATTACGCAAGTTTTATTTCTTTTCTATCTTAGAATTATCAATACTGAATATTTCAGATTTTCCAAGACAAACAATCCTACATTTGGCTGGCCACTTGTTGGAGCTCCTGGCATTATCACCTTCTTCCTATTCCTCACGCTGTGTATTTTCTCGGCTTTTGCGGAAGAGGTATCTGCCTTTTAAACTTCTTCCTAATTGTCTTCCAATCGGTAAATGTATGAAAAATCAAAATTCTTTTAGGTATCTAACATCATCGATAAGCGCAATAATTATCGTATTTACACTACGCGCCACGACCTACTGGGCTATTCGTATTGAATTGCGCTTGTAATTTTCTCGATTTCATCTTGAGCCTGACATTTTCTAGAATGGTCACTAAGATTATTTTTTAATTGACTGTAAAATACACCGCACTTCTTCTAATAAAAGTCTATCTCAGGGCTTAATTTGCCACGATTTTTGAATCGTCTCAGTTGCTTTCATAGCTATCGTTGTTCTAAAAAGTTGTAGACCTTGATTTCCTCTAAAAGTTTTGCAGAACACCAAGAAGAGATGTTGGGGGAGAGAAAATGTTTAGAAGAAAAATTCAGTAATCCAAAAATTGGTAAATCTCTCGACAAACAGCTCAACTTGATCGTCTTTTGATTGTAAGTTGGCTGGTCAAAACAGGATAAAAGCTGAAAGTTTGGCTAAATTTCAATAGATTTACTAAAAGCGATTATTCAATGAAAGAAGGTCTACCCGTCTGACATAACGACAATGGTCGATCAACTGACTAATTTCAAATATACCTACATTATCCTCATGTCGGTTTGGATCATCCTTCTTGGAGTCTCTGCTTTCTCATATAGTTGGATTGTTATTTGGGGCGTTGGATCAGGGTTGTTCCATTATGGTAATGTGGCTGGCCATGTTAGATGTAGTGCTGTCTTTATGACGATCTCCTTCCTTCTCGCAATATTCAGTTTCAGTTGGGCCATTTTCATCACGTAAGCCTTATTTACTTCTACAATACCTTTTTTTAAATCTTTAATTTTCAATGTTGAATTTTTCAGATTTTCCAAAACAAGCGACCGTACATTTGGTTGGCCACTTCTCGGAGGTCCTGGCGTTATTACCTTCTTGCTGTTCCTCACGCTGTGCATTTACTCGGCACATGCCGGATACGTATCTGGTAATAACTTATTGATTTACAGTCTATTTAAAAAATGTTGTATCCCATTGGGAAATGGTGCATTTTGATCATTTTTGGACGTACATGGTTTCGCTACCCACAAAGTAAGTTAGAAATGTAATAGATACCATAGAATTACCATTTCTCAATAGGACAAGAATGGGTCTTGTCGAGCAAAAAGTCCATATCAAGTTAACATAATGTTTTTATTTGAACAGACTATAATAATCTATTGCTGTTACAGATGGGTTTGCCCACGCTACACGCTTCGACATATTGGGCTCTTCGTATTGGCTTGCGTTTGTAATTTTCTTGGGTATGACGGGAACGGCTGTTCTCGGATTTCTGATCGCTCGCAGCATCGCTAGAGGAGGAGCAGGAAATGCTGCTGGAAGTAGTAAAACCACTAAGACGAGTTCTGCTGAGGCTCCTGTCGCTGCTTCTACTCCCGTCAATCCGGTCTAAGTCGACCCAATAAAACGATCAAACAATATTATTAGTCATTCCTCCTTCAGAGTACTGGAATTCGCCTATCTTTAGACTTTGGGGGAACTCGCACACAAATGACCTCGGCAGTCAACGGAACGGGGGTTATATAAGCGAGATTCCGTTTTAAGATCATTATAGGATCAAGGAAGATGAAAACCCAACATTTCGACAACTTCAATGGGAATTTATGCTGATTTTATTCTGAGATCCTTTTTTCTATCAGATTTGTCGTAAATTTTACTGTAACAGCCTACGAAGCCAGACTCTTTAAAGACTACTCGCACCCGTAGAGCCTCGGCAGCCAAGGGACGCGGGGCTATATAGGCGAGTTGTTCAACTTGTGCGCGGTAAGATTGGTTGATGGTTGAGGGGTCAAGGAAGATATTGAATTACCGTTCGAAAGCTTCATGTGATTAACAACGGCTGCATTTGCCAGAGACTCTTTTTGACTTTTCGTGTCTTGGATTAATCTATTTAAGCTTTGTTATAGCCATTTTAAAAGATCTAAAAGCTTTACTAAAGTTTTTAATAGAATTTGTCAAAATTGATGGATTTGCTTTAAAAAAAGTGATCAAGGGGATGCTCTATGTGTAAACATAGTGACCTCAGCGACAGCAGTCCTTTCACTAACGCCGCAATGACATGCAGTCATGTCCGAGTGGTTAAGGAGATTGACTAGAAATCAATTGGGCTCTGCCCGCGTAGGTTCGAATCCTGCTGACTGCGAACCTTTTGTTTTTAGTCGAGTCTTGTCTAGTAGCTTTTTAACTGTTTTTGACTAGGTTGGTGCATGCGCATTGTCTTAAAACTCATGATAACTTAGGCTTTTGAGGAGATATTTTTGAGAGAATAGTTAAATATCTACTAATTCATGTTCTCTACAAAGATCGTCCCGAACACTCAGAATCCTAAAGAAAGATTAGGGCTATCACTTGTCCTCTGCTGTTTGTCATTTTATCACTCCTGCCTTCTCTTCCTGGTTGGCAGCAGAAATGATCAAAAATCTTCCCTGCACCATAGAACTTTCTGAAAAGTTTGGCCGACTTTTTCCTGAATTCAGCCTCTCCATCCGTTTTGAAGTAGAAAAACGACTTCTACTAACTGTCCTAGACGTTTACCTCTATCAGACTCCAGGAGCCGAGTATTATTTCGCCTATGCTACTCAAAAAGTCGTCAAACATGAGCTCTATGTGACTTGTATCGCGAGTTTTCATTTTTACAAAAAATAGACAATCTTTTAGGGAGAATTTAACGAAGAAGAAATGAGAGAAGGATTCAGACTTTTTGAAAAGGCTGAAAAATTACTAGAAACTGGAAAAAAGTTTGCCATTGTAGCAGAGGAATTGCATGCCAATGCCGTGAGTTGAATTCCAAATTTTAAAAAGTTCCAAGGAATATTTTTTAAAATATTAAAGTCATCTTAAGATAATTCCTCTCCTTGAAGAATTCAACTTAGTCCATGCGAATTATCCAACTGTCGATTATTACATGACTCCTGAACAGGAGGATTTGCTTCTAAAAACTCAAATACCAGAGCTTCCTGAAGGATATGAACTAGGTATTTTTTCACCTTAAAAATGAATAATTATAAGGTGTTGCAACGGCCGATGATGCAGAGTTGATTACTTCTTGTTGGAAGAATGCATCAGTTGGAGACGAAGAACAAATTAGGTAAAATTTTTGGTCCAATCTCGATAAATGAAGATGTTTTAGAATGTTGTTATCAGTTTTTCCAAGTTCTTGCATCAGATATAAAGGAGAAATAGCTGGTTTTGAATTGGTTCACTCAAATGGAATGCAAAATCACTTATTTGTTTTCCCAGAGCATCGTGGAAAAAAGCTGGGATACATTGTGGAGTTAGATTTGGCTAGGAGATTGATCAAGTAATCATTGTATATTTGAAAAAAAAACCTAATTCAGAGATGGCCATTTTATCTTCAAATCTGTGTTAACATCCAACGAGTCTGTTCTTAATCAAACAGATAAAATGCCATTTTGGACGAAACGAGTAAAGACAGATGGAACACCGAATCTCCGGATCTACATTGCAGCTTGGAGAGAAGAAATCGACAACAAATAATGACAAACAAATATTTTTTTAATCGTAAAATACCGTAGTCCATGTTGAAGAAGTCCCTTCTAGTTTCTACAATAAATTCGCTTGCAAACATATAGATTTTAATCTACTCGGCAACAAAGATCTATCTTCCCTAAGTTGTTAGATGTGCGCTCTTGTGTTTTGTAGATCTTTTCCGAAAGCGGGTCGGAACGCTGACTTTATCTAAATGGTACGCGATTTTATAGACTTGACAATACTCCGTCTAGCTAGCGTTTAGACATTAAAGAACAAAAATAGAAGAAAGAATCTAAATTTATCACATAGTGCTTTGTGATTTGATAGACCAATATGCAAAACGAGCACATGACATCGCCATGGCTATCACTGTTGCCACTGTTTGATTATCGCTTTTTACGATTTTTCCTGGTTTATTCCTAAATGTTTCAACAGCTTCCATGTACCCTTGACCTCACTGAAAAGTTTGGCAGAGATCGTCCTGAATTCACTCTTTCTGTTCGTTTTGAAGCGGAGAAACGCCTTTCTTTGACTAAATGCAAAATCTACGAATATCGAACACCTAAAGCGGAATATTATTTAAAGATACAAAAAGTCATCGATCCTGATCTTTATATCACTTGTATTGTATGTTTATTTCTTGTTTAAACCAATTCTACAGGGTGAATATAACAAAGAGGAGTTGATTTCTGGTCTTCGAATTTTCAAAAAAACTAAAACTGTTTGAAATTAGCAAAAGATTCGTGATTGAAATAGACGAAACTTATAAAGAAGCAGTGGGAAATAGCAATAGATCCAATTCAATTATTAGATGATTTCTGTCCTTCAGGAATTCAATCTCCCCCATGCATGTTTCCCAACAATCAATTATTACATGACCCCCGATTAAGAAAAATTACTCTTAAACGCTCCTGAACTACCCGTCCCAGATGGATATAATTTAGGTTTTTTTGGGTTGTAATAATCGAAAGAAAATTCTAGATCTTGTGACGATTAACGACGCAAAAACAATTACAGATTGCTGGCCATTGGAGAGGAAAGGCCCTGGCGAAGAGAACAAACCAGATGGGAATCCAATTATTCAGTCATACAAGAGCTGCCCTCATTCAGAATAAAATTGTCAGTTTTCCCGAGTACTTGTATCAGATATAAGAGAGAATTGATAGCATGTGAGTTGGTTCACGCTAGTGGAATGTTGAATATTTTGTTCGCTTTGCCGGAGCATAGAGGAAAAGGCTTGGGATTTGTGGTTCAATACGATATGGCCAAGAGATTGACCAAGGAGAATCATTATTCTTCAAAACAGTGGAGACTCATAACACACCAGTTATCAATGGCTCTGATCAGCCTCCATATTGGACGAGGAGAACAAAGCCTGATGAATCGGCTGAATTCAGAAATTATATTTTTGTTTCAATAAACGAGTGAACTCAATAAAACAATCCTCTTTCTTGACCAGATCCACTCATTAAAGATCCTTTTCGCCTTTAGCTATCTTCAATCGATATCGCCACGAGAGGCTATAAACAAGTCCAATCGGTTCAATTGAAAAGATCTGAATGTACAATTGGTCTCGTTAAGATAACTCAGCCAAGAATCTCTCTTTGGTTCACTACCTATGAAATTAGTCTTTGTTTCTTTGTGCTCTGAGCTTTACAGTAAGTTTTTAGTTATTAATCTACCGATAAGCAAATCTTTCAGAGCTTATTTTTCTACACTTTCAGTCTCTTCGAGAAAATCCTCCAAATAACTTCTAAAGACCCATTTGAGAGGTCTTTTTATCCCGTTAGCGGCTCTTTTTCTTTTTAAAGTTACAGTACTACGATGGTTATACATTATCTGTACAAAAGGCTATTTCTTCTTTAAAATCTCAAGATGTCGTTAGTGAAAATAACCCATTTCCTAATCGTTTTATAAGGACGAAGGCGACTTATAGGGTAGGAATAATGCGCCAAATTGAGAAGAGACATGACTCCAGATAGCACCTAGATATAAAATAGCTGGTTGTATGGTGGAGAAAAATATGTGCAGTGTGGTTCAAAGAATATTTTGCTATCTTTTTGATACCAAAGGCTTCTTGGAGAATAATAAAACCTTCGCTACAGAGTTTTGGGAAGTAACTCAGTACTTTTTTCCCCTCTTTTTATCGTACTCCTTTGCCAGATTCTGTTTTGATCGAAATGAAGTTGAAAAATCGTTCGAGCTGGAGAATAGAATGCCATACAAAAAGCAAATCCTTTTTATTGTCAGACATCCTCTTCCACGATTTATCAGCGCATTTCTTAATAAATGCCTGGCTTAAGTGGTAAATCCTCCTCCGCGTCTAGGTTTTAGAGAAGAATAGGCTTGCTACGACTGTAAAAAAGGCACCCTCTGTGTGGTTGAGGGAGCCCATCGTAAGATTTTAGAAACCTAGAAGCAAAACTGGAATGTCTCCATCAAATTGAAACAAGACTTCAATGTTTCGTATGTAGAGAGGCATTTAGCTCCCTAATCTTGGTAAATTTCGCTTTAAAAATCTAAAGTATTAGGCATTGTGATCTTTACAGTAATTTTAATGAAATGTTCTTCTTGAAATATGGAGAAGAAGGGAATGAGAGTCAAGAAATGTATAACAATTTGTTGAACTTCTTTGCGCATCACAGCGTGGAGGATTGGAAGATAGAGGAAATTAAAGCCAACCCCTCAGGTTTGATGATATTTTTATTTAAAAAATTCTCATTGAACTTTTACTTTTATGAATTTTATTTTTCAGTTTCGACTGACCATCAAACAAAAACGTGGGAGATTCGAGCAGAACATACTCGAAAGCTGCTAAACAGCTCTTACCATATAAAACTGTTCAATGAGCTCTACCATTACGATTATAAAATTTTTGGCTTTGAGCCATTGAAATAAATCATTCATTCTTCTTTAAAGGGATTCATTCCCACTGGCCATAAGGGGGTGTAAGTTCTGAGATCTGGGGTGCCATCAGCCTTCTTCCTCACGGTCCATAAAGTCGACTCATTTGACCTTTCGATTACAAAATTATTAGGTGTTTCAACTGTTTTATAGACAGGCAACTTCTCTCTAAAGTTTACAATAAGTATAGCCAAAGTACTAACCTGATCATCTTCCTGGCCAAGTCTTGTTCTACAATCAATCCCAGGCCCTTGCCTCTATGTTCGGAGACGACATATTGATGGTTGATCATTCCATTTGCATGAACCATTTCGAAGGCCACCAGTTGGCCATTGTAGCGAATGGCAGAGCTAGGAAAGGCGCTTATTTTTGCCCTGAAGATGAGAGATATTTTGTCCTCTAGATGCGCTTCACTCTGTTTGTTCCGTTTCACCAGGCGCCTTGTGAATCCAAGTGTTTGTAATAAATTCAGCATCATCTGGTCCAGCAGAACCCAGGGTGTATCCCTCAGGAAGAGGGAGTTCTGGAGTGGAAAGTAGGAGCTTCTCTTGTTCAGGAGTCATATAATACAAATAAGAAGGGAAGAAAATATGCTCCAAGTTGAATTCTTCTACCAGTGGGAGAAACTAACAACATTTTTTTTTTTATAAAAAGAGGATAAACTCACAGCCTGGTGATATTGTTCATCCATCACTGTGAGGAAGCGCTTCTTTGAATCAAGAAGATCCACTGTTTTGAAGAAAATTCGAAGGCCAGCGATGAAATCTGCTGGATCGAATAGACCCTAAAATTTAAAATGATATTTTCTTTAAAATTATAATTTCTCTTACAAAAGAGGCAACATAGACCTCGTGCATGATGAATTTTTGAATTTTAAATCCATAGAAATACTGCGTAGAGCTTGTCTCAAAGACATAGAGATCAAGTTTAGTGACTGGAATCCGCTGTTCGACTTCAAATCGAATGGGAGAACTGAATTCCGGAAAATGGAGGCCAAATTTGTTGGCTAGTTCGAGAGTACACTCCACTTGGCGGAACATGGCAGATTGTGAAGAGTTTAGACCGGGGCTTGTATACTCGATCAGTCGGTCGGAATTGTCATCACGTCGAATAGTCGGGACGGGATGATAATAAATTCACGTGACTTCCAACTAGAGTCTTTCAAAAGGATCTGTGATTCTAAAAGAGAAAATTACCTCAAAATTGGAAAGAAAGGATGACTTTTAGGCGGAGAAAATACGAAGACAACAGGTAGCAAAACTGATATAAATAGAGATAAGGACAAATCTATGAAGATGAAGCGAATCGCTTTGTCATAGAAGATTTCTATTAAAATAATTTATTATCAAATTTTATTCCAAAGTTGGCTCAATTCTTGTACTTGTTTAGTATTCAGAGGCCCGAAAGCCGTTCTTTGAGCAAATCTACCTATCTCTTCTTCACTTCGAACTAGCGTTAGATAGTGATTTCCCACGTTGAAGTTGTTCCTTGTGAGTAGGATTGCCTTTCTTTTTTCGACCGGGAAAATGGCAGCCAAAAAGCCGGAGTCCGTTTCGAAGTGAAAAAACTTGAAAAGTGAAAAAGCTTGGACGATGTTGAGCCCCTTATTGTAGACCGTATTGTCAAAAGTAATCACAATTTTCTCGGGAGACTGGCCCAAGCTCTGAAAAATCTTATAATTTTGAAGAATTCCTTCATCTTACATTGACAAATTTCTTCAAGAATAGTTGTAGTATGGTGGTTTGATTTTGAACGGGTTCATTCTTGAAAAATTCCACATTGAATTCACCAGAAAAAGTGGGAGAAAAAGCAATGATGTCATCAATTCCGGAGAGATTTGCTTCAATGAATTTGAAGGCAAAACGGCGAGGTTTAAGGATCCGCAAAAAGTCGCCAAGCCTTTCGGAATGACTTATCTTGACTAGTTTAGAAGAAATTTTCAACATCTCGAAAAGTTTCAAAAGCTTATTGACTTCCACTGGCAAAGGATCCATGTCCTGAAAATGGCAACAGCCTATTAGATTATTTAATAACAAGCAGACTTCAATTGGATGACTTCCATCCTCAATTATTTTCATCTTTTTATAGATAGCTAGCTCTGTGATTTCAAAGAATCGAAATCCATTCGTTAAATAGAAATTCACAAATTCATCCACTTCTACAAATTCGGGTTCAATTACAGCAAGAGAATATTCCATTTGTTGAATAGAAAAGTAGAAAGAAATCTAAAAATATTTGTTTGTTTTTTAAAGAAATGTACCTCTTTGGATTCTATTACGATTCTCATTGAATGGCCGAAACGAAGTTTGATCATTTGGGCATTGGAATCACAAAACTCTTTAATCTCCTTATTTGTCCCGTAGAATTTTGGGAACGCTTTGGGGTCCATCTAAAACAAATAAGAAAATATTTTTAAAAATATACCTTTTGAATTATTTTGAGCATCAATGCTTGCTTCAACGCTCCTACAAACGGCTTATCATCACAAAATTGGAAACCTTCTCTGACAAAGTTTTTGATTTTTTGTTTTTCTATTTGCAAAAGCTTCCGATTGCAGCTCCTTGCAGCGAAATGCAACAGCTCTTCTCTCGAATTCACAACAGTCACATAGTGGTTTCCAAAAGGAACAATTTGATTTCTGGCAATCGCGATGGATTTACTCTTTCCGAGGGAAAAAAGTAAAATAACAAAATCCCAAGATATTTTTAGAACAAAACAGTTGGTTGTACTGTAGTCCATTTCCAAGAAAACAGGCTTGTTATAGACTGTATTATCAAAAGCAATGAAAAATCTTGAAGTGCAGAGGGAAAGTGACTGAAAAGATCTTAATTCATTCTCTTCATTCTAAAAAAACCCCACATTTATAGCTTGGATCAGTCCTTTTACCAGCAAAAACCTCTTGGTTAAGTCGAGTGTTATTGCGCTATTGGGATCAGATGGATAGACTTGGCTAACAGTAACTTCGGAATAAATGAAATCAATTTTTAGCTCTCCTCCATTCTCTCTTTGAATTTTTGGAAGTTCACTCATCGCCTTGATATTATCTTCCATAAAATATAATTCCACTGTTTTTGGCTGAAGAACTCGCACAATGTCAACAAATTTATTCGCTACATAGAGTCGAACCACTTCGAATTTCTGCCCCATTTTTTGAAATATTTCCAAGACTTTCTCTATGTCTCTTTCTTGCAAATTCCCGTTCTAGAAAGTGTAAAAAGAAAAAAAGAAGACAAACCAATTGATAAAAGATAATCTTTTTAAATAGTAGAAAATGAAATCCGTGGCGCTTAAAAGTCTCTGGAAATGAGTTCAGTTCTTCCATGTTATAAATAAGCGAAAAGTTTGGTTGCAAAGCTAGAGTAATCTGGAAAAAATTGTTTCTTTTCTTCGCAAATTCAGTATTTACTCTAGCTGACAACTGTTTTCAATCTTTTGCATATTAATTTTCTTCTCTTTTCACAAATTTTATAGGGTTTCTTTCCCGGAAAGTTAAAAAAAATATATCAAAAGTTGAACTAGAAAAATCGTTAAAATCCAATGAGCTTTTAATCAAGAAAACAGCTGCCAGCCGGCAAAATTTTTTTTTTAAGAGAAAAATCACCTTCCCGTCTGGCTGAAAGATAACCGTGAAGTCTTCTGTTCGTTGGATTTTAATTTGTTCAGAGTTTTCATCGCAAAATATTTTTGCTTTTTTGTTTAGACAATAAAAGTTTGAGAAGCCTTTAATATTTGTCTGGAAAAAAGACTAAAGCCAAATAAGAAACAAACCTTATTTACTATGCCTAGAAGTAAAGAGGAATTGAGATCAAACAAATTTTTTTGTTCAGTAAACTTCTAGAAAAAAGTTCTAAAATGGAGGAAATATGACTAACCTCATGGACTGTGTCTTCCAAATCAAAAGTGCTCATAAGAGCTTCCTCCATTGCTCAAATTCTGATTTAAAGCTTGAAACAAGACGATTATAGAAGACAGCTGGATGATTTGTTTATGTACCATGTGTTGCCTGCGGCATAATCTTTCGTGGTAGGATCCCGACCAATTTGGAACGGATTCAAAAGTGAAAAAGAGAGAGGGATCATTCTTCTGGGACGCTTTTTTCCAAAAAACCATGCTTTAAAATTGATTTTTCGTAGAAAAAAAAGAGAATTCCACGCGGTGATAGTGATCTTATCTCGGTTTCCACGTCAGTTTACATCATTCTCCCCGCCGCAGATAGCTATAAAAGGCGGTGGCAAAGATTACCTTTTGCTTTTGGTCACTAGCCGAAAGAATTATTTTCGAAAGAAGAAAGAGACGAATATTTTCGAAAGAGACTCACTCTGTCAACAAAAGAAGGCAAACTAGACATTTTCGAATATCATCTCGTAAAATGTTTCGCCGAGAAGAGTGCACAATCGAGTTGGCTCAAAAACTTGGAAATTACAAGGCCGAATTGTCGCAGCCGGTTCGATTTGAAGCCGAAAAAACCTTACCAATTACGAGGTTTTCTTTATTTTCTTATGAAAAAGAGACTTCGACTTATTATTTTGGATTGAGAGAGCCAAAAATGATGATGAAGGAAATTTGGGTTGATTCATTGGTTCGTTTCCAATCGTTTCTGTGGAATTATGATTTAGGGTAAATTCAACGAGACTGATTTCTTAAAAGGATTTCACATCTTTGCAGAGACTATTGGTCTACTAAAGGAGAGAAAATGGCTTTTTGGGGGAGATGAACACTTCGCTGATCCTGTAAGTTTTGACCAAATGATTGGACGTTTGTTCTCCATGAATTTTAGAATCTTTTTTAGGTGATAAAAGTGATGACTTCTCTCAACTGGGATCGGGATAACTCTGTAGATCGAACCTTCTACATCCCAGATGAAAAATCAAAATTGCTTCTAGATTCTCCTCCTCTGCCAATTCCCGAAGGCTACGAACTTGGTATCATTTCTTCATTTATTTCTTTAAAACAAATTTTAGGTTCTGGATTGGTCACTGATTCAGAGCTAATTACCAACACTTGGAAATATAATCTTCCGGGAGAAGAAGCTCATACGAGGTGATATTTTAGTCTAACTTTTCTCATGAGATTCAGACAAAAACTGACTGCTTTTCCCAGTTCTTGTATTAGATATGATGGAATTCCAGTGGCCTTTGAGATGGTTCATCCTTCTGGCATGCTAAATCATTTGTTTGTTTTCCCAGAGCACCGAGGAAAGGGCCTAGCCCTGATTGTTGAGCAAGATTTGTGTCGCAAACTTATCAGGTACAGGGGGGACCAGAAGTTATCATTTTCTAGAGCTGGTTATCCTGTCTACAAAAATGTGGAAATTGAGAATACTGGAGTTATCAAAGGGACAGAAGAGCTACCTTTTTGGAGTACGAAATTTAACGAAAAAGGAGAGCCATTGTTCAGAAAATTCATTGCTTTTTGGCAAAAGTAATAAAATAATGAGCCAAACTTTTTTATCGTGCAATTTTTTGTATTTATTCCGATGTAGGTAAGCCAAACATTCTCCGCAGTTTTTGTTTTCGACCTTACAAAGCCTAAACATAAGATTCTATTAAGATGCTTGTTTACTGTAGAGTAGCTCATTTTCTTTATAGCTTCGAATTGTAGGAGACCTGTGGAGATAATAAACATAATCATAGCAGAAGCTAGACGCATCATACCAATTTAGCGAATCACCCTGAATCATTAGTTTAACTTTAGGCTAGAATAAACCGCATAAGCATGACAGAGGCTAGAAAAGTTGAAATAATCTAAAGAAAGTAAAGGAATATAGGGAACTTACTTGTCAAATTGAGCTTTATCGAGCAACAAAAAATGAGGTATAATGCTAGCAACTGTAGTTCAAAAACAATTTAATTTAGTCGATAAGAGCTTGCGAGGCTATAAATGGCTTTCTTCCACAAATTTGCTATAATGGGGACGATTTGAATATTTGGAGTTCTATCAATCTTAGTAAGTCGCTTAGAATTGCCGTATTCCCTCGAAAAAGATTCTATATTCCCAATGATTCAACTTGATTTGATATTTTTTGAACCTTTTGGATGCTTCTATTCGAGGAAATACTACCATTCATCTGCGTAGTATGATGGTTATTTTATATAGGCTACGTGTCGATGTATAAACCTGACGACTGTGCAAACATTTGGCTGCACTCGGACAGTGATTTGATCTACGCCAACAAGCCTTGTACTTTTTGTAATTATTATGGATCAGATGTTTGTCGTACTTCTTCTATCAGTATTACTATATCTTTGCAAAGAAAAGGTCGTAGATAGTTCCCTTCTAATTTACAATAGACTTTATGGCTACTGGGATGAGGCAACTTCTGGAAAAGCTGGCACTCTTTGTTTTTATGTAATTAAGCCAAGTTATCCCTTTCACTTTTAAGAACACTTGTGTTTTAGATGGAATTTGTCCTAAATTTACTACCAACTACTGGAGATATATGAACCTAACGAATACTTGTTATTTCCTTGTGGTTTGTACAATTATTTCGAAGTAATTTTTAGGCTCAAAATCTCTCATATACAGACTCGAATTCATTTTGCAAAAACACTACAGAAGGAGCTAAACTCAGCTCATTTTTCAATCAAAGAAGCAATGAAGTCTTCTACAGTATATTTTTGCGATGATATTAAAGTCGAGTTGTAGGCATCGCAAAGCTGTCCTCTTCAAATCCAGCTTACATTTACCTTGACTATTCCTCAAAGCCTGGTCGTAATTGCACCTCGTGGAATAATGGTGCCTCCATGGAGTATAGGAATTTCGTTTCTGGTTTGAATATGGATAATTGTAATAAAAAAGGCAACTGTCTAGCGGTTTGTTTAAGAACCTAATGATAGTTTCCACTTATTTTCAGATGATTATGAAAGGAAAAAATGCTGGACAATGGGATTTTATAAACTGTCGTGAGACTAAGAAGACTGCAGCTTTGTGTACTGTTCCAGCCAGGGAAAATTAGAGTATTTTATTATAGAATTTAAAACATATTTATTTAAAAATAAACATCAGAATTAGGTCTAAACTGGAATAAAAATTGTGCAGTCTATCATAATCATTACCCTAAGCCTAAAATTTTAGATCAAAAATTGCATTTCAACTCGCAGAAGGTAAATCCAACTGTCTGACTATTAGCATAAGTCCATTTGCCTGCTTGTTTTCCAGTTAAAATCATCTGAAATCTCGGTCAATTTGAAGACAACGCAACCCAAACAGCAATTGAATCTCCATCCTCAGGGATATTTTTGCAAGTCTCGTCTGGTATCTTACAAAAATTCTCATATATTCCAGTAGTTCTTATCCACAAGAGGGGGATAGTTCTCGGCTTATTAATAGTCCAAAGAAATTTTTGGCCTTGCGCTGAAAAATTAAAATAGCTGAATAAATGAGAAAATTATTAACCATAAATGTATTCGTTTTTTTCGTTGCTTATTGAAATTGCAATTTGGCCGCTTGAAGTTGATTCACAAAGGCTTTGTGATTTCACATGAGGTACCATCAATGTCTAGGAAAATTTGAAAGAATAGGTGCTTTTTTCGTACTTTTGGAAACATATAGCAGATTTTAAAATTATGCGAAGATAAGCAGTTTTCTGAAACGACTGGCTCATATAAACACAAAGTTCCGCAATTCGCATACGGCTTATACCATCTACCGTAAATTGCTTCTGATAGAAGTCTTCTAAGAATAAGCGTCGAGGGAAGGCCTAAATAATACTTTTCTGGAATTTAATTAAGAATCATACTGCCATTTCCTCTGTAATTACTGTATTTGAGAGAGCTGTTGTCCATCCAGCTGCCGTTTTTCCAGCCGAGCCAAATATTTCCGTTATAATTATCGTTAAGGGTGATAAACGCTTAAAAAACAATAATTGTAGTATAAGAATAAATACTGGTGACTAAAGTTCTGTCTATATCTCTCTCCTGGTCGAATGACTTTATTATTGGAAGTTGGCCCTTAAGTGAATTGCATATTTGATGGGCCTGAATTTATTTTGAATATACTAGTAATGAAATGGCTCTTTACTTCATCAAAGGAGGTTTTGTAGAATTCAATAACGCATTTCCTGCAAAATGGCTTTGTTTTTGCATCGAAATGTAGGAATCAAATTAACGCTGAGGCTGGCCAAGTCCTAACGAGTAAAACGCACCCGAGCTGGCTATTAAATATTCCGCCGTGTAAGCATGATGTGCAAGCAAGCGAAGGTTGAATCAAAGTCAGAAGTAGAAAAAATTTTCTCGAGTGCATGAGCACCGGCAACTTGCAACAGTGTTCTTCTTATCTAAGAGTTTTTATTCGCATCAAAGCTCAGCTTTGGAAGGCGAGGGGAGTTAGGAGATTTTTCATTAGATTCTTTGAGTGATCGAAATTAAAGAAGGATTTAGTTGATTTTTATTCAAAAACAATATAATTATCCACCAGGAAGACAGAGATCAATGTTGAATACACGCTTCAGGGCATAGCTGCATGAGTAGGTGACGTGGTCGAATGGAGAATACAAGCCGGTTGGGCAGGCGTCCTAAAGAATTTCTACACTTTTCAAATCTCTAACCCTGTAGAAGCCCTCGTAGAAAGTCGAGTTGTGGCTCTTCAGACAAGTTTGGGCGGTGTTATAAGGGGGTCGACAGCAGGCCTCATCAGTTTGGAAGGCCTGGCAGGGACTCATACAGCCAACACACAGATCTTGGAGGAAGACCCGCAGCTCCACAGGACATTCCAGGATATTCGACAAATTGATTTTGCATTGACCAGCTATTCCACAGAAACTTTCTAAGGGCGGGAGATCGTAGGCCTTCTGGCTGGCTATTGGCTCGTTCCCCGTTTCGGATTCGGGGACTACCCCGGGGATAAGAAAAGTGGTGATATTCATCGGAACATTGAATCCCGTATTCACATTGACTCTGTATTTGTCCGGATGGAGGATGTTACTTGAAGGCCAGAGCTCGGCCATAGTAACTGGCAATTCTGGTCCACTTCCAGCAGTGCAATTGATGTGGTTCTAAAACATCCTTGTTAGAAGAATTCTGACTCATCAACTTACACCACAGTTACCCGTGTAGCACGAATAAGTCACATCGCATTCAACTCGACCCCAAACTTGAATATAATCCCAAGTTCCTGGCACAACCACCTTGTAGGTGCTACCTGAATTCGTGTTGCCTGTTGTCAATAGAAGAAGCATCTACCTGCAACCATTAGAAAACCATAGTCGGTTGGAGTCGCGTTGAAAAGATGTCTGTCTTGTCCACGAACTACCGGCCACATATCTCTATTACAGTTGTTTGTGATTTGAATGCAGCGCTTTCCTCCCAAGACGTCATTAAGAGTGCATAGGGAGAAGACAAATTCGAAGGTGAGAGCGAAGAGAAAGAAGTTGAGGATAGAGCTGCCCATCCTGAAAATTTAAAATTTGCGAGAAGTTGAAGCTGCTCTTGGTAGAGAAGAGGACTTGAGGAGTAGAAGATGTCCAACAGTAGCAGCAAAAGCTTTTTATACCGGTAGCCTTGTGAGCGGTTTTCATAATCTCTCCCCCCTTTTGGAGGAAGTTATAGTAAACAATCAAATGTCAGATGCTCAAGTGCCGCCCCTCCAAGTCAGAGTACAGTCAGTGTCAGTGCTCTATGGTCTAATGATGAATCATGAATATAATAAAAGTTTATTATAAACAGTATTTCGATTTTACTTTTTGCTATATGGTGTAAGATTAATTAATTCGATATTCCTGGACGTGCAAAAAGTCGTAAAACCTTTCATCATACTGGCATCGTAAAAGGCCCATTTTCCTGGGTTCTTCGTTTTCAACTTCATCTACAACGATTAGTTTTTAAAAGATGGATATTACCGCAAGGGCATAAGAATTCTGCTGACAATATTGCGCCTGAGTAGCATCTTCAAAATTAAAATATTTCATGGGCTCGTCATTTTGCCACATAGTACAATTTTTTGTCCTTATTCCGCCGATGTAGCTAAGCCAAACATTCTCCGCAGTTTTTGTTTTCGACTTGGATTTGGATTCTAGAGGGACTTTAGCCATATTTAATTTTAAAAAGTTTACCTCCACCTACGCAAAATTCCGTCTTTCTGTTGTTCTTTCAGCGCCAAAAAAGTAATTTGACAATTTCCATCTGTATTTCGCTTTTAAAAATAAGAATTTAAGAATGTCTGATGAAATTTTCGAATATGTTGGAATTTCCGCTTCCAGTGAGAAAAGAAGTCTTAGCATTGCTTCGCTAAGAGAAGAAGAGGAGATACACATAGTCACAGTCAGTTGTGAGTTTCCTGCGTCTTCAGAGTTGGTCATCTCCCATCAAAATGATTCTCAAACTCCCTCGATACCTTCTTGTCTACGCTATTCGCAGGGTATCGAAAGCTTAAAATTTAAAAAAATATGTAGTTTTGTCCTCAATCGTTTGCTCGCTTTATGCGGAGCTCGAAGTTTTGTTTTTATTTTTGTGAAGACAATGCGAGTTTTATCAAAATTTATACGAAAGAAGCTATGCTCCTTTTTGAATTTGAGGAAAATCCTATCACAATCCAGCACAATGTAGGATTTCTCCTCATTTTTCTATGCGAAATTTAGTTCTATATGACATTTAGTCTGATACCGTATTGCAATGATTTCCCCTTTACGCGCTATGCCAGGAGGAAGCAACCAATTGTGCCAATTTTTCCTTATCAGGAAGAGTTTTACCTGATTTTTTCTATCAAACTCTTCAACGTTTTGGAATTGCTTTCTTCAATTTCAAAAGTATTGAATTTGAGATGAAAGGAATTGCACGTTCTAATTGGGTAGTTTATAATAATCGCTTTGGATTGAATCATTACCATTATTCGCTTGCAAAACAGAGAGATCTTTTACGCTTCGCTAACGAATATCAAATTAGAAGTAAACATTTGAAAACAATCTGTGGACAAAAATTAGAGAAGCTTGTTGATATATTGAAGTTGGAATCAGTCATGGTTGACCCTTTTTGGGTGGAATAGTTGCCTCAAAGCATAACAAAATTGGTTAGTTTTAGGGAAAAAAAACTTATTTCTCGCCTTATAGAAATGCTTCAATGCTCATCTAATACCAAAGAGTGCAATATTCTTAACGGAAAATTATGCCCACAAAATAAGTAAAATAGTCTTCGGTGTCGCAGATATTACGGAAAATGACATTCCTGATCTAATCTACGCATTTTCAAATTTAACCCAGGTTAGTCGATCAAAATAGGGGAGCTCTTTGGTCTTTTCTATCGTATTGTCTGTTAAAAAAAGTCCCACCACAAGGTAAAATTCTCCTCAAAGGACTAATATTGGGATATTACAACTATATAAAAGGCTATTTTAGAGACTCCGACATTCAAGGAAGTTTACTCGACTTTGCATGGTAATGCCACGGAAATTTTCTAAATATTTTCAAATTCAAAGCTTAGGTGGCGATGTGTTTTCTTTATACAATAGATTGGGATGTTTTCGTAATATACATTTATATAGAGGCTTCCGAATCAAAGAAGGAATTATTTCAATGATGATCGGCCGTAAACTTGAAATCTCTTTGCAACCAGCCGATCACAAAAAAGGCTTGTGATATTTCTAACAAATACTGCGACCTTCAAGTTCTTTTTTATTGAAGTAATGTTGGTGGATAATGTCAAAGAATTGGCTAATTTGTGCAAAGTGGTGTTAAAAGAGACTTGGAAGTGAATTATTTTGTCATGATTGTGGTAACCTTGCAAAGTTTCGCAAACGTTTTGACAAGTATTTCCTGTAATATTTTATACCCTGATATTGGTATTTTGTAGATAAAGTTTAGCATCATTTCTTGTGTTTTAGATGTAAAATGATGGTGATTCATTGAAAGAAAACCCCTACTTTTTAAAAATCCATGATTGTAAAAAGAAAGGTTCGTGCTTCCAAGCTCAGCAAGATAGTAGAACCCGACCTAAACACCTTATAAAGGAAATAAGTTTGCAGTAGAATAATGTATTAGCATAACAACATGTAACAATTATTTTATTTTTATTTACGTTTTTTAAAACTTTAGGCTTATTCTGAAAAGTAATAAGTCCTGCTTTTACATGTAAAAAAAACTCCCGATCATTGCAAATAAGCTTGGCTACCTTACTGATGTAAATTGTAGCATTAATAGTTGCCTAAAAACTGAAGTCAAGACTAACCAGGAGTGGTTTAATCCCGCATTCTATGAACGTTTTGATCATATCATTTTGTAATTTGTACGATTTAGTTAATTTTCTAATTATTTTTTTGAGTTTTTCAACCGTTGCGGTGAAATTATTGAATTATTTTAACGCATTGTTCACAACCTACATGCATAAATTAATTTTAAGTCACACTTACTAGTTGTGCATTATGCATGAAGCAATGGAAAGTAGGTTTATCAAATTTTCGAGCTGTTGCTTTCATTGTCGATTCGCTTCGTTTTATTTATATTTCTGCACATAAAAGTGTTCGGGATTGGATTGAAAAATTAAACTTCTGACAAGCTTTTATGTGATAAATTGTTCAAAGAGGAATGGGTTAACGTAAACTCCCAGAAAATGTTAAATTTTCGTTTTTAACAGATTGAAATCATAAATTTGAGTCCAAAAATCAATTTTTTTTTCTTT